>CM075783.1:44353317-45553317 GCA_037974665.1 Ehretia macrophylla
CGCACAAACCCAGCATCCCAGTGTTGGGACACGAGGTGAGGGGGGCAACACGATGCATGACGCCCAGGCAGGCGTGCCCTCAGCTTGACGGCTTCGGGCGCAAATGTTCAAAGACTCGATGGCTCACGAGATTCTGCAATTCACACCAAATATTGCATTTCATTACGTTCTTCATCGATGCGAGAGCTGAGATATCCGTTGCCGAGAGTCGTTTTCATTTCATAAGGGACTGAGACCTAACCCGGCACACCGTGGATGGGACAAGGATAGGCTGGCCCACAATTTTCATTGTCCTTGGCGCATTTCGCATTGGGGTTAGTTGTTTGCGGGGCGTTCGCCCCAACTCGGGATGAACACGCGGGATGGGAATGAGCCGCCTCTCCCACTCGGCCTCGCATTGTTTAAACAGGTTCGCAAGTCATTCTGCCTTCGCAACGAGCCGCCTCCCCCTCTCGGCCTCGCATTGTTTAAACGGGTTCGTAAGTCATTCTGCCTTCGCAGGGTTCGACAATGATCCTTCTGCAAGTTTACCTACGGAAACATTGTTACGACTTCTCCTTGCTCTAAATGATAATGTTCAGTGGACTTCTCGTGATATCGCGGGCAGCAAACCGCCCACGTCGCCGTGATCTGAACTCTTTACCAGATCATTCAATCGTTAGGAGCGACGGGTGGTGTGTACAAAGGGCAAGGACGTAGTCAACGCGAGCTGATGACTAGCGCTTACTAAGAATTCCTTGTTAAAAGACCATCAATTGCAATGATCTATCCCCATCACGATGAAATTTCAAAGATTAGCCGGGTCTGTCGGCCAAAGCTATAGACTCGTTGAATACATCAGTGTAGCGTGCGTGTGGCCCAAAACATCTAAGGGCATCACAGACCTGTTATTACCTCAAACTTCCGCGGCCTAAAAGGCCGTAGTCCCTCTAAGAAGCTAGCTACGGAGGGATACCTTCGCATAGCTAGTTAGCAGGCTGAGGTCTCGTTCATTAACAGAATTAACCAGAAAAATCGCTCCACCAACTAATAACGGCCATGCACCACCGCCTATAGAATCAAGAAAGAGCTTTCAGTCTATCAATCCTTACTATGTTTGGACCTAGTAAGTTTTCCCGTGTTGAGTCAAATTAAGCCACAGGCTCTACTTCTGGTGGTGCCCTTCCATCAATTCCTTTGAGTTTCAGCCTTGCGACCATACTCCTTCCAGAACCCAAAAACTTTGATATCTCATAAGGTGCTGGCAGAGTCCTAAAGGCAACATTCGCCGATCCCTGGGCGGCAGCGGTTATGCTTGAGACTAGGACGGTATCTGATCGTCTTCGAGCCTCAACCTTTCTTTCTTGATTAATGAAAACATCATTGGCAAATGCTTTCGCAGTTGTTCGTCTTTCATAAATCCAAGAATTTCACCTCTAACTATGAAATACGAATGCCCCCAACTGTCCTTCTTAATCATTACTCCGATCCCGAAGACCAACTCAATAGGATCAAAATCCTATAATGTTATCCCATGCTAATGTATACAGAGTGTAGGCTTGCTTTGAGCACTCTAATTTCTTCAAAGTAACAACACCGGAGGCACGACCCGGCCAGTTAAGACCAGGAGCATATTGTCGGTAGAAGGGACGAGACAAAAGATGCACACCTGAGGTAGATAGGCCGACCCATCCCAAAGTTCAACTACGAGCTTTTTAACTGCAACAACTTAAATATACGCTATTGGTGCTGGAATTACCGCGGCTGCTGGCACCAGACTTGCCCTCCTATAGATCCTCGTTAAGGGTTTTAGATTGTACTCATTCCAATTACCAAACTCTTTGAGCCCGGTATTGTTATTTATTGTCACTACCTCCCCGTGTCAAGATTGGGTAATTTGCGCGCCTGCTGCCCTCCTTGGATGTGGTAACCATTTCTCAAGCTCCCTCTCTGGAATCGAACCCTAATTCTCCGTCACCTGTCACCACCATGGTAGACCACTATCCTACCATCGAAAGTTGATAGGACAGAAATTTGAATGATGCGTCGTCGGCACGAGGGCCGTGCAATCCATCGAGTTATCACCAATAATTGCAGCAACGGGCGAAGCCTGCGTCGACCTTTTATCTAATAAATGCATCCCTTCTAGAAGTCAGGGTTTGTTGCACGTATTAGCTCAAGAATTACTACAGTTATCCAAGTACTAGATACCATCAAACAAACTATAACTGATTTAATGAGCCATTCGCAGTTTCACAGTCAGAATTAGTTCATAGTTACACATGCATGGCTTAATCTTTGAGACAAGCATATGACTACTGGTAGGATCAACTAGGTAGCATTCCTCAGTGATGCCGGTATTGCACGAGGCATATCATCCCCTAAGGGTCGACGGCTCAAGACGAGCGCACGACCGTCGTACGCGATTAGTGACAAACGCTGATTTCGGGCAAAGAGAGGCCAAGGACCCCATACCGTCATTATGTGCCACATCCGAGAGATCGAGCGAGGCCCTATGGGCCACGTGTGGTGCACTTGTTGGAGTGAGCAGCGTGGATCACGGGACGTGCTTAGGGGTTCGTCCCACGTCGTGCACGGAGGCAGACGTAATTCAAAAGATAGACGATGTGACTTTAGACTGCCTTCTTTGTAGGTACGCAACACAGGAAACTGACCTACCAACTGAGGCAATGTAAGTACTCGGCCCGCGAGTAAAGAGGCGAGCAGGGGCGGACGTCACTGCTCAAGCAGGGATCCAACCGACCTACACAAGCCGACCACCACTCACGCACTATCACGTTCCCTATGCCCAGACCACCAAGCCGGTAACCGCCCCACCGTCTAGGCAAACGAAGCCTTTCAGGCGAACGAAAAAGGCGAGATGGCCCGAGCACGCACTGCTAGGCACGAACAATTTCTTAGGGACACGGGACGGGAACAGAACGAGGTGCATGACCAGGCCGCATGTTGCAAGCTTAAGGGCCTACTTCATGGTGCCCGACCATGCACCGATTGCACACAACTGAGGTACCAACCGAAAGCGGACTTCCTACCCACACGGTGTTTGGATCGCCACGACACTGCACCACATCCATCGCATTACGACTCAGCGAGGACCATGGCATCGTGTACTAAGTGATTCGCGCATCGCATAGGCAAAGGGGAACACACCGTGGGACGGCTTCGAGGCAGCACGGTGCTTGGATCGCCGCAATATTGAAGCGCTAGCCATCGTCTTATCGCAACGCTTGTGATGTCATTTAACGAACGCCAAGGCCGTGTGCTGGGCAATTCGCGCATCGCGCAGTCCCCTACCGTCCCCCTATATGCACCCACATGCACGAAACGGGACAAGCAAACTTCCTGCCTACACGGTGCTTGGATCGCCACGACACTAGATTACGTCCATCGTATTACGACTTAGCGAGGACCATGGCGTCGTGTGCTAGGCAATTCGAGCATTGCGCAGGCCCATAGGAACACAACGGGGGACGGCTTCAAGGCAGCACGGTGCTTGGATCGCCACTACATTGAAGCATCAGGAATCCTCTCATCACAAAGCTCGTGTCATTGCTTAATAAAAGCCAATGCCACATGTGCTAGGCAATTCGCGCATCACGCATGCCCTCCACTGTCCCCCTGTATGCACCAGTATGTACGGAATGGGACAAGCAAACTACCTTCCTGCCCACGCGGTGCTTGGATCACCACGACACTAGACCACGTCCGTCATATTACTACTCAACGAGGACCATGGCGTCGTGTGCTAAGCGATTCACCCATCGCACAAGCCCGTCGAAAGCAACCGGGGAACGGCTTCAAGGCCGCATGGTGCTTGGATCGCCACGACATTGAAGCATCAGCAATCATCTCATCACAACGCCCGCGTCGTTGCTTTATGAAAGCCAATCCTACTTGTGCCAGGCGATTCGCGCATCACGCATGCCCCCCACCGTCCTCCTGTATGCACCTGTATGCACGGAACGGGACAAGCAAACTACCTTCCTGCCCACGCGGTGCTTGGATCGCCACGACACTAGACCACGTCTGCCGTATTACGACTCAGCGTGGACCATGGCGTAGTGTGCTATGCGATTCGAGTATCGCACAGGCCCGTCGAAACTAATTGGGGGACGGCTTTAAGGCCGCATAGTGCTTGGATCGCCACGACATTGAAGCATCAGCAATCATCTCATCGCAACGCTCGCGTCGTTGCTTAACGAAACCCAATGCCACATGTGCTAGGCAATTCACACATCATGCATGCCCCCCACCGTCCCCCTGTATGCACCCGTGTGCATGAAACAAGACAAGCAAACTACCTTTCTACCCACACGGTGTTTGGATCACTATAAAACTAGACCACGTCCGTCACATTACGACTCAGCAAGGACCATGGCGTCCTGTGCTAGGCGAATTGCGCATTGTACAGGCCCGTCAGAACCAACCGGGGGATGGCTTCAAGGCCGCATGGTGATTGGATCACCACAACATTGAAGCATCAACGATCATCTCATCGCAACGCTTGCGCCGTTGCTTAACGAAAGCCAATGCCATATGTGCCAGGTAATTCGCGCATCACGCATGCCCCCCACCGTCCCCCCGTATGCACTGAACGGGACAAGCAAACTACCTTCCTACCCAAGCTGTGCTTGGATCGCCACGACACTAGACCACGTCCATGGCATTACGACTCAACGAGGACCATGGCGTCGTGTGCTAGGTGATTCGCGCATCGCACATGCACGTCAGAACCCATCGGGAGATGGCTTCAAGGCCGCATGGTGCTTGGATCGCCACGACATTGAAGCATTAGCAATCGTCTTATCGCAACGCTCGTGTCGTTGCTTAATGAAAGCCAATGCCTCGTGTGCTAGGTGATTCGCGCATCATGCTTGCCCCCCACTGTCCCCCTATATGCATGGAACGAGACAAGCAAACTACCTTCCTGCCCATGTGGTGCTTGGATTACCACGACACTAGACCACATCCGTCGTATTATAACTCAGCGAGGACCATGGCATCGTGCGCTAGGAGATTCGCGCATTGCACAGGCACGTCAGAACCCCCTGGGGGATGGCTTCAAGGCCGCATGGTGCTTGGATCGCCATGACATTGAAGCATCAGCAATCGTCTCATCGCAATGCTCGCGTCGTTGCTTAACGAAAGCCAATGCCATGTACGCTAGGCGATTCGCGTATCACGCTTGCCCCTACCGTCCCCCAAGAACCACCCAAGCCCACGCGGTGCTTGGATCGCCACGACACTAGACCATGGCCGCGCACATCCGCTCGGCAATGACGATGGCTTCATGTGCAAGCCCAACGACACGTCGGGGGACTAGAATGTCCCCGAACGTGTACCTAGCCGGCGGTATGGGGATGGCTAATTTTGTGCTTGGGCAACCACTCGCCCCCTCATTAGCTATCACAATGACGTCGTCAGTATTGCGGTACCAAGATGGATAATGAGGGGCTAGGGAAGACATCATGTTCCTCATTAGCCATCCTGGTGCCGCACCGAGAGGCATGCCTGGGGACGCGGTGCGGGGATGGCACGGCCCCAATGCACGGGTATGCAATGCAATACCTCAGCGTGATTCACTCGGTAAGCATTCCCGCCCACAATATAGCTCACGATATAGCCCACAATGTGCCACGAAGTGCCCACAACGTCCCCACGCATAGCCCACGACCAGGAGGCTTGACACCACATACCCCTCTATAGTACATTTAGATGCAAAAATCCAAGTGACAGCAGTAGCGTACATTTTGTCAGAGATTAATAATTGGTGTTTTACACTACGAAAGGCCCCATACGGCATGATCTTTGTACCCAACTTGCTCCTTATTGATAGCATATGATATCCAAATGCTTCAAAAGTATTTTTTTCGAAAAAAATATTTTTTAATATTTAATAATTACGAAAAAATGGAAAAATCAGAAAAATAGTAGAAAATTCAAAAAAAATTATATTAATTCATACATTGATATGTTAAATGATATTCAAAAATATTTTTTTCGAAAAATTAATTTTTAATATTTAAAAATTACGAAAAATGGAGAAAAATCAGAAAAAATACTAAAAAATTAAGAAAATTTTATATTAATTCATAAATTAAATTTTTTGCATGATATTTGGCGGTAAAAATTTTTTTGGATGGACTGGGAAACCGATTAATCTATTTCACCTCCTAAATGTGATGAACTATTTGTCGGACAAGGCAAAGGTTAAGACTACTTCATAAATTCGGAATGTCACGCCCCAATCCGACCTATAGAGGCTAGACTAGGGTGTGAGCTAATCATTATCGTTATTTTACATGATTAACTGTTTCACTATGATTAATGCTTAACGTTAGCCTAGAATTCCAAATGTTTTTTCAGAAAATCGGTAGGATAACGGCAGTATTTAAGACCTTTTAGTTGACCTAATTTCTAAACGCCTCAATTATTCCAATCATTAATCCAATTCCATTAAGGACTCCTATTTTTTCATCAACTGATATGCCTACTAGTCTATCTTGAAAGTTTCGTTTGGTTAATAAGCCTAACATGATAACTTCGTTTGGTTAATAAGCCTAACATGACAACTATGTCCCGTTTATTTGTCAATTTCCTATCATGCAAGTACCTATTATCTTTTAGTTTACAAATGAGCACCTAAGTGAAATTAGATAGAATTAACTTAGTTGATTGTTCATCTAGTGGTTTAAATGCCTACGGTAACTACTAATTAAGAAAACGAAAGCAAACGACCAAATAAAGAGTTTGTCCGGTTATAGATAGTACAATCCAAAAGTAGACCCAAATTACAACGGGGTCAATTACATCAACAAGCAACATAAGAAATAGTCTTCAAGCAACATATCGTTCACAAAATGGCTATAGTCAAGTAAGGCACATAGGACAAGCAATCATTCCAAGGAATCATCATTAGGCACGTCGTCCTCGGGTACCTGTTCCTGGTCTTCTTCACCTGAGATGATAAAAGAGGGTGAGTCCTTATGAACTCAGCGAGGGAGAACGAGAAATAAGTTTTGAAACTCATTTTCCGGTTCAACTTATGAAAACCCTTTTGCAAGCATGACATTATATCACAAGTAAGTACATAATGTAATGTAAAAGTAAAAGAACACAATTACCCGTCTTTCCTCCCCGAGGTCCTCTAGGAACCAAGCAAGAGTACTTATACACATAGTGAAAAGGATACGGTTAGCTTTTGCTCTCAGTTCATTTCCAGTATTAGTTGTTGTGACCGACTATCTCAAGTGAAGATTAGCCCAAGCAAGCTTCCATGTGGTTACAAAGCTTCATTAATGTGATGAGTTGGATTCCTGCTTATGTGATCTATATGCTTGTCTGCGGAAGATGTACTCCTTATTGTAATAAGCATGATTTTTTATAATTGAACTATTTAATCTATTATAATATTCTTTTGGTCAACTAGATACCTAGCTAAGTTGATTACTCTACTTAGTGGACCTAAGTTTGGAATGTTGTCAAGTGAACTTGGGTATTGTAACATGTAACGGGGAGTTGTAAACCTTTAAGACCGATATTTTTGGGAGAATTTTAGAAGTCTTTTAGAACTTCTTGTGGAATTTATAACTGTTCAGGTTGCTACTTTTGAATCTTACATGGGTTAATCATTGACACATCAAGTTTCGGCCTTAACGTAGCGATTGGACGAGGTTGGGGTGTGACAGTATGTCTAGAGTTACAATTACAGACTCTTTATCTAATCTTGTGAAGGGTTGGGTTTGGGGTCGTTACCATTGGGTTTAGAAACTGGGCAGTGGGTTAGATTAAAGGTCTTGACCAAAACGTCCGAAGAATTATGTGCTTATGTGAATTGCCTATCTATATACTACATCTTAAATGTGTTGTAAACGAATGAGAATGCTTACGTGTGTTTAGGAAAAAAAAAAGGATGGACATAGTACAAGAAGAGCCAACAGAAATGCTGAGCCAGTAGAGGAACCTGGTCAGGTTAATCCAGGAATAGCTATATTCAACCTGATAGCGGTGGCAATGGACATGATATCCAGAGTTCTAGAGCGCCAGGAAGTAGGAGAGGCGGTTAACCCTCATAACGTTGTAAGAGGGGAAAACAAAGGAAATGGAGAGAACATGATAAGTCCACTTAAAGAATTAAAGAAATGGAGAGAACATGATAAGTCCACTTAAAGAATTAAGGAAATGGAGAGAACATGATAAGTCCACTTAAAGAATTCCTGGGTTATTACCCCCCAAAATTCTTCGGGGACCCGGATGATAAGAAGGCAGAGGCATGGCTTTCAGAGGTGCATAAAATTTATGATGCTTTGGAATTTAATGGTGAGCAAAAGTTTACCCTTACAGCATTCTTGCTCAAGGGGGATGCAGAGCAACGGTGGAAGGTTGTGAGGCGTCGATGGGAGGAATATCACACACCTTATACTTGGGCAAACTTTGCTTAAGTCTTTAAGGAGAAGTACATCCCGGATATTGCCAGGGAGAAGCAGGAAGAAAAATTTATGACTCTAAGGCAGGGAGGCATAACCGTTGTCCAGTATGGGGCACGTCTTGACAAATTATTCCAATATGTGCCTGAACTAATGCAACCACCAAGCCGGGCAATTCGGAGGTTCATAAGAAGATTAAGGGCTAAAATCCAGGATAGCCTGGCCCCATTAAAGTTTGAGACATACGGAGATGTCGTTAAGGCTGCTACACGGGTGAAAAAATGAAAGATGGAAACTGGGAGTGGACTAAGCCAATCCAACAAGAAACCCTTTCAACAACCCCCGATACAGCCGAGGATAAACCAGGGTTCAGGCTTCCCTAGCTAAGGACGAGGTCAGGCGGGATCAGTAGTTACCCGACCATAGCCAACTGGATCAGTATCTTCATCAGCTTGAGGACCAACATGCATTAAGACTCAAAGTGAAACGTGTGCCTTTTATGATAAGAAAGGACACACTGAACTACAGTGTTGGAAAAAGGCTAGGAGATGTACCATCTATGGAAGTGATCAGCATCGGATTGGAGACTGCCCTAAATAGCGGTGGAAGAGGAATCAGAATAGGCCAATAACAAGCAAACTTGCACAAGCTAAGGTGTACGTGGTAGAGCAGCAAGAGCTGCCTGAAGATCCTACTGAGATAAAAGATACATTCCCAATTTCAACTCAGCCTGTTGAAGCATTACTTAATGACGAGGTAGTACCCTAAGTTAGTTATGGGATAAATAAATTGCAAAGAACGCAATTTGTATGAGGGGAAATGTAAGGACCTGTACCTGCATCCTGACTAGTAATATATGAAATAAGTATGCCTCGTGTGTTTGGCTTATATCACTTATGTGCCATGTGTTTTTATAATAAGAGGATGTGTTACAACTAGCATATCAAGCTAAGCATTCATTTCAATTAACAAGTAAATTAAGATAATTTGTGCTCGGAAGTAACTAGAAATGCTAAAGTTATAAAATTCTATTAACTACCTTAGCTGGATAGGACTTGCTGAGAATTAGAATGGTAATAAGATGTGAACCCGGATTTATATTCGAGCTTCTATCATTTGTGTTATCATTTAAGTTATTAGAATTGGTTGTTAGAGCAACAGCATAACCTAAGGCATTTGGGGTTATTTGGTTTATTAATTGAGCTACCATTTCGAGTTACTACTAGGTTAGTAGCTTAAACTAGGGACAAGCTTTATAGGATTAACGTTTACTGATATTAATAAAAATAGTTTGGGTGACTATTTATCTTCCTTTGTTGTTTAATTATTTGTAGTTAGGAGTTTAATCTTGCAAGAAATTTGGGTTGAAAAATTAAATAAGTTGCCATCACCTACTTGAATAGGCTGTATTTTGATTTGGGGTTGTATTATTCAAAATGAATTAGAATTAGAGATGAATGATATGGTCCACCATTACATGAAATTATAGAAGACGGAGTTAGGTTAAAAATAAATAATAACATATATTAAAAAAGGTTAATATGATAATTAGGAAGTTCTGAAGTACATTATGGATTTATTAGTAGGTAACCCTAGAATTATATATTACCACTTTTATTTAGGTCAATATAATTTACTAAGTGTAGATTCATAGTTAATTGATTCTTGGTCAAGTTTTTCTTCAAGTGAACACATTAGTAAGAATAGTTGAATTCATTTAATATGAGACCTTATAGTTAGGTTATGATAGGGTATTAAGATTAGCTTGTGTAATGGGCATTAGCTGAACCATTTTATTTTAAGAATGATACTTAGTTTATTAATCAAAGTTTATAGGTAATTGATAAATAAGGAATACTTGGTTGAGAACTGTAGAAAAATAGTAATAAGCCTACCCTAGGAAATAATAGAACTAGTGAAATACTGTTAAGTAGTAAGATATTTCTTAAAAGTAGAATGTTAAGGTTGACAATAAAGATTCCAATTAGTTATAAGATACTATTAAAAGTTTCAAACAAATAAGGGGCACTCATACAAAATAATTTAAGTGAAGATGGCAAGTGACCAGAAGGCTATTACAAATTAAACAAATAAAACAAATTTAACTTGAATAAGAGGATTATAATTTGGGGATAATTTAGATACTTATAACAAGTTTGTAAATAATTAAACTAACGTATACTACCTTAATAAAAGGTTATATATTAACTAAGGCCACTAAATCTAAAATCATAATTTCAATTGTTATTACTACCCAATCAGCAGCCTACACCATTTGTTTAGGAAGATATTATGTCCAATTAGCTTAAGATATTCGGCATAACCTTTAGGAATTTAAGAATTAATGTAACTAGGATGTTATAGGTGCTGATTTGTTGAAAATTAGAATAATTAGATTAACTTTAGCAATTTTGGAAGCCGATTACGCGGCTTCTACCAGTCTGCTTAAGCTACTGGCATTTCATTTCTCAAAACCATAAGCCTACTTGTAGTCTTGCATGAAGCTGTGTACCTGTAGAAGACACGTAGCTGCTTGGAAATCCATTGTATACCAGATGCATTAGCTACAATCATGAAAGTAATGTCCCACAAGAAGCTTGGTTTTGCTTGAGTGTCACTAGGAGCTAACATCTGTGAACCTCGCATGTCAATGATCTTCTATTGGCAGCCACGGAGCAACACAATTAAACAACATAAACTTCTTCACCATAGCTACCTAGGAACTACCCATTTAAGGCCTATGAATAGGACCCCATAGCTGTCCTCTACCGTGTGATTGCATGAAACCATTTCATTAGTAGAAGAACACGTAAGTTGTCCATAGTTCGTAATTGGCTATTTTCGGGAACTTGCATGAATCTACTCCTTTGTCTATCAACACGCAGCTATATGCTTTGGTTGAGCTATGATTATTGTTGTCCCTTAATTAAACCTAAGAGGGAAGAGGGTGAATTAAGTTATATAGGCAATAATACTACTTTTTCGATTAGGCAATATACAAGCAATGATTAATCAATAACAATCTTAAATAGATGTGCACTCTAGCAATATAAAATGTGAGTGAGGTAATTTTTCAAACACTTGGTGTGCAGAAGATAATGTAAAGAGAGAGTTGAGAGAAATAGATTTCAAATCGCGATTTAGCGTGGTTCGGCCCCCGCCTAAGTCCACGACCTAAGTTCCCCACTTAGGATTTCAACAATCTTCACTATGGTGGCTCTTCAAATGTTGGTGAGTCCACAAACCAACTACAATGGTAGTTCAAGCTTTACAATAGAAAAACAACTCTTCTCAATACAAAGCTTTCACTCTAACACCTTTGATAAGGAAATCCTTCCTTTCAAAGTGTTTAACTCTCTCTTTTGATAAGTGTTTGAGAATCACAATAAAAGCCCTCTTTTTAGGGTAGATGAATACAATGAACGTTATCTCACAATATTGCTCACAATTTCTTGCTCACGTATAACTCAATGATGATCCAAAGATTAAGATGATGAAAGAACTCAAGAGTAAATGCTTTGAATCAATAAATTCAAATTTTGCAGTTGAGAGATCTTAATAGAGCTGAAAAAATGGTATAATTAATGCTTCCAACGTTCACAAATGGCTATATTTTGAATCAACATTTTTGGCCCGACCGGTCGACCCCTGTTCACCGGTCGAGAGACCCTCGTCTGGTGGACAGGTCTCGGGCGAATGACCCTCTGGCCACCGGTCGACCGATCGCCGAGGGGTCGTCCTGTGGAACCAAGACTGTCAGGGTTGGATTTTTTTAAAATGATTATTTTGAACAAGTTTTATAAGGTATAAAACACACATTTCAAAAACGTTGTTTGAGAATCACTATTGAGCATATACTATTTGCAAGCCCCAAAACCCCAATCAAGTCCCAACCAGTACCCCTTATGACTTTCGTCCTCATCCTTATAACTTCATCTTCATTCTTTGAATCTTCTCCTTAAGTTGATGCATGTTCTTCTTCATTCTTTAGCTCGATAATCTTGGAGTCGGAGTCAAACTTGATTCATCTTTGCTTTTGCACACTTGACAGACTCATTAAACTCATTTATGGTTTGTAATCATCAAAACCAAGATTTAAAAACCTTTTAGGCTAACAATCTCCCTCTTTTTTGATGATGACAAAACTTATCTCAAATAATAACAATGTAAGCATAAATGAGTTTGAGAGAGTATATATAAGCATAAATGAGTTTGTATTTAGCATATTAGTGCATTGTGAGTTTGTTTGTACCTAAGATATAAGTTTGTTCAAAAGACTCCTCCTCAACGGGTGCATTCATAACAACTCTCCCTTAGTGTATGAGTTCTTTACAGATATGCTTCTATCATTTATACAATTTTTCTCCCCCTTTTTGTCATTAGCAAAACATTAAGATCATTCACACAATAATATAAGCTTCCTAGGTGACATTAGCAAACAAAGAAAAGCATGTCGAGATTTGAACACCAAATACTTGACACAAAATCACAAAGTAAAGAAAGTCATAGTAAGGAAAATTACCAAAGTAATGGAGTTGAAATATCAAATAAACAAAGTATCAAAACCATAGAAGAGAGTGCATGACAAAGTAAAACATGATTGTATGAAAAGGAAATTGCAAAGTGTAAAGTGAAATGGGAAAGGGGATCATCCTATGCATTGCAAGGCAACAGACTTAATCCTTCATAAATTTCTCATAAAGCTTCTCGAGTATCGTTTTCATTCCCTGCATCTCAGATTTGACTTCTCTAACAGTCAAGGATAACTGATCAACTTTCAAAGTCAAATTATCAACTTTTGCATCTACTTCGCCAAGAGTAGCTGGGCGAGGTATTCTCGTTGTAGACGAACTAACCCCTCCAATATCAACCCGTGAAGGTCTAGCATATTTGCCTTCGTGATCGCCTTCATCACTCTCGCTTGCAGCATCACTTTCATCACCTTATTCCCCAAGGTCATAGTTCTCTAGATCATCAGCTACTTCAGTTTGTACCTTATGGAATTTACGTTGGGTAATGTAGATAATGTCATTATTTTCACGAGCCAAATATTGTTGATCTAGGCAATATTGGTCAAGGAGGTATGTGGCATCATTCAAGGGTGCAAACTGACCAACACGATCAATACCCTTAAGACGGAAGAAGTGACACAAGAGCATCCTATAGGGCAATGATTTCTTTTTAAAAGCAAACATGTGACTGAGCATGATGTAGGGAAGGTTGATTTTTACCTTTGTGTACATGAGGTGCATCACATAACCTGTGAAGAATGGAATTGTCCCGTCTCTTACAATGCGATCCATGATGGAGTAATTTAGAATGTAGAGGAGCAAACGTTTCTCAACACATAATTGGTCTCTCTTTGGCATAAACTGTTCTGATCTTCCCGAGTGTTTCCACAAGGTAGTAAACATCTCCATTAGGGCAGTGTCATGTAGTCTGCTTGGTAAGTTAGTGGCATAATAGAGTTTTAAGCCACTATTTGGTATCCCAAGCAAATCAGCCAAATCTCGTTCGCCCACAAATATGTTAACTCTATTTACCCTACTCTTTAGCCCACGCATACCTCTATCTTCTTCTTCTACCAAATATGCATAGAATTCCCGAACCCATAAATCACAATTTATGTCCTCTAGTCCAAAAAGAGTAAGCCACCTTTGATATCTAATCAATTTATGTGGACGAGTGTTGTCAAAAAAGTGTGAAGGATCAATACGCTTACCCCCATATTATTTCATTTTGTGAGAAATCTCCCGGTGCGATGACATGCATTGGATCCCAGGATCAACGATATGAAGCCTAAATGCAGTCCTTTGTCTCTTGGATGCTTGTCTAGATGATGATGCCATTGATAGTTAAGAAAATTTGCTAGAAACGGCAGAAAAAATTTGGTTTAGGAATTTTGTTGAGCACCTTAAGTGCACAAAGATTGCTAAAGAGTTTTGGAAAGGATTTAAAAGAAAATTGGATGAGTTGTGAAACTTGGGAGCTTGCCTCTTTTGTTTGCAATGTAAGGATGAGATTTTGAAGATAATAGAAGACAATGCAAAGTAGTGGAATTGAAGTGGGAGAGAATTTGAAGAGTTGTGAATGAAGAGGAATTGTGGTTTGAACATGAAATTTGAAGTTTTAAACCTTTTGCCCGTCAGTGCCACTATCGGACGAGGGTGCAAGCGCCGGTCGACTGGTGCCAGACCCTCTTCCGCCCGAGGCACGTCCATCGGACGAGGGGAACTCCACTGGTCGACCGGTGGGTACACCCTCCTCTGGTTGGGCATATTCTACCAGGAAGTAGTTCTGTGTTTATGAAACTTCATGAAATGCATGTGTACTCATAATTTGAGCATACTCAGCACTCTTCTAATAACACAAAATTGATTCTCATGCAAAGGTTTGGTAAAAATACCAGCTAATTGGAGCATGGAGTCAATGAAGTTAAGCACAACATCCCCTTTTTGAACATGATCACAAATGAAATGATGCCTAATTTCAATATGTTTTGTTCTGGAATGTTGAATGTGATTTTTAGTGAGATTAATGGAACTTGTATTATTACATTTAATAGGCACACTATCGTACACAAGGCCATAGTCTAGCGAATTTTGTTTCATCCAAAGAATTTGAGCAATACAATTTTTGGCAGATACATATTCAGCTTCGGCCGTAGAAAGAGCTACATTATTTTGTTTTTTACTAGACCAAGAGATTAATGAATTTCTTAGAAATTGACAACATCCACTAGTACTCTTCCTATCTACTCGATCTCCTGCATAATCCACATCCGAATACCCTATAAGTTCAAATGATGTGCCTTTCGGATACCACAATCCTAAATCTATAGTCCCCTTAAGATATCTAATGATTCTTTTTACAACATTGAAATGAGACTCTTTAGGACATGATTGAAAACGAACACATAAGCACACAACAAATACAATATTGGGTCTAGAAGCAGTTAAATAAATAAGGCTTCCAATCATACCTTGATATTGTTTTTCCATCTACCTTGTTACCTTCCTTATATTTGTCAAGCTTGATTGATGTTGACATTGGTGTACTCATTTCTTTTGTTGATTCAAGCCCAAACTTTTTGATAAGTTCTTTAGTGTACTTGGCTTGATTGATGAAAGTACCCTCTTGTGTTTGTTTGATTTGGAGTCCAAGAAAGAAATTCAATACTCCCATCATACTCATCTCGAATTCCTTGTGCATACACTTAGAGAAATACTCACAAAGGGATTCATCAGTAGTACCAAAAATTATATCATCAACATAAATTTGCACGAGCAATATATCTTTATTTTTTGTTTTGATAAAAAAGGGTTGAATCCAATTTTCCTCTAGTAAACCCTTTTTCAAGCAAATAATTGCTAAGTCTATCATTCCATGCTCTAGGTGCTTGCTTAAGGCCATATAATGCCTTATCTAGTTTATATACACGATTTGGCAAGTTGGAATCTTCAAATCCGGGTGGTTGTTTCACATATACTTCTTCCTTAAGATAGCCATTTAGAAAGGCACTTTTCACATCCATTTGATATAATTTAAAGTTCATAAAACATGTAAAAGCAAGAAGCATACGAACGGATTCAACTCTAGCCACTGGAGCAAAAGTCTCATCATAATCTATCCCTTCTTCTTGATTATACCCTTGAGCCAGTAGTCTAGCTTTGTTCCTAGTTACAACCTCGGATTTATCTAGCTTATTTCTAAAAACCCATTTTGTACCAATTATAGGATAATCTTTAGGTTTTTCAACTAGATGCCATACTTTACTTCTTTCAAACTGATTTAATTCTTATTGCATGACAATTATCCAATTTTCATGATCTAAAGCTTCTTTAACGTTTTTAGGCTCTACTTGAGAAAGAAAAGCAACATGTTCACAATAAGCATTTAGATTGGAGCGAGTTCTTACTCCCTTTGAAGGATCACCAAGAATTTGGTCATTTGGGTGATCTCTTACAAACTTCCAACATTTTGGTAGATCATCATTTGTTGTCACTTCTTGGTCATTTTGCATTGGTTATACATTTCCTTGTGGATTTTCTAGAGTTTCACCATCCTTTGAGGTTTGACCCTCTTCAACATTTTTCTCCTTTGGATCTCTTGAGGTTCCCTTGTTGCCGATGGTTGTAGGTAAAATTTGAGTGTCAACTTTGGAAACACCTACATCATCATCATTCTTTCTCGGAGCAAAAGGATTAGTTTCATCAAAATCCATATGTGTAGACTCTTCAATAAGCATATTTCTTTTGTTAAAGACTCTATAAGCTTTACTTCTTGAAGAGTAACCCATAAAAAGTCCTTCATCCGATTTCGAATCAAAATTTCCAAGATGTTCTTTTGTATTAAGGATGAAACACTTACAACCAAACACTTTAAAATGAGATACATTTGGTGCTCTACCTTTCCATAACTCATAGGGTATTTTCTTTAGAAAATGTCTAATTAGCACACGATTTAACACATAACATGTCAAGCCCCAACTCGACCCCGCCTATAATCAGTCAGGACGCAACGGAATTTCGACAGTATAACGACAGTAAATAGGATACCGAGGTCCTAAACCAACCTCAATAGAACAACATACATCAACTCCACAACCAAACAACAAATAACTCCTCAATAAATACAACATACATCATAACTATATTATACAATAATCATTCCTCGTTATACGCCTCTGTTCCAACATAATACATAAACATTAATATACAATACAAAAACATGTTGAGCCAATCTAGCAACCTAAACATAAACAAAAGAAAGGCTACTAAGACAACATCAACTAATTCATTAACTTATCAACATCTTATACATTATAAACTACAAAGCAGATAAAAGTCTACTAAGTTAATTTACAAAATAATAAAACATGTACGACATCACGGATAAGACTCTGGAACATAGGACTCATCCACGTAAGGCACATTTTCCACATTCTTCTCTTCAGGAGGCACGTACCCGTAATCCTGCGATAGTACACCTGTATGCATGCAATAATAGAGAGTGAACTTATATAAAATAAGCCCAGCGAGGATCCGATAGATCTCGAGCAAGGTCTACTAAACTCCTTGGAATAACCCTTTGAGTCAGTAAACACACAATAACAACAATAATAATATCACCACATAACTATATGACCATTCAATAAAGGATACTCTAGTTGGTGTAGCTCCAAACACCATCACGATCATAACAGCCTTCTTGTGACTCCCATAAACTCACGCACCCGGGGTACCCCCAATAACCTCGCCCTCCATGACACCTCCGTCATGCGAGCTGGAGGCAACCTCTGATAGTCATGCCGTTATCAACCCGACAGTCCAATGCTGCCCGAGAGGTGTCACACACATACCAGAGACCCAACAATAATAATAAATATCAATCATTCACAGGAGGACAGTCTAGCAGAACTATTTATCTCCCGGCATCAATCATCAATCAATAATCATCAATAATCATATTATTATCATAATAACATCAATAACCAATTTAACAACATATAACTAAGTTAGATGACAAAGTAGGCCATCTAACCGAACATGCATAAAATGCGCAATCAAACCTTAATTTACCTGTCAACAACTCACAATTCAATCACTCAACCCATACCTGATCAACTAAGGCTCAATCTAACATTTTAAAGAAAGACAACCTAAACTTTAATTAATCATATCTTACATTCTACTAATCCAAACAACTCCAAATCAGTTTCAAACACCCACCCATTCAACCAACTACATTAGTCCCCTTGGAAAACCACCATAACACCTCCAAATCATGCCCGATAACTCTAAAACCCTAAGGTGTCAAGGCTGAATTTTCCAGATTTTCACCCAAACATCATAATCGAAAATTCGGCATTACAACGGTGCTACCACGTAATTATCAAACATTTAGAAATCAACGGCAATCGATTCCGATCAACACAACTCAACTTAATCAACATTGAACAATTTAATCAAATTTAAATACCCGAAAAATAAAAATTATGCTACAACTGATAAAAAAACGTAGTATTACAGCTAAATGATCCCTAGCATGCATGGAGCAATAATCTAACATCATATTAGAATTCTAACGGTTCGATTTTCAATTCGACGCAAAAACACAAAAGTTGAGTTTTGATATCCAGAATTTTTCTCCCACCTTTGATGCGATATAAGCCTAGGAATGCGTGCAAAGCGTGCCCAACAAGCGGAATCCAACTCAGCACGAAATTCTACGGACAAAAACTAGCTTTTTCTTTGAAAAATTGCTTTGAAAACCTTGAAAACTCTTTCTCTTTTTCTCTCCTCTTCCTCTCGGCAAGGTGTGTGATTTTGAAGGTGTTTTTGTGCTTTGTGAGTGTGTGTTGGTGATATAAGCTTGTTGGTCAATAATTAAAATAAAGTCAAAGTTAGTTTAAGTTAGTATTTTTGTGTTTTCTTGACTTTAAATGCATTTTCTTGATCACCAAAGTTCAAAACAATTATTCAACACCCAAGCTAGCTCAAGTAAATTATTTTTAGGTGACAAGAAGTTTTACAATCAAACAATTTCACCCGAGTCAGCTTAAAACTCGATTTTCGCAAAAGTCGGTGTAAAAACCCTAATAAATTCTTAAGCCGATTTTAAAACCGTTTTCATCAAACACAGGTCTATTAAAGTCCGTAGACTAGGTCTAGAAGGGTTAAAAAGACCAGTTTCAAAATTTTAGCGGATGTGTTTCAAAAATACTATTCATTAAAAATCGACGATAAAATTTTTGACTCCGTTTTTGATGAAAATTTTATGAATGCACATTTAGCACGTATTAGGAGTATTGATATCAAAATTATAACATTCTAGGCTCTATAGCACATAAACAGGTCATATGCACGCAAAACGAGACAAAGCAGGTAAATCAAGTTAAAGCAGAAAAGTGGGGTTTCACATTCTCCCCCCCTTAAAGAAATTTCGCCCTCGAAATTCCTACTTGATGTACTGAACAGATCTGGGTACTACTGCTGCATCTGATCTCGTCTCTCCCAAGTAGCTTCCTCAATGCCGTGATGCTTCCACAACACCTTAACCATCGGAATCTTCTTCGACCTCAACTCTCGTTCCATCTGATCAAGAATACGAATCGGACGCTCGTCATAAGTCAAATTCTCTCGAAGCTGTAACGGCTTTGGCTCAAGAATATGAGAAGGATCCGGATTATATTTTCACAAATTAGACACGTGAAATACATCATGGACATTAGAGAAGTTCTCTGGTAAAGCCAACTGATATGCCAACTTACCAACCCTGCCGGTAATCTCAAACGGCCCAACAAATCTCGGACTCAGCTTTCCACCTTTACCATAACGAGCAAACCCCTTACGAGGAGAAAATCTCAAGAAAACCCGATCTCCGACTGCAAACTCCAAATCCCGACGACGCTTATTAGCATAACTCTTGAATCTACTTTGCGCCGTAAGCATTCTCTGCCTAATCAACTAAACATTCTCAATCTTTTCTAGAAGCTTTGGCATGATAGTCGGATCAATAGTCTTCATCTCCCCTACCTCGTCCCAATATAAAGGTGAACGGTACTTACGACCGTAAAAAGCTACGAAAGGTGCCATCCCAATAGTAGCTTGATAACTATTGTTATAGGCAAACTCGGCAAGTGGGAGATGTTTCTCCCAATTCTTCCCGAAATCCAGAACACAAGCCCTAAGCATATCTTCCAGAATCTGAATAGTCCGCTCAGACTGACCGTCGGTCTGTGGATGATACGCGGTACTGAAGTTCAACTAAGTACCCAAGGTCTCCTGAAGTTTCTCCCACAAACGAGAAGTAAATCGAGGATCTCAATCTGTGACAATACTAGATGGAATACCGTGAAGTCTAACAATCTGATCCAAATAAAGACCCGTCAACTTTGTAACCTCATCTCCCATCCTCATCGCAATAAAATGAGCTGTCTTCGTCAAATGATCCACGACAACCCAAACTGCATCATTACCCTTCGGAGTTCTAGGCAAACTAGTGACGAAATCCATCGTAATATGCTCCCATTTCCACTATGGTATAGCCAACGGCTGAAGCAAACCTGCTGGTCGTTGATGCTCGGCTTTCACCCTCTGACAAGTCAAACATCTAGATACAAACTGAGCAACCTCCCTCTTCATATTATTCCACCAGTAATGTTGCTTCAAATCCCGATAATCTTGGTTCCACCGGGATGAATAGTATACTTAGAATTATGAGCTTCCTCCAGAATACCTCGCCTCAAGCCCGGTTTATCGGGAACACAAACCCTATTCCGAAACCGAAGAATACCGTCCTCATGCAGTTTAAAGTCAGACTGATCATCCGTGATCTGATCCTTGATCTTCTGAAGTTTAACATCAAGTTGCTGAGCTTCTCTAATCTGAGACAACAATAAAGGCTGAATACGAAGATGTGAACACATCACTCTAACCTGAGTCAACTCCGATCTCCGATAAGTGAATTCCTCAAGAATCTCCCATTTCCTGACATCCAAACAAGAGATACTCGCCTTACGACTAAGAGCATCTGCTACAACATTTGCCTTGCCAGGCAGATAATTGATAGAGCAATTATAATCTTCGAGAAGCTCCATCCACCTCCGCTGGCGCATATTCAACTCCTTCTGTGAGAACAAGTACTTCAGACTTTTATGATCAGTGAAAATCTCGAATTTACTGCCCCACAGATAATGACGCCACTTCTTCAGTGCGAAGACAACTGCTGCCAACTCAAGATCATGAGTCGGATAATTCACCTCATAGCACTTCAACTTCCGAAAAAAGCAAAGGCAATAACTCGGCCATCCTGCATAAGAACACATCCCAAGCCCTCCTTGGATGCATCGCTGTAAATAACCATATTATCGGTCGCCTCTAGTAGAGCAAGTATTGGAGCAATAGTCAACCTCTTTTTCAACTCCTGAAACCCACTCTCACACTTCTCATCCCAATTAAAGATAGTCCGTTTCTGAGTCAATTTAGAAAGTGGCCCAGCAATCTTCAAAAAGTCCTTGACAAACCTACGGTAATAACCCGCCAAGCCAAGAAAGCTACGGACCTCAGAAACACTCTCTGGCCGTTTCCAAGACATCACCGATTCAATCTTAGTGGGATCTACCGAAATACCACTCTATGTAATAACATGGCCAAGAAAAGATATGCGTTGCAGCCAAAATTCGCATTTGCTGAACTTGGCAAACAACTGATGCTCCTGCAGTTTCTCTAATACAAGCCGTAGATGTTGCTCGTGCTCCGATTCAGATTTAGAATAGACCAACATATCATCAATAAAGATTACCACGAACTGGTCTAAATACGGCTGGAAAACCCGATGCATAAGATCAATGAATGCTGCCGGTGCATTAGTTAATCCAAATGGCATAACAACAAACTCATAATGCCCGTACCGAGTCCTGAAGGCAGACTTCGGAACATCCTCCGTGCGAATCCAAAGCTGATAATACCCCTGCCTCAAATCAAATTTAGAATATACTTTGGCTCCCTGAAGTTGATCAAACAACTCGTCAATTAGTGGCAGAGGATATTTATTCTTGATGGTCACCTGATTCAAACCACGATAATCAATACACAACCTCAAAGTACTATCCTTCTTCTTCACAAATAAGACTGGAGCTCCCCAAGGTGAAGAACTTTGCTAAATGAATCCCTTCTCCAATAACTCCTGTAACTGAGTTTTCAACTCCTTCAACTCAACTGGTGTCATCCGGTACGCTGATTTAGAAATAGGTTGAGTACCGGGAATAAGATTGATCACAAACTCCACATCTCTCTCTGGCGGTAACCCTGGCAACTCCTCGGGAAATACATTGGGATATTCCCGAATAATAGGGACTTCCTCTAGCTGTAGCTTATCAGATGGCTTGTTGATCAAATAAGCTAGATAACCCGAACACCCCTTACTCACCAACTTAACGGCTTTAGTTGCTAAGATAACAAAACTCGTCTTTGCACCCCGGTTCCCTACTACCTCAACTACTGGCTGATCTGGCAAACGAAACTGTACTACCTTGGTTCTACAGTTCAACTGGGCATCATACTTAGAAAGCCAATCCATACCCAAGATAACATCATACCCCCGGATAGGAAATAAAATAAGGTCCGAAGGAAAATTATGCCCCTTAACATGTATTATACAATCCTTACATACTAAGCCAGTAACATACTTATCAGTCAAAGAGGTACTAATCTCAACCACATAAGGCAATCTTTCAGGTTGCAAATTAACACGTTGCACACAAGCAGGAGTAATGAAAGAATGTGTAGCACCAGAATCAATCAACACTTTAACAAGTTGATCAAGTATAAGGAAGTTACCTTCCACAACTGCAGTCTCCTCAGGCATCTCCTCTAAGTCAACTGCGTAGGCCCGAGCCTGAACCCGCTGCTGCTGCTGAGGTGCACTGGCCGCAGGTCGGCCCTGATAACCCTGAGTCGTTGTCCGACCCTCAGTCCTCGCATACCTAGGGCAATCCCTCGCCCTGTGCTGATTGCTGCCGCAACCCAAACACATCCCTGCTTTCACCCTACAATCGGCCTCCACATGCCCCGTGCAGTTGCAGTGTGTACACTGCGATGATGATGCACTAACACTGCCCCTAGAAGACCAGGAGCTGATAAAACAGCTGATCTAGCCTGCTGCTGCTGAGGTCTTACCAAACTAGGCCTGTACTGACCCTGAGACTGGGTTGGCCTAAACTGGAACTGAACCTGATATGACCCCTGCTGAAATTGAGGCCGATAATAATTCTGCTGCCCCTGTGGCCTAAAAGAACCCTGCTGTGCTGGTGGCCTGAACCCAACCTGCTATACGGGAGGCCCATACATACTCTGCTGATACGACGGTTGATACTGCCTCTTACTGGGCTGACTACACACAAGCTGATCCCCCTTCCTCTTCTCTAGTCTAGAAGCTGCCTCAAAAGCCTCAGTGAAAATATCATACCGATTCAAAGCCATCACATCCTGAATCTCGGGCCTCAACCCCAACATGAACCTACGAGTCCTCAGCTCCTCGTCTGCCATATACTCCGGTGCATACCGGGACAATCGAGTAAAGGTGGCCTCATATTGAGCCACTGTAGCATCTCCCTGTACCAAGGCTAGAAACTCTGCCTCTCTCCGTTCCCTCGTAATCCTCGGGAGATACTTTGCCCGGAAAGCCATCAGAAAGGTACCCCAAACATAAGGAATACCCTGTGCCGCCCAGCTAGTCCTTACCGTGCGCTACCACTCCTCTGCCTCATCATCTAACAAGTACATGGCAAAAGAGACTTTCTGCTCATCAGTATAGCCAAGTGGATCGTAAATCTTCTCCAACTTGCTAATCCATGCCTCCGCCTTCCTATCATCCGGCTCCCCCTGAAATCTAGGTGGATGATATCCTAAGAACTCCTTCAGGGTACTACGCCCGTGGTTACCACCCTGAATATTCAGTAGCTGAGCCTGCATAGCCTGATTCTGGGCAGCCTGCCCTGCTAATAACTGTGCCTGACTAGCCACTAACTCTGCAATCCTCTCCATAGCTGCCCCTAATCGGTCATCATCCCTACCACGGCCCGGTGCCGCGTTACCCGGGGTCTCATCAGTCATCTCAGGCCTACCTCTGGTTCTCGGTCGACTGGCCATTCTACTAATCAAAGAGTTAGCACAGTTATAGCACGTAAACAGATTATAAACAATTATTAACACATAAATAACAAACTCATATAAAACACATAAACAAATTGATCACATAATCACATAGTCACTAAATCACATAATCACTTAATCATTTAATCATTTAATACATAGTTCACTTTTCTTTTTTTTCATACATACTTTCATGCTAAGACCATTACCCACATTCCGAGAATACCCCGGCTGACAGCTAACATGAGCTCTGATACCAATTAAATGTCACGCCCCAACTCGACCCCACCTACAATTAGTCAGGAGGCAACGAAATTACGGCAGTATAACGACAGTAAATAGGATACCGAGGCTCTAAACCAACCTCAATAGAACAACATACATCAACTCCACAACCAAACAACAAATAACAACTCAATAAATACAACATACATTATAACTATATTATACAATAATAATTTCTCGATATACACCTCCGTTCCAACATAATACATAAACCTTAATATACAATACAAAAACATGTTGAGCCAATCTAGCAACCTAAACATAAACAAAAGAAAGGCTACTAAGACAACATCAACTAATTCATTAACTTATCAACATCTTATACATTATAAACTACAAAGAAGATAAAAGTCTACTAAGTTAATTTACAAGATAATAAAACATGTACGACATCACGAATAAGACTCTGGAACATAGAACTCATCCACATAAGGCACGTTTTTCACATTCTCCTCTTCAGGAGGCACGTACCCGTAATCCTACGAAAGTACACCTGTATGCATGCAATAATAGAGAGTGAGCTTATATAAAATAAGCCCAGCGAGGATCCGATAGATCACGAGCAAGGTCTACTAAACTCCTTGGAATAACCCTTTGAGTCAGTAAACACACAAAACAATAATAATAATATCATCACATAACTATATGACCATTCAATAAAGGATACTCTAGTTGGTGTAGCTCCAAACACCATCACGATCATAACAGCCTTCTTGTGACTCCCATAAACTCACGCACCCGGGGTACCCCCAATAACCTCGCCCTCCATGATACCTCCGTCATGCGAGCTGGAGGCAATCTCTGATAGTCATGCCGTTATGAACCAGACAGCCCAATGCTGCCTGAGAGGTGGCACACAAATACCAGAGACCCAGCAATAATAATAAACATCAATCATTCACAGGAGGACAGTCTAGCAGAACTATTTATCTCCCGGCATCAATCATCAATCAATAATCATCAATAATCATATTAACATCATAATAACATCAATAACCAATTTAACAACATATAACTAAGTTAGATGACAAAGTAGGTCATCTAACCGAACATGCATAAAACGCGCAATCAAACCTTAATTTACCCGTCAACAACTCACAATTCAATCACTCAACCCATACCTGATCAACTAAGGCTCAATCTAGCATTTTAAAGAAAGACAACTTAAACTTCAAATAATCATATCTTACATTCTACTAATCCAAACAACTCCAAATCAGTTTCTATCACTCACCCATTCAACAACTACATTTGCCCCATCGGAAAACCACCATAACACCTCTAAATCATGCCCGATAACTCCAAAACCCTAAGGTCTCAAGGCTGAATTTTCTGGATTTTCACCCAAACATCGTAATCGAAAATTCGGCATTACAACGGCGCTACCACGTAATTATCAAACATTTAGAACTCGACGGCAATCGATTCCGATCAACACAACTCAATTTAATCAACATTGAAAAATTTAATCAAATTTAAATACCTGAAAAATAAAAATTATGCTACAACCGATAAAAACTCATAGTATTACAGCTAAATGATCCCTAGCATTCAAGGAGCAATAATCTAACATCATATTAGAATTCTCACGGTTCGATTTTCAATTCTACACAAAAACACAAAAGTTGAGTTTTGAGATCCATAATTTTTCTCTCACCTTTGATGCAATATATGCCAAGGAATGAGTGCAATGCGTGCCCAACAAGCGGAATCCAACTTGGCATGAAATTCTACGGACAAAAACTAGCTTTTTCTTTGAAAAATTACTTTGAAAACCTTGAAAACTCTTTCTCTTTTTCTGTCCTCCTCCTCACGGCAAGGTGTGTGATTTTGAAGGTGTTTTTCTGCTTTGTGAGTGTGTGTTGGTGATATAAGCTTGTTGGTCAACAATTAAAATAAAGTCAAAGTTAGTTTAAGTTAGTATTTTTGTGTTTTCTTGACTTTAAATGCATTTTCTTGATCACCAAAGTTCAAAACAATTATTCAACACCCAAGCTAGCTCAAGTAAATTATTTTTAGGTGACAAGAAGTTTTACAATCAAACAATTTCACCCGAGTCGGCTTAAAACTCGATTTTCGCAAAAGTCGGTGTAAAAACCCTAATAAATTCTTAAGCCGATTTTAAAATCATTTTCATCAAACACAGGTCTATTAAAGTCCGTGGACTAGGTCTAGAAGGGTTAAAAAGACCAGTTTCAAAATTTTAGCGGACGTGTTTCGAAAATACTATTCACTAAAAATCGACGATAAAATTTCTGACTCCGTTTTTTATGAAAATTTCATGAATGCACATTTAGCACGTATTAGGAGTATTGATATCAAAATTATAACATTCTAGGCCCTATAGCACATAAACAGGTCATATGCACGCAAAACGAGACAAAGCACGTAAATCAAGTTAAAGCAGATAAGTGGGGTTTCACATAACATGCGGTATTTACGGCTTTACCCCAAAAGTATGTTGGCAAGTTGTTTTCTTTCAACATTGTTCTTGCCATTTCTTGTAGTGTTCGATTCTTCCTTTCTGTTACCCCATTTTGTTGAGGAGTTCTAGGAGCCAAAAAATTATGTTCAATGCCACGTTCTTCACAATAATCCATAAAAGATGCATTTATAAATTCGGTGCCTTGGTCACTATGAATGTAATTTATGTAATAGACTTTCTCATTTTGCACCTTGTTACAAAGTTTATCAAATTCATTGAAAGCATCATTTTTATGTGCAAGAGGTCTTACCCATGTGAATCTAGTGTAATCATCTATAATAACATAGACATATCTAGATCCACGTAGACTTGCCACATCCATTGGACCAAATAGATCCATATGTAATTTTTGTAAAGCTCTTGATGTGGTTACCTTGCTAATGGTTTTGAAAGATGTCTTATGTTGTTTTCTAAATTGACATGCAGTACATAGATGGTCTTTTTGAAATCTAGTCTTAGGAAGACCTATGACAAGTTCTTTTCTGAAAAGCTTAGCAAGTAAATCCATATTAGCATGACTAAGTCTTCTATGCCATAACCATGAATCTTCATTAATGGTAACTAAGCATGTCACATTTTGGCACTTTAATTCATGAAGATTGATTACATATACATTATCACATCTATCTCCAACAAATATTACTTTGTCATCTTTATCATACACCTTGCAACAAGTAGATAGAAATTCAACTCTAAATCCCTTATCACAAAATTGACTTACACTTAGTAAATTATGTTTAAGACCTTTAACAAACAAGACATCATGAATAGAAAGAGAGTTTATATCTCCTATGCTCCCCTTCCCAATGCCTTTGCCTCCTTCATTTCCTCTATCGCTAACTTTACCTTTGAAGTTTCTGTCAATCTCATAAAAGAAAGATACATCTCCCGTCGTGTGCCTTGAGCTCCCACTATCAATCCCCCAAGTATCTTCCTACTTCACCTTTAGGGCAACTTATCATTCATAGAAACAAATCAACTTTATTTTGGTCCCCAAGGTTCTATTGGGTCCTTTTGTGTTAGTATGAAGTCCTAACACGTCTAACAACCCATTTGGGTCTAAGCCATAAAAGAATATGAGAATCTCTTCC
Organism: Ehretia macrophylla; assembly: GCA_037974665.1. Taxonomy (NCBI): domain Eukaryota; kingdom Viridiplantae; phylum Streptophyta; class Magnoliopsida; order Boraginales; family Ehretiaceae; genus Ehretia; species Ehretia macrophylla. The sequence continues at coordinate 44,381,261 of CM075783.1, forward strand.
CACCATGTTTCTAAATCTACTTCGTGATGCATTGTGACCAATCTTCTCAGAATAAGTGCATCTTTTATATGATCCTCTTGATGTTGAGGCTACATTCTAAGAGGATGATGCTTTGACAAAATAATTTTGCAACCCTTTTTGATATGGCTTATAGCCAATTCCCTTTTTGTCAAATTGTACTTTTTATGATTCTTTTAATGGTGGATGGACAATTGAGGATTGAGAAGCTTTTACAAAGATAGTTTTTGAAGACTTTGGTTTAAAAAATGGCTCATAGCCAATTCTACCTTTGTCGAGTGGTGACTTTTGAGAACCAAGAATTTCATCCAAGGCCTTTGTTCCTTTTGAAAATCTAGCAAGATCACTTTGTAGGCCAAGAACTTGTTTTTCAAAATCTTTGATTTCCAATTCATTTTTGGACTTTAAATAATAGTATTCACATATTTCTTTGATAAGAGTATCATTTTCAACTCTAAGTTCCTTAATTTCCTTTTGAAGTTCATCATTTTCTTTTTGAAGATTCGTTACTTTTGAATGTGCAAGAAGAAAACTATCATGTAGTTTTGAAAATTCATTTGTTAGTTCCTCAAATATACATTCATCATCATTAGAAGAGGAAGAAGAAGATTCATCACAAGACGAAGAAGTTACCTCATCATCTTTAGCCATGAAGCATACAAAGTTGGCCACTTCAGTTTCGCTTCCACTTTCATCACCGGTTGATACATCATCTTCAACACACGCCTTCATTGACTTTTTCTTTCCTTTAATCAATTTTGGATATTTTTGTTTGATGTGTCCCGGTTTGTCACAATTGAATCTTTTTATTTCTTCTTTGGTCTTTTTTAATCTTTTTTTGAATCTAATCTTGACTTTGTTGTTGATGGGCTCCTCTCTCTTCATCTTTTTATACTTTAAGAACTTCTTAAAATTCTTTGCAAGAAGTGCAAGCTCATCATGATCGCTATCATCTTTGTCTTCATCACTCGATTGAGATTGAGCAATGAGAGCAAGTGATTTCCTTGTCTTCTTTTCTTTTTCATCTCGTATTTTTTCTTGATTTAATACAAGTTCCTCCGTTTCAAGGTTGCAAATGAGCTCATGCACCATAATCATGGAGAGGTCGGTTGATTCTTTAATTTATGTCACCTTTGGTTTGTATTCTTTTGGAAGAGCTATAAGAATCTTCCGATTGAGTTCTTCATTTGGATACTTCTTTCCGAGAGAACTCAAGTTGTTTACGATTTTGGAGAATCTTTGATGTATTTCATTTTGTGACTCTCCGGCCTTCATACAAAACAACTCATACTCATGGATGTGAAGATCAATTTTGGGATTCTTCACTTGAGACGTTCCTTGATATGACATGTGTAACATTTTCCAAATTTCGTGAGCAGTTTCACATTGACTTACACGATTATACTCAGTTTTGTTTATAGCACAATAGAGCATATTCTTGGCCCTTGAGTTCTTGGTCATCATGATGATGTCTTGATCATTGAACTCTCCCTTTTCTTTGGGAACTTGAACGGCTTTGACTTTCTCGACTCCACTTGTACTTGAAGCTTCTTTGACGTTACCTCCTTCATTGGAACATAAGGGCCATCTTCTACCAATGACCATAGAGCATAGTTAATGGATTGTATGTATGTCTCCATTTTGTTTTTCCAATAATTGAAATTTGTACCTATAAACAATGGAGGCCTATTAGTAGAGTAATCTTCAAAATGAGGAAAAGTAGTATTGTTTGCCATTTATCTTTTCTTTGGTAGATGTTAAGCTATATGCAAAGTCCTAGCTCTTGATACCACTTGTTGTCCCTTAATTAAACCTACGAGGGGGGGTGAATTATGTTATATAGACAATAATACTACTTTTTCGACTAGGCAATATAAAAGCAATGATTAATCAATAACAATCTTAAATAGATGTGCACTCTAGCAATATAAAATGTGAGTGAGACATTTTTTCAAACACTTGGTGTGCAGAAGATAATGTAAAGAAAGAGTAGAAAGAAATAGATTGCAAATCGCGATTTAGCGTGGTTAGGCCCTCGCCTAAGTCCACGACCTAAGCTCCCAGCTTAGGATTTCAACAATCTTCACTATGGTGGCTCTTCAAATGTTAGTGAGTCCACAAACCAACTAAAATGGTAGTTCAAGCTTTATAATAGAAAAACAACTCTTCTCAATACAAAGCTTTCACTCTAACACCTTTGACAAGGAAATCCTTCATTTCAAAGTGTTTAACTCTCTCTTTTGATAAGTGTTTGAGAATCGTAATAAAAGCCCTCTTTTTAGGGTAGATTAGTACAATGAATGTTATCTCACAATATTGCTCACAATTTCTTGCTCACGTATAGCTCAATGATGATTTAAAGATTAAGATGATGAAAGAACTCAAGAGTAAATGCTTTGAATCAATACATTCAAATTTTGTAGTTGAGAGCTCTTAATAGAGCTGAAAAAATGGTATAATTAATGCTCCCAATGGTCACAAACGGCTATACTTTGAATCATAATTTTTGGCCCGACCGGTCGATCCCTGTTCGCCGATCGACCGGTCGAGAGACCCTTGTCCGGTGGACAGGTCTCGGGAGGACGACCCTCTAGCCACCAGTCGACCGGTCGCAGAGGGGTCGTCCGGTAGAACCAAGACTATCAGGGTTGGATTTTTTTAAAATGATTCTTTTGAACAAATTTTGTAAGGCACATTTCAAAAACGTTGTTTGAGAATCACTATTGAGCATATACTATTTGCAAGCCCCAAAACCCCAGTCAAGTCCCAACCGGTACCCCTTATCACTTCCGTCTTCATCCTTATAACTCTATCTTTATTCTTCGAATATTCTCCTTAAGTTGATGTGTCACGCTCCAACTCGACCCCTCCTACAATCAGTCAGGACGCAACAGAGTTTCGGTAGTATAATAACAGTAATTAGGACACCGAGGCTCTAAACCAACCTCTTCGCAACTCATACAACCAATTCCACAAACAATTCAACATTTAAACAACACAATCACAATATACATTAAACATTCTTTTACCATTGCATCCATAAGTTATACGCCTCTGTTCCAACATCATACATTTACTATATAACATACATTTCCAAAATAGATTATAACCAATCCAACCTAGTCATTTCCAAAACAAAACTACTAAACTAGCAACATTTAATCCATTATCTTTACAACATCTTATACATCATAAACTTCTAAGTAAATACAAACCAACTAGTTTTAATATACTAGATAGAAAAAAGTACAACATCAGATCTCAAGGACAAGCCTCAGACACATAGAACTCGTCCACATATGACACATTATCCTCTTCTGGAGGCATGTACCCCTAATCTAGATCTGTAATACCTGTATGCTTGCAATAATTGAGAGTGACCTTATATAAAATACGCCTAGTGAGGTTTCGATAGATCTCTAACAGTATTTACTATACTCCTTAGATATCATCATTTGAGCAGTAAACACATAATAATCATCAATAACAATATAAGTACATTAATTATAATAACCAATCAATAAAGGATACTCTAGTTGGTGTAGCTCCAAACACCACCACGATCTCAACCGTTCTTCATATAACTCCCCATTACTCGCGCACTCGAGGTACCTCACTAGCCCCTCCCTCCATGGCACCTCTGCCCATACGAGCTGGAGATAGCCTCTAATAGTCATGCCGTTATTAACCCGACAGCCCAACACTGCCCGAGATATGGCACACACATATCAAGACTCATGACAATAATAATAATCATTCATATATCAGGATGACAACATATCAAGTTGACTATCTCCCGGCTCATCAAATCAATTATCACAGGAGGACAACAAAGTGGGTTGCCTATCTCCCAGCTCATCAATAATCAATCAATAATCATCATTTCAACAACATAACAACAACTAGTCAAATAAACAACAAACAACTAAGTTAGACGACAAAGTAGGCCACCCAACCTAACATGCATTAACCACACAACCAAACCCTAGTCTAACCATCAACAACTCACAATTCAATCACTCAAACACCACCCAAACATCCAAAGGCATATTTCAAGATTTTAAAGAAAGACAACCCAAACTTCTAAAAGTCATAACTTACATTCTACTAATCCGATAACCTCCAAACCAGTTTCTATCACTCACCCACTCAATTAACAACATTAGCCCCCGTGGAAACCAACCATAATCCATCTGAATCAAGCCCAACAACCCTAAAACCCTAATGCATCATGGCTGAAATTCCTGGACTTTTACACCGACATCACAATCAAAATTTCAGCATTACAACATTACTACCACGTATTTAACAAACTTTTACAAGCTAACAGCAATCGATTCCAACCACCACAACTTCAATTATTCAACAAATAGCCAACAACTCAATTTTAATACCCGAAAAATAAAAATTTATGCTACGACAGTTCAAAACTGATATGAACGCATATAATCAATCCTTAGCATCTACTGAGCAATAATATAAAATCAATTTAACATTTCTATGGCTAAAAATTCGATTATATGAATTAACATAAAAATGGCATTTTGAGATCTAGAATTTTTCTCTTACCTTTGACGTGTTTTGATACAAGAAAGATGTGCAAAGGATTCCCAACAAGTGAATTCAAACTTTGGTTGACAAGATTTGTCCTTCAATTGCAAGTTCTAATGAAAAATCCATTTGAAAACCTTGAATTTTTCTTCCTTTTTTTCTCCTATGTCCTCTCGGCCATGTGTGTGGTGAGTGAGTGTGTTTTGTGTGCTTTCTAATGTGTGTTGATGCAATATAAGTAAAGGTCAAACAAATAAAAATGGTCAAAGGTAGTTTCTTAGTCTTTTAATTATATTTTCTTGACTATTTTTTTCTCAAAACATTAAATTGACACTTAGACTATTTTAAGTAAAATATGTTTGGGTGACAAGAAGTTTTACATTCAATCATTTTCACCCGACTCGATTTAAAACTCGTTTTTCGCCAAAAGAAAGTGTAAAAACCGTTAAAATTCTAAAGCCGATTTAAAATCCATTTTAATCAAACACGGGTCTATTAATATCCAAGGACAAGGTTTTAAAACATTTAAAACACCCTCATAAAAATTTGAGCAGACAGGCGTTCAAAATACTATTTACAAAAGCCGACAATAAAATTTTTGATTTCGTTTTTGATAAAAATTTTATGAATGCACACATTGCATGTATTAGGAATATAAATCACATATTTAGCACATTTTAACTCATATAACACATAAGCATGTCAAATCACGCAAATTGAGGCAAAGACACGCAAATCGAGGTAAAGATTAAAATTGGAGTTTCACATTCTCCCCTCTTAAAGAAATTTTATCCTCGAAATTCTTACTTGTTGTACGGAAAAGATCTAGATACTGCTGCTGCATCTGATCTCGCCTCTCCCAAGTAGCTTACTCAATCCCGTGATGCTTCCACAATACTTTGACCATCGGAATCTTCTTCGATATCAATTCCCGTTCCATCTGATCAAGAATGTGAATCAGCCACTCTTCATAAGTCAGATTCTCATGAAGCTGTAACAGCTCTGGCTCTATAATATGAGAAGGATCCGGATTATACTTCCACAAATTAGACACGTGAAAGACATCATGGACATTAAAGAAATGTTCCAGTAAAGCCAATCGATATGATAACTTTCCAACTCTGCCGGTAATCTCAAACGGCCCTGCAAACTTCGGACTCAACTTACCACCGTTGCCATAACGGGAAACCCCCTTTTGAGGATATAATTTCAAGAAAACCCGATCCCCGACTGTAAATTTCAAATCCCGATGATGCTTATCAGCATAACTCTTGTATCCACTATGCGCTGTAAGCATTCTCTACCTGATCAACTGAACATTCTCAATCTTCTCTAGAAGATCTGGCATAACAGATGGATCAATAGCCTTCATCTCCCCTACTTCATCCCAATACAATGGTGATTGGCATTTACGATCGTAGAGAGCTGCAAAAGGTGTCATCCCAATAGTTCCTTGATAACTATTGTTATAGGCAAACTCGACAAGTGGTAGATGTTTCTCCCTGTTCTTCCCAAAGTCCAACACAAGCCCTGAGCATATCCTCCAGAATCTGAATAATCCTCTCAGACTGACCGTCGGTCTATGGATGATACGCGGTGCTGAAGTTTAACTGAGTACCCAAAGTCTCCTGAAGTTTCTCCCACAAACGAGAAGTAAACCAAGGATCTCGATCTGAGATAATACTAGATGGAATTCCGTGAAGTTTACCAATCTGATCCATATAAAGATCCACCAACTTTGCAACCTCATCAGAATGAAATGAGTTGACTTCATCAAACGGTCTACAACAACCCAAACTGCGTCGTTGCCTCTCGATGTTCTAGGCAAACTAGAGACGAAGTCCATCGTAATATGCTCCCATTTCCACTCTGGTATAGCTAACGGCTAAGGTAACCCTGCAGGTCGTTGATGTTCGGCTTTCACTCTCTAAAAAGTCAAACATCTGGACACAAACTGAGCAACCTCCCTTTTCATGTTATTCTACCAATAATGTTGCTTCAAATCCCGATACATCTTGTGTCCACCGGGATGAAAAGAGTACTTAGAATTTTTAGCCTTCTCCAGAATACATCGCCTCAAACCCGATTTATCGAGAACACAAACCCTGTTTTGAAATCGAAGAATACCATCTTCATGTAATTTGAAATCGGACTGATCATCGGTGATCTGATCCTTGATCTTCTAAAGTTTTGAATCAAGTTGATGAGCTTCTCTGATTTGAGACAACAATAAAGGTTGAATACGGAGATGTGAACACATCACCCCAACCTGAGTCAATTCCGGTCTCTAATAACTGAATTCCTCAAGAACCTCCCACTTTTTGAAAACCAAACAAGAAATACTCGCCTTACGGCTAATAGCATCTGCTACAACATTTGCCTTTCTAGGCAGATAACTGATAGAACAATTATAATCTCTGAGAAGTTCCATCTACCTCCGTTGACACATATTCAACTCTTTCTGTGAAAACAAATACTTCATACTCTTATGATCAGTGAAAATCTCAAACTTACTGCCCCACGGATAATGACGCCACTTTTTCAGTGCAAATACAACGGCTGCCAACTCAAGATCATGAGTCGGATAATTCACCTCATATGGTTTCAACTTTCTAGAAGTATAAGCAATAACCTAACCATTCTGCATAAGTACACAACCCAAGCCCTCATTGGATGTATCACTGTAGATAACCATATTATCGGTCCCCTCTGGTAGTACAAGTACTGGAGAGGTAGTCAATCTCTTTTTCAACTCCTGAAACCCACTCTCATATTTCTCATCCCAAATAAAGCTGGTACGTTTATGTGTTAACTTAGAAAGTGGCCCTGTAATCTTAGAAAAGTCATTCACAAACCTACGGTAATAACCCACCAAGCCAAGGAAGCTACGAACCTCTGAAACATTCTCTGGCCTTTTCCAAGACATCACCAATTCAATCTTAGTAGGATCTATTGAAATACCGCTTTGTGTAATAACATGGCCAAGAAAAGATATCTGTTGCAGCCAAAATTCACATTTGCTGAACTTCGCAAACAATTGATGCTCCTGCAATTTTTGTAAGACAAGCCGTAGATATTGCTCATGCTCCGATTCAGACTTAGAATAAACTAAGATATCATCAATAAAGATTACCACAAACTGGTCCAAGTACGGCTGAAAAACCCGATGCATAAGATCCATGAATGCTGCCGGTGCATTAGTCAGTCCAAAGGGCATAACTATAAATTCATAATGCCCGTACCGAGTCCTAAAAGCAGACTTCAGAACATCTTCCGTACGAATCCGAAGCTGATAATACCCCTGCCTCAAGTCAAACTTAGAGTAGACTTTGGCTCCCTGAAGTTGATCAAACAACTCATCAATCAGTAGTAAAAGATACTTGTTCTTGGTGGTCACCTAATTCAAACCACGATAGTCGATACATAATCTCAAAGTACCATCCTTCTTCTTCACAAATAAAACAGGTGCCCCCCATGGTGAAAAACTCTGCTGAATGAAACCCTTCTCTAATAACTTCTGCAACTGAGTTTTCAGGTCCTTAAGTTCAGCTGGTGTCATCTGGTACGCTAATTTAGAAATAGGGTGAGTACCGGGAATCTGATTAATCACAAACTCAACATCCCTCTCTGGCGGTAGCCCTGGCAACTCCTCGGGAAATACATTGGAATATTCCCGAATAATAGAAACTTCCTCCAGCTTCAGCTTATTAGATGGTTTGTTGATCAAATAAGCTAGATAACCCAAACACCCTTTACACACCAGCTTAACAGCTTTAGTTGATGAGATAATAAAACTCGTCTTAGCATCCTGGTTCCGTGCTATCTCAACCACTGGCTGATCTGGCAAACAAAACCGTACTACCTTTGTTCTACAGTTTAGTTGAGCATCATGCTTAGAAAGCTAGTCCATACCCAAGATAACATCATACCCCCGGATAGGAAATAAGATAAGGTCCAAAGGAAAATCCTGACCCTTAACATGTATTTTACAGTCTTTACAAACTAAGCCAGTCACATACTTATCAGTTAAAGAAGTATTAATCTCAACCACATAAGTCAATCTTTCAGGTTGCATGTTAACACGTTGCACACAAGTAGGCGTAATGAAAGATTACGTAGCACCAAAATCAATCAACACTTTAACAAGTTGATCAAGTATAAGGAAGTTACCTTCCACAACTGTCGTATCCTCAGGTGCCTCTTCCAAATCAATTGTGTAGGCCCGAGCTTGAACTCACTGCTGCTGAGGGGCACCACCAGTAAGTCGACCTTGATAACCCTGGGTCGCTGCCTGACCCTTAGTCCTCTGAAATCTAGGGCAATCTCTCACCCTATGCTAATTGCTATCGCAACCCAAACACGTTCCTGCCTTCGCCCTACAGTCGGCCTCCACATGGCCTTGACGCTTGCAGTAAGTACACTGCGGTGACGAAGCACTAACATTGCCCCTCGAAGAACCAGAAGTCGAGAAAGCAGTTGTACCAGCCTGCTGCTGAGATCTCGCAACACTAGGCCTATATTGACCCTGAGACTGGGTCGGCCTGTACTGTGACTGAGCTTGGTAAGACCCCTGCTGAAACTGAGGCCAATAGTAACCTGGCTGACCCTGCGGTCTGAAAGAACCCTGCTGCACCGAAGGCCTATAACCACCCTGCTGTACTGAAGGTCTATACATACCTTATTGGCCCTACGGCTGAAATGGCCTCTTGCTAGGCTTACTAGGTCCAATATGTTCCCCTTTCCTTTTTTCCAGTCTGGATGCCGCATCAAAAGCATCAAAAAATATATCATACTGATTCAGGGCCATTGCATCCTGAATCTCTGACCTCAAACCCAACATAAATCTCCGGGTCCTACGCTCCTCATCTGCTACAAACTCCGGTGTATACCGGGACAGTCTGGTAAAAGTGGCCTCATATTGAGCCACTTAGCATCTCCCTGAACTAAAGACAAGAACTCCGCCTCTCTCATTTCTCGTGCAATCCTTGGGACGTACTTCGCCCGAAACGCTCTAAGAAAGGTATCCCAAACATACAGATTACCTCTTGCCTCCCAACCGACTCTCACTGTGCGTCACCACTCCTCTTCCTCATCATCAAACAAGTAAACGGCATAAGCGACTTTCCTCTCATCAGTATAGTCTAGAGGATCGAATATTTTCTCAATCTTATTAATCCAAGCTTACGCCTTCCTATCATCTGGCTCTCCCTAAAATCTCGGCGGATAGTAACCCAAGAATTCCTTCAACGTACCACGCCCATGGTAACTACCCTAAACGTTCAACAACTGAGTCTGTAATAACTGTGCCTGGGCCGCCTGTCCTGCTAATAACTAAGACTGCCCTACCATAATCTCCGTCATCCTATCCATGGCAGCAGCTATACGGTCATTACCCCTATCTCGGCCCTGTGCCGTGTTACCCGGTGCCTCATTATTTGCCTTAGGCCTACCTCTGGTTCTTGATCGACCAGCCATTCTACTAATCAAAGAGTTAGCACAGGTTATAGCACATAGACAAGCTATAGACAATTATTAGCACATAAACAACAAACTCACATAAAGCACATAAATCACTTAAGTATCAATCACATAAACAGATAGTCACTAAATCACATAATCATTTAATCACTTAATCATATTAACACATATATCATTTTTCTTTTACTTCATACATACTTTCGTGCTAAGACCATTACCCACATTCCGAGAATACCCCAACTAACAACTAAACATTAACTCTAATACCACTTATTGTCACGCCCCAACTCGACCTCTCGTACGATCAGTCAAGATGCAACAAAATTTTGGCAGTATAACGACAGTAATTAGGACCCCGAGGCTCTAAACCAACCTCTTCGAAACTCATACATCCAACTCCACAATAATTCAACAATTAACCCACACAATCACAATATACATTAAACATTCTTTTACCATTGCATCCATAAGTTATACGCCTCTGTTCCAACATCATACATTTACTATATAACATACATTTCCAAAATAGATTATAACCAATCCAACCTAGTCATTTCCAAAACAAAACTACTAAAATGGCAACATTTAATCCATTATCTTTACAACATCTTATACATCATAAACTTCTAAGTAAATACAAACCAACTAGTTTTAATATACAAGATAACAAAAGAGTACAACATCAAATATCAAGGACAAGACTCTGGCACATAGGACTTGTCTATATATGGCACATTATCCTCTTCTGGAGGCACGTACTCGTAATCTGGATCGAAAACACATGTATGCATGCAATAATTGAGAGTGAGCTTATATAAAACAAGCCCAGTAAGGATTCGATAGATCTCTAACAGTATTTACTATACTCATTGGAAATCATCCTTTGAGCAGTAAACACATAATAATCATCAATATAAGCACATTAATTATAATAACCAATCAATAAAGGATACTCTAGTTGGTGTAGCTCCAAACGTCATCACGATCTCAACCGTTCTTCTTATAACTCCCCATTACTCATGCACCAGAGGTACCTCACTAGCCCCTCCCTCCATGGCACCTCTGCCCATGCGAGCTGGGGATAGCCTCTGATAGTCATGCCATTATTAACCCGACAGTCCAACGCTGCTCGAGAGGTGGCACACACATATCAAGACTTGTGACAATAATAATAATCATTCATATCTTAGGAGGACAACATATCAAGTTGACTATCTCCTGGCTCATCAAATCAATTATCACAGGAGGACAACAAAGTAGGTTGCCTATCTCCCGGCTCACAATAATCAATCAATAATCATCATTTCAACAACATAACAACAACTAGTCAAATAAGCAACAAACAACTAAGTTAGATGACAAAGTAGGCCACCCAACTTAACATGCATTAACCACACAACCAAACCCTAGTCTAACCATCAACAACTCACAATTCAATCACTCAAATAACACCCAAACATCCAAAGGCATATTTCAAGATTTTAAAGAAAGATAACCCAAACTTCTAAAAGTCATAACTTACATTCTACTAATCCGATAACCTCAAAACTAGTTTCTATCACTCACCCACTCAATCAACAACATTAGGCCCCTCGGAAACCAACCATAATCCATCCGAATCAAGCCCAACAACCCTGAAACCCTAATGCATCATGGCTGAAATTTTTGGACTTTCACACCGATATCACAATCAAAATTTCGGCATTACAATATTACTACCACGTATTTAACAAACTTTTACAAGCTAACAGCAATCGATTCTAACCACCAGAACTCCAATTATTCAACAAATATCCAACAACTCAATTTTAATACCCGAAAAATGAAAATTCATGCTACAACGGTTTGAAACTGATATAAACACATATAATCAATCCTTAGCATCTCCTGAGCAATAATATAACATCAATTTAACATTTCAACGGCTAAAAATTTGATTATATGAATTAACATAAACTAGAATTTTGAGATCTAGAATTTTTCTCTCACCTTTGATGTGTTTTGATGCAAGAAAGATATGCAAAGGATGCCCAACAAGTGAATTCAAACTTTGGTTGACAAGATTTGGCCTTCAATTGAAAGTTCTAATGAAAAATCCCTCTGAAAACCTTGAGTTTTTCTTCCCTTTTTCCTCCTATGGCCTCTCGGGCTTGTGTGTATTGAGTGAGTGTGTTTTGTGTACTTTCTAATGTGTGTTGATGCAATATAAGTAAATGTCAAACAAATAAAAATGGTCAAAGTTAGTTTCTTAGTATTTTAATTCTATTTCTAGTCTTTTAATTCTATTTTAGACTATTTCTTGCTGAAAACATTAAATTGACACTTAGACTATTTTAAGTAAAATATGTTTGGGTGACTAGAAGTTTTACATTCAAGCATTTTCACTCGACTCGATTAAAAACTCATTTTTTTGCAAAAGAAGGAGTAAAAACCTTTAAAATTCCAAAGCTGATTTAAAATCCGTGTTAATCAAACACGGGTCGATTAATATCCAAAGACTAGGTTTTAAAATGTTTAAAACACCCCTGTAAAAATTTTAACGGACAGGTGTTCAAAATACTATTCACAAAAACCGTTGATGAAATTTGTAATTCCGTTTTTTATGAAAATTTTATGAATGCACATATAGTATGTATTAGGAATATAAATCACATATTTAGCACATTCTAACTCATATAACACATAAATAGGTCAAATCACGCAAATTGAGGCAAAGACACGCAAATCGAGGTAAAGACGAAAAATGGGATTTCACATGATAGATGTTCTTCTTCCTTCTTTAGCTCGATAATCTTGGAGTCGGAGTCAAACTTGATTCATCTTTGCTTTTGCACACTTGATAAACTCATTAAACACATTTATGGTTTGTAATCATCAAAACCAAGATTTAAAAACTCTTTAGGCTAACAATTATGGTTGTAATAATTATCAGAGGAGCCAATCAAATTGGGTAGAAGCACATATAAAAGGGGCCGATAGGAATTTGGTTTAAACACACCAATCATATAAGCTTTTATCCTTGTTTTTAATCTCAAAGTCAGTCTGTGAGTAACGCAAAGACCGGGTGTTTGATTCTTCTTTTTATTGCATTATTAAACTGTTAGTTTATAAACTATGAATATGAGGAGATAAGTGTGCAGATTCCTTTTCTATTTGAAGGTATTGTGAATTTAGTTATATGACTACATGTGTAAGAGCTATATTGGTGGCAATCATTGTATAGTACGGGTCATCCTCTTCTGTTTAATATATTTTGGATTAGGTTAAATATGTAAAGGTAGTAATTGGTTTAACGGTAGCATAAGATATATAACGGCTTTGGTAGATTTAATTGGAATACAAGTTTCTGTAATCATAATGTGAGTTTAACTAGGTATACGTTAGGATATATGTGACACCCGAGATTTTAGCCATACATTTTTTAACTGTTGCATCCACTATTTGCGCATTTCCACTGTGCTTTACTTGTTACTTTAAGTGGCTACTATTTATTCCGTTGTTCAACTGCTTAATATTACCTTGAATTAACATTTTTCTTAAATCATATTAATTGTTTTAGAAATGAAAAAAATGTGCGTTTGAGCTAAATGCATTAGGAGCCTTCGTTTAGAAAATAATTTGTTGGAACTAATGAATAGTGTTACATAGTTAAACTTTATAATTTAATTAGCTAGCACATAATTGTACCTTAGGACTTGTTTTTAGCTAGCTAAACGTATTCTAATAGTCAACATATGCACCCAAACATAGCCCCAACTTATTATATACTCACATATACACACAATAGCTTATAACTTAGCAAAAGAAAAAAACATAAAAGCTGAAAAGTACTATAACAAACCCGACAGCCCTACTGAGAGAGGAAGAAAGATTTTTGCTCAACCAATCTTCAATCCAAGCCAAGCCAAGCTAAGAACAAGTGTTTTAGGGTGTTTACTAGCCTCTTACGAGTTCCTACGTGCATTGGTGAGGGATTTCATACATATTTTTGCATTTGAAAAATGTTGCTCATTTCTTGAATTCTTAGATTTGCTAACAAATGCTTATGCTATGCTCAAATGTGTTAATATATGTTGTATACAAGTAGTAAAGACCTTATTTATGCAATTGTTTCGTAGTTTAAATGGTTGAATTCATTCATTGATTGTGTGGCATGAATAGTGACATTTTTCTAGGGTTTTGTAGAATTGTGTGATGTGGATTGATTCATTGCTTCTAGTAGGTGCCTTAGATGTTAATAAAGATTGTTTAATAGCCACGTGATGTTGAATTGTTAAAAAATTGGCTAACACATGAAATAGGCGACTTTTAAAAAGGGGTTTCGGGGTTAATGCAAATCCAGGTTAATTTGGCCATTACATCTAGTGTTCTTAGGCTATATAGGTGTCATATATGCTTTGTTAAACCTTGGTTGAGTCCCAGTTAGGGTACTTGTAGTACAAACTCACAAGGGGAAAATTGGGGCTTTTGTGCTAAACGCGAGTAATTGGATAACTTCGAGAGTCCTAAGGGTGCTTTATGGGTTAATTAAAAGTATGGAATAGCCCGCTCTCTTAGATGGCTTACGTTACAAAAGGAGAAAACTAGGAAATCGGTTGTTTTGCACTTCTATGACCTTGTAAATGTTTTTTAGGTGTTTAAATGCACTTTTAAGTTAATTGTGAGCTTTTGGTAATGTTTTGTAAAAAAAATATGTAATTTACCCTTTGTGTTCATTTGGTTAATTTCGTGATATGCTTATATATTGCTTATATTGTTTATGTATTACTTGTTAAGGATTGAGTAAATATGCATATATCTTATGTAATGGTTATATTACTTGCATATTGTGTTGTATGGGTGAAGATATACTTAAGAATTGTACCTAGGCTACTAGAATGATTTTTTGGATGGTATGTTTAGCCAGAGTATATAAAGGTGGCTTCTGCTAAAGATAAAATTCTAATAGATATTGTATGATAAATAGGTGAAGTTATAAGTTAGCTGACCTAGCTGAATAATTAATGAATATTGTAGTTAAAGAGTAATTGAAGTAATGCTTACTAATAGGTTCAAGGTGACTGGAAATGATGTGATTCAAACTTACATCTTGGAGCTCGGTAGAGGTGAGGAAGTCTTCATCCTTATGTGTATAATAGTTTATTTACTTGTACCTCGATTATGTGCACTTATTGTCCATATATTGTGCATGAGGGCAACCTACTTTATTGTCCCTCAATTATGTGTTTATTGATTTATTCCATTGTTATCATTTTGAGTGCATTGCATCATGGTTGCGCAACCATTTGAGCATGGTAGTATCATGGAAATCGGGCAGCGTCGAGCTTGCCGGTCTACCTCAGCTACCATGGTTGCCCAGTCACTCTCTCACTTAGGATGCCACCCAGGGAGAGTTGGGTCGTAGGATTTTGGGGTACATTCGGAGTACACCCATTTTGGAGTTATAAGGGGATGTCGGCTTATCGATATCAGTGTCATTATTATATCAGGATTTCAGTTCGTGGCTCGTGGTTCGTTATTGAAGAACAAAGTGAATCGTATCCTTTTTAATGTGTGGTAACTTGTTGTTTCAATTGTTATTTGGTTGTAAAATGCTTTATTTGTACTAATTGATGCATTGCACGTCCTCTGTCGACCTTATCCCTCATTGGGCAATTGTGATTGCTCATACCTCGCTAAACATGTTTTAGGTGGTACAGTTGGAGGAGTTGCCTTGATTGCTGTGTGCTATTACTTGAGATTGGATTGATTGCTTGCTAAACTGTGGAAGATCTTGCTTGTTCTACTTTCTATTCTATTTTAGAGCCTAAGGGCTTATGTATATATTTGGGTAGTTGCAAGTTTGAAAGCTAAGGGGATATAGTAAGTGTTATGGAATTGTGGCATGTAATAACTTATGCTTCTGCTTCTAGCTATGTTGCATGCTTGGGTGTGAATGAATGGATGTATGGTTGGCTTTAATTTTCTAAAAATGTTTAATTGCTAACATAGAATGGTATGATAAGCAAATGAACACAAAGGTTTTAAGACCATTGTTGCATGCTTGTGTGTATTTATATTTTCTTGTGTTGCTTAAGGCTCGGATGGCCTTGAAGTTGGGATTTCAATTAGAAATGTTGTTCCTTTTCTTTCATGGTTTTATTTGAATGCTTACAGGTTTTCAGAATGCTCACGGTATAGGGGAGACTCTGTTCATTTTTCTTAAAATTTTGTGACCGGGTTGGAATTGGGTTGAGAATAGCATAGTTATTAGAGCCATTGGTCTCGTGAGGGATCAGGACGTTACAGATGGTATCAGAGCTTAGTTAGCTCTTAGCCGGGATAGGGTACTCGGCCTGTCGGATAGTAACCCTTGCGTGCGTGCTTGTTAAGTATGTCTTGAAAGTGTGTGTCTGTATGTGTGATTGTATGTCTTTAATTGAAAATGCACACCTACGTGGTATAGTTATGTTTTACGTGCTAACCTATGCTAAGTGAAGTGAAGTTGCATTGAATTGACCTCGTGAATTGTCATCTGCTTGAATTATTGATTGTAAATGTATGTACTAAAGCATTTTGAATTAAGTTTTGTTGTGAATTGAATTGGTTATGTTATGATTTGCACTTGCATGACTTTGTTGTTTACATTGTTTTTATAAGTTCTTTTATAATCATGCTTGCATAATAGCTTAAAGAATGTTTATACATATGCAATACTTTGGCATTCATGCATAGCCCGTCGAAATGGTAAGAAAGCCTTCACCTTCCCCCTGAATTGAGGTGATTAGTGGCAGGTCCTCCAAGTTATGTGGATTAGCAGGAATGAGAGGCATTTGATCAGCCTTTATTTGGGAGTTGGTATTTATAGTTCGAGCTCGGTTATTGGCATTCTATTAAGGTGTTCTTTTATGCTCAACAGTCTTAAATAAGTGGCTTCTTTTGGGGTTTCTATATGACGGTTCTCAAGAACATTTTCTTGGTATTTTCTTATCGGGTCTTCTTTTGGTATTCTTTTGTCGGCATCTCTCGGAAGGCTTAGTATATGGGATTCTTTTCAGCCTTATTATACGGTATTGCCTACAGTACTCCTACTCGGGTCTTTTATTGGTATTTTCTCACCGCTCTTAGTTAGGATTATACTTTTTACGGTATTTGTGCCAGCATAATTCTTATTCAGATTTTTAAGTAGCATTTCTATTGGAGCCTTTATTTGGCCTTATTACTTGAGCTTCGCATACAATACTACTGGAATTTCTTAATGAGTTCCTACGAGAATTCGTATATAGTATTCTTGTTTCGCAACTAATGACGAGTAATTGGAGTTGAGTTTCAGTTAATGCGGAGTTCTCTTGTGAAGAAGAATTGCGTGGACGCAATTTGTTTAAGGGGGAGGATGTGACGCCCGAAATTTTAGCCGTACATCTTTTAACTGTTGCATCCACTATTTACGCATTTCCACTGTGCTTTACTTATTACTTTAAGTGGCTACTATTTATTCTGTTGTTCAACTGCTTAATTACCTTGAATTAGCATTTTTCTTAAATCATATTAATTGTTTTAGGAATTATAAAAATGTGCGTTTGAGCTAAATGCATTAGGAGCCTTCATTTAGAAAATTATTTGTTGGAACTAATAAATAGTATTACGTAGTTAAACTTTATAATTTAGTTAGCTAGCACATAATTGTACCTTAGGGCTTCTTTTTAGCTAGCTAAACGTATTCTAGTAGTCAACATATGCACCCTAACATAAGCCCAACTTATTATATACTCACATACACACACAATAGCTTATTACTTTGCAAAAGAAAAAAAAACAAAAAAAAGCTGGAAAGTACTATAGCAAACCCAACAGCGCTATTGAGAGAGGAGGATAGATTTTTGCTCAACCAATCTTCAATCCAACCCAAGCTAAGCTAAGAGCAAGTGCTTTAAGGTGTTTACTAGCCTCCTACGAGTTCCTACACGCATTGGTGAGGGATTTCATACCTATTTTTGCATTGAAAAAATGTTGCTCATTTCTTGAATTCTTAGATTTGCTAATAAATGCTTATGCTATGCTCAAATGTGTTAATATATGTTGTATACAAGTAGTAGAGACCTTATTTATGCAATTGTTTCGTAGTTTAAACAGTTGAATTCATTCGTTGATTGTATGGTATGAATAGTGATATTTTTCTCGTGTTTTGTAGAATTGTGCGATATGACTTGATTCATTGCTTCTAGTAGGTGCCTTAGATGTTAATTAAAATAGTTTAATAGCCACGTGATGTTGAATTGCTCAAAATTTGGCTAACACATGAAATAGGCAACTTTTAAAAAGAGGTTTCAGGGTTAATGCAAATCCGGGTTAATTTTCCCATTACATCTAGTATTCTTAGGCTATATAGGTGTTATATATGCTTTTCCAAATGTTGGTTGAGTCCCAGTTAGTGTACTTGTAGTACAAATTCACAAGGGGGAAATTGAAGCTTTTGTGTTAAACGTGGGTAATTGGATAACTTCGAGAGTCCTAAGGGTGCTTTACGGGTTAATTAGAAGTATGGAATAGCCCACTCGCTTAACTAAAACATTAACTTGTGTTTGAAAGAAAGATGGCATACGTTACAAAGGGGGAGAAGTAGGAAATCAGTTGTTTTGCACTTCTATGACCTTGTAAATGTTTATTAGGTGTTTAAATTCACTTTTAAGTTAATTGTGAGCTTTTGGTAATGTTTTGTGAAAAATATGTAATTTACCCCTTTGTGTTCATTTGGTTAATTTTGTGATCCGCTTATATATTGGTTATATTGTTTATGTATTACTTGTTAAGGATTGAGAAAATATGCTTATATCTTATATAATGGTTATATTACTTGTATATTGTGTTGTATGGGTGAAGATATACTTAAGAATTGTACCTGGGCTGCTAGAATGATTACTTGGATGGTATGTTTAGCCAAAGTATATAAAGGTGGCTTCTGCTAGAGATAGAATTCTAATAGATATTGTATGCTAAATAGGTGAAGTTATAAGTTAGCTAACCTGGCTGAATAATTAATGAATGTTGTAGGTTAAGAGTAATTGAAGTAATGCTTCCTCATAGGTTCAAGGTGACTGGAAATGATGTGATCCAAACTTACATCTTGGAGCTCAGTAGAGGTGAGGGAGTCTTCATCCTTATGTGCATAATAGTTTATTTACTTGTACCTCGATTGTGTGCATTTATTGTCTATATATTGTGCGTGAAGGCAACCTACTTTGTTTTCCCTCAATCATGTGTTTATTGATTTATTCCATTGTTATCATTTTGAGTACATTGCTTCATGGTTGCGCAACCATTTGGGCATGGTAGTGTCGTGGAAACCGGGTGGCAGCGGGCTTGCCGATCTACCTTGTCGACCATGGTTGCCCAATCCCTCTCTTGCTTGGGATGCCGCCCAGTGAGAGTTGGGTCGTAGGATTTCGGGGTACATTCGGAGTACACCCAACTTGGAGTTATAAGGGGATGTTGGCTTATCGATATCAGTGTCATTATTACATCAGGATTTCAATTCGTGGCTCGTGGTTCGTGATTGAAGAACAAAGTGAATCGTATCATTTTTAATGTATGGTAACTTGTTATTTAAATTGTTCTTTCATTATAAAATGCTTTATTTGTACTAACTGCTGCATTGCAAATCCTCGGTAGACCCTATCCCTCTCGAGACAATTGTGATTGTTCATACCTCGCTAAACATGTTTCAGGTGGTGCAGTTGGAGGAGTTGCCTTGATTGTTGTGTGCTATTACTTGAGATTGGAATGATTTCCTGCTAAACTGTGGAAGATCTTGCTTGTTCTACTTTCTGTTCTATTTTGAAGCCTAATGGCTTATGTATATATTTGCGTAGTTGCAAGTTTGAAAGCTAAGTGGATGTAGTAAGTACTATGGAATTGTGGCATGTAATAACTTATGCTTCTGCTTCTAGCTATGTTGCATGCTTGGGTGTAAATGAGCTGATATATGGTTGGCCTTAATTTTCTAAGAATGTTTAATTGCTAACCTAGAATGGTATGATAAGCGAATGAACACAAAGATTTTAAGACCATTGTTGCATGCTTGTATGTATTTATATTGTCTTGTGTTGCTTAAGGCTCGGATGGCCCTGAAGTTGGGATTTCAATTAGAAATGTTGTTCTTTTTTCCTTCGTGGTTTTATTTGAATGCTCACAGGTTTTCAGAATGTCCACGGTATAGGGGATGCTCTGTCCGTTTTCCCTAAAATTTTGTGACCGGGTTGGAATTGGGTAGAGAATAGCATGGTTATTAGAGCCTTCCGTCTCGTGAGGGATTAGGACATTACAGGTGGTATCAGAGCTTCGTTAACTCTCAGTTGGGACATGGTCCTCGGCCTATCGGGTGGTAACCCTTGCGTGTGTGCTTGTTAAGTGTGTCTTGAAAGTGTGCATCTGTATGTGTGATTGTATGTCTTGAATTGAAAATGCGCACCTACATGGTATAGTTATGTGTTATGTGCTAAACCTGTGCTAAGTAAAGTGAAGTTGCATTGAATTGACCTCGTGAATCGTCATCTACTTGAATTGTTGATTGTAATGTATGTACTTGAGGATTTTGAATTAAGTTTTGTTGTGAATTGAATTGGTTATGTTATGATTCACACTTGAATGACTTTGTTGTTTACATTGTTTTTATTAGTTCTTTATTAATCATGCTTGCATAATAGCTTAAAAAATGTTTATACATATGCAATATTTTGGCATTCATGCATAGCCCGTCGAAATGGTAAGAAAGCCTTCTCCCTCCCCGTGAATCGAGGTGATTAGTGGAAAGTCCTCCAAGTTATGTGGATTAGCGGGAATGAGAGGCATTTGATCTTCCTTTATTTGGGAGTTGGTGTTTATAGTTGGAGCTTGGTTATTGGCAATCTATTAAGGTGTTCTTTTACGCTCAGCAGTCTTAAATGAGTGTCTTTTTTCGGGGTTTCTATATGACAGTTCTCTGGAGCATGTTCTTGGTATTTTCTTATAGGGTCTTCTTTTGGTATTTTGTCGACATCTCTCGGAACGCTTAGTATATAGGATTCTTTTCAACCTTATTATACGGTATTGTCTACAGTACTCCTACTCGGGTCTTTTATTGGTATTTTCTCGCCGCTCTTAGTTGGGATTCTATTTTCTACGGTATTTGTGCCAGCGGGATTCTTATTCGGATTTCTAAGTAGCATTTCTATTGGAGCCTTTATTTGGCCTTATTACTTGAGGTTCGCAGGAAATACTACTGGGATTTCTTAATGAGTTCCTACGAGAATTCATATATGGTATTCTTGCTTCGCAAGTAATGACGAGTAATCGGAGTTGATTTTCAGTTAATGCAGAGTTCTCTTGTGAAGAATAATTGCGTGGACGCAATTTGTTTAAGGGGGAGAGGATGTGACGCCTGCGATTTTAGCTGTACATCTTGTAACTGTTGCATCCACTATCTACGCATTTCCACTGTGCTTTACTTCTTACTTTAAGTGGCTACTATTCATTCCGTTGTTCAACTGCTTAATTACCTTGAATTAGTATTTTTCTCAAATCATATTAATTATTTTAGGAATGAGGAAAATGTGCGTTTGAGCTAAATGCATTAGGAGCCTTCATTTAGAAAATGATTTGTTAGAACTAATAAATAGTGTTACGTAATTAAACTTTGTAATTTAATTAGCTAGCACATAATTGCACCTTAGGATTTGTTTTTAGCTAGCTAAACATATTCTAGTAGTCAACATATGCACCCAGACATAACCCCAACTCATTATATACAAACATACACACACAATAGCTTATAACTTAGCAAAACAAAAAAAAACAAAAAAAACGCTAGAAAGTACTGTAGAAAACCCGACAGTCCTATTGAGCGAAGATGAGAGATTTTTGCTCAACCAATCTTCAATCCAAGCCAAGACAAGTTAAGAGCAAGTGCTTTAGGGTGTTTACTAGCCTCCTATGAGTTCCTACGCACATTGGTGAGGGATTTCATACCTATTTTTGCATTTGAAAAATGTTGCACATTTCTTGAATTCATCGATTTGCTAACAAAAGCTTATGCTATGCTCAAATGTGTTAATATATGTTGTATACAAGTAGTAGAGACCTTATTTATGCAATTGTTTCGTTGTTTAAACAGTTGAATTCATTCGTTGATTGTATGGCATGAATAGTGAGGTTCTTCTAGGGTTTTAAGGAATTGTGCGATATGGCTTGATTCATTGCTTCTAGTAGGTGCCTTAGATGTTAATAAAGATAGTTTAATAGCCACGTGATGTTGAATTGCTCAAAAATTGGCTAACACATGAAATAGACGACTTTTAAAAAGGGGTTTCGGGGTTAATGCAAATACAGGTTAATTTAACCATTACATTTAGTGTTCTTAGGCTATATAGGTGCTATATATGCTTTGCTAAACCTTGGTTGAGTCCCGGTTAGGATACTTGTAGTACAAACTCACAAGGGAGAAATTGGGGCTTTTGTGCTAAACACGGGTAATTAGATAACTTCGATAGTCCTAAGGGTGCT
This sequence comes from Ehretia macrophylla, assembly GCA_037974665.1. Lineage (NCBI taxonomy): Eukaryota > Viridiplantae > Streptophyta > Magnoliopsida > Boraginales > Ehretiaceae > Ehretia > Ehretia macrophylla. The sequence continues at coordinate 44,403,824 of CM075783.1, forward strand.
TTATGGGTTAATTAGAAGTATGGAATAGCCCGCTCGCTTAACTAGACATTAACTTGTGCTTGAAAGAAAGATGCTTACGTTACAAAGGGGAAAAAGTAAGAAATCGATTGTTTTGCACTTCTATGACCTTGTAAATGTTTCTTAGGTGTTTAAATTCACTTTTAAGATAATTGTGAGCTTTTGGTAATGTTTTGTGAAAAATATGTAATTTACCCCTTTGTGTTCATTTGGTTAATTTTGTGATATGCTTATATTTTGCTTATATTGTTTATGTATTACTTGTTAAGGATTGAGTAAATATGTTTATATCTTATGTAATGGTTATATTACTTGTATATTGTGTTATATGGGTGAAGATATACTTAAGAATTGTACCTGGGCTGCTTGAATGATTTCTTAGATGGTATGTTTAGCCAGAGTATATAAAGGTGGCTTCTGCTAAAGATGAAATTCTAATAGATATTGTATGTTAAATAGGTGAAGTTATAAGTTAGCTAACCTAGCTGAATAATTAATGAATGTTGTAGTTAAAGAGTAATTGAAGTAATGCTTGTTCATAGGTTCAAGGTGACTGGAAATGATGTGATCCAAACTTACAACTTAGAGCTCGGTAGAGGTGAGGGAGTCTTCATCCTTATGTGCATAATAGTTGATTTACTTGTACCTCGATTATGTGCACTTATTGTCTATATATTGTGCGTGAGGGCAACCTACTTTGTTGTCCCTCAATCATGTGTTTATTGATTTATTCCACTGTTATCATTTTGAGTGCATTGCATCATGGTTGCGCAACCATTTGGGCATAGTAGTGCCATGGAAACTGGGCGGCGTCGGGCTTGCTGGTCTACCTCGGCTACCATGGTTGCCTAGTCCCTCTCTTGATTGGGATACCGTCCAGGGAGAGTTGGGTCATAGGATTTCAGGGTACATCCGGAGTACACCTATTTTGGAGTTATAAGGGGATGTCGGCTTATCGATATAAGTGTCATTATCACATCGGGATTTCAGTTTGTGGCTCGTGGTTCATGATTAAGATCAAAGTGAATCGTATCCTTTTTAATGTGTGGTAACTTGTTGTTTCAATTGATCTTTGGTTGTAAAATGCTTTATTTGTACTAACTGTTGCATTGCACGTCCTCGGTAGACCTTATCCCTCACTGGGCAATTGTGATTGGTCATACCTCGCTAAACATGTTTCATGTGGTGCAGTTGGAATAATTGCCTTGATTGGTGTGTGCTCTTACTTGAGATTGGAGTGACTGCTTGTTAAACTGTGGAAGACTTTGCTTGTTCTACTTTCTTTTCTATTTTGGAGCCTATGGGCTTATGTATATATTTAGGTAGTTGCAAGTTTGAAATCTAAGTGGATATAGTAAGTGTTATGGAATTGTGGCATGTAATAACTTATGCTTCTGCTTCTAGCTATGTTTCATGCTTGGGTGTGAATGAACGGATATATGGTTGGCCTTAATTTTCTAAGAATGTTTAATTGCTAACATAGAATGGTATGATAAGCGAATGAACACAAAGATTTTAAGACCATTGTTGCATGCTTGTATGTATTTATATTTTCTTGTGTTGCTTAAGGCTCGGATGGCCTTGAAGTTGGGATTTCAATTAGAAATATTGTTCCTTTTCCTTTGTGGTTTTATTTGAATGCTTACAGGTTTTCAGAATGTCCACGGTATAGGGGAAACTCTGTCCGTTTTTCCTAAAATTTAGTGACCGGGTTAGAATTGGATTGAGAATAGCATGGTTATTATCCGGTCTTGTGATGGATCGGGACGTTACAGGTGGTATCAGAGCTTAATTAGCTCTTACCCGGGACAAGGTCCTCGGCCTGTTGCATAGTAACCCTTACATGTGTGCTTTTTCAGTGTTTCTTGAAAGTGTGCGTCTGTATGTGTAATTGTATGTCTTGAATTGAAAATGTACACCTACGTAGTATGGTTATGTGTTATGTGAAAGTGTGCGTCTGTATGTGCGTTTGAATTAAGTTTTGTTGTGAATTGAATTGGTTATGTTATGATTCGCACTTAAATGACCTTGTTGTTTACATTGTTTTTATAAGTTCTTTATTAATCATGCTTGCATAATAGCTTAAAGAATGTTTATACATATGCAATACTTTGGCATTCATGCATAGCCCGTCGAAACGGTAAAAAAACCTTTTCCCTCCCCCTGAATCGAGGTGATTATTGGCAAGTCCTCCAAGTTATGTGGATTAGCGGGAATGAGAGGCATTTGATTAGCGTTTATTTGAGAGTAGGTGTTTATAGTTGGAGCTCGGTTATTGGCATTCTATTAAGGTGTTCTTTTATGCTCAACAGTCTTAAATAAGTGGCTTCTTTTGGGGCTTCTATATGACGGTTCTCAAGAACATTTTCTTGGTATTTTCTTATCGGGTCTTCTTTTGGTATTCTTTTGTCGGCATCTCTCGGAAGGCTTAGTATATGGGATTCTTTTCAGCCTTATTATACGGTATTGCCTACAGTACTCCTGCTCGGGTCTTTTATTGGTATTTCTCGCCGCTCTTAGTTGGGATTCTATTTTCTACAGTATTTGTGCCATCGGGATTCTTATTCAAATTTCTAAGTAGCATTTCTATTGAAGCCTTTATTTGGCCTTATTACTTGAGGTTCGCATACAATACTACTGGAATTTCTTAATGAGTTCCTACGAGAATTCATTTATGGTATTCTTGCTTCGCAACTAATTGCGAGTAATCGGAGTTGACTTTCGGTTGATGCGGAGTCCTCTTGTGAAGAAGAATTGCATGGACACAATTTGTTTAAGGGGGAGAGGATGTGACGCTCGAGATTTTAGCCGTACATCTTTTAACTGTTACATCCACTATTTACGAATTTTCACTATGCTTTACTTATTACTTTAAGTGGCTATTATTCATTCCGTTGTTCAACTACTTAATTACCTTGAATTAGCATTTTTCTTAAATCATATTAATTATTTTAGGAATGAGGAAAATGTTCGTTTGAGCTAAATGCAATAGAAGCCTTCGTTTAGAAAATGATTTGTTGGAACTAATGAATAGTGTTACGTAGTTAAACTTTATAATTTAATTAGCTAGCATATAATTGCACCTTAGGGCTTGTTTTTAGCTAGCTAAACGTATTCTAGTAGTCAACATATGCACCCTAACATAACCCCAACTTATTATATACTCCCATACACACACAATAGCTTATTGCTTAGCAAAAGAAAAAAAAAAGCTGGAATTTACTGTGGGAAACCCGATAGCCCTATTGAGAGAGGATGAGAGTTTTTTGCTCAACAAATCTTCAATCCAAGCCAAGCCAAGCTAAGAGCAAGTGCTTTACGGTGTTTACTAGCCTCCTACAACCTCTTACGTGCATTGGTGAGGGATTTTATACCTATTTTTTGCATTTGAAAAATGTTGCTCATTTCTTAAATTCTTAGATTTGCTAACAAATGCTTATGCTATGCTCAAATGTGTTAATATACGTTGTATACAAGTAGTAGAGACCTTATTTATGCAATTGTTTTGTTGTTTAAACGGTTGAATTCATTCGTTGATTGTATGGCATGAATAGTGATATCTTTCTAGGGTTTTATGGAATTGTACGATATGGCTATATTCATTGCTTCTAGTAGGTGCCTTAGATGTTAATAAAGATAGTTTAATAGCCACGTGATGTTGAATTGCTCAAAAATTGGCTAACACAAGAAATAGGCAACTTTTAAAAAGGGGTTTCGGGGTTAATGCAAATCCGGGTTAATTTGGAAATTACATCTAATGTTCTTAGGCTATATAGGTGCTATATTGCTTTGCTAAACCTTGGTCGAGTCCCGGTTAGGATACTTGCAGTACAAACTCACAAGGCAAAAATTAGGGCTTTTGTGTTAAACGCGGGTAATTGGATAACTTCGAGAGTCCTAAGGGTGCTTTTATGGGTTAATTAGAAGTATAAAATAGCCCGCTCGCTTAACTAGAACATTAACTTGTGTTTGAAAAAAAGATGACTTACGTTACAAAGGGGAAAAAGTAGGAAATCGGTTGTTTTGCACTTCTATGACCTTGTAAATATTTCTTAGGTGTTTAAATGCACTTTGAAGTTAATTGTGAGCTATTGGTAATGATTTGTGAAAAATATGTAATTTACCCCTTTGTGTTCATTTGGTTAATTTTGTGATATGCTTATATATTGCTTATATTGTTTATGTATTACTTGTTAAGGATTGAGTAAATAGGCTTATATCTTATGTAATGGTTATATTACTTGTATATTGTGTTGTATGGGTAAAGATATAACTATTAATTGTACCTGGGCTACTAGAATGATTTCTTGGATGGTATGTTTAGCCAGAGTATATAAAGGTGGCTTCTGCTAAAGATAAAATTCTAATACATATTGTATGCTAAATAAGTGAAGTTATAAGTTAGCTAACCTAGCTGAATAATTAATGAATGTTGTACTTAAAGAGTAATTGAAGTAATGCTTGCTCATAGGTTCAAGGTGACTGGAAATGATGTGATCCAAACTTACATCTTGGAGCTCAATAGAGGTGAGGGAGTTTTTATCCTTATGTGCATAATAGTTTATTTACTTGTACCTCAATTATGTGCACTTATTGTCTATTTATTGTGCGTGATGGCAACCTACTTTGTTGTCCCTCAATCATGTGTTTATTGATTTATTCTATTGTTATCATTTTGAGTACATTGCATCGTGGTTGCGCAACCATTCGGGCATGGTAGTATCGTGGAAACTGGGCGGCGTCGGGCTTGCCGGTCTACCTCAACTACCATGGTTGCCCAGTCGCTCTCTCGCTTGGGATGCCGCCCAGGGAGAGTTGGGTCGTAAGATTTCGGGGTACATCCGGAGTACACCCATTTTTGAGTTATAAGGGGATGCCGGCTTATCGATATCAGTGTCATTATTACATCAGGATTTTAGCTCATGGCTCGTGATTCGTGATTGAAGAACAAAGTGAATTATATCTTTTTAATTGTGTGGTAACTTGTTGTTTCAATTGTTCTTTGGTTGTAAAATGCTTTATTTGTACTAACTACTGCATTGCACGTCCCTGGTAGACCTTATCCCTCATTGGGCAATTGTGATTGCTCATACCTCACTAAACATGTTTCAGGTGGTGCAGTTGGGGGAGTTGCTTTGATTGTTGTGTGCTATTACTTGAGATTGGAGTGACTGCTTGTTAAACTGTGGAAGACTTTGCTTGTTCTACTTTCTTTTCTATTTTGGAGCCTATGGGCTTATGTATATATTTAGGTAGTTGCAAGTTTGAAATCTAAGTGGATATAGTAAGTGTTATGGAATTGTGACATGTAATAACTTATGCTTCTACTTCTAGCTATGTTGCATGCTTGGGTGTGAATGAACGGATGTATGGTTGGCTTTAATTTTCTAAGAATGTTTAATTGCTAACATAGAATGGTATGATAAGCGACTGAAGACAAAGATTTTAAGGCCATTGTTGCATGCTTGTATGTATTTATATTGTCTTGTGTTGCTTAAGGCTCGGATGGCCTTGAAGTTGGGATTTCAATTAGAAATGTTGTTCCTTTTGCTTCGTGGTTTTATTTGAATGCTTACAGGTTTTTAGAATGTCCACGGTACAGGGGAGACTCTGTCCATTTTTTCTAAAATTTTATGACCGGGTTGGAATTGGGTTGAGAATAGCATGGTTATTAGAGCATCCGGTCTCATTAGGGATCGGGGTGTTATAATATATACATAGAATACTTTCAATATTTATATGTACCAAGCCACTCTTTTACTTCTAGATCATATACAATATCTGTAAACGTAATTTAGATTACGTATATAGCCTTAGGGGATTTTGTGACTTAAAACCAATCATTATCAACAAATCTGTCCCTCTTAAACATTGGAAATGTAGAGATAAGATTTAATTGTAACATGAATAGTTTCTTTACATATTAGCTTAGTCGAACCACTGGCCAGAATGGAATAATCACTATTACTTAAGTCACGTGCTAGAAAGAAAGAGAAGAAAAGATGGCAACTAGGAAAAAAAAGAAAAAAAAATTAAAAAGTTTGGCATACCTAATTAATTAAAGGTTATCTGAAAGTTTTCTATCTTGAATGCCAACTAATTTTTAATTAAATTTATCTTAAGTTCTAAATGTGTATCTGTTGAACTGGATATTTTAGTGGCAACAATGAGTTTATTTTAACTTCCACATGAACATATGCTCGGGAGACGGCCTACTTTGTCATTCTCTCAAAATTATTTGTGCGTATGGGTGTTACATGATTACTTGTACATGCTTGTATGCTACTTAGGGGTTGCAACCTCAGGCGCGATAGCTTGTACGAATGCCAGGCGGCATAGGGCTTGTCGGTGTTCCCGTGTCTATCGTAGTCCTATTCTCTCTCTCACTTGGTACCACCCTCAAAGACCTAGGCCGTAGATTTTGGGTACAATCTAGAGTACCCTCTTGGGAGAGATAAGAAGTTGTGAGCTTGATCCGGCCAGCCACTGTGAAGACAAACTGTATCCTTTGCAACATGATTCGTACATGTAATATTGATATACTTTTTATGCTCGCATTGCATCATGGTTTTCAAAATTCGAAAATGTTTGCAAAACCTCCCCGGTCGACTTCCCCGCACTGAGTTCGTTTGAGCTCATGACCCTTTTCCCCCCCATTACATGTGAAAGAGAACAATATAAAACCAGATAGTGGCAAAATGTGCCTATTCTGCTTCATAAGCAACCCTACCCATCTAATTCCAAGGTTTATTGAGGTCAATACACACCCACAGGGCTCACACGGTGAAGATTACGAGGACCTTAGCATACCCCACCATCTAGTATCTGATGTTATAGTTAACGCTGTTCGAGTTGACTTTGGTTTTGGAACATGGGAAATAGCCTATGTGCATTACTTTATCCCAGATTATGAAATGTAGACCATATGTAGTAATTGGATTATCCAGGCCCGTTTTGACATAGCTGAGTCTGGGCTTGAAATAATTAAAGTTTTGGTTGTAAATGAAAGACGTTATTTAATATATAGTTCAGATCTTGCTTTTTGTTTGTCTAGAGTTACAATTACAGACTCTTTATCTAATCTTGTGAAGAGTTGGGTTTGGGGTCGTTACAGATGATGTCCACTAAAATTTGGTTAAACAGCAAGTTCTCCATGAAAGATCTGGGTGAAGCCTCTTATATCTTAGGGATTCATGTCTATAGAGATATAATGAAAAGATTGATTGGCTTATCTCAAAGTATGTACATAGAGCGAGTTTTGAAGAAATTCAATATAGAGAGTTCTAAGAAAGGTCTTCTGCCTATCCGGCATGGAATATATCTTTCCAAGAACATGTCTGTCACGCCCCAACCCAACCCCACACTAAAGGTTAAGTCCAGACCCAACAAACGGACAGACTCTCCTCTGTACCGTGGACATTCTGAAAACCTGAAAACATTCAATAAGGCCACAAAAACAAACTAGAACTCCAATGCTAACTAAATCCTAGCTTCAAGGCCATTCGAGCCTTAAGCAGTACAAGACAATATAAATACATACAAGCAAACAAGCAACAGTCATGGGATCTTTGTGACACCCGAGATTCTACCGTACACTTTTTAACTCTTGTATCCACTACTTGCTCATTTCTTCTATGCAATACTTGTTGCTTTATGTGGTTACTATTCATGACGTTTTTCAACTGCCGAATTACTTTGAATTAGTATTTTTCTTAAATCATATTAATTATTTTAGGAATGAGAAAAATGTGCTTTTGAGCGATTTGTGTTAGGAGCCTTTGTTTAGAAAATGTTTTTAGTGGTTCAATAAATAGTGTTACATAGTCTAATATACTAATTGAGCTAGCTAACATTTAATTGCACCTTTAGGCTCGTTTTTAAGCTAACCAAACTCATTTTATAGACTTAACACACACCTAACTTAACACTACTTAAACATATATTACTCAACACACACATAAGCTCATAAAAACAAAACAAAAAATGAGGAAAAAGCTGAAAAAAGGGGCATAAACCCGACAACCCAAAAGAAGAGGAATGAGATGATTTTGCTTATCAAATCTTCAATTCAAGCCCTACCAAGCTAGGTTCAAGCCCTTCCACAAGTGTTCTAGCCTTTCCTTAGCTTCTACGCACAATTGGTAAGGGATTTCATGCTTGTTTTTGCATTTTAAAAATGTTACACTTTTCTTGAATTTCTAAATTTGCTAGTAAATGGTTATTGTATGCTCAAATGTGTTGATGTATGTTGTATACAAGTAGTAGAGACCACATTTATGCCATTGTTTCGTAATTTAAACTGTTGAATTCGTTTGTTGATCGTATGGCATGAATAGTGATGAATTTTCTAGGGTTTTGTAAAAATGAACCTTATAGCTTGATTTAATTATCCAAATAGATGCTCTAGGTGCTAATGAAGGTAGTGAAATGACTCCGTAAGGTTTAATTGCTCGTAACTTGGCTAAAACATAAAATAAGCGACTTTTAGAAAGGGGTTTAGGGGTTATTGTAAATCCAGGTCATTTTGGCCATAATATTTAGCGTCCTTAAGCTATTTAGGTAATAGATATGCTTTGGGTAACCTTTGATGAGTCCCAGATGGGGTACTTGTAGTACAAACTCACAAGGAAAAAATTGGGGCTTTTGTGCTAAATGCGGGGTAGTGGGTAACTTCGAGGGTCCTAAGGGTGTCTTATAGATTAATTAGAAGTATGGAATAGGCCACTTGCTAAGCTAGAACAATAGCTTGAGTTTGGAAGGAAAATGGGTTGTGTTACAAAGGGGTAAAGTGGGAAGTCGGTTATCTCACGCTTCTATGATCTTGTAACTGTTCCTTAGGTGTTTCAATGTGTTTTTAAGGCATACTTGAGCTTTTGATAAGGTTCTATGTGAAATGTGTTATTTCCCCTTTGTAATCCTTTAGTTGTTTATTTGTCAATGCTTTTATTTTAACTGTTTGGAAGACAACCTACTTTGTTGTTCCTCTCATGTGTTATTGCTTCCATTGTTGTTATTATATTGACATTGATAAAGTGCATTGCATAGTGGTTGCGCAACCATAGTGTTAGGGGCAGATGAATTGAATGTCGGCTGGGCAGCGGTGGGCTGATCAGTGGATATTCGATCTTCATGCCCTAGTCCATCACTAGCCTGGTCCGGAGATTGCTAAGGGGTGTTGGGTCGTAGGTTATCGGGGTATATCCGAAGTACACCCACTAGAGTGATTGGGGATTATACCGGCACATTGATCGAGGTTCGTGGCTCGTGGTTCGTGATCAAAGATAAGAGAATCCTAGAGTATTGGGGTTACGTGTATCGTATCCTTCGATATGTGTGGTTACTTACAATTCTAATTGTCCTTTACTTGTTTTTCTTGTTTAATTGCTATATTTGTTGCATTGCACGCCTCAACTAGTCTTAATTCGTCACTAGGCAATTGTGGTTACTCATACCTCGCTAACATGTTTCAGAAGGTGCTGAGGTTGAACCCCAGCTTGATTTGGTTAAGGGTGAGGAATAGGGGGTCTAGACTGATCAGTTGCCTTAGTTGTAGTGTTCTAATTGCTTGAGATAGATTGTGGATCTTGTTGTTGTGTGAAGACTTTGTTTGTTCTACTTTATGTCCTATTTTGGGGCCTAAATGCTTATGTACATCTTTGTGTAGTACAAGTTTGAAAGCTAAATGGTTGTAGTCGAAGTCATGGGACTATGGCATGTAATAACTTATATTTCTACTTCTAGCTACTTTGCATGTATGGGTGTGAATGATTGGATGTATGGTTGTCTTTAATTTCTACGAATGTTTAAATGCTATCATGGAGTGGTATGATAAGCAGTTGTATGTAAAGAAGTTAAATTGTGGAATGCATGCTTGTATCTAACTAAACTGTTTGTATTGCTTAAGGCTCGGATGGCCTTAAAGCTAGTTTTCTAATTAGGAATAAAATTCTTGTTATGTTGTGGTTTTATTTTATGCTTACAGGTTTTCAGAATGTCCACAGTATAGAGGAGACTTTGTCCATTTGTCAGGTCCAGACTTAACCTTTAGCGTGGGGTTGGGTTGGGGTATGACAATCTTTGTCTTTCATTCATGTATCATACCACTCCATGTTAGCAATTAAACATTTCTTAAGAATTAAGCCAACCATTTAACCATTGCATTACACCCAAGCATGCAACAAAACTAGAAGCAGAAATATAAGTTATTACATGCCATAGTTTCATCTCTCATACTACCTCCATCTATCTTTCAAGCTATATGAGCCCAAAGGCTCCAAAATAGGACATAAAGTAATACAAGTAAAGTCTTCATATAAACAGCAAGAAACACAGCCACCTCAAGCACAAAGCACACAATAACTAAGGCGATTGCTCCACCTACATCTCTTGTTCCTCACCCTCAACTAAATTAGGCTGGGGTTCAACCTCAACACCTCCTGAAACATGTTAGAGAGGTATGAGCAACCATAATTGCCCAGTGAGGGATAAAGTCTACCAAGGCGTGCAATACAACAGTTAATACAAATAAGCATTAGAAGCAACTAAAGAACAATTGAAATACAAATAACCACACATTAAAAAGGATACAATACACTTCAACCCCCACACTCCAGACTTCACTTGATCTTCAATCACGAACCTCGATCAATGTGCCAGCATAACCCAAAACACTCCAATGGGTGTACTACGGATGTATCCCAAGAATCCTACGATCCAACACCCCCTGACAATCTCCAGACCAGGCGAGTAAGGGACTAGAGAACAGAGATCGAATATCTACTAGCAAGCCTGCTACCACCCAACTGATATCCAATATATCTGCCCCTGACACTGTGGTTGTGCAACCACTATGCAATACATTTTAACAATTCACAATATAACAACATTGTAAAGTAATAACACTTTGGAGGGACAACAAAGTAGGTTGCCCTCGGAAACAGTTAAAATATAAGCAATAGTACGAAATCAACTAAATGAACATAAAGGGGCAATTTCCATACTTTTCACATAATATTACCAGAAGCTCACAATTAACTTAAAAGTGCATCTAACCACATTATAATTAGTTGCAATGCATTATATGTGTAAAACAATCCACTTTAATGTTCCAAATTCACGAAGGAGTTATACAATACTTCTAATTATCACTTATGGCACCCCTAGGACCCTCAAAGTTACCCAATTACCCGCGTGTAGCACAAAAAGCCCTGATTGCCCTTTTATGAATTTGTACTACATGTACCCTAACTGGAACCCAACTGAGGTTTAGCAAAGCACATCTAGCACCTATATAGCCTAAGAATACTAAATGTGATGGCCAAATTAACCCGGATTCACATTAACCCCGAAACCCCTTTCTAAAAGTCACTAAATTCACGTTTTTACTAAGTTACGAGCAATTAAACTTCACGGGGTTATTAATCTACCTTTTGTGATAACCCGAACCCGACATGCATTTAATAGCATTTGACTGCATTTAATTAAATGTTTAATTAGTTAAATCAACCAATATGCACTATTTTAATATTTCTCTTGGAAGCATTTAGTAATTGTATATTGAATAATTAAAAGACTATTATCTATTTCTATTAATTATAGTAATTGAATTTATTCTCTTTTATTTAATTAAGTGTCATCTTCAATGTTAATATCTAATTGGACTTGATTACATGTTTATATTTACTTGTTCATTCGTATTTTGGCATTAACTTCATAATTCTTTAAAATATTCTAGAAATAGTTAAATTAATTATTTTAAATGAATATTGATTACTTTGATTGTTTTGATTATTTTAACAATCAGTTTTGGTTGTCTTGCATTAAAATTACTCAGTTTTCAATTAAATGAGAAAAGTAACTCCGAGCCAGAGTGATTTTTCAACTATTCTACTATTCTACTTTTCAAAATTGTAGTTTTCTATTATTGCTCATCACTTTATCAGCAATCATTTATTGACCGTTCGATCGTAGCATTTCGAAAATGAGAGTTAGAGAAATATTCTTCGGACTTAGTGAAAAATGTTTTTAGCTTAATTTAGCTAATTTTAGTTGGTTTTCATTAAAATTGCATTGCTTTAACTTGAATTAGATTAAATGGCATCAAAATAAGCTAGTTTGACCATTTTTAACTTGAATTTGACCTTGTCTTTTTACAATTTTGCCCTTGTCACCTTATAAATTAAAAAACAAGGCAAAAATGACTCAAAACAAAACCAAAAATGACCCTTGTGTCCCCCCCCCATGGCCGAAACCTTTCAAGAGGAAAAAAAAATATTTTGCTTGTATTTTCTTCTACAATCGTGCGTGAAATTGCTCGGGGGTCGTGGCTCGGGTCCTTGCGGGTCTTGGTCTTCAATCTCTGTGAGGGTTTTCATGCTTTCGTGCATATTAAATGAAATTTGATTTTTGATACAAATTTTTAGATTTGATATTTAATGCGTTATATTGCTTGAAATTGGTTAGAAATGCTTCTTTAGGGTTCGTAGAGCATTGCTTGATAGTTATTTAGCAATTTTTACGGTTGAAACTACGTATTTGAAATTGGGAAAAAATAATGAATAGTAAATTATGAATAGTAAACCCTAGAATTTTGGATTTCGATCCGAATTGCGATTGCTTGATTTGGATAGGTGCCATTAGTGATAGAAAGATAAAATGTGCGATAAAAATGGACTGGCCTTTGATAAAATTGGAAATTAGACAAAGAAACGTAAAGGGGCCGTTTGACCAAAAGTTGACCGTGCTCAAATTGAGTTGGGGGTTTTGGAACTGAGGGCATGGAAGCACTTTTGGCGCTGTTGTGGCGTTGATTGAGGGACCGGTTAGCATAGCTGTAGTTCAAACGGAGTAGGTGGACTTTCGGGCCTCAGGTGAGAAAGTGAAGTTTAGTGACATAGAAATGTGCCTTGTAGTGCTTAAGTGAATGTAGTGAAATCGGTTTCCTAATCTTGTTGCTCGTTTGCTCGTAATTGCCTTTAGAAGTTAGAGATTGAATAGTGATATTTGTTGTTTTCGTGTTTGAACTGTTGTTACTTGTTTAATTGGTGCTATTTTGGCTATTAATGATAGTTATGCTTGATATCTCGTTTATCGCCTCTAATCTGTATTGTTGTGCTATCGCTCATTTATCGTCTTATATCGTGTCTTGCATTGTATAGTGTCAGGCGCGTGAGTGATGGGCCTCTCTGGGTAGTCTCGGGCTGCCAGTGTTGGTTGCTCTAGCTCCGTGTTCTATTCCCTTTTCTCGCTTGGGTTGCCTTCCAGGGAGATTTGGGTCGTAGAATTGATGGTAACTCCCGGGGTATTCCAAACTGAAGTTATAAGGTGATTGCGCACTTATTGTCATCGTTGTCAACATCAAGCTCGAGATTGATGTATCGCTCGTGAAATGGTACATTGCTCGTATGAGTGAACCATAGCCTTCAGAGTGTGGTATAGCTTTGAATGGTTGTGTTAATGCTTTCAGTAATTGCTTATTGTATTGATTGTTTGTCTTGGTTGCTTATTTATCAGTTATATTGCTTAACTGTCTTATTTGCATTGCACAACTTTCTTTCTCTCCAATTCGATATCTGTCTCGCCCTCACTGAGTATACGTGTTGTGTATACTCACTCCTCACCACCACATTTCAGGAAATGCCATGTTAGCTGGAAAGTTCGTGATTACGTGAAAGATTATGCTTGAAGAGTTGTCTTGCGTGCTATGTGGCTTAAGTTGTCAAAGATGCAAAGATGTATGTCCATATGTTATATGTATTTATTGTTAAAATAAATGTAATCTAAATTAGCTAAGTAGTTGAGGTGAATTGATAAGCTAGTTTATTTAATCAGTTAGCATAGCTTAACTTCAATGCATGTTTGTAATGTCCAAAGGAAAAGAGTTAGAATGACATAATAGTTTATTTTATGCAGTAGCTTAGTATGGTTTAATTGTCTAGTTTGAATGTACTTGTCAAAAATGAAAAGAGATAGGTTAGCTTGTAAATTAGAAATGTATGTATACTTGCTGAGTTTAATTGTTGAGAACCAAGGCTCGGATGGCCTTGAGGTGTTTGTATGGTTGGACACGGTGTTGGTCCACTTATATGCTGTCGCAGGTTTTACATTTCGCCTAGAAACAGGGGAGACTCCGTCCGTTTTTCCTGAAATTTATGCTCGGGTTTGGAATTGGGTTGTGATTAGATCAATTGATAGAACTCCCGGTCTCGTGAGGGATCGAGGTGTTACACCTTTATTAACATCTAAGACACCTAATTGGAGCAATGAATCAAGCACAAAGGCACAATTTCACAAACCCTAAAAAAAACGTCACTATTCATGCCCTGGAAATCAACGAACGAATTTAACCGGTTAAAAAGTGAAACAATAATATAAATGTGGTCTCTACAACATGTATGCATCATATATAGCAAGATTTCAGCATATCATAAGCCAATATCAACAAATCTAGAAAATACATAATATGGCACAAACTTTAAATTCACAGAGTGCAAAATCCTCCCCACAAGTGCGTAGGAGCTAGTAGGAAGATAGGGAACCCCAAAAAACACCTAGTCCTAGCTTGAGAGGGCTTGGAGTGTAAGATTTGTGAAGTAAAAATTTTTATTTCTCCCTCATGCTGCTGTCGGGTTTGGGCTAGGGACAAGGGGTTTTTTTTTTTTTTTTTTTTGACTATTATGCATAATTGTGTATAACATGTATATATGTAATATGTGGCCTTGAATTTATTCTAAGTTGACACGACTTTGAGATCAAAAATATTATAAAATCTACTAAAGTCAAGTCCAAGATGCGATTAATAATAAGCTAGCTCCAAAAACAATGTTAGTTTATGTAATACTATTCATACGAACCACTATAACATTTTTAAACGAAGCCTCCTAACGCAATTTGTTCAAGCGCGCATTTTTCTCATTCCTAAACTAAGTCATATAATTTAGGAAAAATACTAATTCGAAGAAAATAAGTAGTTGAAAAATGCAATGAATAGTAGCCAAAGAAGTAACAAGTAGTTGCACAGTAAAAATGCATAAACAGTGAATGCTACAGTAAATAAAGATACGACAAAGTTCTCGGGCGTCACACCTTCTCCCCCTTAAACTAATTGCATTCATGCAATTCTTACATGAATCGGTGAACAACTCATGATATCTATCTCACATCTGATCCTTTATCTCCCATGTTGCATCATCTAACCTGTGATGATCCCACATAACTTTAACCATTGGGATGTTTTTAGTTCTAAGCTCCTGAACTTTCCAGTCTACTACCCAAAGAGGTTTCTCTATATAAGTCAAAGTTTCACTGATTTCCAACGGCTCTAGCTCAAGAACATGAGAAGGATCTAGTTGATATTTTTGAAGCACGGAGACATGGAAAACATCATGAATTCTGTCCAAACTAAGAGGTAAAGCTAACTGGTAAGCCAATGCACATACTTTCTCAGTTATTTCAAATAGTCCTACATATCTCGGACTGAGTTTACCCTATTTACCGTGCCAAATCAAACCTTTTCGAGGAGAGATTTTCATAAATACCCGATCTCCTAAGGCAAACTCTAGATCTCGACGGCGTCTATCTGCATAACTCGTTTGCCAACTCTGTGCTGTAAGCATTCTCTTTTTGATAAGTTGTACATTATCAATCATTCGGTTCATCTCTGGCAATAGAGTAGGGTCAAAAGCCTTCATCTCTTCAACTTTATCCCAATATAAAGGAAATATGCATTTACGCCCATAAAGTGCCTCATACGGCGCCATACCGTAATAGCTTGATAATTGTTATTATAAGCGAATTCCGCAAGGGGAAAATACCTCTCCCAACTCTTACCGAAGTCCAGAATACAAGCTAGCAACATATCCTCGAGTATTAGGATAGTTCTCTCAGATTGACCATCCGTTTGAGGGTGATAAGAAGTATTGAAGCTCAACGTAGTGCCCAAAGCTTTCTGAATCTTATGCCAGAATTGAGATGTGAATCTGGGATCTTTGTCTGACATAATACTCTTTGGAATCCGATGAAGTCTAACAATATTTTCAACATACAACTCAGCTAGCTTATCAAGAGAATCAGTTTTCTTTGTGGCAATAACATGAGAAGTTTTGGTCAGTCTATCAACCATAACCCAGACTGAATCGTTACCTTTCGAAGATCTTAGCAAGTCTGACACAAAATCCATAGTAATGTGGTCCCATTTCCAATCAGGAATAGCCAAAGGTTGCAATAACCCTGCAGGTCTCTGATGCTTAGCTTTAACTTTCTGGCAGGTCAAGCATCTAGCTACATAATCAGCAATCTCCTTTTTCATGTTATTCCACCAGAAGTTCTATTTCAAATCTTTGTACATTTTAGTACTGCTTGGATGGATAATATACTTAGAACTGTGTGCCTTAGCAAGTATTTATTTCTTTAAAGCTGGCTCACTTAGAATATAGATTCTACCCTTGAATTTGAGAATGCCATTATCATGAAGTTTGAAGTCCAACTCTCCCCCTTTTGACTTTTCTAGGATTTTCAACAATTGTGGATCAGTTTGTTGAGCTTCTCTAATCCTGGATAATAATAGAGATTGAATCTGCAAGCTTGCAAATTGAATACCAATATTTGAAGTCTTGGGCTTCTACAAAGATAGTTCCTCCACAAATTCCTAATTCTTGATAATCAAGCTAGCGACTGTAGCCTTTCGGCTCAAAGCATCAGCAACAATATTGGCCTTACCTAGTAGATAATTAATAGTGCAGTTATAGTCCTCAAGTAATTCCGGCCAATGCCTCTACCTCATGTTCAATTGTTTTTTGTGAAAACAGATATTTCAAACTCTTATGATTCATAAAGATTTTAAATTTGCTATCCCAGAGATAGTGACGCCATTTCTTTAGTGCAAAGATAATAGTCGCAAGCTCAAGATCGTGCATCGGATAGTTGAGCTCATAGGGTTTTTGTGATACCCCGAACCCGGCATATAGAGAATAATACATGTTTGCATTTAATTAGGTTCTATCTTGAATGCTAGCATAGAATTACGTGTTTACTTTAATGAATTCATTCATTTTTAGCATTATTTCATAATTCTTCAAAATATTCAAATAATAGTTAAATTAATTATTTAAAATGAATATTAGCTAACTTATTAATTACAATACTCGGTTTCATTTTCTTAACTAATATTTACTTTGTTTTCAACTAATTGAGAAAATAGCTCCAAGTCCGGAACATTAAAATTTTTTGTTTTTTTTTTCTTAATTTCATATTTTTCTCTTAATACTTGCTATTTTAGATGCATACGTTCATTGAGTTTGCGTGCATAGCATATCAGGAACAATGGAAAAAAAAACTCATTAGTGAGCTTAATTAAATAGTAAAAAATTCAGAAATTTAGTTTTGTATTTTGCTTTGTTTTTGAATTTATTTGACTCACCTAGCCAATCTATTTGACCCAATAACCTAACCCATTGACCCATTGACCCAACTTAAACTCTTATAACCCAAAATCTCTCAAAAAATGCTCAAAAAGGGTAAAAAATCAGCCAAAACCCCATATACGGAAATAATGTTTTTATCTTGCAAAATTGCTATAGTTGGCCATTTCCATCCATTCCAAGCTTGAATTTTGAATTCTTGAACATGTTTAAGCCTTCATCAAACTTCTCTAGCCTTGTAAGGTAATAATTTCATCTTATTTTTGTATTTGAAAGTTTTGCACCTAAACTTTATTTTTAGGATTTGTTGAGATATTGCTTGGTTATGCTTGTTTATGCTTAAATTACTCTCATTTATGATCATAGAACACACTTTTGTGGTTAGATAGCATTTTAAATAGTTGAAAATGGAGTTGGAGCTTTGGAGAAGATGATGAATAGTAAATTTTGAAAATTTTGAGGTTTTGGTAGATTTTGTGTTATGAGATTGAATTAATGGTTTCTATAGGTGCTAATGAGCATGGATTAATGATTGTATATGATTGGTTTGCTTGGAATTGGATTAAATTTGCATAAATAGCTTGATTTACAAAAGGGGTTTCAGGTGAAATACAAATCCGGGAGGAATTGAACATTATATTTGGTGTTTATAGGGTAAGGAAGTGTTAACTGTGTGGTTATGTCACCTAATTGAACATCGATTAAGGTACTTGTAGTTAAAATGTATAAAAGAGATTTCGGAGCTTTTGAGGTAATTGCGGTTTAAAGTGTGGTTTCAAGGTTCTAAGTGGTGTCATAATGTGTCATTAAAAGGATTGAATAGCTTGGTTGCGATTATTGAACCTAGTGTTTCGTTTAGAGCTCAAATAGCCTTAGTGGACAAAGGGGACGTTTGAACGAAGTGTTAACGGGACAAGTTTTGAGTGTTCATATGGCCTTAGATATGTTAAGAAGTAAGTGCGGTACAATTCTAATCTTGATTGGATGAACGGTTTAAGTAGCTGTAGTTCAAATGGACAAAGGGTCATTTCGGGATTTTGTAGTAAACGTGGGTTAAAGTGTGGTTTCGTGTGATTTAAATGCATCATAAAGTGACTAGATTTGAGTAGAGAAATTGAATTTCAAGTATTGTAGCTCGTTTGGATGTGATAGCTTGTGAGAGTTAAAGAAATGAATAGTATTTTGTTGGTTAACGGTGAATTGTTTGGTCCGATGCTTTCTAATGATGCCATAAGTGTTATTGAACCTAGGTTAGTGATTAGAATGTATATAGGTTGAGTAACATTGCATAAACTAGTAGAATTGGCTTGAATTCAAAAGGGGCTTTGCGTAAAATTATTGAACGGGTGAATTTGAATGATGTAGTTAGTGTTCATTAGGTGTGGTAGTGCTTAAAATGCTTTTGTGGTGTTGGTTTGAAGGATGGTTTGAGTAGCTATGGTTCAAAGTGACCACGGGGCCTTCGGGACTTTTGTGCTAGACATCGCTAAAAATGGGTTTTCTTAGCCTTAGATTGTATCATCGAGTGTCATTGGAAGTGTGGAATCTCTAGCTTGTGAGTTAGGTGACTTGTGTTCGGTATGAGCATTGAATTGAACTAATGAACCAAGGGGTCATATGAACGGAGTATTGATTAAGTGTGTCTAAGTGTGTTGGATAGTCTTAGATAGGTTGATTATTGATTATGATGCGTTTATGACATTGATTTGGCAATCGGGTTTAGTAGTTGTAGTTCAAATGGACATTGGGGCATTTCGGAGTTAAATGATAATTGTGGGTTAAAGTAAGATTCCTTAGCATTGAAAGGCGTCATAAGGTGTACATATAGAGTTAGTATAGATAGAGTGAGAGTTGTGTACCTTGTATGTGAGGCCCGACCCCGAATAATGTATCTTACCTCGATTTGCGTGCCTTAGACCTAGAATTATATGACTGACCTTGGATTACGTGCCTTGTCTTGGTTTTCGTGTTTGCCTCGTCATACGTGCGTTGATCTAAAATTGTGTGCCTAATCCTCGACTTACGTGCGATACCTAGATATACGTGCCCTGACCTCGATTTAGGTGCGTTACCTCGTTTCATGTGCCCTAACCTTAAATTGTGTGTCTTAACCTAGGTTTAAGTGTCATACCTTGATTTATGTGCATCGTATTGAATTTTGTGCTTTTCATTGGTTTGCGTGCATTCATTTAGGATTGCGTGCATTTACTTTGGAATCTGTGTATTAGTCTTGAATTATGTGTCTTACCTCGTAGTCGTGTTACCTCGTAATGCGTGCCCTAGAACCTAGGAAAACGTGCATGCACGCTAATCAATAAAGAATCCTACACAAAGTACTAGACTATAAAATAATCCTACAAACACCACTAACTATTATTATAATCCTAATTCAAATCTCTACAAAATCCACTAACACTAAAATAATAATAAACTATCTCAACTTTCATATAATTTATTCTACCTAGGTTCCCTAAATTCCCAACATTCTCTTACATTCTAACTACTAGGCAATTAAAATATATCTAACCTACAATAAAATAAGCCTTAAACAAAACAAAATATTCAGATTTTGAACACCATGGCCGGCCATACCAAGAATCTTGAGCAAGTTTGAACAAATTATTTTAATCCATGCATGCTTGGACCAATTTTACACAATGTCATATCTTTCCTTACACCCAAGGCACCTTTTGCTAACTACTAAGCTACCATTCTCGGCCCTTGCAAAATACATGCCAAAACAATTCAAAAAAATGCATTGGTGACACAAAGAATTCAGCCTTGTATAGCCTCAAGGCCGACACATACAAACTCTTATTCAACAAACACTCAACTTCAACCATTTTCCTCAAAACACTCTTTCAAACTCTCTCTTCTCTCTCATTTTCGACCATGGCATCTCTTGAGCTTCCAAGACCTCAAGCTCACTCTCAAGATCTCTCCCACGCTCGGCCATAGCAGCCCAAGCAAGGAAGAGGCCCTTTGTGCATTTTGAAGAGCATTTGAGCATCCTCATCTATTGTCTTGCTAAGGCGAGGGTTAATCCCTTTTTAAAAAGCTTTCAAAAACCACATGCATGCCTTCATATGTCTATTTTTACCTCTGTGCTTGTGATATATGTGTGTACATGAGCTTTTGTAACCATGCATGGCAAGATATTTAGCTAGAATTCAAAGATAGGTAAAATCGCAAAAATGGCAGATTTCTAACTTGTTAGAGCAAAGTGAATTTGGCCTCGTAGATGATGTTGAAAATGAATGAAAATTGGTAGGTGACTATTTTTGCCAGTTCTGAGAATTTTTCATAGAAATAGGCCAAGGCTAATTTTGACTCTAAGGTCTCCAAAAAGGCAAAACATCGAAAGGTGTCCAAATCTGGAAAATCTGGGAAAATGGAGCAGGTTTTTGGCAGTTCACTGTCCCTATAGAACGAACCTGTTTTGACTTAGTAAATGATATCTAAAATGCATGAAATTTGGTAAGCTACTAGATTTTTCAGTTCTGGACATTTTTTCCAGAAATAGACCAAAGCCAATTCTGACCCTAAAATCCTCAAAAATAGAAAACATCGTAATATGTCTAAAACTGGACAGTTTTGCATAGTCTCAAGGTTTTGGCTATAACTCTTGAATCCAAACTCCAAATGATGCGAGGTTTGTTTCTGGATTTAGATCGCTCCTTGAGCTTTATTTTGAAATTTTGCTCACTGGAATTGGAGATTATTTGCTTGTCTAAATGATTGTGGAAAGCAGACCATTACAGTGAGATTTTTGTTTATTGATATGCTTTGAAAAATGTTGTAACTTCTCTTGTGGTAGTGAATGCTTGGGATTGTGGCACTTGGATGTTGTGTGGACTGTTTTGGATGCTTGAGGATGTTTTAATTAATCAATGCATGGCTTGGGTTTAATTACTTGTCAACTTGTGGCTTAATCGCACGTGTAAGCATGAAACGAAACCCTATCGACTATGAAAACTCGCTAAGCGATGATCCTAGGGTTATTGTGTTTTATTGTGTGTTTAGTGGGCTGCCTAATAAATTTTAAGTATATTTGAAATGGTTTAAGAATTGCTTATGGTGATTAGCAAACGAACCAACCCCGAGCACGGCCTAGTAAACCCTAATGGCCCTGTAGGTTCCCGAGTCATAAACCGTCCTTTTGTGAATTATGAATGATATTGAGGAAGGTAAATAGGCTGCCCGTATATGTCCTTATAGCCCTAAATGTGATTCCCAATGATTACATGTTGATAAGGAGACTTTGCTTGCACCCGGTCTAAAGTAAACGTCATTGCATGCTTGTATAATCTTATTTCTTGATTTCGTGAACCCCGAAATGAGCTATATGACTTGATTCACATGTGTTACATGGCTGCCCGTTTAATATTCATATAACTCAATGTGTTTTACAAGTGAAATTACATGTCAAGCATGCCTTGCTTGTTTACTTGTCAACGTGCGATCTTCTAACTGCTCGGAGGCACCCTACTTTGTTGTCCTCCTAATGTGATATGTTAAATGTTATAAATGTGCATGGCATACAAGGTTGCAACCTTTCATTATGGCATGGTAGCGTTTCACGCACGTCGGGCAGCATCGGGCTTGCCGGTGCTACTATGACTACCATGGTCCAATTCCCTATCTCACTTGGCATTCCACCCTCGAAGAGTTGGGTCGTAGATTTTCGGGGTACATCCGGAGTACACCCAAATAAGAGCGATAAGTGGATTATTGAAGTCGGTCGCAACAATCGTATCGAAATAGATATTGAGAGAAAATGCTCACTGTATCCTTGAAATGATTGGTAATTGTATCTATTGCTCGATTTGATTCTTATACTTTGCGTACCTTATTACTCGTAATACGTGACATGTTTTCAAAAGGGGTTTTTTATAAGTTCAACCGGAAAAGAGTTTTAAAATGTATTTCTCGTTCCCCCTCACTGAGTTCATAAAGACTCACCCTCTTTTATCATCACAGGTGAAGAAGATCAGGAACAGGTACTCGAGGATAACGTGCCTATTGATGACTCCTTGGAGTGATTGTATGTTCTACGTGCCTTACTTGACTGTGGCTATTTTGTGAACGATATGTTGCTTTGAAGACTATTTCTTATATTGCTTGTTGTCGTTATTGTAAATGACCCCCGTTGTAATTTGGGGTCTAATTTTGATTTGTACCGATATTAACTAGACAAACGCCCTATTTGCTTGTTTTACTACTTTGATTGGTAACTACTGCAGGCTTATGAAGCACTAGATAAGAGTTAAGTAAAATGAATCTATCCAATCTTAAACAGGTACTCATTGGTAAGCTAAGATCAACAAGTACTTTTGTAACAGGGATTGACAAACAAACGAGACATAGTTATCATGCTAGGTCGTTAATCAAAAGAGACTTCGAAATAACTAGTAGGCATTTCAATTGGTGATAAATAGTAATTTTAGTTGGAATCGAATTTTAGATTGAAAGTTTTGAGGCGTTTAGAGAATTAGGTCAAACTAAAGAGCCAATTACAGTCGTTATGCTGTCGGTTTTTCGGAGAATCTTTTGGAGTTCTAGGCTAGCGTTAAGCGTTAAACCTTAATGAACGATTAAGTACGTGAAATGATATGAATGTTTAGATCATACCCTAGTCTAACCTCTATAGGTCGGGTTGGGGCGTGACATTGTATGAAGTATATAGCTCAATTACTAATAATTGGAATAGAGTTTTGTTGCATTAAGGGTTAAATGCTTGTCATAATGTTTGAAGTAGGTGACCTAAGTGCTAGATTGACTATTTTAATGCTTGGAATTGCTAGAATGTGATTTGAACTTGTGGAAGAGCTGATTGAGTATAAGGGCCATTTGGTGTACTTTAAGCCGTGTGAGAGTTTGCGTGCCATGAGGTGCTTGGTTGTGATTAATTGGTGATTGTGGAGTGTCTAGAGTGAATGTAATGTGTTTTCATTGATAAATGGATAGTTTTGTGATTATGGAATGTAAATGGCCATTTGGAATAAAGTTAGATTGATTGTTGGTAATTGAACTTGAATTGATTGGCCAAGTGTATAATTGGTGTCCTTTGGGTACTTTGAGTGTCCTTTGAGTGTTAGGTATTTAATTCGAGTGTAATGATGTGATTAAGTTTAGTTGAGTGGTGGAATGGAGTGGTTTGGTGAAGAGATATCTATCTAGGTGGATACTTGAACTTAGTATTAAATTGTTTACTGGTTTTTAAGTGCGATTGGACTAGCTAAGCGATTGAGTGTACTTTAGGAGTATGATTAGCTTATCGATAAAGTTTTGTGGTTTGAGTTGCTTACCTACCTTGTTAAAATGTCAATATATCTTGATTATATTGTTATGTTACTTATAGATTGTAACTATATGCGAGAGAATTAATGAACTAAATGCATGCTAAAAGGTTAAAGACACTTGATAATTGTATTACATTATATGTTTAAAGTGTAGTTACTTTTGTTGTTTATGAAGTTGAATTGTTCATTTCCTAAGTTGTTAGAATTCTAGTATGGTTAATGTCATTTGCAAGATTATAGAAATGTATTTGATAGTTATGTTAGTTAATGGAATTAAACGGCGAAGAATAAGTTAATGAAATTATGAACTAGCTTTAGTTGAGAATGAATGTATAACTTCTTATGCAATAAGTTGATTGTATTATGTAAAGGTAATTGGAAAGAGTTGATGCTTTGGAGTTAAATTGGAGGGGTTCTTGGCTAGACTCCTACAGGTTTGGTTTACTAAAGGTGAGGGAGCTGCATCTTATTTGCATTTCTCTATTGTATATTAAATATGTTAAATAGTTTTCATGCTATCAATGTTATTAGCGTATTCTAACAAGATTTGTTAGTTTTATAGTTAGTAAAATGAGTTTAATGGTTAATGCTTGTTATTTCGCTTCTATTGTTGTCAACTGGTTATAATTCCTTATGTGCAAGGACAACCTCTTTTTGTTGTTCCTCGATTATGTGTTTATCGACTTACCTTGTTATATTGTTTTTATTAATGCTTCTTGTGTTATCGAAACGATGGTTGTACAACCTTATCGTCGGGGCGGATGTGATGGGCCTCTCTGGGCGGCAACGGGCTTGCCAGGGTTGGTTGCTCTAGCTCCGTACCCTATTTCCTCACTTGCCTGGGCCGGAGATTGCCAAGGGGTGTTGGGTCGTAGGTATCGGGTACATTCAGAGTACCCATTGGAGTTTGGGATGCCAACTTATCAAGATTGAGTTCGTGGTTCATGGTTCGTGGTTCGTGGATAGGGATCGAAGATTTGGAGTGATAAGGGTTATCGATCGTATCCTTTTAAAGTGTGTTATTGGACTTGTTATTCATTGTTTATTTCTTGTGTTAATTGTGTTAAATTCCTGCATTGCACGAACGCCGGTATATTGTTCCCGTTTCCCCCTCCCTCACTGAGAATACATGTTAGTATGCTCACCCTCGTCTCTAACATTTTCAGGGTCAGTGCCTCCATAGTTGACATAGTGAAAGCTCGAGAACTTTTGAGATTGGTTGTGTTGGCTTCAATTGTTTGTACCTATGAATCTATGTGGAATAGTTATGTGGCTTGGATGGTAGTCCTTGGAGACCACAGGAATCTTGGAAGTAATTGTAGTTGGTCTTGTATGTATGTGTATTGCCATGAGGAGTTGCAATGTACAATTAAGGACTTGTAAGAATTATTAGTGGTAGGTGGCTTGTAATAACTTAATGATAACTTTATCGTTTGACGGCCTTGCATGCTTGTGTGCTTATTTTGTTTAAGTCTAAGGCTCGGATGGCCTTGAGACATGGAAAAGTTGATGATTGGAGTTGAAGTTGTATGAGAATGTTGGATTATAGCATTGTGGTTGTATTATGTTGTTCGCAGGTTATCAAATAAGTCCTATAAACAGGGGAGACTCCATCCGTTTTCCCTCGTTTTTCATGACCTCGGGATATGGAATCGGGATCCGGTCTCGAGTATTGGATCGGGGTGTTATAGTTTTAGTTTCCTGGAGGCATATGCAATAATTGTTCCATTCTGCATCAATACATAGCCCAAACCCTCTTTAGAAGCATCATTATAGGTCACCAAATTATCAATACCCTTAGGTAGAGCAAGAATAGGAGCCGTGGTTAATCTTTTCTTCAATTCCTGGAAGCTAACCTCACATTTCTCATTCTAGTCAAACACAGTTTTCTTCTGAGTGAGCTGAGTCAAAGGTCCAGCAATTTTAGAGAAGCCCTTGACAAATCTTCTATAATAACCTGCTAAACCCAGAAAACTGCGGATCTTTGTAACAGTCTCAGGCCGTTTCCAAGCTAATACAACTTCAATATTCGCTGGATCAACAAAAATGCCATCATACAAGATAATATGACCAAGAAAAGCAACTTGCTTTAACCAGAACTCACATTTGCTGAATTTTGTAAACAATTTATGCTCTTGAAGAGTCTGTAATACAATCCTCAAATGTTGTTCGTGTTCAGCCTCTAATTTAGAATACACAAGAATATCATCAATAAAAATAACCACAAATTGGTCTAGATACGGGTGGAATACCCTCTGCATTAAGTCCATAAATGCGGCGGGAGCATTAGTCAAGCCAAATGGCAGAACAACAAACTCATAATGGCCATAACGAGTTCCGAAACCAATTTTAGATACATCATATTTCTTGATCCTCAACTGATAATAACCCTGCCTCATATCAAATTTAGAAAATACCCTGGCACCCTGCAACTAATCTAATAAGTTTTCAATTAAAGGCAACGAATATTTGTTTTTGATAGTCACCAAATTGAGGCCCCGATAATCAATGCACAAGCAAAGAGATCCGTCTTTCTTTTTAACAAACAAGACTAGTGTACCCCAAAGCGAAAAACTCAACTGAATAAATCCCTTCTCAAGTAAGCCCTGCAGCTGAACTTTCAATTCTTGCAACTCCAGCGGAGCCATTCTATACGGAGTTCTAGAGATAGGTGTAGTGCCCGACAATAAGTCGATCACGAATTCTATCTCTCTATCAGGCGGCAACCCACGTAACTCTTTTGTCCCTAGCCCAAACCTGACAGCAGCATAAGGGAGAAAAAAAAATTTACTTCACAAATCTTTCACTTCAAGCCCTTTCAAGCTAGGACAAGGTGTTTTTTAGGGTTCCCTATCTTCCTACTAGCTCCTACGCACTTGTGGTGAGGGATTTTACACTCATTTGTGAATTTAAAGTTTGTGCCATATTATGTATTTTCTAGATTTGTTGATATTGGCTTATGATATGCTCAAATCTTGTTATATATGATGCATACATGTTGTAGAGACCACATTTATGCTATTGTTTCTCTTTTTAACAGGTTAAATTCACTCATTAATTTCTAGGGCATGAATAGTGATTTTTTTTAAGGGTTTGTGAAATTGTGCCTTCTAGCTTGATTCATTGCTCCAATTAGGTGCCTTAGATGTTAATAAAGGTAAAATTGTTCCTTTTAACTTCATTCATTGCTCCAATTAGGTGCCTTAGATTTTAATAAAGGTAAATTAATAACCCCGTGAAGTTTAATTGCTCGTAACTAAGTAAAAACGTGAATTTAGTGACATTTAGAAAGGGGTTTCAGGGTTAATGCGAATGCGGGTTAATTTGGCCATCACATTTAGTATTCTTAGGCTATATAGGTGCTAGATGTTCTTTGCTAAACCTCGGTTGGGTTCCGGTTGGGGTACGTGTAGTACAAATTCATAAAGGGGCAATCGGGGCATTTGGTGCTAAACGCGGGTAATTGGGTAACTTTGAGGGTCCTAGGGGTGCCATAAGGGATAATTAGAAGTATGATATAGCTCCCTCGTGTTAACTTTTGCTTGAAAGACAAATGGCTTAAGATTCAAAGGGGATAATATGGAAAGTGGATTGTTTAACATATCTAATGCCTTGTAACTGATTATAATGTTGTTAGATGCACTTTTAAGTTAATTGTGAGCTTCTGGTAATTTTTTGTGAAAACTATGGAAATTGCCCATTTATGTTCATTTAGTTGATTTCGTACTATTGCTTATATTTTAACTGTTTCCGAGGGCAACCTACTTTGTTGTCCCTCCAAAGTGTTATTACTTTACAATATTGTTATATTGTCAATTGTTAAAATGCATTGCATAGTGGTTGCGCAATCATAGTATCAGGGGCCGATGTTTTGGATATCAACTGGCCGGCAACGGGCTTGCCAGTGGATATTCGATCTCCTTGCTCTAGTCCCTCACTCGCTTGGTCCGAAGATTGCCATGGGGTGTTGGGTCATAGGATTCTCAGGGTACATCCGGAATACACCCACTGGAGTGTTTGGGATTATGCCAGCACATTGATCGAGGTTCATGGATCGAGGTTTGTGATTGAAGATCAAGTGTAGTCTGGAGTGTTGGGGTTGAAGTGTATTGTATCATTTTTAACGTGTGGTTATTTGTATTTCAATTGTTCTTTTGTTACTTCTAATGCTTATTTGTATTAACTGTTGCATTGCACGCCCCGGTAGACTTTATCCCTCATTGGGCAATTGTGGTTTCTCATACCTCGGAAACATGTTTCAAGAGGTGCTGAGGGTAAACCCCAACTTGATTTAGTTGAAGGTGAGGAACAAGAGGTGCAGGTGGAGCAGTTGCTTTAGTTGATGTGTGTTTTATGCTTGAGGTGGCTGTGTTTCTTGTTGTCTATGTGGAGACTTTGCTTGTATTACTTTATGTCCTATTTTGGAGCCTTTGGGCTCATGTATATATTTGTGTAATTGTAAGCTTGAAAGATAGATGGAGGTAGTATGAGAGATGAAACTATGGCATGTAATAACTTATATTTCTGCTTCTAGTTTTGTTACATGCTTGGGTGTGATGCAATGGTTAAATGGTTGGCTTAATTCTTAAGAAATGTTTAATTGATAACATGGAGTGGTATAATAAGCGAATGAAACACAAAGATTCTATGACTGTTGCTTGCATGCTTGTATGAATTTATATTGTCTTCTATTGCCTAAGGCTCGGATAGCCTTGAAGCTAGGATTTAGTTAGCATTGGAGTTCTAGTTTGTTTTTGTGGCCTTATTGATTGTTTTCAGGTTTCCAGAATGTCCACGGTACAAAGGAGACTCTGTCCATTTGTCAGGTCCGGACTTAACCTTTAGTGTGGGGTTAGGTCGAGGTGTGACATTTAGTTGGTATCGAAGCTTATATAATGCATGAGCCAGGATAGGTTTCTCAGTCTGTAGGGGTAAAGGTCTATTATGTGAAAGTGTAATTGTGTGAATAAGTGTTTCTTTTGATTGAATAAGTGAAAGATTGAATTAGTAAAGGACATGCTAGCATGAAAATAAGAATGTGAAATGTCTTCTAATAATATTTGTATGAAAGTGAAAAGTTTAGAATGGAAAGTATGACTAAGTGTTTTATTTGTATCTTTTGTGTAAAAGGTGCTTGTATGATCTTATATGTAATTTTGTGTGGATTTATTTGAACTTGTCCTTATGTGATTTACTTGAAAATTATATATACGCATGTCATAATACTTTGCATTCTAGTTATTCAGAATGGGGCCCCGCTGTCAGACCAGAATTCAGAATACCGGGGAAGAAGAAGTAGATCAACAAACTCTCAATGTGTAATTAACTGTTGCAATAGGCCAGATTGCACAAGTATTGCAGAGGCAAGGAGGATTTGTACCCACAGGCAATCCAGGTCAGGGTCAAGGTGGAACAGAGGGCGGCAGTGGTAATTACCTTGAGAAATTCTTGCATCGCGGTCCGTCTAGCTTTTTCGGAGAGCCTGATGATATGTTGGCTGAGCAATGGCTGAATAAAGTAGAGAAGATTCTTACTGGCCTCGAGTACAATGACGCGAGAAGGGTTACTCGCGCTGAGGTTTTGTTCGAGGGAGATGCCGAGCAATGGTGGCATACCGTGAAATCCAAATGGGAGGCTGAGGCAATACCACGGACGTGGGATGAGTTTGTCAGAGAGTTTTGAGATAAATTCATTACAGAGATAGTTATTGAGAGACGGGAACATGAGTTTTATTAATCTGAAATAGGGCAACATATCAGTTGATCAGTATGATGCGGCTTTCACCCGCTTGTCCCGTTATGGCCGTCGGGTTTGGGCTAGGGACAAGGGGTATTTTTCTTTTTGTTTTTTGACTATTACGCATAATTGTGTATAACATGTATATATGTAATATGTGGCCTTGAATTTATTCTAAGTTGACACTACTTTGAGCTCAAAAATGCTATAAAATCTATTAAAGTCAAGTCCAAGATGCAATTAATTATAAGCTAGCTCCAAAAACAATGTTAGTTTACGTAACACTATTCATACGAACCACTAGAACATTTTTAAACGAAGCCTCCTAATGCAATTTGCTCAAGCGCACATTTTTCTCATTCCTAAATAAGTCATATAATTTAGGAAAAATACTAATTTGAAGAAAAATAAATAGTTGAAAAATGCAATGAATAGTAGCCAAAGAAGTAACAAGTAGTTGCACAGTAAAAATGCATAACCAATGAATGCAATAGTAAATAAAAGTACGGCAAAGTTCTCAAGCGTCACAATGTCTCCCAAATCTGAGGATGAAAGACAATGTATGGAACGTGTGCCTTATCCTTCGGCTGTTGGCAGTCTCATGTATGCCATGCTATGTACAAGACCTAATATTACATATGCTATGAGCCTTGTAAGTAGATATTAGTCCGATTCAGGAGAAGAACACTGGATGGCAATGAAACATATCCTTAAGTACTTGCGAAGGATTAACCTTGCATTGATTTATGGAGGAGGAGAACTCCGGATAGATGGGTACACAGACTCAGATTTTCAATCTGATATGGTTGATAGAAAGTCTACATCCGGATTTGTGTTTGTTTGTAATGGAGGAGCAGTAAGTTGGAAAAGTTCCAAGCAGCTAGTTACTGCAGACTCCACTATAGAAGCCGAGTACATTGCTGCATCGGATGCAGCAAAGGAAATTGTTTGGATTAGGAAGTTCTTGTTAGATCTAGAAGTGGTTCCTTCCATCGAGTTGCAGATATCGCTGTATTGCGACAACAATGGAGCTATTGCACAAGCTAAGGAACCTAGATTTCATCAGAAATCCAGACACATTGAAAGGCGTTTCCATATCATTGAGAGATAGTTGCTCGAAAAGATATAACTCTGCAGAAAGTTCCTACATTAGAGAATATAGCAGACCCACTGAGTAAACCCATGAGTCAATCGCAGTTGGAACGTCATCTTGAAAAGATAGGGATGCGATACAATGTAGATATGCGCTGATGGCTATATTCTATAGCATTAGTGCAAGTGGAACATTGTTAGAGATATGTCCTAATACTGTATAGTTAGATGGCCTATATAGGGCATTTTGATGTAAATCTGAATGGTATGTTAATTGGATGTTCATATTCTCCGTTGAATTATATGAATATGTCCTCAATATTTTTCTGAGAAGAAATTTATTCTTAAAGTGTTGAGAATTCAATGGCATATTTCTTCGACATGATAAACATTCAAAAGCATTCGTAGTCCTTAGATTATCTGACCAGGACTAGAATATTCAAGCATGGACTATCATATGTAGTTATATTTGATTAACATAGAGATGTTAATGATAAAGGGTAGCTAGCGTTGAGCTACCACAGCATAGGGATGAGATTAACTTACATATGACTGATCGTTGGTTGAATGGATCATTGAATGTGACCGGAATAATAGAACCACACGACTTTGGATTAATAGTTTGTCATTTGTTGCAAATTAGGCAAATTAATCCTTTGACTTGAAAAATTACGGTTGCCGGATATATCAAGGGCTAGATCTTGCGTTTGGACAATACTCACTTTCTTTCAAGGTAAGATACGGCCTCTTGCAGTTTAGTCTTGTGATATAGAGATTGACAGAAATTGTCAAGATAGGATCTGTTAACCTCCGACAGTGAGGCGATGTCCTATGCGATCTAATGTTGGTTGTCTGAAATGAGAAATCCTCGGCCGAGGTAGTTGAACGATAGAAATGTGTTTTTCCATAGATGTCATCTCACATTCCACTAAATTAGATCTATGCATAGAATCCTTTAGTGGACTTAATCATTTCAAGGTTCCCACAACAATCGAGACTTTTTAACAGAAGGATCGAACTGCATGCTAATTTGCGACTGTAAATAGGTTCGTTGGAATTAGACTTCATTACTGTATATATTGTTGTTGTCCCTTAATTAAACCTATGAGGGGATGAACTAGGTCAAATAGGCAATAATACTACTTTTTCGAATATGCAATATACTAGCAATGATTAATCAAAAATAATCTTAAATAGATATGCACTCTATCAATATAAAATATGAGTGAGGCAATTTATCAAACACTTGGTGAGCAGAAAATAATACAAAGAGAGAGTTGAGAGAAAGAGATTGCAAATCATGATTTTAGTATGGTTCGGCCCCCGCCTAAGTCCGCGACCCAAGCGCCCCGCTTAGGATTTCAACAATCTTCACTATGGTGACTCTTCAAATGTTGGTGAGTCCACAAACTAACTACAATGGTAGTTCAAGCTTTTACACTAGAAAAAACCTTCTCAATACAAAGCTTTAACTCCAACACTTTTGACAAGGAAATCCTTCATTTCAAAGTGTTTAACTCTCTCTTTTGATAAATGTTTGAGATTCACAATAAAAGCCATCTTTTAGGGTAGATGAATACAATGAATGTTTCTCTCTCAATATTGCTCACAAATTCTTGCTCAAGTATAGCTCAATGATGATTCAAAGATAAAGATAATGAAAGAACTCAAGATTAATTGGTTTGAATCAAAGTCCTAAAATTTTGTAGTTGAGAGACATTAATAGAGCTGAAAAAATGGTGTAATTAATGCTCCCAACGTTCACAAATGGCTATATTTTGAATTAGCACTTTGGCCCGACTGGTCGACCCCTGTTTTGCCGATCGACCGGTCGAGAGACCCTCGTCCTGTGGACAGGTCTCGGGCGGACAACCCTTTGGCCACCGGTCGACCAGTTGCCATGTGGTCGTCCAGTGGAACCAAAACTGCCAGGGTTGGGTTTTAAAAAGTGTTTCTTTTAAACATATTTTATAAGACATTTTTGAAATGTTTTAATACAATATTTGAGAATCAAAATTGAGCATATATCTTTTTGCAAGACCCAAAACCCCAATCAAGTCTCAACCGGTACCCCTTATGATTTCCGTCTCCATCTTATAACTTCATCTTCTTTCTTCGAATCTTTTCTTTGAGTTGATGGATGTTCTTCTTCCTTTTTTAGCTTGATGAACTTGAAATCAGAGTCAAACTTGATTCATCTTTACTTATGCACATTTAAACAAACTCATTAAACACAATTAAGATTTGTAATCATCAAAACCAAGATTTATAAGTCTTTTAGGCTAACAATCTCCCATTTTTTAATGATGACAAAACTTATCCCAAATAATAACAATGTAAGCATAAATGAGTTTGAGAAAGTATTTAGTATACCGTGCATTTTGAGTTTAGGCAATATATAAGTTTGTTCCAAAACTCCCCCTTACTTTGTGCATATCTTAACTTCTTAGTCCCCCGCAATGTAAAATTCTTTTCTCAAGTTTATACATTTTTTCTCCCCCTTTTTGTCATTAGCAAAACAAAATGAAGCATGCGCATCAAAAATGCATCACCAACTTATTTGGCACAAATACCCATAATAAAGTAAGATATAGCAATTTAAAGCCAAAAGAACAAGTTAAATGGAAGTAATTAAGGAATAACTGAACCAACTAGAGAGAATGCATGTCAAAGTAAATCAAGATAAAAATATATATCCAAAGCCTAGGAAATATGGGAAAGGGGGGTTATCTTACGCATCGTAAAGCAACATGATTAGTCCTTCATAAACTTCTCATAAAGGTTTTCAAGCATCGTCTTCATGCCCTTCATCTCGAAGTTGACTTCACCAATAGTTAAAGATAACTAATCAGCTTTCAAGGTCAAATTATCCACCTTGGTATTTACTTCTTCGAGAGTGGCTAGACGAGATCTTCTCCTTGTAGACGAACTTGCAACGCCAATGTTAGCATCTCTTCCTTGTTGGGTGCCATCAGCACTCTCACTTACAGCTTCGCTATCTTCTCCCTATTTACCATGGTCATAGTCTTCTAGATCATCGACTGCTTCAGATTGAACCTTACAAAATTGATGTTGTGCAATGTAGATAATGTCGTTATTGTCACGAGCCATGTATTGTCTATCTAGACAATATTGGTCAAGGAGAGAGGTGGAATCATTCAAGGGTGCAAACTGACCAACACGATCGATACCCTTAAGACGGAAAAAGTGACATAGGAGCATCCCATAGGGCAATGATTTCTTTTTAAAGGCCAACATATGACTAAGCATGATGTATGGGAGGTTGATTTTTACCTTCTTATACATGAGGTGCATCACGTAACCCGTGAATGATGGGATTGTCCTATATTTTACAATGCGAGGCATGATGGATTGATTTAGGATGTAGAGGAGCAAGCATTTCTCGGCACATAGTTGATCTCTTTTGGGCATAAACTCTTCTGATCTTCCTGAGCCTTCCCACAAAGTATTAAACATCTCTATTGAAGCATTGTCGTGTAGTCCGCTGGGTAAGTTAGCCGCAGAATAAAGTTTTAAGCCACTATTTGAAATCCCAAGCAAATTAGCCAAATCTCGTTCTCCCACAAATATGTTCACTCCATTTACCCTACTTTTTAGCCCACGCACATCCCTATCTTCACCTTCCACCAAATATGCATAGAATTTCCCAAACCCACATATCACAATTTATGTGAGGCCCGACCCCGACTAATGTGTGTTATCTCAATTTGCGTGTCTTAGACCTAGAATTATATGACTGACCTTGGATTACGTGCTATGTCTTGGTTTTCGTGCATGTCTCGTCATACGTGCCTTGACCTAAAATTGTGTGCCCTAATCCTCGATATACGTACGATACCTAGATAAATGTGCCATGACCTTGATTTACGTGCGAGACCTCGATTTGCGTGTGCCTTTTCATTTTGTGTGCATTAATCTTGAACTGCGTGCCTTAACTTAAGTTTAAGAGTCGTGTCTTGAATTACGTGCATTGCATTGAATTACGTGCCGTGTTTTGGTTTACGTGCATTCACCTAAGGTTGCGTGTGTTAGCATTAGAATCCGTGCATTTGTCTTGAAGTACATGCCTTAGTCTTGAAGTACGTGTTTTACCTCGTGATTTGTGCCCCGTATTGATTTCTGTGCGTGTCTCATAGTGCATGCCCTAGACCTAGGAAAGCGTGTCCGCACACTAATCAATAAAGAATCCTACACAAAGCACTAAACACTAAAATAATCCTACACAATCCACTAACTAATATTATATTCCTAATTCAAATTCTCAACAAAACCCACTAACTAATAAAATAATCTATTCTTCCCAACACACTCAACTAACCAATAAACTATTATAAACCTACACTTATTATAATCCAAAATACACTAACTTGAATCTGAAATTTCAAATTTTCCCTTGCATTACACGACCAAGACAAAGCAATTTGATCAACTTTGCACAATTAAATTAAAGCCTAGACATTCTATGACACATGCACTAAGCACAATGCATAAAAAATTCACTTACACCCTACCCAAGCATCCCATTTTCGACCCTCTCAATGCCATGCTTAATTTCAACTCAAAAAAATGCTTAAAGGATGACATAATTTCAGAATTTAGAAGCTCAAGGCTGACACACAAGAACAAGCTCACAAACAACTCTTCAAACACTCATTTTTCTCTCAAAACTCTCTCATTCTCTCTCCTTCTCTCTCTATTTCGACCATGGCTGCCTCTTGACCTTCCAAGATCTCAAGCATGCTCTCAAGACTCTCCCAAGCTCAGCCATAGCAGCCCAAAGCAAGGAAGAAGCCCTTTGTGCATTTTGAAGAACATTTGAGCATCTTTAACAATCAATAGGCTAAGGTGAGGGTTAAGCTCTTTTAAAAGCTTTCAAAAATCACATGCATGCCTTCATATGTCTATATTTACCTCTTTAATTGTTGTATATGTGTGTGCATGAGCTTATATAACCATGCATGGCAAGATATTCGGCTAGTACTTGAAGATAGGCAAAATTGCGTAGCTGGCAGATTTCTGACTTGTTAGAACAAAATAGTTTTGACCTAGTAAATGATATCTAAAATGCATTAAATTTGGTAGGTTGCTATATTTTTCAGTTCTGGACATTTTTGTCAGAAATAGACTAAGGCTAAATCTGACCCTAAAACCCTCAAAAATGACTAGTATTGAAATGTGTACGAATCTGGACAGTTTTGCGTAGTCTCACGGTTTTAGCTATAACTCTTGAATCCGAACTCCAAATGATGCGACGTTAATTTCTGGATTTAAGTCACTCACTAAACTTTAATTTGATATTTTGTTCATTGGAATTGGAGATTGTTTGCTTGTCTAAATAATTGTGGGAAAACAGACCATTGCAGTGAGGCTTTTATTTAGTGATATGCTTTAAAAAATGTTGTAACTTCTCTTGTGGTATTGAATGCTTGGGATTGTGGCACTTGAATGTTGTGTGGACTATTTTGGATGATTGAGGATGTTTTAATTAATCGATGCATGGCTTGGGTTTAATTACGTGACAACTTGTGGCTTAAATCGCACGTGTAAGCATGAATTGAAACCCTATTGACTATGAAAACTCGCTAAGTGTTGATCCTATGGTTATTGTGTTTAATTGTGTGATTCGTGGGCTGCCTAATAAATGTTAAGTATGCTTGAAATGGTTTAAGAGTTGCTTGTGGTGCTTAGCAAACGGAACCGACCCCGAGCACGGCCTAGTAAACCCAAATGGCCCCGTAGGTTCCCGAGTCATAAACCATTCTTTTGTGAATTATAAATGACGTTGAGGAAGATTAATAGGCTGCCCGTAATTGTCCATATAGCTCTAAACATGACTCCCGATGATTGCAAATTGATACGTGAACTATTCTTGTACCCGGTCTTGTACAAGTGTCGTTGCATGCTCGTATGATCTCAACACTTAATATGTGAACTAAAATGAGCTATATGACTTGTTTTATATGGTGTTACTTGGCTGTCCGTTAAATGTTCACATGCTCCTAAGTGTTTTACAAAGTGAATGTACATGTCAAAGCATGCCTTGTAAGTTTACTTATCGATATGCGATCTTATAATTGCTCGGAGGCAACCTACTTTGTTGACCTCCTAATGTGAATTGTTAAAAGACATGCTATGGCTTATTTGAACATGGTTACTTGGCTGCCCGTGAGAGTTTAATTGCTTTCGAATTGATATATGAAACGATTACATGTTCTTACAATGTCTTATA
Organism: Ehretia macrophylla; assembly: GCA_037974665.1. Classification (NCBI taxonomy): domain Eukaryota; kingdom Viridiplantae; phylum Streptophyta; class Magnoliopsida; order Boraginales; family Ehretiaceae; genus Ehretia; species Ehretia macrophylla. Next base: position 44,440,639 of record CM075783.1, read on the forward strand.
TGCCAATATGTCAAAATATGATCTTATACTTGCTTAGAGGCAACCTACTTTGTTGACCTCCTAATGTGAAATGTAAATGTTATAAATGTGCATTGCATACAAGGTTGCAACCTTTCATTGTGGCATGGTAGCATTTCACGAACGCCAGGCGGCTTAGGGCTTGTCGGTGCTCCTGTGACTACCATGGTCCAATTCCTTCTCTCGCTTGGCATTCCACCCTCGGAGAGTTCGGTCGTAGGTTTTCGGGGTATATCCGGAGTACACCCAATTGGGAGTGATAAGTGGATAATTGAAGTCGGCCGCAACAATTGTTATCGAAGATCATCTTGAGAGCAAATGCTCACTGATTGATCTCGCGCAGCGAAAGCTCATCGTATCATTTTTACTATGTGCTTAAGTACTCTCGCTTGGTTCCTAGAGGACCTCGGGGAGGAAAGACAGGTAAATGTGTTCATTTATATATATATGTTATATTGTGAGCTTACTTGTTCTGTTTGACATGTTTTCAAAGGAGTTTTCATAAAGTTTAACCGGAAAAGGATTTCAAAATGTTATTTCTCGTTCCCCCTCGCTGAGTTCATAAGGACTCACCCTCTTTTATCATCACAGGTGAAGAACATCTGGAACAAGTACCCGAGGAAAATATGCCCGTTGATGATTCCCTGGAATGATTACATGCCTTATATGCCTTGCCTGACTGTCGCTGTTTTGTGAACGCTATGATTTCTTTGAAGAATACTTATTTTGTTGATGTAAATGACCCTGTTGTAATTTGGGTCTAATTTTGGGATTGTACTATCTACAACCGGACGAACTCTTTATTTGGTTGTTTACTTTCATTATCTTGAATAGTTGCTATCGTAGGCAATTAAACCACTAGGTGAAAAATCAACTAAGTTAATTTTATCTAATTTCTCTTAGGTGCTCATTTGTAAACTAAAGGATAATAGGTACTTACATGATAGGAAATTGACAAATAAATGAGACATAGTTATCATGCTAGGCTTATTAACCAAACGAGACTTTCAAGATAGACTAGTAGGCATATCGGTTAATGACAAAATATGAGTCCTTAATGGAATTGGGTTAATGATTGGAATAATTGAGGCGTTTAGGAAATTAGGCTAAACCAAAGGTCTTAAAAACAGTCGTTATGCTGCCGAATTTCTAGAAAATCTTTTGAAGTTCTAGGCTAACGTTAAGTGTTAAATCACAACAAACGGTTAAGTATGTAAATTGGCGTAAAAGAATTAGGTCATACCCTAGTCTAGCCTCTATAGGTCGGGTTGGGCCGTGACAATTTATGTCCTCAAGTCCAAAAAGAAGAACCTACCTTTGATATCTAATCAGTTTATATAGACAAGTATTGTCCAAAAAGTTTGAAAGATTAATACGCTTACCCCATATTATTTCATTTTTAGAGAAATATCCCGGTGCGATGATGTGCATAAGATCCTATGGATCAATGGTATGAGGCCTAAATGCGGTCCTTTGTCTCTTGGATGCTTGTCTAGATGATGATGCCATGAGTTAGACAAGAGAGTTTTGGCAAGAAAAAACAATAAAATTTGGTGGCGCAATTTCGTTGAGCACTTGGTGTGCAAAGAGAAATTGGAAGAGTTTTTCACAAGAATTGAAGAGAAAGAGACGCACTTGAGTGGGTTGGGAAGATTTAAATCTTCGACGTTTTGTTTGTAGGACAAAGAATGAGTTTTGAAGATGATAGGAGACAATAATGGAATTTGAGTGGGAGAGAATTAGATTGAGTTTTGATGAAGAAAGGATTGAGTTTTGAATGAAATTTGATGTTTTAAACCTTTTGCCCGTCAGTGCCGCGACCGGACGAGGGTGCACACACTGGTTGTCCGGTGTCAAACCCTCGTCCGCTCGAGGCACATCCATCGGACGAGGGTATGTTCCACAGGTCGACCGGTGGTAGCCCCCTCTTTCGGTGATGCACTTTCTGTCAGGAAATGCATCTCACGCGGAAAAACTTCAAGTTTTTGCAGTTTTAACTCATTTTAAGCATGCCTAATTCCCTTCTAATCATACAAAATTGATACTCATGCAATGGTTTGGTAAAAATATCAGCTAATTGATGTACGGAATCAACAAAGTGAAGCACAACATCCCCTTTTTGAACATGATCACGAATGAAATGATGCCTAATTTCAATATACTTTGTTCTAGAGTGCTGGATGGGGTTCTTGTTAGATTAATGGCACTTGTATTATCGCATTTACTAGGCACATTATCGTACACTAGGCCATAATCTAGCAAACTTTGTTTCATCCAAAGAATTTAAGCAACACAATTTTCGGCGGATACATATTCAGCTTCTGCCGTAGAAAGAGCTACACTATTTTGTTTTTTACTAGACCAAAAGATCAATGAATGTCCTAGAAATTGACAACATCCACTAGTACTCTTCCTATCCATTCGATCTCCTACATAATCTGTATCCGAATACCCTATAAGTTCAAATGATGTACCTTTCGGATACCACAATCCCAAATCTATAGTCCCCTTAAGATATCTAATGATTCTTTTTACAGCATTTAAGTGAGACTCTTTAGGACAAGATTGAAAATGAGCACATAAGCACACAGCAAATACAATATCGGGTCTAGAAGCAGTTAAATAAAGAAGGCTGTCGATCATACCTCGATATTACTTTTCATCTACCTTGTTACCTTCTTCATCTTTGTCAAGCTTGATTGATGTTGACATTGGTGTACTCATTTCTTTTGCTGATACAAGCCCAAACTTTTTGATGAGTTCTCTAGTATACTTGGCTTGATTGATGAAAGTACCCTCTTGTGTTTGCTTGATTTGGATTCCGAGAAAGAAATTGAATTCTCCCATCATACACATCTCAAATTTCTTGTGCATACACTTAGAGAAATACTCACAAAGAGATTCATTAGTAGCACCAAAGATTATATCATCAACATAAATTTGCACAAGCAATTTATCTTTGTCTTTTGTTTTAACAAAGAGAGTGGAATCTAATTTGCCTCTAGTGAACCCTTTTTTCAAACAAATAGTTGCTAAGCCTATCACACCATGCTCTAGGTGCTTGCTTAAGGCCATATAATGTTTTATCTAGTTTATATACATGATTTGGCAAGTTAGAGTCCTCAAATCCGGGTAATTGTTTCACATAAACTTCTTTCTTGAGATAGCCATTTAAAAAAGTACTTTTTACATCCATTTGATATAATTTACAGTCTATAAAACATGCAAAGGCAAGAAGCATACGAATGGATTCAAGTCTAGCTTCAGGAGCAAACGTCTCATCATAATCTATGCTTTCTTCTTGATTATACCCTTGAGCCACTAGCCAAGCTTTATTTCTAGTTACAACCCCGAATTCATCTAATTTGATCCTAAAAACCCATTTTGTGCCAATTATAGGATAATCTTTAGGTTTTTCAACTAGATGTCATACCTTACTCCTTTCAAACTGATTTAATTCTTCTTGCATGCCAATTATCCAATCTTCATGATCTAGAGCTTCTTTAACATTTTTAGTCTCTACTTGAGAAAGAAAAGCAACATGTTCACAATAAGTATTTAGATTAGAACGAGTTCTTACTCCCTTTGAAGGATCACCAAAAATTTGATCATTTGGGTGATCTCTAACAAACTTCCAACATTTTGGTAGATCATCATTTGTTGTAGCTTCTTGGTTGTTTTGCATTTGTTGTGCATTGCCTTGTGGATTTGCTAGAGCTTCACTGTAACACCCCAACTCGCCCCTACCTACGATCAGTCAGGACGCAATGGAATTTCGGTAGTATAACAACAGTAATACGGATATCAGGGCTCTAAACCAACCCCTTTAGAACTTCACACAACCAACTCCAAATATCAACAACAACTCCACAACCACGTTAACAACATATAACACAACCATTTCCATATATTAAACATTCTTTCAACAATTCATCCATAAGTTATACGCCTCCGTTCCAACATCATACATAGGCTATAACATACATTCACAAAATAGAATACAAACCAGTTCAGTAATCTAATCATGTTCAAAAGGAATATTATTAAACCAGATTTATATAAGCCTTTATCTTTAAGTAAGTTATACAATACATAATATTACAAAAACTAAGACAAACTCATGGAAACGACTCTGGCACATAAGACTTGTCCACGTAAAGCACATTCTCAGCCTCCTGAGGCATGTACCTATAATCCGGTTCAATAATACCTGCTTACAGATAACGAATGAGAATGAACTTATATAAAAGAAGCCCAATGAGGATTCGATAGATCTTTTAAAAGCATTTACTATACCCCTTAGAAATCATTCTTTGAGCAGTAAACACACAATGAACATCAATATCAATATAAGTACAACAAATACAATAACCAAACAATAAGGATACTCTAGTTTGTGTAGCTCTATACGCCATCACAATTTCAACCATCTTCTTGTAACTCCCCATTACTCACACACCCGAGGTACCTCATCTAGCCCCTCCCTCCATGGCACCTCTGTCACGCCCCAACTCAACCCCCCTTAAGATTAGTCAGGACGCAACGGAATTTCGCCAGTATAACGACTGTAACCCGGATACCAAGGCTCTAAACCAACCTCTTTGGAACTCATACATCCAACTCCACAAACAATTCAACAATTCAACAATTCAACAACACAACCATAATATACATTAAACATTCTTTTACCATTGCATCCATAGGTTATATCCCTCCGTTCCAACATCATACATTTACTATATAACATACATTTTCCCAAAATAGATTATAACCAATTCAGCAACCTAATCATGTTCCAAAACAAGACTACTAAATTAGCAACATTTAATTCATTATCTTTACAACATCTTATACATCATAAACTTCTAAATAAATATAAACCAACTAGTTTTAATATACAAGATAACAAAAGAGTACAATATCTAAGATATCAAGGACAAGACTTTGGCACATAGGACTCGTCCACATATGGCACATTCTTAGCTTCCTGGTCACGTACCCGTAATCATGTTCAATATCACCTGTATGCATGCAATAATTGACAGTGAGCTTATATAAAACAAGCTCAGTGAGGATTCGACAGATCTCTTAACAGTATTTACTATAGTCCTTGGAAATCATCATTTGAGCAGTAAACACATAATAATCATCAATAACAATATAAGCACATTAGTAATAATAACCAATCAATAAATGATACTCTAGTTGGTGTAGCTCCAAATGCCATCACGATCTCAACCATTCTTCTTGTAACTCCCCATTACTCATGCACCCGAGGTACCTCACTAGCCTATCCCTCCATGGCAACTCCGCCATGCGAGTTGGAGGTAGCCTATGATAGTCATGTCGTTATCAACCCTACAGCCCGACGCTGCCCGAGAGGTGGCACACACACACCAAGACTCATGACAATAATAATAATCATTCATATCTCAGGAGGATAACAAAGTAGGTTGCCTATCTTCTAGCTTCATCAATAATCAATAATCAACTAATAACATTTCAACAACATATCATCAATTAAACAATTAACAACTCAACAACTAAGTTAGATGACAAAGTAGCCCATCCAACTTAACATGCATTAATCCACTCAACCAAACCCGATTCTAACCAACAACAACACATAATTCAACCACTCAAACACAACCCAAACAACTAAAGACATTATCTCAACATTTAAAGAAAGACAACCCAAACTTCAAAAAGTCATAACTTACAATCTACTAATCCAATGACCTCCAAACCAGTTTCTATCACTCACCCACTCAAGCAACTACATTAGCCCCCTCGGAAACTAACCACAATCCATCCAAATTAAGCCCAACAGCCCTAAAACCTCAATGCACCATGGCTGAAATTTCTGGACTTTCACCTCAACATCACAATCAAAATTTCAGCATTACAACATTATTACCATGTATTTAACAAACTTTTACAAGCTAACAACAATCAATTCCAACCATCACAACTCCAATTATTCAACAAATAGCCAACAACTCAATTTTAATACCCGAAAAATAAAAATTCATGCTACCACTGTTCAAAACTGCTATAAACCCACATAATCAATCCTTAGCATCTATTGAGAAATAATAAAACAACAATTTAACATTTCAATGGCTAAAAATTCGAATATATGAATTAACATAAAAATGACATTTTGAGATCTAGAATTTTTCTCTCACCTTTGATCCGATACAAGCCTAGGAATACATGTAATGCGTGCCCAACAAGTGAATTCAAGCTTTGGATGACAAGATTTGGCTTTGAATTGCAACTTCTAATGAAAAATTGCCGTGAAAACTTGAGGAAAAATCCTTTTTTTTTCTCTCTAATGGCTCTCGGCCATGTGTGTGCAAAATAAGGTATTTTTGTTCTTTGCTAATGTGTGTAGATGAATTATACAGCCAAGGTCAACAAAAATAAAAATAGTCAAAGTTGAAACAAGTTAATTTTTAGTATTTTTCTAGTCTTTTAATTCTATTTTAGAATATTTTTGCTCAACAATTATGCAACACTTAGACTATTTTAAGTGGCTTATTTTTAGGTGACAAGAAGTTTCACATTAAAATATTTTCACCCGATTTGGTTTAAAACTCGATTTTTTGCAAAAGAATGTGTAAAAACCCTTTTAAATTCCTAAGTCAATTTGAAATTTGTTTTAATCAAACACAAGTCTTTTAATATCCGAGGACTAGTTTTTAAAACGTTTAAAACACCCCGGTAAAAATTTTTGCGGACGTGTGTTCAAAATACTATTCACAAAAATCGTCGATAAAATTTCTGATGCCGTTTTTTATAAAAATTTTATGAATGCACACTTAGTATGTATTAGGAATATAAATCACAGAATTAACACATTCTAACTCATATAACACAAACAGATTAAATCACGCAAATTGAGGCAAAGACAAAATCTGGGGTTTCAGGACCTCTGCCCATGCAAGTTCGGGGTAGTCTATGATAGTTATGTCTTTATCAACCTGACAGCCCAATGCTGCCCGAGAGGTGGCACACACTTATCAAGACTCATGACAATAATAATAAACATTCATATCGCAAGAGGACAACAAAAGTAGGTTGCCTATCTCCCGGCTTCATCAATAATCAATCAATTAACATCATTTCAACAACATAACATCAATTAATCAAATAGACAACTAACATTTAAGTTAGATGACAAAGTATGCCACCCAACTTAACATGCATTAAACCACACAACCAAACCCAAATCTATCCAACAACAACCCAAAATTCAACCACTCAAACACTGCCCAAACAACCAAAGACAATATTTCAACATTTAAACAAAGACTACACAAACTTCCAACAATCATAACTTACATTCTACTAATCCAATAACCTCCAAACCACTTTCTATCATTCACTCACTCAAACATCTACATTAGCCCCTCAAAAACCAACTATAACCCATCCAAAACAAGCCCAACAACTCTAATTCCCCAATGCACTAAGGCTGAATTTTTCAGACTTTCACCACGACATCCAAATCAAAATTCGGCATTAAAACATTACTACCCCATAATTAACAAACTTTTAGAAGGCACAACCAACCAATTCCAACCACTACAACAACAATTATTCAACAATTAACTCAAAATCCAACTTTAATACCCGAAAAATAAAAATACATGCTACTACCATTCAAAACTTATATAAACGTACATAAATGATCCTTAGCATCCACTAAGCAACAATCTAACATCAGTTTAACATTTCATCGGATAAAAAATTCAATTATATGAAAATGACACAAAATAGCATTTTGAGATCTAGAATTTTTCTCTCACCTTTGATCCAAAACAAAGCTAGGAATACGTGCAATAAGTGCCTAACAAGTGGAATCTAGCTCGGTTTGAAAAGATTCAGACAAAAACTAAGTTTTCTATGCAAAATTTGCTTTGTAAAATAAAATGAAAAACTCTCCAAAATGCCCAAGGAACTCACAGCAATGTGTGTGTGTGTTTGTATATGCATAAGTCAACAAAATAGGAAAAAGTCAAAGTTGAACATTTAGTTAATTTTTTAGTATTTTTAGTCTTTTAATTGTCTTTTAAACTATTTTTGCTCACATATATGCATTTAACACTTAGACTATTTTTAGGTAGTTTATTTTAGTTGACAACAATTTTCATTTGCACACATTAACACCTGACTCGATTAAAAATTCAATTTTTGCAAAAGAAGGTGTAAAAACCCTTTTGAATTCCTAATCCAATTCAAAATCCATTTTGATCAAACACGGGTCTATTAATATCCTAGGACTAGGTTTTCAAATGATAAAAAGACTAGTTGAAAAATTATAGCGGACATGTTTCAAAAATACTATTCACAAAACTCGACGATAAAATTTTCAATACCGTTTTCGATGAAAATTTCATGAATGCATACATAGCATGTAATAGGAATATAAATCACAGAATTAGCGCATTCTAACTCATATAATACATAAACAGGTCAAAACACGCAATTCTATGCCAAGGTGAAATATGGGGTTTCACATTCTCCCCCCTTAAAACAATTGCGTCTACACAATTCTTGAACTGACAGATAACTAAGTCCTCTATCGTTACACTTTAACAATACTTCTCTTAGTTCCCATTTATTAGGATGACACCTAAACAAAGACCTCAAAAGAATAAACTCTGTTGACTATAAGATGATTATCACAATTCCCAAAACAAATCTCAATTCATAATTCACTCCCACCTAATATCATATTGCATATGAAAGAAATCGCAACTCCAAGGTCTTAGCATGACACCGCTACTTATCAATCATTCCCTACTACACAAAAGGGCTCTATGAATACCTCGAGGGTTTCAAAACTCATTCACAATAACATGAATGCTTATTGATCAAGGGAATATCTCAAAAGTGACCTTGGTCAGAATATGGCTTTTATGAAATTTACAAGGGAACATAGATATGGAAAACCACATACAAGCCAACAACCAATTGTACCAAAGGTCAAACAAATTAGAGAATCAAGAGGCTAATAGTTCTATTGGGAAGCATGATAACCAATATGATGAAGGCCTCAGCACTTATCAGTTAAACAAGTACGAACAAAATGATGACAAGACAAAACAATGCTGAGTATGTTGAACGAACATTCCTGAACAGGTAAATATTTCAATTCTCGATGATTGTTCAAGGAACCAACAAGTAAGTTGTACTTGAGGCAAAATGAAACTAAGAAATAAGAGATGATTAATTCAATTAAAAATATGAGTGGCAATATAATGAGTATCTCAGCACGCAAAAGCCAAAGAAGTATAAATAAGAAATGATAACAACAGGATAGTGCTGAGTATATTGAATTGAGAAATTACAAGCAAGATAATGGCTCAGCATTTAAAAATAAAACAATAGGATTAAAAGATTAGCAAGAATGACAATGATGTACTTAGTTAGGGAGTACATCAAGCAAGCGAAGATCGAATAAGTAAATGGTATACCAAAGGAGAAATTACTTGCAAATGAATAGCGTGCGACCCATCAACCTACTAGCAATAAGGTAGAAAACATAGCATGTCGCAATAAAAACTTGATTCAAGACGTTAGCAAAACACTGCCGTCTGTTCCAAAAACAAAGGCCCTTTAGCACCACGGGACGGGAGTGGGGGACGGCCCTACACGCAGGCAAAAGTAGCACCGGGTCTACGAAGTCATAATCGAATCTTTCTGTTGGCTTTCCCAATTCATTCGTGAATAAGAATTCAAGGGCGTGAAACGAGTACTTATAGCTGCTTCGCCTGCTTCTTATTATGGCTGTTATGTTTTTGTGGCGGAAATGAACGAAGTAATAGAATGAAATGAAGTAATGAAACCAATGGCTGGAGATATAGAATGAAATATAAAAGCCTCAAACCTTAACTTTAATAAGCGGCATTGCTATAAGAAGCAAATATGAATGTTAAGAATAGAAACAATGTCAAATGAGTATAGGATCCATTAATCCAATAAGCAAAACTTTCAAGAAACAATTGATATACTAGAAACGTGTAACTCTCTCTCAAATAAGTGAGAATAGAGTAGAAAAGAATAATAAGACCAATAGAATTAGAAAACACAAAAGGGGTGTCCCACCTACACACTTAATCACCAACAAGTCAAATCCTACAATCTATTTCTCTCCAAAGCAAGACACTAAGGAGATCTAGAGAACCTGATGAGTCATACAATCACTCCAAAATTTACATTCCGCAGCAGACCAATCGCTAAACAAGATAAATCACTGATTACCTAACAAGATTGACCGATGAAGACTTCAAAATTTGATAACACAATACAGATTCATACTAACCCATTATAACACAAGAGAATTCCCAATCAACAATTTAGAAAGTCATACCACCTAGAACTCAAAAGCTTGATGTAGGCAAGTAAATGTTCAGTCACCAAAATGCATTCTTACTTCCTCAAATAATTCTATCTCCCAACAATTACACCTTCGAATAAAGTAACTTTAGTCAGGAATTACTCTAATTGGCTTCAAGGTTTCAAGATCAAAACTCCAAAATAACCTTTAATAAGATAGCAATCCCAAGTAGTAGGATCATATACATGTTATACTACACTTCATTTCATTCACAAATATACATCACCAATTCCTCAAATAAATTCATTCTAAAATAACCTCAAGAAAGTATAATCTGAGTTTAGACTCCAAAAAGTGTCTAATCACAACCTCACGGAAACCTCAACTTATGAGCAATCTCCAAGTAATAACAAGTTACACATGGCAAGAAAAATAATTCTAATCATCAAAATTGATTGTTATTTCCTCGAACAACTTCATTCTCACTAAAGGAACATCAAGATCAATCTATTAAGCTGAGACTAAAATCATTAAACATAACAATCAAAATCTCAATGCTAAACTACCAAAATAATAATAACTCAAAATCACAGCCTACCTCTGATTCCGAAAGCACTTGTAGCCATCTTTACTTCACCCAAAAGAGTCACCCACAGTTATAACATATATACAATTATATCTCATGAAAACAAGTACAACATATTGCATGATTATCATATATTACAACATTATCACATAACGCACAATTCAGCACATAAGAAGCCAATATCACATAAATAGGTTATATCACGGAAGTAAGTTATAAACAATTAAAGTCACATAAGCAACAAACTTCACATAAGACAAGTTGATCACGTAACTCACATCGGTCACTTAAAGTACATTGAGCACCTAAAGCACGTTGTTTCACATAAGCTAGTTATAAACAATTAAAACCACATAAACGACTAACTTCACACAAGACACTTCAATCACATAAAACACATTTGTCACATAATGCACATTAATGACATAATGCACATTAATTACAACACATTGAGTCCATAAGGCACGTTGTCACAGAAAGCATATTGACCACATTAGTTCACTTAACACATAAAACATATTGGTCACAAAGAAAGTTAGACACATAAGTAAATTAATCACATAAACATATTAACATATGTTTCACTTTTCTTTCAATTAATACATACTTCCATGGTTAGACCACTACCCACATTCCGAGGATACCCAGGCTGATAGCCAAACATGCGCTCTGATACCACTTAATGTAACGCCCCAACTCGACCCTACCTATAATCAGTCAGGACGCAAAGAAATTTCGGCAGTATAACGACAGTAACACGGAAATCAGGGCTCTAAACAAACCCCTTTAGAACTTCATACAACCAATTCCAAATATTAATAACAACTCCACAACCACATTTACAACATACAACGCAATCATATCCACATATTAAACATTCTTTCAACAATTCATCCATAAGTTATACACATCCGTTCCAACATCATACATAGGCTATATCATACATTCGCAAAATAGATTACAAGTCAGTTTAGTAATCTAATCATGTTCAAAAGGAAGACTATTAAACCAGATTTATATAAGTCTTTATCTTTAAGTAAGTTATATAATACAACATATTACAAAAACTAAGACAAACTCATGGAAACGACTCCGGCACATAAGGCTCGTCCACGTAATGCACATTCTCAACCTCCTAAGGCACGTACCCGTAATCCGGTTCAGTAACACCAGCTTATGTGAGACCTCAAATTTTGTATTCACTTCGATTTGCGTGTCTTTGCCTCGATTTGCATGATTTTGCATGTTTATGTGTTATATGAGTTAGAATGTGCTAAAAACGTGATTTATATTCCTAATACATGCTATGTGTGCATTCATAAAATTTTCATAAAATACAAAATCAGAAATTTTGTTGACGGTTTTAATGAATAGTATTTTGGACGCACGTTTGGTAAAATTTTTACGGGGGTGTTTTAAACGTCTTAAAACCTAGTCATCGGATATTAATAGACCCGTGTTTGATTAAAATGAATTTCAAATTGATTTTGGAACTTTAAAGGTTTTTATACTTTTTTTTGCAAAAAATGAGTTTTAAATCAAGTCGGGTAAAAATGCTTGAATGTAAAACTTCTTGTCACCCAAAAATATTTTACTTAAAATAGTCTAAGTGTCAAATTAATGTTTTGAGCAAGAAATAGTCTAAAAGTAAATTAAAAGACTAAAAACACTAAAAATAAAATAGTTTTCACCTTTGACTTTTATTATTTTTTTGTTGACCTTGGCATATAATCATGATCACACACTAGAATCAACACAAAACACACTCACTCAATACACACAAGGCCAAGAGGCCAAAGGAGAAAAAAAGAAAGAAAACTCAAGGTTTTTCAAAGGAAATTTTCATTAGAACTTGCAATTAAAAGCCAAATCTTGTCAAGCAAAGCTTGAATTCACTTGTTGGGTATCCATTCTACATCCTTCTTGCATCAAAACACATCAAAGGTGAGAGAAAAATTCTAGATCTCAAAATGGTAATTTTATGTTTTTGTATATAATTGAATTTTAAACCGTTAGAATGTTGAATTGATGTTATATTATTGCTCAGTGCATGCTAAGGATCGTTTGTATGTGTTTATATAAGATTTGAACCGTTGAAGGGTGAATTTTTATTTTTCCGGTATTAAAATTGAGTTGTTGGCTATTTGTTGAGTATTTGGAGTTATGGTGGTTGGAATCGATTGTGTTAAATTGTAAAAGTTTGTTAAATACGTGGTAGTAATGTTGTAATGCCGAAATTTTGATTGTGATGTTGCTGTTAAAGTCCAAAAATTTTAGCCTAGGTACATTGAGGTTTTAGGGTTGTTGGGCTTGATTTGGATGGATATTGAGTGGGTGAGTGATAGAAACTAGTTTGAAGGTTATCGAATTAGTAGAAGTAAGTTATGACTTTTATATGTTTGGGTTGTCTTTCTTTAAAATGTTGAACTATGCCTTTGGATGTTTGGGTGGTGTTTGAGTGATTGAATTGTGAGTTGTTGATGGTTAGATTAGGGTTTGGTTGGGTATTAATGCATGTTAAGTTGGATGGCCTACTTTGTCATCTAACTTAGTCATTAAGTTGTTAATTGTTTAATTGATGATATATTGTTGAAATGATGATTATTGATTGATTATTGATGAACTGGAAGATAGGCAACCTACTTTGTTATCCTCCTGCGATAATTGATTATTGATGAGCCGGGAGATAGCCAACATGAAAGGTTGTCCTCCTGAGATTTGAATGATTATTATTATTGTCATGAGTTTTGGTATGTGTGTGCCACCTCTCGAGCAACGTCGGGCTGTCGGGTTGAAAACAACATGACTATCATAGGCTACCCCCAGCTCGCATGGGCGGAGGTGCCATGGAAGGAGGGGCTAAAGAGGTACCTCGGGTGCATGAGTAATGGAGAGTTATAAGAAGAACGGATGAAATCGTGATGGCGTTTAGAGCTACACCAACTAGAGTATCCTTTATTAATTGGTCATTATAATTAATGTGCTTATATTGTTATTGATGATTATTGTGTGTTTGCTTCTCAAAGGATGACTTCCAAAGAGTTTTGTAAATACTGTTAGAGACCTATTGAATCCTCACTGGGCTTGTTTTATATAAGCTCACTTTCAATTATTGCATACATACAGGTGTTACCGATCCAGATTAAGGGTACATGCCTCCAGAAGAGAATAATGTGCCATATATGGACGAGTCCTATGTGCCAAAGTCTTGTCTTTGATATCTGATGTTGTACTTTTTGTTATCTTGTATATTAAAACTAGTCAGTTTGTATTTACTTAGAAGTTTATGATGTATAAGATGTTGTAAAGATAAAGGATTAAATGTTGCTAGTTTAGTGGTCTTGTTTTGGAATATGATTAGGCTACTAGATTGGTTATAATCTATTTTGGGAAATGTATGATGTTGGAACAGAGGTGTATAACTTATGGATGCAGTGGTAAGAGAATGTTTATTGCATATGGTGATTGTGTTGTTTAATTGTTGAATTGTTTGTGGAGTTGGATGTATGAGTTGCGAAGAGGTTGGTTTAGAGCCTCGGTATCCAAGTTACTGTCGTTATACTATCAAAATTCTGTTACGTCCTGACTAATCGTAGGAGGGGTCGAGTTGGGGCGTTACATTAAGTAGTATCAGAGCGCATGTTTAGTTGTCAGCCGGGGTATTCTCGGAATGTGGGTAATGGTCTTAGCATGAAAGTATGTATAAAATGAAAGAAAAGTGATATATGTGTTAATATGATTAAGTGATTATGTGATTTAGTGACTATGTGATTATGTGATCAATTATGTGCTTTATGTGAGTTTGTTGCTTATGTGCTAATAATTGTCTATAGCCTGTCTATGTGCTATAACATGTGCTAACTCTTTAATTAGTAGAATGGTTGGTAGACCAAGAACCCGAGGTAGGCCTGAAGTAGTTGACGAGGCACCAGGTAATGTGGCACCGGGCCAAAATAGGGGTGATGATCGTATAGCTGCTGCCATGGATAAGATGACGGAGATTATGGCAGGGCAGTCACAGTTGCTAGCAAGGCAGGCTGCCCAAGCACAAGCATTACAGACTCAGTCGTTGAACGTTCAAGGTGGTTACCATGGGTGTGGTATGCTGAAGGAATTCTTGGGGTATTATCCGCCGAGATTTCAAGGAGAGCCAGATGATAGGAAGGCGGAAACTTGGATTAATAAGATAAAGAAGATATTTGATCCTCTAGACTACACGGATGAGAGGAAAGTCAGTTATGCAGTTTATCTATTTGATGATGAGGCAGAGGAATGGTAGCACATAATGAGAGTTGGTTGGGAGGCAAGAGGTACTCTGTATGTTTGGGATACCTTTCTTAAAGCGTTTCGGGCGAAGTATGTCCTGAGGATTGCACGGGAAAGGAGGGAGGCGGAGTTCCTGTCCTTGGTTCAGGGGGATGCTTCAGTGGTTCAGTATAAGGCCACTTTTACTAGACTGTCCCGGTATGCACTGGAGTTTGTAGCAGATGAGGAACGCAAGACCCGGAGGTTTATGTTGGGTTTGAGGTTGGAGATTCAGGATGCGATGGCCCTAAATCAGTATGATATATTTTCTGAGGCTTTTGATGCGGCATCCAGACTGGAAAAGAGGAAAGGGGAACATATTGGACCTAGTCAGCCTAGCAAGAGGCCATTTCAGCCGCAGGGCCAGCAGGGTATATATAGACCTTCAGTACAGCAGGGTAGTTATAGGCCTTCGGTACAACAGGGTTCTTTCGGACCACAGGGTCAGCAGGGTTACTATGGGCCTCAGTTTCAGTAGGGGTCTTATCAGGCTCAGTCACAGTACAGGCCGGCCCAGTCTCAGCGTCAATATAGGCCTAGTGTTGCGAGACCTCATCAGCAGGCTGGTATAGCTGCTTTCTCAGCTTTTGGTTTTTCTAAGGGCAGTGACAGTGCTTCGTCACCACTGTGTACTTACTGCAAGTGTCATGGCCATGTGAAGGCCAACTACAAGGTGAAGGCAGGAACGAGTTTGGGTTGCGGCAGCAATCAGCATAGAGTAAAGGATTCCCCTAGATATCATAGGACTGAGGGTCGGGTAGCGACCTAGGGTTATCAGGGCCGACCTACCGGTGGTGCACCTCAGCAGCAACGGGTTCAGGCTCGGGCCTACGCCGTCAATTTGGAGGAGGCACTTGAGGATACGGCAGTTGTGGAAGGTAATTTCCTTATACTCAATCAACTTGTTAAAGTGTTGATTGATTCTGGAACTACACATTCTTTCATTACGCCTACTTGTGTGCAACGTGTTAACATGCAACCTGAAAGATTGCCTTATGTGGTTGAGATTAGTACTTCTTTAACTGATAAGTATGCAACTGGATTAGTATGTAAAGACTGTAAAATACATGTTAAGGGTCAGGATTTTCTATCGGACCTTATTTTATTTCCTATCCGGGGGTATGATGTTATCTTGGGTATGGACCGGCTTTCTAAGTATGATACTCAACTAAACTGTAGAACAAAGGTAGTTCGGTTTCGTTTGCCAGATCAGCCAGTGGTTGAGGTAGTGGGGAACCGAGATGCTAAGACGAGTTTTATTATCTCATCAACTAAAGCTGTTAAGCTGGTGAGTAAGGGATGTTTCGGTTATCTAGCTTATTTGATCAACAAGCCATCTGATAAGCTGAAGCTGGAGGAAGTTCCTATTATTCGGGAATATCCCAATGTATTTCCCGAGGAGTTGCCAGGATTACCGTCAGAGAGAGATGTAGAGTTTGTGATGAATCTTATTCCCGATACTCAACCTATTTCTAAATTAGCATACCGGATGGCACCAGCTGAGTTCAAAGAGCTGAAAACACAGTTGCAGGAGTTATTAGAGAAGGGTTTCATTCAGCAGAGTTCTTCACCATGGGGAGCACTTGTTTTATTTGTGAAAAAGAAGGATGGTACCTTGAGATTATGTATCAACTATCGTGGTTTGAATCAGTGACCATCAAGAACAAGTATCATTTGCCACTGATTGACGAGTTGTTTGATCAACTTCAGGGAGCCAAAGTCTACTCTAAATTTGACTTGAGGCAGGGGTATTATCAGCTTCGGATTCGTTCGGAGGATGTTACGAAGTCTGCTTTCAGGACTCGGTACGGGCATTATGAGTTTATTGTTATGCCCTTCAGACTGACTAATGCACCGGCAGCATTCATGGATCTTATACTTTGAGTTTTTCAGCCGTACTTGGACCAGTTTGTGTTAATCTTTATTGATGATATTTTAGTTTATTTTAAGTTTGAATCGGAGCACGAACAACATCTACGGCTTATCTTGCAGAAACTGCTGGAGCATCAGTTGTTTGTGAAGTTCAGTAAATGTGAATTTTGGCTGCAACGTATATCTTTTCTTGGCCATGTTATTACACAGAGCGGTATTTCAGTAGATCCCACTAAGATTGAAGTGGTGATGTCTTGGAAACGGCTGGAGAATGTTTCGGAGGTTCGTAGCTTCCTTGGCTTGGCGGGTTATTACCGTAGGTTTGTCAAGGACTTTTCTAAGATTGCAGGGCCACTTTCTAAGTTAACTCAGAAACGGACCAGCTTCACTGGGGACGAGAAATGTGAGAATGGGTTTTAGGAGTTGAAAAAGAGGTTGACTACCGCTCCAGTACTTGCTCTACCAGAGAGGACCGATAATATGGTTATCTACAGTGATGCATCCAAGGAGGGCTTGGGTTGTGTACTTATGCAGAATGGTCGAGTTATTGCCTATGCTTCTAGAAAGTTGAAACCATATGAGGTAAATTATCCGACTTATGATCTTGAGTTAGCAGCTGTTGTATTCGCACTAAAAAAGTGGCATCATTATCTGTGGGGGCAGTAAGTTATTTCACCGATCATAAGAGTCTAAAGTATTTATTCTCACTGAAGGAGTTGAATAAGCGTCAAAGGATGTGGATGGGACTTCTCGGAGATTATAATTGTTTTATTAGTTATCTACTTGGGAAGGCCAATGTTGTAGCAGATGCTCTTAGCCGAAAGGTGAATATTTTTTGTTTGGCTGTTAAAACGTGGGAGATTCTTGAGGAATTCACTTATTGGAGATCAGAGTTGACTCAGTTTGGGGTGATGTGTTCACATCTCCGTATTCAACCTTTATTGCTGTCTCAGATCAGGGAAGCTCAGCAACTTGATGTAAGACTTCAGAAGATCAAGGATCAGATTACGGATGATTAGTCTGACTTCAAAGTGCATGAGGATGGTATTCTTCGGTTTCAAAATAAGGTATGTGTTCCCGATGAATCGGGTTTGAGGAGAGATATTCTGGAGGAAACTCATAATTCTAAGTACACCATTCATCCCGGTGGAAACAAGATGTACCAGGATTTGAAGCAACATTATTTGTGGAATAACATAAGGAAGGAGGTTGCTCAGTTTGTATCCAGATGTTTGACTTGTCAGTGAGTGAAGGCCGAACATCAACGACCTACAGGGTTACTTCAGCCGTTGGCAATACCAGAGTGGAAGTGGGAGCATATTACGATGGACTTCGTCTCTAGTTTTCCTAGAACGCCGAGAGGTAATGACGCAGTCTGGGTTCTTGTAGGTCGTTAGACGGAGTCAGCTCATTTCATTCCGATGAGGTTGGGAGATGAGGTTGCAAAGTTGGCGCGGATCTTTATTTCAATCAGATTGTTAGACTACACGGGATTCCATCTAGTATTGTCTTAGATCGAGATCCTCGGTTTACTTCTCATTTATGGGAGAAACTTCAGGAGACTTTAGGTACTCAGTTAAACTTCAGCACAGCCTATTATCCACAGACCGACGGTCAATCTAAGAGGACTATTCAGATTCTGGAGGATATGTTCAGGGCTTGTGTTTTGGAATTCGGGAAGAACTGGGAGAAACATCTACCACTTGTAGAGTTTGCCTATAATAATAGTTATCAAGCTACTATTGGGATGGCATCTTTTGCAGCTCTTTACGGCTGTAAGTGCCGATCACATTTGTATTGGGATGAAGTAGGGGAGATGAAGACTATTGATCCGACTATCATGCCAGAACTTCTAGAGAAGATTGAGAATGTTCAATTGATCAGGTAGAGAATGCTGACAACTCAGAGCAGATACAAGAGTTACGCTGATAAGCGTCGTCGAGATTTGGAGTTTGCAGTTGGGGATCGGGTTTTCTTGAAATTATCTCCTCGAAAGGGGTTTGCTCGTTATGGTAAAGGTGGTAAGCTGAGTCCAAGGTTTGCAGGGTCATTTGAGATTACCGGCAGGGTTGGTAAGTTAGCATATATGTTGACTTTACTAGAGCACTTCTCTAATGTTCATGATGTCTTTCACGTGTCTAATTTGCGGAAGTATAATCCAGATCCTTCTCATATTCTAGAGCCAGAGCCGTTACAGCTTCGTGAGAATCTGACTTATGATGGGCGACCGATTCGCATTCTTGATTAGATGGAGCGGGAATTGAGATCGAAGAAGATTCTGATGATCAAAGTATTGTGGAAGTATCACTGGATTGAAGAAGCTACTTGGGAGATGCGAGATCAGATGCAGCAGCAGTACCCAGATCTTTTCCGTACAACAAGTAAGAATTTCGATCCGTACAACAAGTAAGAATTTCGAGGACGAAATTTCTTTAAGGGGGGGAGAATGTGAAACCTCATATTTTGTCTTTAACTCAATTTGCGTGTCTTTACCTCGATTTGCATGATTTGACCTGTTTATGTGTTATATGAATTAGAATGTTCTAAATATGTGATTTATATTCGTAATACATGCTATGTGTGCATTCATGAAATTTTCATCAAAAACAGAATTAGAAATTTTATCGACGGTTTTAGTGAATAGTATTTTGGACGCACGTCCGCTAAAATTTTTACATGGATGTTTTAAACATTTTAAAACCTAGTCCTCGGATATTAATAGACCCGTGTTTGGTAAAAATAGATTTCAAATTGGCTTTGGAATTTTAAAGGTTTTTATAATTTCTTTTGCAAAAATCGTGTTTTTAACCGAGTCGGGTAAAAGTTTTTGCATGAGAAAATTGTTGTCACCCAAACATATTTTACTTAAAATAATCTAAGTGTCAAATTAATGTTTTGAGCAAGAAATAGTCTAAATAGAATTGAAAGACCAAAAAAAACACTAAAAATAAACTAGTTTCCACCTTTGACTTTTATTATTTTTTGTTGACCTTGGCATATAAGCATGATCACATACTAGAATTAACACAAAACACATTTACTCAACACACACAAGGCCGAGAGGACATAGGAGAAAAAAAGAAAGAAAACTCAAGGTTTTTCAAAGGAAATTTTCATTAGAACTTGCAATTAAAAGCCAAACCTTGTCAACCAAAGCTTGAATTCAATTGTTGGGCATCCGTTCTACATCTTTCTTGCATCAAAACACATCAAAGGTGAGAGAAAAATTCTAGATCTCAAAATGTCATTTTTATATTTTTGTATATAATTGAATTTTTAACTGTTAGAATGTTGAATAGATGTTATATTATTGCTCAGTGCATGCTAAGAATCGTTTATATGTGTTTATATAAGATTTGAACCGTTGTAGCATAAATTTTTATTTTTCGGGTATTAAAATTGAGTTGTTGGCTATTTGTTGAGTATTTGGAGTTGTGGTGGTTGGAATCGATTGCTGTTAGCTTGTAAAAGTTTGTTAAATATGTGGTAGTAATGTTGTAATGCCGAAATTTTGATTGTGATATTGGTGTGAAAGTCCGAAAATTTCAGCCTAGGTGCATTGAGGTTTTAGGGTTGTTAGGCTTTATTTGGATGGATTATGGTTGGTTTCCGAGGGGGCTAATGTCGTTGATTGAGTGGGTGAGTGATAAAAACTGGTTTGGAGGTTATTGGATTAGTAGAATATAAGTTATGACTTTTAGATGTTTGGGTTGTCTTTCTTTAAAATGTTGAACTATGCCTTTGGATGTTTGGGTGGTGTTTGAGTGATTGAATTGTGAGTTGTTGATGGTTAGATTCGGGTTTGGTTAGGTGTTAATGCATGTAAAGTTGGATGGCCTACTTTGTCATCTAACTTAGTCATTAAGTTGTTAATTGTTTAATTGATGATATATTGTTGAAATGATAATTATTGATTGATTATTGATGAACCGGGAGATAGGCAACCTACTTTGTTGTCCTCCTGTGATAATTAATTATTGATGAGCCGGGAGATAGTTAACATGAAAGGTTGTCCTCTTGAGATTTGAATGATTATTATTGTCATGAGTCTTGATATATGTGTGCCACCTCTCGGGCAGCGTCGAGTTGTCGGGTTGAAACTGGCATGGCTACCATAGGCTACCCCCAGCTCGCATGGGCGGAGGTGCCATGGAGGGAGGGGCTAGAGAGGTCCCTCGGGTGCGTGAGTAATGAGGAGTTATAAGAAGAACAGTTGAGATCATGATGGCGTTTGGAGCTACACCAACTAGAGTATCCTTTATTAATTGGTCATTATAATTAATGTGTTTATATTGTTATTAATGATTATTTTGTGTTTACTACTCAAAGGATGACTTCCAAGGAGGAGTTTAGTAAATACTGTTAGAGATATATCGAATCCTCATTGGACTTGTTTTATATAAGCTCACTCTCAATTATTGCATGCATAGAGGTGTTACCGATCCAGATTACGGGTACGTGCCTCCAGAAGAGGATAATGTGCCATATATGGACGAGTCTTATGTGCCAGAGTTTTGTCCTTGATATCTGATGTTGTACTTTTTGTTATCTTGTATATTAAAACTAGTTGATTTGTATTTACTTAGAAGTTTATGATGTATAAGATGTTGTAAAGATAATGGATTAAATGTTGCTAGTTTAGTGGTCTTGTTTTGAAATATGATTAGACTACTAGATTGATTATAGTCTATTTTGGGGAAATGTATGATGTTGGAACAGAGGCGTATAACTTATGGATGCAGTGGTAAGAGAATGTTTATTGCATATGGTGATTGTGTTGTTTAATTGTTGAATTGTTTGTGGAGTTGGATGTATAAGTTGCGAAAAGGTTAGTTTAGTGCCTCGGTATCCAAGTTACTGTCGTTATATTGCCGAAATTCCGTTGCATCCTGACTGATCGTAAGAGGGGTTGAGTTGGGGCGTTACAGCTTATATAAAACATGCCCAGTGAGGATTCGATAGATCTTTTAAAAGCATTTACTATACCCCTTGAAAATCATCATTTGAGCAGTAAATACACATTGAACATCAATATCAATATAAGTACAACAAATACAATAACCAAACAATAAGGATACTCTAGTTGGTGTAGCTCTATACGCCATCACGATCTCAACCATCTTCTTGTAACTCCCCATTACTCACACATCCGAGGTACCTCATCTAGCCCCTCCCTCCATGGCACTTCCCCCCATGCAAGCTGTGAGTAGTCTATGATAGTCATGCCATTATCAACCCGACAGCCCAATGCTGCCCAAGATGTGGCACACACTTATCAAGACTCATGACGATAATAATAAACATTCATATCACAGGAGGACAACAAAAGTAGGTTGCTTATCTCCCGGCTTCAGCAATAATCAATCAATTAACATCATTTCAACAACATAACATCAATTAATCAAATAGACAACTAACAATTAAGTTAGATGACAAAGTAGGTCACCCAACTTAACATGCATTAAACCACACAACCAAAGCCGAATCTGTCACGCCCCAACTCGACCCCACCTACGATCAGTCAGGACGCAACGGAATTTCGGCGGCATAACGACAGTAAACAGATTTCCGAGGTTCTAAACCAACCTCATTAAACGTCATACAACCAGTAATTCTTCAATACAAACAACAACATACAACACAACCATATTATACGATAAAACATCTTCGTTATACGCCTCCGTTCCAACATGACATACAATACCTCAACTTTATCATACATTTCAAAAATAAGTTGAGACATATTTACAACTTAACCATAGACAAAAGAAAGACACTAAGTTAACACCATTTGGATCATCATCTTCCAACATCTATTACAATAAGAACCACAAAGCATATAAAAGTCTATTAAGCTAATATACATGACATTAAACAACATATAATCATGGATAAGACTCGGGAACATATGACTCGTCCACGTAAAGCACATTTTCCACATTCTCCTCTTCAGGAGGCACATACCCGTAATCCGGCTCTGCAACACCTGTAAGCATGCATTAATAGAGAGTGAGCTTATATACATAAGCCCAGTGAGGATCCGATAGATCTCGACAGTATTCACTACGCTCCTTGGATTTAGTCCTTTGAGCAAGTAAACACACAACAACAATAATAATGCTATCATCACATAACAACATAAATAATGCTATCATCACATAACAACATAAATAATGCTATCATCACATAACAACATAAATAATGCTATCATCACATAACAACATAAATAATGCTATCATCACATAACTATATGACCATTCAATTAAGGATACTCTATTTGGTGTAGCTCCAAACGCCATCACGATCTCAACCGTTCTTCTTATAACTCCCCATTACTCACGCACCCGAGGTACCTCACTATCCCCTTCCCTCCATGACATCTCCGTCATGCGAGCTGGGGGTAGCCTATGGCAGTCATGCCGGTTTCAACCCGACAGCCCGACGCTGCCCGAGAGGTGGCACACACATACCAAGGCTCCATATTCATCAATCATCATGCAAGCATAAATCGATCAATCAATTGGGAGATCAGCAACAAGAGTGCCCGATTCCCGCATTCAATAATAATCAATCAATATCATTTTATCATCATCAATAATCATATCATCATCATCAATAACATCAATAATCAATTAAACAACAAATAACTAAGTTAGATGACAAAGTAGGCCATCCAACCGAACATGCATTAAACACACAATCAAACCTTAGTTTACCCATCAACAACTCACAATTCAATCACTCAAACCACACCCGATCAACTAAGGCTCAATTCAATAATTTAAAGAAAGATAACCTAAACTTCAAATAATCATATCTTACATTCTACTAATCCAAACAACTCCAAATCAATTTCAAACACTCACCCATTCGATCATCTACATTAACCCTATCGGAAACCAACCAAGACACCTCAAAATCAAGCCCAACAACCCTAAAACCTCAAGGCACCTAGGCTGAAATTTTTGAATTTTAGCACGGACATCACAATCGAAAATTCGGCATTACAACAGCGCTAACACGTAATTATCAAGTATTTAGAAATCGACGGCAATCGATTTCGAGCAACGCAACTCAATTAAATCAACTTTGAACATTTTAATCAAAATTAAATACCCGGAAAATAAAAATTATGCTATATCCGACAGAAACTCGTAGTATTAGTATATAATGATCCCTAGCATGCAAGGAGCAATAATCTAACATCAGATTTCAATTCTAACGGTTCAATCTTCATTTATACGCAAAAACACAAAAATGACATTTTGAGATCTAGAATTTTTCTCTCACCTTTGATGTGTTTTGATGCAAGAAATGTGTAGAATGGATGCCAAACAATCAATTTCAAGCTTTGAATCACTCAATTCGGCTTTGAAACGCAAAATCTGTGAGAAAAATGCTTTGAAAATGCCTTATCTTTCTCCTCCAAGGAGCCACGGTTTTGTGTGTGTTTTTGGAGTGTGTTTTGTGTTGTGTGAGTGTGTGTTGATGACATTATATAATAAAAAGCTTGGTCAATTAAAAAAATGCAAAGTCAAAGTTAGTTTTAATAGGTATTTTTGTGTTTTTAATGACTTTAATTGCATTTTAGTGCTCACCAAGTTAAAAATAAATATGCAACCCCCAAGATATCTCAAGTGGATTATTTTTAGGTGACAAGAAGTTTTACATTCAAAGAATTCCACCCGAGTCGGCTTAAAACTCGATTTTTGCAAAAGTCGGTGTAAAAACCCTAATAAATTCTTAAGCCGATTTTAAAACCGTTTTCATCAAACACAGGTCTATTAAAGTCCATGGACTAGGTCTAGAAGGGTTAAAAAGACCAGTTTCAAAATTATAGCGGACGTGTTTCGAAAACACTATTCACTAAAAATCGACGATAAAATTTCTGACTCCGTTTTTGATGAAAATTTCATGAATGCACATTTAGCACGTATTAGGAGTATTGACATCAAAATTATAACATTCTAGGCCCTATAGCACATAAACAGGTCATATGCACGCAAAACGAGACAAAGCACGTAAATCAAGTTAAGGCAGAAAAATGGGGTTTCACATTCTCCCCTCCTTAAAACAATTGCGTCCGCGCAATTCTCGAACTGATAGACAATTAAATCCTCAATCGTTACACTTAATAATACTTCTCTTAGTTCCCATTTATCTCTTAGGATGACACCTAACCAAAGACCTCAAAAGAACAACCTCTGTTGACTGCAAGTTGATGATCATAGTTCCAAGACAATCTCCAATTCATAATTCTCTCCTACCTAATATCTTATTGCATATGAAAGAAATCACAACTCCAAAGTCCTAGCATGATACCACTAATTATCAATCACCCCCTACTACACAAAAGAGCTCTATGAACACCCCGAGGGTTTTAAAAACTCATTTACGATAACATGAATGATTACTGATCAAGGAAATATCTCAAAAATGACATTTGTCAGAATATGGCTCTTATGAAATTTACAAGGAAATACGAATATGAAAAATCATATTCGAGCCAACAATCAAGTGAACAGGAGGTCAAACGGGTTAGAGAATCAAGAGGTTAATAGTTTAATAAGAAAGCGTGATAACTAAGATAAGGAATGTCTCAGCACCTATCAGTTAAATAAGTACGAACAAAGGATGATGACGAGTCAAAACAGTGCTGAGTATGTTGAACAAAAATTCCAGAACAAGTAGATATTTCAATTCTCGATGATTGTTCAAGGAACCAACAAGTAAGTTGTACTTGAGGTGAAATGAAATTAAGAGATAAGAGATGATTAATTCAATAGAAAACATGAGTGGCAAGAGTATCTCAGCACGCAATACCAAAGAAGTACGAATAAGAAATGATAACAATAGGACAGTGCCGAGTACTTTGAGTGAGCAATTACAAGCAAAGTAATGGCTCAGGATTTAATAATAAAATAATAGGATTAACAAAGATCAACAAGAATATGAATGATGTACTTAGGTAGGGAGTACATCAAGCAAGTGAAATTCGAATAAGTAAAATGGTATACCCATAGAGAGATTACTTTCAAATGAATAGTAATAGGATGAAATAAAATACTGAAACGAATAGCTGGAGATATAGAATGAAATGTAGAAGTCTCAAACCTTAACTCCAATAAGCGACATTGCTATAAGAAACAAATATGAATGTTAAGAATAGAAACAATGTCAAATGAGTATAGGATCCATTAATCCAATAAGCAAACTTTCAAGAAACAATTGATAGGCTAGAAAAGTGTAACCTCCTCTCAAATAAGTGAGAATAGAGTAGAAAAGAATAATAAGACCGATAGAATTATGAAGCGCAAGAAAGGTGTCCCACCTACACACTTAAACACCAACAAGTCAAATCCTACAATCTATCATCCTCCAAAACAAGACACTAAGGAGATCTAGATAATCCTAAGGAGTCATAACAATCACCAAACAAGATAAATCACTCCAAAATTTATATTCCGTACCAGACCAATCACTAAACAAGATAATTCACCGATTACCCAACAAGATTAACTAATGAGGACTCCAAAATCTGATAACGCAATACAGATTCATGCTAACCCATTATAACACTAGTGAATCCTCAATCAACAATTTAGAAAGTCATACCACTTAGAACTCAAAAGCTTGATGTAGGTAAGTAAATGTTCAGTCACCAAAATGCATTCTTATTTCCTCAAATAATTCTATCTCCCAACAATTACATCTTCGAATAAAGTAACTTTAGTCAGGAATCACTCCAATTATCTCCAAGGTTTAAAGATCAAAACTCCAAAATATCCATTAATAATATAGCAATCCCAAATAGTAGAAATATTCACATGTTATACAACACTTCATTCCATTCACAAATATACATCACTAATTCCTCAAATAAATTCATTCTAAAATAACCTCAAGAAAGTATAATCTGAGTTGAGACTCCAAAAGTGTCTAATCACAACCTCACAGAAACCTCAACTTATGATTCATCTCCAAGTAATAATAAGTTAAACATGGCAACAAAAGTAATTATAATCATCAAGATACATTGCTATTTCCCCGAACAATTTCATTCTTGCTAAAGGAACATCAAGATCAATTCACTAAGCCGAAACTAAAATCCATAAACATAACAATTAAAATCTAACTGATAAACTTCTAGAATAATAATAATTCAAAATCATGGCCTACCACTATTTCCGAAAACTCTTACAGTCACCCTAGACATTAAAAGGTCACTCACGAGTTAAAACATGTATGCAACTATATCATATGAAAGACAAGTACAACGTAATGCGCAATTATCATACAATGCAACATTATCACATAACACACAATTCAACATATAAGAAGCCAACATCACATAAACAGGTTATATCACAGAAGTAAGTTATAAACAATTAAAGTCACATAAGCAACAAACTTCACATAAGACAAGTTGATCACGTAACTCACATTGGTCACTTAAAGTACATTGAGCACCTAAAGCACGTTGTTTCACATAAGCTAGTTATAAACAATTAAAAGCACATAAACAACTAACTTCACACAAGGCACAAAATCACATAAGACACAATTGTCACATAATACACATTAATCACATAATGCACATTAATTACAACATATTGAGTACGTATAACATGTTATCACATAAAACATATTGACCACATTAATTCACTTAACACACAAGGCATATTGGTCACATAGAAAGTTAGACACATAAGTAAATTAATCACATAAACATATTAACATATCTTTCACTTTTCTTTCACTTAATACATACTTGCATGCTTAGACCACTACCCACATTCCGAGGATACCCCGGCTGACAGCTAACATGCGCTCTGATACCACTTAAACTGTCACGCCCCAACTCGACCCCACCTACGATCAGTCAGGACGCAACGGAATTTCGGCGGCATAACGACAGTAAACAGATTTCCGAGGTTCTAAACCAACCTCATTAAACGTCATACAACCAGTAATTCTTCAATACAAACAACAACATACAACACAACCATATTATACGATAAAACATCTTCGTTATACGCCTCCGTTCCAACATGACATACAATACCTCAACTTTATCATACATTTCAAAAATAAGTTGAGACATATTTACAACTTAACCATAGACAAAAGAAAGACACTAAGTTAACACCATTTGGATCATCATCTTCCAACATCTATTACAATAAGAACCACAAAGCATATAAAAGTCTATTAAGCTAATATACATGACATTAAACAACATATAATCATGGATAAGACTCGGGAACATATGACTCGT
This sequence comes from Ehretia macrophylla, assembly GCA_037974665.1. Lineage (NCBI taxonomy): Eukaryota > Viridiplantae > Streptophyta > Magnoliopsida > Boraginales > Ehretiaceae > Ehretia > Ehretia macrophylla. The sequence goes on from CM075783.1 coordinate 44,469,046, forward strand.
CCACGTAAAGCACATTTTCCACATTCTCCTCTTCAGGAGGCACATACCCGTAATCCGGCTCTGCAACACCTGTAAGCATGCATTAATAGAGAGTGAGCTTATATACATAAGCCCAGTGAGGATCCGATAGATCTCGACAGTATTCACTACGCTCCTTGGATTTAGTCCTTTGAGCAAGTAAACACACAACAACAATAATAATGCTATCATCACATAACAACATAAATAATGCTATCATCACATAACAACATAAATAATGCTATCATCACATAACAACATAAATAATGCTATCATCACATAACAACATAAATAATGCTATCATCACATAACTATATGACCATTCAATTAAGGATACTCTATTTGGTGTAGCTCCAAACGCCATCACGATCTCAACCGTTCTTCTTATAACTCCCCATTACTCACGCACCCGAGGTACCTCACTATCCCCTTCCCTCCATGACATCTCCGTCATGCGAGCTGGGGGTAGCCTATGGCAGTCATGCCGGTTTCAACCCGACAGCCCGACGCTGCCCGAGAGGTGGCACACACATACCAAGGCTCCATATTCATCAATCATCATGCAAGCATAAATCGATCAATCAATTGGGAGATCAGCAACAAGAGTGCCCGATTCCCGCATTCAATAATAATCAATCAATATCATTTTATCATCATCAATAATCATATCATCATCATCAATAACATCAATAATCAATTAAACAACAAATAACTAAGTTAGATGACAAAGTAGGCCATCCAACCGAACATGCATTAAACACACAATCAAACCTTAGTTTACCCATCAACAACTCACAATTCAATCACTCAAACCACACCCGATCAACTAAGGCTCAATTCAATAATTTAAAGAAAGATAACCTAAACTTCAAATAATCATATCTTACATTCTACTAATCCAAACAACTCCAAATCAATTTCAAACACTCACCCATTCGATCATCTACATTAACCCTATCGGAAACCAACCAAGACACCTCAAAATCAAGCCCAACAACCCTAAAACCTCAAGGCACCTAGGCTGAAATTTTCGAATTTTAGCACGGACATCACAATCGAAAATTCGGCATTACAACAGCGCTAACACGTAATTATCAAGTATTTAGAAATCGACGGCAATCGATTTCGAGCAACGCAACTCAATTAAATCAACTTTGAACATTTTAATCAAAATTAAATACCCGGAAAATAAAAATTATGCTATATCCGACAGAAACTCGTAGTATTAGTATATAATGATCCCTAGCATGCAAGGAGCAATAATCTAACATCAGATTTCAATTCTAACGGTTCAATCTTCATTTATACGCAAAAACACAAAAATGACATTTTGAGATCTAGAATTTTTCTCTCACCTTTGATGTGTTTTGATGCAATAAATGTGTAGAATGGATGCCAAACAATCAATTTCAAGCTTTGAATCACTCAATTCGGCTTTGAAACGCAAAATCTGTGAGAAAAATGCTTTGAAAATGCCTTATCTTTCTCCTCCAAGGAGCCACGGTTTTGTGTGTGTTTTTGGAGTGTGTTTTGTGTTGTGTGAGTGTGTGTTGATGACATTATATAATAAAAAGCTTGGTCAATTAAAAAAATGCAAAGTCAAAGTTAGTTTTAATAGGTATTTTTGTGTTTTTAATGACTTTAATTGCATTTTAGTGCTCACCAAGTTAAAAATAAATATGCAACCCCCAAGATATCTCAAGTGGATTATTTTTAGGTGACAAGAAGTTTTACATTCAAAGAATTCCACCCGAGTCGGCTTAAAACTCGATTTTTGCAAAAGTCGGTGTAAAAACCCTAATAAATTCTTAAGCCGATTTTAAAACCGTTTTCATCAAACACAGGTCTATTAAAGTCCGTGGACTAGGTCTAGAAGGGTTAAAAAGACCAGTTTCAAAATTATAGCGGACGTGTTTCGAAAACACTATTCACTGAAAATCGACGATAAAATTTCTGACTCCGTTTTTGATGAAAATTTCATGAATGCACATTTAGCACGTATTAGGAGTATTGACATCAAAATTATAACATTCTAGGCCCTATAGCACATAAACAGGTCATATGCACGCAAAACGAGACAAAGCACGTAAATCAAGTTAAGGCAGAAAAATGGGGTTTCACAGAATCTATCCAACAACAACTCAAGATTCAACCACTCAATCACTGCCCAAACAACCAAAGACAATATTTCAACATTTAAAGAAAGACTACACAAACTTCCAATAATCATAACTTACATTCTACTAATCCAATAACCTTCAAACCACTTTCTATCATTCTCCCACTCAAGCATCTACATTAGCCCCCTCAAAAACCAACCATAACCCATCCAAAACAATTCCAACAACCCTAATTCCTCAATCCACTAAGGCTGAGTTTTCCAAACTTTCACCACAATATCCAAATCAAAAATTCGGCATTACAACATTACTACCCCATAATTAACAAACTTTTAGAAGCCACAGCCAACCAATTCCAAACACTACAACAACAATTATTCAACAATGAACTCAAAATCTAACTTTAATACCCGGAAAATAAAAATACATGCTACTACCGTTCAAAACCTATATAAACGTATGTAAACAATCCTTAGTATCCACTGAGCAACAATCTAACAACAGTTTAACATTTCATCGGATAAAAAATTCAATTACATGAAAATGACACAAAATAGCATTTTGAGATCTAGAGTTTTTTTCTCACCTTTGATCCGAAACAAAGCTAGGAATGCATGCAATAAGTGCCCAACAAGCGGAATCTAGCTCGGTTTGAAAAGATTCGGACAAAAACTAAGTTTTCTAGGCAAAATTTGCTTTGTAAAATAAAATGAAAAACTCTCCAAAATGCTCAAGGAACTCACGGAAATGTGTGTGTGTTTGTGGTGTTTGCTTTGTTTTTAATGTGTATAGAGATTTTATATGCATAAGTCAACAAAATATGAAAAAGTCAAAGTTGAACATTTAGTTAATTTTTTAGTATTTTTAGTCTTTTAATTGTCTTTTAAACTATTTTTGCTCACATATATGCATTTAACACTTTGACTATTTTTAGGTAGTTTATTTTAGGTGACAACAATTTTCATTTGCACACATTAACACCCGACTCGATTAAAAAACTCGATTAAAAAGCTCGATTTTTACAAAAGAAAGTATAAAAACCCTTTTAAATTCCTAATCCGATTCAAAATCCATTTTGATCAAACACAGGTCTATTAATATCCTAGGACTAGGTTTTTAAACTATAAAAAGACTAGTTGAAAAATTATAGAGGACATGTTTCAAAAATACTATTCATAAAACTTGACGATAAAATTTTCAATGCCGTTTTCAATGAAAATTTCATGAATGCACACATAACATGTAATAAGAATATAAATCACAGAATTAGTGCATTCTAACTAATATAACACATAAACTGGTCAAAACACACAATTCTATGCCAAGGTAAAATTTGGGGTTTCACATTCACCATCTTTTAAGGTTTGACCTTCTTCAATATTTGTCTCCTTTGGATCACTTGAGGTTTCGTCATTGCCAATGGTTGTAGGTAAGATTTGAATGTCACCTTCGGAAACACCTACATCATCATCATTCTTTTTCAGGGCAAAAGGATTAGTTTTATGAAAATCCACATGCATAGATTATTCGATAAGCATATTTATTTTGTTAAAGAATATAGGCTTTGCTTCTTGAAGAGTAGCCCATAAAAATTCCTTAATCCGATTTAGAATCAAATTTGCCAAGATGTTCTTTTGTATTTAGGATGAAACACTTACAACCAAACACTTTAAAATGAGACACATTTGGTGCTCTACCTTTCCATAATTCATATGGTGTTTTCTTTAGAAAAGGTATAATTAGAACATGATTTAACACATAACATGCGGTATTTACGGTTTCACCCCAAAAGTATGTTGCAAGTTGTTTTCTTTCAACATTGTTCTTGCCATTTCTTATAGTGTTCGATTCTTCCTTTCTACTACCCCATTTTGTTGAGGAGTTCTAGGAGATGAAAAATTATGTTCCATGCCACGTTATTCACAATAGTCCATGAAAGATGCATTTATAAATTCAGTGCCTTGGTCACTATAAATGCAATTTATGTAATAGCCTTTCTCATTTTGCGCCTTATTACAAAGTTTAGCAAATTTATTGAAGGCATCATTTTTATGTGTAAGGTGTAACAACCCGAAGCTTTCATGTAGTGATTAGTATTTAATTGTAAATGTCTATGTGTTTATTTTAAATAAAAGTGCATGATTAGATGATTTTAATTAACTAATATTACATATTTACTTACATAGTTTCTTTTATTTTTGAAAATGTGCAAAAAGTGTTTAATAATTAATTTGAGTTAATTATATTTATTTGAAATTATATCTCTGCAATTAATTTCTAAACTTTCATAAATTTCAATTAGTAAATAAGTAGCTCCGAGCCCGGAGTAAAATTTTAAACCATTATATTTTCTAAACTTGATATTTTTCCTCTATTATACCTCATATATAATGTATTCGTTCATTGAAAGAATGTGCATTGCAGGTCCCGAGCACGAAGAAGAAAAAGTTTAGTATCACCAAGTAAATAGTAACAATTTTATTATTTTGGGCCAATTGAAGTTGCAATAGTTTTTAGCTAACTTATTTAGCCCAATAGCATTTTATATTAGCCCAATCCTTATGTTAGCCCATTTATTTACTTAGTCTACATACATATCCATATTTAACATAACAAAAAAGGCATAAAAATATAGCAAAAGAGAAAGAAAAGAATCAGCTAGCAGAAGCAAAGAAACAAAAAAATTGTGAGACCTCTTTGAGCTAGGGTTTGAGTTCTACTTAAAATTTCAGACATTTTTAGCGAGATCAAAGGTGTCTCTAGCCAATTTTCTTTCATTTCCTAACTATAAAAGGTGAGGGAATCATTTGTGTGCATAATTTCTTGTTTTTTTGCCATGGTAAAATGTGAGTATTGTTGATTTATAGTGTTTTGATGCTTCTATTGCTTCATATGCTAGCTAATAATGGTGTAGAGTAAGCTTTTGTAAGTTATTTGCATGTTAGTTGAAGGTTGTGTGTATTCGTGTAATGAAGAAGAAGATGAATACTATTTTGCTTAAAGAACCATGTTGAATGCAATGTGTTTGTTCTAATGCTTGAATGATCTATACAAGTGTTTATATGGCTAAGTAAGTGTTTAAATTAGCTAGAGTAGGAGTAGAGCTTAATGTGTGTGTTCTGTATTTGATGGGCAGATTTTCGTCACTGTTTTGTAGGGCTCTTTTAACATAGTAAATGTACTCGAAAATTAACAAAATTTTTACAAAAGCTATATTAAGAAGTTTAGAACAAATGTTGATTTCTAGGACAAAGGGTAATTTTAACGTTTTGATAATCCGATTTAGCAATTTTAGAAATGTGTCTGGAAATTCACTGAAGCAGGGCAGTTTGCGCAGTTGCACGAGAAAGGTTGTAACTTGTAGAATTTAGATTGGAATTGAGTTCTGCTTGAGGCTAAAATTAACTACACTCAAAGATATTTCTTTCTATGTTAAAATCATAGGATTTGGAGATCATTAGATTGGATTACAGATTTGCTAAAGTTAGCTTCTGCTAGAAAACTTAGACTGTTTTCATTAATTTGTTATTTGCTATAGACCATTGTTGTTGCTAAATGATTAAATTGTTAGTTATGCCAAGGTATAATATTATTTGGTGCACACTTAGGAAGGCTAATAAAGCTATTTGGGAGAATGTACTTAAAGCTCTTGAAACCTGCATGTAAGGTCAATTGCAAAATAGATGATAAAGTATAATTTTGTGAAGTAAACTTGTCAGAATGCTAGTTAAGTTAACTACGAATATCTTGTATCAGTTGAACTGTAATTGATTCTAGGTTGTTCATAATTATAAATTCTAGTTAAATTGTTTCTAACTTGGACTGTTTACTTCATGTACGTGCTAACTAATGTTGTACTTGCTAGATCCTTGAATATGTCCTAAGGTGCGATAAGTGGTTAATTATTTAAGGGGCATTACAAATAGTGATGAAGTTTGTATAACATGTAATATTTGTGTTAGTGTGATATTTAGATGTCGTACTATATGTAATTGTCGAATTGATTTAACCTTGGAGATAAAAGAATATATGAATTAATTACATGGTCATGTATTAGCTAAAGCTTAAATGAATTTAAGGGTAACTAACCTTAGATTACTCATTTAATGTTCCTTCATGGTGTTATTAGAAAGATAAATAATAAAAGTGTTAATTGAGCTTAACTTCCATTGGGCTATAAACTTCCACATGAAATGATTCTAGCCTAGAGTTATAAACTCATAATGTAGGAATATTAGTTAGCTTGTTAACTCACTACCTTGGTCTCTCTCCCTTACGTGCAAAATAATGTGTTTATGTTTGATATAATGCTGTATGTGTTGGTCAGAATTTATAGTTATGATTAACTTGCTCTTAGATTGGTTTCTTAAGTGTAATGTTTTTACCTTTAAAATGTTAACTAACTACAAGTTAAGTATCAATTGAGCCACATCTTTGTGTAAAATATTAATTAGTTAGAGAGAGAAGATGTATGAGTTAGAAGACCTATTGACTGATTATGTTAACATGATGAAAGTGCTTTAGAATATTTGGATGGAATTAGTATAGCCAATTATTAAAGCGTTATGCTAGTTTACTTGCATAATGTTATGCTAGTTTAAAGGCTAAGTGTTATATCTATATGAATAGGGTAGGGTTGCACATTTGAGCTAATTCTAGGAGGTTGAAGTGAATCTCAATTATTCTCTAGCATATATAGTCTGATTCAAGGTGAGGGAGACTTCATCCTTATGTGCATAATAGTTTATTTACTTGTATTTAGATTATGTGCACTTATTGTCTATATATTGTGTATGAGGGCAGCCTACTTTGTTGTCCCTCAATCATGTGTTTATTGATGTATTATATTGTTATCATTTTGAGTGCATTGCATCGTGGTTGCGCAATCATTCGGGCATGGTAGTGTCTTGGAAACTGGGCAGCATCGGGCTTGCTGGTCTACCTCGGCTACCATGGTTACCCAGTCTCTCTCTCGCTTGGGATGCCGCCCAGGGAGAGTTGGGTCATAGGATTTCGGGGTACATCTGGAGTACACCCATTTTGGAGTTATAAGGGGATGTTGGCTTATCGATATCAGTGTCATTATCACATTGGGATTTCAGTTCGTAGTGTCGCTGGAGTGCCTCTACCCTTCGGGGTATTCGCTTAGCCGAGACGTTACAAAAGTCTAAGTGTATCGTATCTTTTTTTAATGTGTGGTAACTTGTTGTTTCAATTGTTCTTTGGTTGTAAAATGCTTTATTTGCACTAACTGCTGCATTGCACGTCCCCGATAGACCTTATCCCTCACTGGGCAATTGTGATTGCTCATACCTCGCTAAACATGTTTCAGGTGATACAGTTGAAGGAGTTGCCTTGATTGCTATGTGCTATTACTTGAGATTTAAGTGATTGCCTGCTAAACTGTGGAAGACCTTGCTTGTCCTACTTTCTGTTCTATTTTGAAGCCTAAGGGCTTATGTATATATATTTGAGTAGTTGCAAGTTTGAAAGCTAAGTGGATGTAGTAAGTGTTATAGAATTATGGCACGTAATAACTTATGTTTTTGCTTCTAGCTACGTTGTATGCTTGGGTGTGAATGAACGGATGTGTGGTTGGCTTTAATTTCTAAGAATGTTTAATTGATAACATAGAATGGTATGATAAGCGAATAAAGACAAAGATTTTAAGTCTATTGTTGCATGCTTGTATGTAATTAAATTGTCTTGTGTTGCTTAAGGCTCGGATGGCCTTAAAGTTGGGATTTCAATTAGAAATGTTATTCCTTTTGCTTCATGGTTTTATTTGAATGCTTACAGGTTTCCAGAATGTCTACAGTACAGGGGAGACTCTATCCTTTTTCCCCTAAAATTTTGAGACCGGGTTGGAATTAAGTTGAGAATAGCATGGTTAATAGAGTCCCCGGTCTCGTGAGGGATTGGGGCGTTACACAAGGGGTCTCACCTATGTGAATCTAGTATAATCATCTATGATAACATAGACATATCTAGATCCACCTAAACTTGCCACATCCATTGGACCAAATAGATCCATATGTAATTTTTGTAAAGCTCTTGATGTGGTCACCTTGTTAATTGTTTTGAAAAATGTCTTGTGTTGTTTTCCAAATTGGCATGCATCACATAAATGGTCTTTCTGAAATCTAGTCTTAGGAAGTCCTATGACAAATTCTTTTCTCGAAAGCTTAGCAAGTAAATCCATGTTAGCATAACCAAGTCTTCTATGCCATTTTCATGAGTCTTCATTAATAGTAACTAAGCATGTCACATTTTGGCACTTCAATTCATGAAAATTAATTATATACACATTATCACATCTATTTCCAACAAACAACACTTTATCATCTTTATCATACACCTTGCAACAAGTAGATAAAAATTCAACTCTAAATCCATTATCACAAAATTGACTTACGCTTAACAAATTGTGTCTTAAACCTTTAACATACAAGACATCATGAATAGAGAGAGAATTTTTATCACCTATGCTACCCTTACCAATGAATTTGCCTCCTTCATTTCCTCCATAACTAACTTTACCTTTGAAATCTTTGTCAATCTCATAAAAGAACGAGACATCTCCCGTCATGTGCCTTGAGCACCCATTATCAATAACCCAAGTATCTTCATATTTCACCTTTAGGGCAACCTATCATTCATAAAAATAAATCAAGTTCATTTTGGTTCCCAAGGTTCTATTGGATCCTTTTGTGTTAGTACGAAGTCCTAACACATCTAACAACCAATGTGGGTCTAAGCCATAAAGGAATGTGAGAATCTCTTCCTACCATGTTTCTAAATCTACATCGTGATGCAACGTGACCAAACTTCTCACAATAAGTGCATCTCTTAAAAGATTCTTTTGATGTTGAGGCTACATGCCAAGAGGATAATGCTTTGACAAACTGATTTTGAAACCCCTTTTGATATGGCTTATAGCCAATCCCATTTTTGTCAATTTGTACTTTTTGTGATTCATTTAATGGTGGATGGACAATTGAGGATTAAGAAGCTTTCACAAAGATAGTTTTTGAGAACTTTCGTTTAGAACATGGCTCATAGCCAATTCCACCTTTGTCAAATGGTGATTTTTTAGAACCAAGGATTTCGTCAAAGGCCTTTGTTCCTTTTTTTGAAAATCTACCAAGATCATTTTGTAAATCAAGAACTTGCTTTTTGAAATCTTTGATTTCTAATTCATTTTTGGAATTTAAATGATAATATTCACAAATTTCTTTACTTTTTAGTTTGCAAGAAGAAATCTATCATGTAGTTTTGAAAATTCATTTGTTAGTTCCTCAAATGTACATTCATCATCATTAGAAGAAGAAGAAGATTCATCACAAGACGAAGAAGTTACCTCTTCATCTCTAGCCATGAAGCACACAAAGTTGGCCATTTCGGTTTCACTTCCATTTTTATCACTAGTTGATATATCATCCTCAACACACGCCTTCATTGCCTTTTGCTTTCCTTTGATCAATTTTGGACATTTTGCTTTGATGTGTCCCGGTTTGTCACAATTGAATCATTTTATCTATTCTTTGGTCTTTTCTAATTTATCTTTGAATCTTCTCTTGACTTTGTTGTTGATGGGCTCCTCTTTCTTCATCTTTTTGTATTTCAAGAACTTCTTAAAATTCTTTGCAAGAAGTGCAAGTTCATCATGATCACTATCATCTTTGTCTTCATCACTTGATTGAGATTGAGCAATGAGAGCAAGTGATTTCCTTGTCTTCTTTTCCTCTTCATCTCATATTTTCTTTTGATTTAATACAAGTTCATCTGTCTCAAGGTTACAAATGAGCTCATGCACCATGATCTTGGAAAGATTGATTGGTTCTCTAATAGATGTCACATTTGGTTTGTATTCTTTTGCAAGAGTTCTAAGAATCTTCTAGTTGAGTTCTTCATTTGGATACTTCTTCCCGAGACCACTCAAGTTGTTTACGATTTTGGATACTCTTTGATGTATTTCATTTAATGATTCTCCGGCCTTCATACAAAACAACTCATACTCATGAATGTAAAGATCAATTTTGGTATCTTCACTTGAGACGTTCCTTAATAAGACATGTGTAGCATCTTCCAATTCTCGTGAGTGGTTTCACATTGACTCACATGACTATACTTGATTTCGTTTAGAGCACAATAGAGGATGTTCTTGGCTCTTGAGTTATTGGTCATCATGATAATGTCTTGATCATTGAACTATCCCCTTTCTTTGGGCACTTGAACGGTTTTGACTTTCTCGACTCCACTTGCACTTGGAGCATCTTTGATCGTCACTTCCTTTATTGGAACATAAGGGCCATCTTCTACTAATGACCATAAAGCATAGTCAACGGATTGTATGTATGTCTCCATCTTATTTTTCCAATAATTGAAATTGGAACCTATAAACAATGGAGCCTATTAGTGGAGTAACCTTCAAAGTAAGGAGATGTAGTGTTGTTTGCCATTTATCTTTTCTTTTCTGGACATTAAGCTATATGCAAAGTCCTAGCTCTTGATACCACTTGTTGTCCCTTAATTAAACCTATGAGGGGATGAACTAGGTCAAATAGGCAATAATACTACTTTTTCGAATATGCAATATACTAGCAATGATTAATCAAAAATAATTCTAGATAGATATGCACTTTAGCAATATAAAATGTGAGTGAGGCAATTTATCAAACACTTGGTGAGCAGAAAATAATGCAAAAAGAGAGTTGAGAGAAAGAGATTACAAATCGCGATTTTAGCGTGGTTCGGCCCCCGCCTAAGTCCACGACCCAAGCTCCCCGCTTAGGATTTCAACAATCTTCACTATGGTGACTCTTCAAATGTTGGTGAGTCCACAAACTAACTACAATGGTAGTTCAAGCTTTTACACTAAAAAAAACCTTCTCAATACAAAGCTTTAACTCCAACACTTTTGACAAGGAAATCCTTCATTTCAAAGTGTTTAACTCTCTCTTTTGATAAATGTTTGAGATTCACAATAAAAGCCATCTTTCAGGGTAGATGAATACAATGAATGTTTCTCTCTCAATATTGCTCACAAATTCTTGCTTAAGTATTGCTCAATGATGATTCAAAGATAAAGATAATCAAAGAACTCAAGATTAATTGGTTTGAATCAATACCTTAAGATTTTGCAGTTGAGAGGCATTAATAGAGTTGAAAAAATGGTATAATTAATGCTCCCAACGTTCACAAACGGCTATATTTTGAATCAGCATTTTGGCCCGACCAGTCAACTCTTGTTTTGTCGGTCGACCGGTCGAAAGACCCTCGTCCGGTGGGCAGGTCTCGGGTGGACAACCCTTTTGCCACCGATCGACCTATTGTCATGGGGTCATCCGGTGGAACCAAAACTGCTAGGGTTAGGTTTTAAAAGCTGTTTCTTTTAAACATATTTTGTAAGACATTTTTCAAATGTTTTAACACAATATTTGAGAATCAAAATTGAGCATATATCTTTTTGTAAGACCCAAAACCCCAGTCAAGTCCCAACCGGTACCCCTTATGTCTTCCGTCTTCATCCTTATAACTCCATCTTCTTTCTTCGAATCTTTTCTTTGAGTTGATGGATGTTCTTTTTCCTTTTTCAGCTTGATGAACTTGAGATCGAAGTCAAACTTGATTCATCTTTACTTCTGCATATTTAAACAAACTCATTAAACACAATTAAGATTTGTAATCATCAAAACCAAGATTTATAAGCCTTTTAGGCTAACAATTGTCATGATACGTTCGTTGCTAGCGCGTCACTCATGAACTCAAAGTTATTTTGAAAAATGCCAGAGACATTTTCGGAATCGATCCTTTATTGCTATACGGTCATGAACCTAAAAAGTCACACACTTAGGGTATCATGAATAAAGCAATTTATGAGCTTGATATTGAGTTAGAAACACATTAAAGTGTTAACTGTGTTCTTTTGGCTATTAACGGTTAAATGGGCCAAAATTGTAATTTTTGAAAGTTTTGGGGCTAAAGTATAAATACTAAAAAGTATTGGGGCAAGAGTTCAAATAGATTGAGGGGTCAATCTTTAATTAAACATTCTAAAGGGGTTTAGAATTAATTAATGTTTGTCTTCACTAAAAAGACAAACAACAACTTGCTTTAAAAGATGAAACACAAAAGGACAAGCACTAACAGACAAATGACAACTTGCACTAAAAGACAAACAACAAGTTGCATGCAAATTTATCCCTTTTGCCCATCTAAAGGGCAAGAATGCCACTCAGCTTCTTCATTTATTTAGATCATGCCACTTGTCATATGATGAGTAAGTTTTGCATCTATAAATAAGAGCCATGTCTTCATTCTTGCTTGCTTACTTTTGGCCGAGATACAGCATGAAATAAAATATGGTTGGACCTTGGTAAATGAAGGTATCATAAATTCACAAGTTCTGTTAAGGGCATAAACTCCCACTAACTTTTATTTTAAATTTAGATATCATCTTCATTTATTAATAAAAACAATCTCAATCTTTTCATTCTAATAAACCTGTTATCCATTTCATCATAGTTACCTTTCTCTAAAGAAACTATGCATGAAGGAGTTTAAACTCTATCTAGCAATAGAATTAAAACATGGTATAAGTTTAAAATCAACTTGAAAGATTTTGGTGATAAAAGATGCATTCTCTAATATTCTTTTATAACCCAACATATTCTAGACAAGTCTCATAAGCTCCATTTCATTCAATTATTTATTTTGAACAAACTTTTTTGTCAAAAAGAATAATTAATCTATCAAACTCATTTAGATAGATATATAAAAGAATTCAAGTCTATAACTCTTGACCAATTCAAAGTTTCAAACATTTTAAGTATGATTTAGTATTTAGCCATTTCATAAATGCTAAGTAATAAAATATAAATGTTTGAGTTTGAAGACATTCTTTCTTCCGATATGCATTCAGACCATTTCATTACTATAATGAAAGATATACAAAATGTCAATCATTTCTTACAAAGGATCAATTCCAAAATTACCCCATAGTTAGAAACGATTGATAATAGTCACTACTATTTCTAAAGAAATAATCAAACTGATTCAAACATTTATAAACGTTTTCAAAATTGGATCGCATACCAAGCCGATCTAAAACAACCAAAGCATGCATAATTAGAGTCTACTACTCAATCATTTCCTTATGAGAGATCTCTCGGTAAGAATGCCATAGCCTGACTCCTCATATGTCTCCTCCTCATCCTCCTTCTAATGTTTCTGTTTGGGTTGGGTTTAACCACAAAATGAGAGGACTCAACATGGGGATTGGGTGTTGCACTGTCACGCCCCAACTCGACCCCTCCTACGATCAGTCAGGACGCAACGGAGTTTCGGCAGCATAACGACAGTAACATGAACATCCGGGCTCTAAACCAACCCTTAAGAACAACATGCATCAACCTCCATAAATCACCAACCAATTCCACAATCAAATTGACAACATACAACACAACTACTTCATACATTAACCATCTTTTCATCACTTCCACCATAGTTACGCGCCTCCGTTCCAACATAGTACAAAGGCTATACATACATATCAAAATAGATTATAAACAAACTTAGCAACCTAGATCATAACAAAAGAAAGACTACTAAGTTAGCATCATTTAGTTCATTATCTTACTACAACTTATACATCATAAATTACAAGGAAAATAAAAGACAACTAGGTTAATATACAAGATAATAGAGTATACAACATCTCAAGCATCAAGGACAAGACTCTGGCACATAGGATTCGTCCACATACGGCACATTTTCCACATTCTCCTCTTCAGGAGGCACGTACCCGTAATCCTGCTCAAGTACACCTATAAGCATGCAATAATAGAGAGTGAGCTTATATAAAATAAGCCCAGTGAGGATCCGATAGATCTCGAGCAAGGTCTACTAAACTCCTTGGAATAATCCTTTGAGTCAGTAAACACACAATAACAATAAATAATACTATCATCACATAACTATATGACCATTCAATAAAGGATACTCTCTCTAGTTGGTGTAGCTCCAAACGCCATCACGATCTCAACCATTCTTCTTGTAACTCCCCATTACTCACGCACCCGGGGTACCCCCAATAACCTCGCCCTCCATGACACCTCCGTCATGCGAGCTGGAGGCAATCTCTGATAGTCATGCCGTTATCAACCCGACAGCCCGATGCTGCCCGAGAGGTGGCACACACATACCAGAGACCCAGCAATAATAATAAACATCAATCATCAATATTCCGAGAGATCAGCAACAAAAGTGCCCGATTCCCGTACTCAATAATCAATCAATAAAACATCAATATAACATCAATATAACATCAATATAACATTAAACAGCAAACAACTAAGTTAGATGACAAAGTAGGCCATCTAACCGAACATGCATTAAACACACAATCAAACTCTAATTTACCCATCAACAACTCACAATTCAATCACTCAACACCACCCAACCATCTAAAGGCATCGTTCAAGAAATTAAAGAATGACAACCTAAACTTCTAAAATTCATAACTTACAATCTACTAATCCAAACATTGCCAAATCAGTTTCTATCACTCACCCATTCAACCTACTACATTAACCCTCTCGGAAATCCACCATAACACCTCCAAATCATGCCCGATAACCCTAAAACCCTAGGATGTCTTGGCTGGATTTTCTGGGTTTTCACACGAACAATGTAATCGAAAATTCGGCATTACAACAGCGCTAACACGTAATTATCAAGTATTTAGAAATCGACGGCAATCGATTTCGAATAACACAACTCATTTAATTCAACTTTGAACATTTTAATCAAAATTAAATACCCGGAAAATAAAAATTATGCTACATCCGACAGAAATTCGTAGTATTGGTATATAACGATCCCTAGCATGCAAGGAGCAATAATCTATCATCAGATTTCAATTCTAACGGTTAAATTTTCATTTATGAGCAAAAGTATAAAAATGACATTTTGAGATCTAGAATTTTTCTCTCATCTTTGATCCGAAGTAAAGCTAGGAATGCATGCAATAGGTGCCCAACAAGCGGAATCCAGCCCGGTTTGAAAAGATTCGGACTAAAACTAAGTTTTCTAAGGCAAAATTACTTTGAAAATAAGTTGAATAAAATCTCTTTTGTTTCCTAAGCTTTCACGGCTGCAAGGTATGTGTAAATGTGGTGTTTGCTTTGTTTTTAGTGTGTGTAGAGATTTATATTCATAAGTCAACAAAATAGAAAAAGTCAAAGTTGAAACTTTAGTGTTTTTTTTTGTGTTTTCTTGACTTTAAATGCATTTTCTTGATCACCAAAGTTCAAAAAAATTATGCAACACCCAAGATAGCTCAAGTAGGTTATTTTTAGGTGACAAGAAGTTTTACCATCAAACAATTTCACCCGAGTTGGCTTAAAATGCGATTTTTGCAAAAGAATGTGAAAAGTCATATTATTTATTTTCAAATGTCTTTTGAATACACAATTAATCTAAAATCATTTAATACCACATATAAATACATTTATATTAATATATATACTAGGTCAATGAAAGTCAATGCAAGAATCGGGTTTAGAAGAAATCACTATTTGGCTCAAAACGTTATTTTTTTGCCCGAAAAATCTATTTAAATTACTATTCTATTTCAGAATCAATTTTTATCAAACATGGGTCTATTAATAATAGAGGACTAGTTTTTAAGACGTTTAAAACACCCCTGTAAAAATTTTAGCGGACAGGTGTTCAAAAGTACTATTCACCAAAACCGACGATAAAATTTCTGATTCTGTTTTTGATGGAAATTTCATGAATGCACATTTAGTATGTTCTAGGAGTATTAATATCAAAATTATCACATTCTAAGTCATATAGCACATAAACAGGTCAATTCACGCGAAACGAGAATAAACACGCAAAACGAGATAGGATAGAAAAGTGGGGTTCCACATTCTCCCCTCCTTAAAACAATTGCGTCCGCGCAATTCTGCATCGATCCGAAGACAAACTCAGGTGCTAACTCAAACATACTGATTGAAAGACCAAATACCAAATTCCAAATACCAACCAAGAACACCAAGTAGGAATACCGAATAAGATCATCGAATAAGAATCCCCAAACAAGAAGCTTAATTAGGAACGCTGAATAAGAACACTGACTAGAATTTCCGAATAAGAATCTCAAATAAATTACCGAAGAAGAACGCCAAACATAGATCCCGTAATAGAACACCAATCAAGAATAGCAATTGAGATCTTCGAACAAGATTACCGTTGGAGAATACCGAATAATAATCCCGAAATAAGAACTCGGGATAACACCATATAATAATTCCGCATAAGAATACTAATAGAAAATACCAAAGAATAATTCCAATCAAGTATACCGAATAAGAATATTCATATGGAAATCCAAAGGAAGAATGTCGAATAGGATCACCAAATGAGAATTCCAATAGTCAATTATGTAGTCGTAAAGTAGCTTGACCCCTAATCGGAATTTTATATGCTTCAGCGTCACATATTACTCAATCGCCAACTGATATAATGCACGTGCGAACTTCAACCATATAAGGCAAACTTTCTACTCGCATACTAGCGCATTGCACTCAAGTAGACATGATAAAAGAATATGTAGCACTGGAATCATTCAATACCTTAACTAATTGATTGAGAATAAGAAATTACCTTTCACTACTGCTGTTGAGATGCACTGCCCGCAGGTCTACCCTGGTAACCTTGGGTCACTGACCGACCCTAGACCTCGAATACCTAGGACAATTCCTCGCTCTGTGCTGATTGCTGCCGCAACCCAAACATGTTCCTGCCTTATTCCGACAGTTAGACTCGAGATGGCCTTTTCGGCGACAGAAAGTACAATGTATGACTTGATCTGCAGCACGATTCCCTGAAGAATTTGGAACCAATAAGGTAACTGAATCATCTTGTTGAACTCTCACTATAATAGGCTTTTCTTGGGCATCCCTAACTGTAGTCAAACCCCGATCATTTTGCCATTTATGACAGTCCTCTTTCATGTGTTGATCACTGCTGCAACTTAGACATTTTCCCAATTTCTTCCAGCATCCGGTCTCAACATGACCCCTCTTGGTACAGAAATCACAAAATGGAACATGAAGAGCAACACTATTACCCACGAAACCCTGAACTGGCGAAACTGTTAAACTGCTCCGCTGTATCCTTAAGTCTACATGCCTATTTTGCCCCTGGAGCTGACTCTGCCGACTTCGAGGATGAAAATATCTTTGCTGGTCCTGAAACTGAGAAAGTCTTCTACTCGATTGACTCGGCCCTGCCCCTATCTCATTCTTTCCTTTCTCAACTCTTGTTGCAGTAGTAAGGGCTTCACCGTATGTGGAAAACTGAAAAGAAGTCAAGCTATCTCGAACCTCCGGCCTCAACCCTCGAACGAATCTATTAATCCTCTTTTCAGTAGTTTGCACCATACCCGGAGCATAATGTGACAGATTATGAAATCGGGCCTCATACTGCGTAACAGACAGGCTACCCTATTTCAAAGACATGAATTCATTCCTACGGAGTCTTCCTCTGATTCCGAGAGCTCTAACAATCATCCTTACTTCACCCAAAAGAGTCACCCGCAGTTATAGCATATATACAATTAAATCACATGAAGACAAGTACAACATAATACATAATTAACATATAAAACAACATTATCATATAACACACAATTCAGCACATAAGAAGCCAATATCTCGTAAACAAATTATATCACACAATAAGTTGTAAACAATTAAACTCTCATAAGCAACAAACTTCACATAAGACACTTTCATCACATAAAACATAACTGTCACATAATACACATTAATCACATAATGCACATTAAGCACATAATGCACATTAATCACATAATGGACATTAATCACATAATGCACATTAATCACAACACATTGAGTACGTATAGCACGTTATCACATAAAACATATTGACCACATTAGTTCACTTAACACACAAGGCATACTGGTCACATAGAAAGTTAGACACATAAGTAAATTAATCACATAAACATATTAACATATGTTTCACTTTTCTTTCACTTAATACATACATGCATGCTTAGACCACTACCCACATTCCGAGGATACCCCGGCTGACAGCTAATCAAGCTCTGATACCACTTAAATGTCACGCCCCAACTCGACCCCTCCTACGATCAGTCAGGACGCAACGGAGTTTCGGCAGCATAACGACAGTAACATGAACATCCGGGCTCTAAACCAACCCTTAAGAACAACATGCATCAACCTCCATAAATCACCAACCAATTCCACAATCAAATTGACAACATACAACACAACCACTTCATACATTAAACATTCTTTCATCAACTCCTTCATAGTTACGCGCCTCCGTTCCAACATAGTACATAGGCTATACATACATATCAAAATAGATTATAAACAAACTTAGCAACCTAGATCATAACAAAAGAAAGACTACTAAGTTAGCATCATTTAGTTCATTATCTTACTACAACTTATACATCATAAATTACAAGGAAAATAAAAGACAACTAGGTTAATATACAAGATAATAGAGTATACAACATCTCAAGCATCAAGCACAAGACTCTGGCACATAGGATTCGTCCACATACGGCACATTTTCCACATTCTCCTCTTCAGGAGGCACGTACCCGTAATCCTGCTCAAGTACACCTATAAGCATGCAATAATAGAGAGTGAGCTTATATAAAATAAGCCCAGTGAGGATCCGATAGATCTCGAGCAAGGTCTACTAAACTCCTTGGAATAATCCTTTGAGTCAGTAAACACACAATAACAATAAATAATACTATCATCACATAACTATATGACCATTCAATAAAGGATACTCTCTCTAGTTGGTGTAGCTCCAAACGCCATCACGATCTCAACCATTCTTCTTGTAACTCCCCATTACTCACGCACCCGGGGTACCCCCAATAACCTCGCCCTCCATGACACCTCCGTCATGCGAGCTGGAGGCAATCTCTGATAGTCATGCCGTTATCAACCCGACAGCCCGATGCTGCCCGAGAGGTGGCACACACATACCAGAGACCCAGCAATAATAATAAACATCAATCATCAATATTCCGAGAGATCAGCAACAAAAGTGCCCGATTCCTGTACTCAATAATCAATCAATAAAACATCAATATAACATCAATATAACATCAAAATAACATTAAACAGCAAACAACTAAGTTAGATGACAAAGTAGGCCATCTAACCGAACATGCATTAAACACACAATCAAACTCTAATTTACCCATCAACAACTCACAATTCAATCACTCAACACCACCCAACCATCTAAAGGCATCGTGCAAGAAATTAAAGAATGACAACCTAAACTTCTAAAATTCATAACTTACAATCTACTAATCCAAACATTGCCAAATCAGTTTCTATCACTCACCCATTCAACCTACTACATTAACCCTCTCGGAAATCCACCATAACACCTCCAAATCATGCCCGATAACCCTAAAACCCTAGGATGTCTTGGCTGGATTTTCTGGGTTTTCACACGAACAATGTAATCGAAAATTCGGCATTACAACAGCGCTAACACGTAATTATCAAGTATTTAGAAATCGACGGCAATCGATTTCGATCAACACAACTCATTTAATTCAACTTTGAACATTTTAATCAAAATTAAATACCCGAAAAATAAAAATTATGCTACATCCGACAGAAATTCGTAGTATTGGTATATAACGATCCCTAGCATGCAAGGAGCAATAATCTATCATCAGATTTCAATTCTAACGGTTAAATTTTCATTTATGAGCAAAAGTATAAAAATGACATTTTGAGATCTAGAATTTTTCTCTCACCTTTGATCTGAAGTAAAGCTAGGAATGCATGCAATAGGTGCCCAACAAGCGGAATCCAGCCCGGTTTGAAAAGATTCGGACTAAAACTAAGTTTTCTAAGGCAAAATTACTTTGAAAATAAGTTGAATAAAATCTCTTTTGTTTCCTAAGCTTTCACGGCTACAAGGTATGTGTAAATGTGGTGTTTGCTTTGTTTTTAGTGTGTGTAGAGATTTATATGCATAAGTCAACAAAATAGAAAAAGTCAAAGTTGAAACTTTAGTGTTTTTTTTGTGTTTTCTTGACTTTAAATGCATTTTCTTGATCACCAAAGTTCAAAAAAATTATGCAACACCCAAGATAGCTCAAGTAGGTTATTTTTAGGTGACAAGAAGTTTTACAATCAAACAATTTCACCCGAGTTGGCTTAAAATGCGATTTTTGCAAAAGAATGTGAAAATTCATATTATTTATTTTCAAATGTTTTTTTAATACACAATTAATCTAAAATCATTTAATACCACATATAAATACATTTATATTAATATATATACTAGGTCAATGAAAGTCAATGCAAGAATCGGGTTTAGAAGAAATCACTATTTGGCTCAAAACGTTATTTTTTTGCCCGAAAAATCTATTTAAATTACTATTCTATTTCAGAATCAATTTTTATCAAACATGGGTCTATTAATAATAGAGGACTAGTTTTTAAGACGTTTAAAACACCCCTGTAAAAATTTTAGCGGACAGGTGTTCAAAAGTACTATTCACCAAAACCGACGATAAAATTTCTGATTCTGTTTTTGATGGAAATTTCATGAATGCACATTTAGTATGTTCTAGGAGTATTAATATCAAAATTATCACATTCTAAGTCATATAGCACATAAACAGGTCAATTCACGCGAAACAAGAATAAACACGCAAAACGAGATAGGATAGAAAAGTGGGGTTCCACATGTACCCAAACCAAGATTTTGCTAGCTAGTCAAAACATCTAGCACCTCATTCAGTGTGACCTCAATCTTATGTACATGTAACTCCAAGATCAAGGGTGAGTAGGATGGTGGAAGAGACTGCAAGATCAAGTCTACCTGAAGCCGGGGATCCATGACGAAACCATGCCTCCAATTGAGTTACCAAGGAAATCATTCTGAGGCAATGCCGGCTCACATCACCCTTTTTTCAAGTTTCATACTGTGATACCCTGAACCCGGCACATATTTAATAGCATTTAATTGCATTTAGTTAATTGTCATCTTAAATGATAGCATTGAATTTCATGTTTATTTTTAGTTAAACATTAATTTCTAGTAATAATTCCATATTTCTTCAAAACTATTCAAATGATATTTGAATAGATTATTTTAAAGGAATATTAACTATTTTGATTATTTTAATACTCGATTTTATTTTCTTGTACTTATTTATTTTATTTTCAAATAAATGGAAAAGTAACTCTGAGTTGGAGTAAGTTTTAAACTATTCTATTATTCTACTTTTCAAAAATTATATTTTTATATTATTCTTTATCATACTTATCGTAATCATTTTTTGACCGTTTGATCGTAGCACATCAAAAATGAAAGTTAGAGAAATATTTCACAGACTTAGTGAATAGTATTTCTAGTTTAATTTAACTAGTTTTTAGTTATTTTTCATTAAAATTGCATTGTTTTAACTTGGAGAAGATTAAATGCCATCAAAATAAGCTTGTTTGACCATTTTTAACCTGAATTTGACCAAGCCTTTTTGCCTTTGACCATTTTGCCCTTTTGTGTCATCTTTTATAAAACAAAGGAAAAGAAAAAAAAATAAAAAGAAGGCAAAGGCCACCATGGCCGAAATTTCAACAAAAAAAAAAAGAAAAGATTGTTTTACATTTTTAAGCTACAATCTTGCGTGGAATCGAAAGAAAAGCGTGGGTAGGGTTCAATAAAGTCCTCTTCTTCAATCTCCCTGAGGGTTTTCATGCTTTTTTTGCATTTTTCAATAAGTTGATATTATGTTTCAAATTTCTATATTTGTAATATAATGCGTTTAAATGCCTGTTATTGCTTGTTATATCTTCCTTTGAGTTTGCAGAGCATTGTTTGATAGTTATTTAGCAATTTTTACAGTTAGAATTGCAAAATTAAATTAGGGAAGAACATGAACAGTAAAATTGAAAAGTAAAACCCTAGATTTTTGGATTTTCGATCCGAATTGCGATTTCTTGATTTGGTTAAGTGCCATTAGTGTTAGAAAGATTAAATGTGTAATAAAGACATTGAAACGTGAAGGGGTCGTTTGACCAAGTGTTGACCGTTCTCAAATTGAGTTAGAGGTTTGGCTTAAGAGGGCATGGAAGCACGTTTGGCACTGTTATGGCGTTGATTGGATGCCCGATTAGCATAGTTGTAGTTCAAACGTACTAGGTGGACTTTCGGGCTTCGATTGGGAAAGTGAGGTTTCATGCTATAAAAACGTGTCTTGTAGTACCTAGGTGAGGGTAGTGAAGACGGTTTTCCAATCTTGTAGCTCATTTGCTCGTACTTGTCTTTGAAAGTTAAAGATCGAATAGTGTTACTTGTAGTTTTCTTGTATTGAACTTTTATTGCTTGTTTTATTATTGTTCTAGTTGTTATTTATTATTGTAAATGCTTGTTATATTGATTTTTGCAACTAATCTTCACTTTGGTGCTCTTGCTCGATTATCGTTATGTTTCTCGTATTGTATTGCATAGTGTCAGGCGCGCGAGTAATGGGCCTATCTGGGCATTCTTGGGCTGCCAGGGTTGGGTTGTTCTAGCTCCATGTCCTATTCCCATTCTCGCTAGGGATACCGCCCTACGAGATTTGGGTCGTAGATGTGTCGGGATACATCCGGAGTACACCCAGTTGAAGTTATAAGGTGGATGCACGCTTATTGTCATCGTTGTTAACATCAAGCTCGAGATTGATGAATCGCTTGTAGAATCGAATCGCTTGGTTCATTGCTCGTATGAGTGAACTGTAACCTTCAAAGTGTGGTATAACTTTGATTGGTTGTGTTAATACTTTCCTTAATTGTTATTGTATTGTTGTTTATATTGATTGTTTTTCTTATTGAATATATTGCTTAACTGTACCTATTTGCATTGCACGATCTTCTTCTATCTCCCTCGATATTTGTTTTGCCCTCATTGAGTATACGTGTGTTGTATACTCACTCCTCACCACCACATTTCAGGTATTGCAGTGCTAGCAGAAATGTTCATGCTTGCGATGCTTGATCTTGCCTAGGGTTAACGTGTTATGTGGCGTGGTTATAAAGTTGTTCTTTTGAATTGTATGTATTCGATGTATAAAGGAATGTAACTTAAGTTTAATTAGATAATTGGAGTGGTATGATAACCTATTTTATGTAATAGGTTAGTTTAGTTTGAATGCAAAACATGTATGTATTATCTAAAGAAAAAGAGCCAGGATAGTCTTGGAACTTGGGAATGTTTATTTTTGTGTATACTTGTTGAAAATTAAGGCTCAGATGGTCTTGAGGAGTTGTGAATGGTTGGACACAGTTTTGATCTACTTATATTCTGTTTGCAGGTTTTGGTTTGCTCTAGTAATAGGGGAAACTCCGTCCGTTTTTTCCTAAATTTTGTGCCTGTGTGTGAGATTGTGTGTCTTGAATTGAATGTGTGCACCTATGAAATATAGATATGTGTTATGTGCTAAATGTGTGCCAAGTGAAGTGAAGTATCGAATTGATCTCGTGAATCGAATCGCCCTCGTGAATCATTTTTTTGCTTGAAGTATTGCTTGTAATGTGTGTATTGGAACTCCTTGAATTGGTTGTGTCGTGATTTGAATTGGTTATGTTGTGATTGAATTGATTGTCGTGCTTGAATGACTCTGATGATTAAACTGTTTTTATAAACTCTTTTATAAACATGCTTGCATAATAGTTTAAAGCATAAATGTATATATACATGATAAACTGGCATTCATATATATCCCGTTGAAAGGTAAGTGAGACTTCTTCCTTCTCCTGAAGAAAAGTGACAAGTAGCAGGCCTCCAAGTTATGTGGATAAGTGGGAATAAGAAGCATTTGGAAAGACCTTTATTTGGGGAAGTTGGTATTAGTTGGAGCTCGGTTGTTAGCATTCCTCTAAGGCATTATTTTGTGCTTAATAGTCTTAAGTAGATGGTTGCTTTTGGGGTTTTGTATGGCCAATTTATTGGGCAATTCTTAGTACTTTCTTATTGGAGCATTGTTCGGGTATTTTCTTTGGCATCCCTCAGTTGGTTTGGTAATTGGAATTCCTATCGGACTTATTGTGTAATACTACTTACAGTATTCTTTGGAATTCTTATTGGGAATTCTACTAGTAATTTCTTTTTTGGCATTTATTGAAAGGTCCTACACTTGGAATCCCGCTTGGACTTATTATCTTGTATTGTTTACAACATGTTGTGGAATACTTTGGGCTTTCTTGGTGGTAAGTTTGTATAAAGTTTTTACCTAGTAAGTGGTGATGAAGCCACAGAGTTGGTCTTGTTCATGTTGTATCTTCTCGGGCTTCTCCCTCGTTCTTTCCACTCAGGGAATCTGCACTTGCTATTTTACTAAGAAGTTGTGGTAGGGATTCAGTGATTGGAGGATTTCATTTAGTGATTGGCCTTTGGTATTCTTCTCTATATTCTTTAATAGAACTTTCAGTTAGGTCTACCTACGATAGTCAGTTCTGCATGAGGTGCATCTACTCTGGCTATCTTTTGACTTTCTTATTTGGTACTTGTTGGACTTCAATTGGAGATTCGTATATAGGGTATTCCTAAGGTATTCTTCTTGTCAATGATATGTGATATGGTATTATCTACAGTATCCCTGCTTTAGTCTTTAGTTGGTATTTTCTCAGCACTCCTAACAGGGAACTCTTCTATTGTATTCTTGATTAGCGAGTTTCATATTCAGATCTCTAACTGGCATTTCTATCGGAACCTTACTTGCCCTTATTACTTTGGCATTTTCGGCCAGTACTACTAGGAGATTCCTAGTCGGGGTTTTCTTTTGGGAGTCTTTATTCTATGTTTGTTCGACAACCAATGAAGAGTAGTTAGAGTTGGATTTCAAATGATGCTGAGTTCAATTGGAAGAAGAATTGCTAGGACGCAATTATTTTAAAAGGGGGAGGGGGAGGGGGAGGTGATACCTCAAACCCGACACGCATTTAATTGCATTTAGTTAATTGTCATCTTAAATGATAGCATTGAATTTCATGTTTATTTTTAGTTAAACATTCATTTCTAGTAATAATTTCATATTTCTTCAAAACTATTCAAATTATATTTGAATTAATTATTTTAAATGAATATTAACTATTTTGATTATTTTAATACTCGATTTTATTTTCTTGTACTTATTTATTTTATTTTCCAATAAATGGAAAAGTAACTCCGAGCCGGAGTAAGTTTTAAACTACTATACTATTCTACTTTTCAAAAATTATATTTTGATATTATTCTTTATCATACTTATCGTAATCGTTTATTAACCGTTTGATCGTAGCGCATCAAAAATGAAAGTTAGAGAAATATTTTTCGGACTTAGTGAATAGTATTTCTAGTTTAATTTAACTAGTTTTCAGTTGGTTTTCATTAAATTGCATTGTTTTAATTGAGATAGACCAAATGCCAATTAAATAAGCTAGTTTGAACTTTTTTCACTTGATTTTGACCAAGCCTTTTTCCTTTGACCATTTTTCCCTTTTGTGTCATCTTTTATAAAACAAAGGAAAAGAAAATAAATAAATAAAACAAGGCAAACGCCACCATGGCCGAAACTTCAACAAAAAAAAAGATTGTTTTGCATTTTTAAGCTTCAACTTTCATGGAATCAAAAGAAAAGCGTGGCTAGGGTTCAATCAAGTCCTCTTCTTCAATCTCTGAGAGGGTTTTAAAGTTTTTTGTGCATTTTTCAATAAGTTGATATTATGTTTCAAATTTCTATATTTGTAATATAATGCGTTTAAATGCCTATTATTGCTTGTTATATCTTCCTTTGAGTTCGTAGAGCATTGTTTGATAGTTAATTAGAAATTTTTACAGTTCGAATTGCAAAATTATATTGGGGAAGAACATGAATATTAAAATTGAATAGTAAAACCCTAGATTTTTGAATTTTCTATCCAAATTACGATTTCTTGATTTGATTAAACGCCATTAGTGTTAGAAGGATTAAATGTATAATAAAAATGAATTACCCTTTGTTAAAATCAAAAATTATACATTGAAATGTGAAGAGGCCGTTTGGCCAAGTGTTGACCGTACTCGAATTAAGTTGGGGGTTTGGCTTGAGAGGGCGTAGAAGTACTTTGGCGCTATTATGGCGTTGATTGGATGCCCGGTTAGCATAGCTATAGTTCAAATGCACTAGGTGGACTTTCGGGCTTCAGTTTGATAAGTGAGGTTTCATGCTATAAAAACGTGCCTTGTAATGCCTAGGTGAGAGTAGTGAAGACGGTTTTCCAATCCTGTAACTCGTTTGCTCGTAATTGCCTTTAAAAGTTAGAGATTGAATAGTGTTACTCGTAGTTTTCGTGTATTGAACTTGTATTGCTTGTTTTGTTACTGTTCTAGTTGTTATTGATTATTGTAAATGGTTGTTACATTGATTTTTGCAACTAATCTGCAGTTTGGTGCCCTCACTCGATTATCGTCATGTTTCTCGCATTGCATTGCATAGTGTCAGGTGCGTGAGTGATGGGCCTCTCTAGGTAGTGTCGGGCTGCCAGGGTTGGGTTCCTCTAGCTCTGTGTCCTATTCCCATTCTCGCTAGGGATGCCGCCCTGGGAAATTTGGGTCGTAGATGTGTCGGGATACATCCGGAGTACACCTAGTTGAAGTTATAAGGTGGATGTGCGCTTAGTGTTATCGTTGTTAACATCAAGCTTGAGATTGATGTATTGCTTGAGGAATCGAATCACTTGGTACATTGCTCGTATGAGTGAACCGTAACCTTCAAAGTGTGGTATAGCTTTGATTGGTTGTGTTGATACGTTCCTTAATTGTTTATTGTATTGTTGTTTATATTGATTGTTTTTCTTATTGAATATATTGCTTAACTATACCTATTTGCATTGCATGACCTTCTTCTATCTCCCTCGATATCTGTTTTGCCCTCACTGAGTATACATGTGTTGTATACTCACTCATCACCACCACATTTAAGGTATTGTAGTGCTAGCAGAAATGTTCATGTTTGTGGTGCTTGATCTTGCCTGGGAGTCAACGTGTTATGTGGCGTGGTTATAAAGTTGTTCTTTTGAATTGTATGTATTCAATGTATTAAGGAATGTAACTTAAGTTTAATTAGATAATTGGAGTGGTATGATAACCTATTTTATGTAATAGGTTAGTTTAGTTTAAATGCAAAGCATGTATGTATTGTCTAAAGGAAAAGAGCCAGGATAGTCTTAAAACTTGAGAATGTTTATTGTTGTGTATACTTGTTGAAAACCAAGGCTCGGATGGCCTTGAGGAGTTGTAAATGGTTGGACACGATTCTGGTCCACTTATATTTTGTTTGCAGGTTTTGGTTTGCCATAGAAATAGGGGAAACTCCGTCTGTTTTTTCTTAAATTTTGTACCCGGGTTTGGAATCGGGTTATGAATAGATTGTTAAATATAACTTCCAGTCTCGCAAGGGGCCGGGGTGTTACACATACTAAAAAGCTCACGGGTCAACTGGAATCCCATACACTGACTGTGCTCACCAAATGATTCTTCCAATGAACAAATGATATCTACAGAATGAGGAGGCCCCTCATACAATCGATGCAGAACATCACTCATTGATGAAAGAATGTATCCCCTAGAGCGTATGTCATCTTGGACCCATTTATAGTAAGTGATCTTGTCGGTCTCAGAAGCAGTCTCATCTATAGGAGCAAAAGTCGGGACATCCAAAATATACTCAATTCTCTCAAATCGGAGGACTATCCATAAACTTCTGTATCATTTCTCGAAGTTTGGTCCAATTAAATAATCATGATTAAGGATGGAAAAAATAGAATTTATGAATGAAGCCATTGCAAATAAACTGCGGATAAAGTAAATATAACAGAAAGTATGATTGCAGGCTAACAAGAATATAAGTAAAGCTATTAAATTGCAAAATAAAATAGTTGCTCCCACTATTTGTTTTAAATCTCATACTTCCTTAATGAGAAAAAAAAAAGAATCTATGAGAAGACTCTAAGTGGGATGACCAAGTTTCTATTATTAGACATATTTCTCAAACCTTTGTAGCTATGTTGAAACATGAATACCAAAGGTTAATAACTCCTTTGTTGTCTATTTCTCTAAATAGGCCATGGTCTACTTTAGTCCCTAATTCACTTCGGTCTCAAACATTTGTGGCTATGTTGATTAAGTGATCTAGTTAGATTGGACCTGCCATCACTTAGTTATCCGATAAATTGAATGAATAACCTCAAACCTTTGTGGCTATGTTGGTCGTTAGATTTTGGAAGATAACCACATATTTATGTTTCATTCTAGCTATTTTAATAAACTTACTTTGAAACATATCATCCACCTTTGGGTAAGAAA
Source organism: Ehretia macrophylla (assembly GCA_037974665.1). Classification (NCBI taxonomy): domain Eukaryota; kingdom Viridiplantae; phylum Streptophyta; class Magnoliopsida; order Boraginales; family Ehretiaceae; genus Ehretia; species Ehretia macrophylla. Next base: position 44,497,608 of record CM075783.1, read on the forward strand.
GATTGTATTCATTTAGATCTTATTAAATATCCTAGGATGGTGGAGGACTACGATAAAAGTCCTTTTACCATTTTTGTTAATCTAATATTTGTTTGCACGAAGGGAGTCAATATAATCTCATCAAAACATTAAGCATTCAACATACCATAAACTCATAATCATAATTATAGAAATTTAAATAGTATGAATGCAAAGATGTATGAATGGTGGAGCATGGGCTTGGGTTTAGGCCTATAGAAATAAAACTATTCTATTTAAGAGATCCTCAACTCCTTGAAATCTCCATTGGGCCTCCAACTCTTTGGAAAAGTCTTTTGTGCTTCTTTCAAGCTTCTTTTAAAAAATTACATAGAAGTCCTCACTACATAATTCTCTCAAATGGCAAAAATAAAATTGAGACTTATGTCTTAAATTACAACCCAATAACTTTTGACCCTAAAGCCCAAATCCATTATCTAATTTCACCATTTACCAAGGCAAATAAATATGCATGATTATTCATATCAAATATATAATAATCAACATATATATTGCTAGCATTCAAGTTTAATCTATTCATCAAACATGAAAAATTAAACCAAGCCTATACCTTTTTGCATAATCATAAAACCCATTTTATTAATGCAAGTCATAATAGCCCATTAACTCATAACTCATTATCATTAATAATATTCACTTGCAAGTCCAAAACTTGAAGAAAAATACAAGTTCATGGCCCTTTCACACAAAGTGGCCCAATAGGCTAATATTTAAAACAAACACACACATAAGGACCAAGCCCAACTCAATATGTCTTTTTGGCCCATGCATATTAATTTTAGCCCAGTAGTCCTTTTAAAAGTATTATATCACTATATAACAACTTTTAACTTTCTTAAATTTAGAAATATCCAAATTCAAGATTAGAAGACAATGACCCATTTTATGTGAAATACATTTTGCTAATTTCAAGACATATAGATAAGTTGCATTCTTGACCATCAAACACCTTTAATAATCAACTAGTCCTCAAGTTAATCATATGCATATCAACAATTAAAATAAGCTCAAAATTAACTTTTAAACTTTAATTTCAACACATGCACATATTAAACAAATAATTTTGAGGACTACAAGGAAACTACTATCACATTTGCATGTTCAACAAAAAGCAAAATCTCCTCATCTACACACAATGTGGATTCGGCCAAGGCAATAAAATTGCAAGACTGGTTCTTTTCAACTTTTAACTTTACATCATGCTTGAACGACCATTTCAAAAATACCCTTTTAGCTATTAGGATTATCTTCTTATTTCAAGAGTATATGCCAACATGCAAAGATCAAATCCAATATTCAACTTCATATATTAGCATATTCACCAAAAAGATTAACTATCCTAATCATGCATGTGCTACTTTGTCATTACTAAGCATAGATCTAACATCAAAGTTCAACTTATGATATATATACATTGTAGATCTATCATAAACTTCCAAAACTTGCAAGAAAACTCATGCTAACACACAGCCTTATACATGACCCAAACAACATGCTCACGGCCCAACCATGCTCACGGCCCAACAACAAGGTGCACACACACAGCCCACACATGCAACCAATCATACATTCTAGTTTAATGGACATCTAAACACATGCTTTGATACCACTTGAAAGTACTAGCCAAAATTATAGATCATGTCACTACATATACATAAGTTGGATTGAAGATCGTAGAATAGCATCATGGACAACTAGCTAAGGCCGAAAATGTCTAGGCCATATTTCAAAAATCTTAGCTAACATTATAACACCTCAACCCCTCGTGAGACCAGAAAATTCTATTAACTAAGCTATACACAACCCTATTCCAAACTCAGGCACAAAATTTAGGAAAAACGGACGGAGTCTCCCCTGTTTATAGGCAAAACCAAAACCTGCAAATAGATTATAAATGGACTAGTACCGTGTCCAAGCATTCAACAACTCCTCAAGGCCATCCCAGCCACACAAACAATTATACATTTCCAAATTCAACGGTTATCCTAACTCTTCTCCTTTTGACAACTACATACATAAATTGAACTTAAACCTCATTAACCTATTACATAAACTAGGTTATCATACCACTCTAATATCCTAGTTAAACTTAATTACATTTCTTTCATACATCGAGTACAAACAATTCATGAAAGTAAAACTTTACATCTTTTACAACCCACGCCACATAACACATAAGGCAACCCTTCAAGCATGAACTATCACGTAATCACGAACTTCTTCTTCAACAACAACAATTTGAAATGTGGTGGTGAAATGGGTGAGCATACACTATGCTCAGCGAGGGAGGAAACAAATATCAGGGTGGAGACGGAAGAAGATCGTGCAATGCAAATAAGACAATTAAGCAATATATTCAATAAGGAAAGTAATCAATATAAGTACGAGACAATAATAAAATCAATCAATATAAGCAATAACATAACCATCAAAGCTATACCACACTTTGAAGGCTATGGTTCGATCTCATGAGCGATACATCAATATCAAGCTTGATGTTGACAATAATGACAATAAGTGCGCATCCACCTTAAAACTTAGACTAGGCGTACTCCGGATGTACCCCGACACATCTACGACCCAAATCTCCCAGGGCAGCATCCGTAGCGAGAATAGGAATAGAACACAGAGCTAGAACTACCCAACCCTGGCAGCCCGAGACTGCCCAAAGAGGCTCATCACTCACGCGCCTGACAATATGCAATACAATACAAGAAACATAACGATAACCAAGTGAGGCACCAAAATGCAGATTAGAAGCAATAATTGACATTCAAGCATTTAAAATTATACTAACAACAAGAACGTTAACTAAACAAGCAATACCAATTCAATACACAAAATCTACAAAGTATACTATTCAAGCTTTAACTTCTCAAGGCAATTACAAGAAAATGAGTTACGGGATTGGGAAACCATCTTTACTACCCTCACTTACGCATTACAAGGCATGTTTTTATGACACAAAACCTCATTTTCCTAACCGGAGGCCGAAAGTCCACCTAGTGTGTTTGAACTATAGCTATGCTAACCGAACATCCAATCAATGTCACAACAATGCCAAAAGGGCTTCCCCCCACTCACAAACCGAACCCCCAACTCAAATCAAGCACGATCAACACTTGGTCAAATGGCACCTTTACGTTTCAATGCTATTTTCTCAATTTTACCGAAGGGGAATCCATTTTTTTTGTACATTTAATCTCTCTATCATTAATGGCACCTAAATAAATCAAGAAAACGCAATTTGGATCGAAAATCCAAAAAAACTAGGTTTTATTATTTAATTTTACTATTCACATCCTTCCCCGATTTTAATTCGCATTTCCAGTCATAAAATTCTCTAAATAACTATCAAGCAATGCTCTACGAACTCTAAGGAAGCTATTTCAAATAATAATAGGCATTTATACACAATATATATCAAATCTAACAAATTGAAACATAAATCAAATTTCATAAAAAATGCACAAAAACGTGAAATCCCTAACAAAGATTGAAGAAGAAGACTTGCAAGAACCCTAGCCAAGCTCCTTGTTTGATTCGATGCATGATTGTAGAAGAAAAATGGAAGCAAAATCTTTTCTTTTTTTGGCTCTTGAAGTTTCGGCCATGGTGGTTGTTTTCCTTATTTTATTTTTTTTTCATTTCCTATGTTTTATAAAAGATGACAACTAGGGGTAAAATGGTCAAAGTCAAATGGCTTAGTCAATGTTCAATTAAAATGGACCTTTTAGTTGGCAAATGCATCAATTTAGATAGCTAGCAATTAAAACAACACTAAATACTAAAAATAGTGCTGAAAACAATATTCACGGAGGACTAAAAATAATTCTTTAACTCTCATTTCTGATGCGCTATGAACAAATGAGCGATGAACGATTACTATTAAAATGATAAGTAATGATAGAAAAATATAATTTTTGAAAAGTAAAATAGTTTAAAATTCACTCCGGGCTCGAAGCTACTTTTCCATTTAGTTGAAAATAAAGTAATTAAGTACAAGAAAATGAACTGAGTATTAAAAAAAGTAAAGTAGTTAATATTCCTTTTAAATAATTAATGTAAGTATTATTTGAATACTTTACAAAAGAAATATAAAAATAGTGCAAGAATGAATAACTTAACTAAATTAAACACTTAATTAAATGCTATTAAATATAATTAAATGTCATTAAATACGTGTCGGGTTCGGAGTATCACATTTGTAATGCCCTGATCCCTCACGAGACCAGAGTCCCGATCCAATACCCGAGGTCACGAAAAATAAGGAAAGACGGACGGAGTCTCCCTTGTTTATAGGACAATCAATTTACCTGCACACTACATATAAATGGACTAGTACTGTGTCCAACACATTCAACAACTCTTCAAGGCCATCTGAGTCTTGGTTCTTAACAAACAAACACAAGCAATTATACATTTTCCAAATTCAAAGGCTATCCTAATTCTTTTTCTTTAGACACGTACGCTTCTGCTTTGAATTGAAATAATACTAACCTATTATATAAACTAGGTTATCATACCACTCTAATGACCTAGTTAAACTTAAATTACATCTCTTTATTCATTGAATACATACAACTCATAATAGACCAACTTTACAACTTTTTTACAATTCAATCCATATAACACATAAGGAAACTCTTCAAGCACGAACTATCACGTAGTCACAAACTTCACTTTCTTTAGCTATAACCTGAAAGATTCATTATGAGGAGTGAGTATACAAATAATGTATACTCAATGAAGGAGAGGAATAGAATACGGGATGCATTTGTAAGGGAATTCGTGCAATGCAATAGTTAAACACAAATAATATAGTTATGTAGCTAAAGTACAATTAAACCATAAGTTACCACACAACAAAAAGGATACTATTCTCTTTAACCCCCAAACACTCCGAAATTCACTTGGTCTTCAATCACGAACCACGAACCTTGATCATTTTGCCGGCATAAACCCCAAACACTCGAGTAGGTGTACTCTGGATGTACCCTGATAATCCTACGACCCAACACCCCCTGGCAATCTCCAGACCAAGCGAGTGAGGGACTAGAGCACGGAGATCGAATATCTACTGGCAAGCCCGCTGCCGTCCAGCCGACATTCAATACATCCGCCCCTGACACTATGGTTGTGCAACCACTATGCAATGTACTTTATCAATTGACAATATAATAACATTGTAAATAAATAATACTCAGGAAGGACAACAAAGCAGGTTGCCCTCGAAAACAGTTAAAATATAAGCAATAACATAAAGTCAACTAAACGATTACAAAGGGGTTATTAACATATTTCATACGGAACTTTACCAAAAGCTCATAAACATCTTTAAAATACGTTTAAACACTTAATAAGCATTTACAAGATTATAGGACAGCAAAACAATTGATTTTCCACTTTTCCCCCTTTTATATCCTAAGTCGTTTGATTCCAAACTAAAAGGGAATGTGCCAAATTCACGGGGAAGCTATACCATACTTTTAAATATCCCTTATGGCACCCCTAGGACCCTAGAAGTTACCCAATTATCCGCGTTTAGCACAAAAGCCCCAATTGTCCCTTAATGAATTTGTACTACACGTACCCTAACCGGAACTCAACCGGGGTTTAGCAAAGTATATCTAGCACCTACGTAGCCTAAGAATACTAAATGTGAAGGTCAAATCAACCCGGATTCGCACTACACCCGAAACCCCTTTTTAAAAGTCGCCAATTTTGTGTTTTAACTATATTTCGAGCAATTAAACCACACGGGGCCATTAGTCTATTCTCATTAGCATCTAAGGCATCTATTTGAAGCATAGAATCAAGCTATAAGACACAATTTCACAAAACCCTAAAAATATCACTATTCACTGCCCTAAAGTCAACGAACGAATTTAACCGATTAAAAAATGAAACAATAGCACAAATGTGGTATCTATAACAGTTATGTATTATATATAACAAGATTTAATCATATCATAAGCTAATAATAACAAATTTAGAAATTCAACATTTTGGTATAAACTTTATATACACAAAAGAATGCAAAATCCCTCACCACATATGGCAAAAGAAGGTAGATAAAGACTCAAAGATTGTTCTAGGACTTCTAAAAGCAAGCTCAAGATCAATCTTGGAAGAGTTTTTGAAGAAAAAAAAATTTCTTTCTTTTCCCCTTTTTGCTTCTGCCTTTGCTCGATTTCTTGTTCCTTTTCTTTTGTTTTGTCTCCTTTCTTATTTTTGACTAAAGCTACCAAAACTACAAAACCAATTGAATCTTTTGCTGACTAGACTAAGGCAAATCAATATAAATACTACGGTTGACTTTCTTTTTATTTTTTTATTTTTTTGTCTTAGCTTTTCGGTTTGGCTTTATTTTTATTTTTTATTTTATTTTTTTGTTTGTCTCATGTAAACAAATTAAAATTAACTAACTAATCTAAAGACTAAATTAATGCATTTAAAATGTCTACTAATGTCTAAACAAAATAAAAATTACACCCAAATAAAATAACACCTAAGCCCAAACAAATTAAAATCACTTAATTCTACCCTCGCGAGCATGAAATGCATAAAAGGAACACTGAACGAAGTCACGTAATAAAATAATTTAGGCAAATATAGAGATAGATAAAATAAAAGGAAATCAATTCCTAGCTCGAGAAATACAATCAATTAAATGTAAATAAATAGTAAACATAAAATAATCATTCTAATAAATCATTTAAATTCAATTTTAACAATTATAATTAATATTGAAAATAATCCAACTCGTTCGAGTCCGGGCCTGTGCTTCCCATTCAAACAATAAAATAAATTAATTTTAAGGCATATAAAACAATTTTAAATAATTAGAATTGTGACGCACGAGAACATCACCGTACATCTATTAACTGTTGCATCTACTATTTGTACATTATCACTGTGCATTACTTGTTACTTTATATGGTTACTATTTATCACATTTTCAACTACTTATTTACTTCGAATTAGCATTTTTCTTAAATCATATTAATTATTTGAGGAATGAGAAAAATGTGCATTTGAGCAATTAGTGTTGAGAGCATCCATTTAGAAAATATTTTAATGAATCAAGTGAATAGTATTACGTAGTCTAACATTATATTTTAGCTAGCTAACACATAATTGCATATTTGGACTTGTTTTAAGCTAGTTTGACTCACTTTATTGTCACACACTCACTCTAAATATAACACAAATATATACTATCTACTCAACACACCACATAGCTCATAAGTTGACTTAGAAAAAAAACAACAAAAGGGGTAAATAGTGTTGTGGAACCCGACAGCCATAGAAGAGGGAGAGGATAACTTTTTGTTCATCAAAACTCCATTTCAAGCCCTACCAAGCTAGGAACAAGAGGTTTAGAGGGTTTGCTAGCATCCTACGAGCTTCTACGCACATTGGTGAGAGATTTGCATGGTTATTTTTGCATTTCTAAAATGTTACAGTTTTTTTGATTTTGTAGAATTGCTATTAATGCTTATGATATGCCCAAATATGAAAATATATATTATATATAAGTGCTAGAGACCACATTTATGCCATTGATTTACTTTTTAAACGGTTGAAATCGATAGTTTGATTGTGGGTGGGAATAGTGACAAAATTTTAGGGTTTTGTGAAATTGTGTGATATGGCTTGATTTATTGCTTCTAGTAGGTACCTTAGATGTTAATAAAGATAGTTTAATAGCCCAGGGAAGTTGAATTGCTTGAAACTTGGCTAAATCATGAAATAGGCAACTTTTTAAAAGGGGTTTCGGGGTTAATGCAAATTCAGGTTAATTTGGCCATTACATTTGGTGATCTTAGGCTATATAGGTGCTAGGTAGCCTTAGTTAAACCTCGGTTGAGTTCCAGTTAGGGTACTTGTAGTACAAACTCACAAGGAAAAAATTGAGGCTTTTATGGTAATCGCAGGAAATTGGGTAGTTTTGAGGGTCCTAAGGGTGCTTTATTGGTTAATTAAAGGCTTGGAATAGCCCACTCGTTAAACTAGATCAATAGCTTGTGTTTGGAAGGAAAATGGTTTATGTTACAAAGGGGTTTTGGGTCAAACGTAAATCCGGGTGAATTTGGTTGATATATTTGATGTTATATTTGGTGTTCTTAGGGTAATTAGGGATTAAATGTGATTTTCTAACTTTAGTTGAGCTTTGGTTAAGATACTTATAGTACAAACACGCAAAGGGGTAATTGGGGCTTTTGTGGCTAATACGGGTTAATGAATGATTTAAAGGGTTCTAAGTATGCCATAATGTGTAACTAGAAGATTAGAATAGTTAGTTTGTAAATCTTGAACCTTAGCCTTCGGTTTGGAGTTAAATGACTTAGGATAACAAAAGGGGAAATGAATAGTATTTTGGCTATATGATAAATGTGGCAAATATGTCTAGTATGTTAAGGGTTAAGTGTTATTTTTATCGAATGTTCGTAAATACCTTTTTATTGAATAGCAAGTGTACTTAGTTAGAGTAATTCGTGAATATGCTTATATATTGCTTATATGGCTTATGTATTACTTGTTAAGGATTGAGTAAATCTGCTTATATCTTGTATAATATTTATATTACTTGTATATTATGTTGTATGAGTAAAGATATACTTAAGACTTGTAACTAGGCTGCTAGAATGATTACTTGGATGGTATATTTAGCCAGAGTTTATAAAGGTGTCTTCTGCTAGATATAGAATTTTTGTGGTAACCCCATCCTACAGCGGAAGGAGAAACACTGGGACTACTGGATATAAGGGATGTCCTGGACTATCCGTACACGCGCGTTTTCCTGGCAGTGGTTGGGAGGCGACAAATCCGTGAAGGGTATGGGCCCCAAAGAAAACAATACGTGCATAGTGCGTTATTGAGCCTGCTCGCCATAGCATCGGTGCTCGCTTGGGCTTATGTCCCAAGGGGTATCCTACAAGCATGGGAGTTGGGTTCGAGGCATTACAAAGTGGTATCAGAACGGGCCTTCCTTTGCGCCAGTGGCCCGCGAGGGCGCTGCGCTTCCTTAAGGAGTGGTGGATATGGTAACCCTATCCCACATCGAAAGGAGAAACATTGGGACTACTGGAAATAAGGGATGTCCTGGACTATCCTTGTACGCGCGTTTTCCTGGCAGTGGTTGGGAGGCAACAAATCCTTGAGGGGTATGGGCCCCAAAGTGGACAATACGTGCATAGTGCGTTACTGGGCCTGCTCGCCATAGCCTCGGTGCTTGCTTGGGCCTATGTCCCAGAGGGTATCCTGTAGGCGTGAGAGTTGGGTTCGGGGCGTTACACATGACAACGCATGACTATATCGCCATCATTCGGTCGTACGAATGACACCTCCATCTCATCCGCTAGAAAAGCTAAGGCTCCGTTTGTTTGTCGTAAAATAACTTGCTTGTGGAAAATATTTTCAGTGGAAAATATTTTTTTGGAAAATAAAATATTTTCCTTCATTTGTTTACCGTAAAATAACTTGCTTGTGGAAAATATTTTCAGTGAAAAATGTTTTCTTGGAAAATATTTTCAGAGGAAAATATTTTCTTGAACTCCGTTTGTTTGCCGTAAAATAACTTGTTAAAGGAAAATATTTTCTTGAAAAATATAATACTGAAAAATATTTTCTGGTATTTGGATGTACAATAAAAAATATTTTCCGACATGAGATTTATAAAAAAAATATATATATATACACATAAAATAGGGGTGGTTAAGTTCCGGAAAATGTTTTCATCTCCCAAAGAAATGAAAATATTTTTCCAAATTTTGAACTAGCCGTCATTTTTTACATGAAAACATTTTCCAGTTGACCAATTTTCCGGTGTTACCAAACACCGAAAAATCTCCAAAAAGTAGCCTACCATTTTTTACCGAAAAATATTTTTCGGTTGACCAATTTTTCGGTGTTACCAAACACCGAAAAATCTCTAAAAAGTAGCTCACCATTTTTGACTGGAAAATGTTTTTCGGTTAACCAAATTTCCGATGTTACCAAATACCATAAAAGTAAAAAAATGTTTTCTGAAAAAATATTTTACGGCAAACAAACGGGGCCTAAGTGTTCATTTATATCATTCTCATCCTTATCTCTAGACACCATATAATGGTTCTTTGATCTAATCTTGTATATAACTCACCAATCTGCACAATCTCTTTTAGCACCAGGATACTTGGTGAAGTAAGCTTGATGTGTGTGTTCAACCAAGACAAAAGTTTCATACATTGGCTATTAATGTTGTAAATCAAGTACATGTGTTTTTTATTTTAAATGGATCTCCCATAATTCATGAAATGAAATAAGACTCCAAAGTACATAATTTTTGTTAGCTGTTAAAAGTAAATTTGATTATTCCTTTCGTAAATATGATTAGTTGATAATTAGATAATCTTTATTTTTTCTTTGTTCAAGAAATTTTGGTTGATAATTATTAGGGTTATTTATCACCTAAGTGATTCAACCATAATAACTCAAAATGACTGTCTTGTCGCCAAATTGTCTTTAACAATAAAACCAATGGGCTCTTTAGATCAACACACACAATCACTTACCCAAATAGAGTTATTGTGTGTTAATTTAGGGAGTTTTACGTAAAATTTTCCACATTCATATATACAATTATCTACCCAAATGGGGTAATTATTTGTGTTAGTTTGGGATAGACGAATTGTAACGCCCTGATCCCTCACGAGACCAGGACTCCTATTTATCATGATATTCTCACCCAATTCCAAACCCCGGGCACGAAATTTAGGGAAACCACTAGCACCTAACCATAATCCACAACTTCAATCTGTTTCAATCCTATCAGCATGCAAGTCAACTAAACAGAAGAGTAAACAATTGAAGTTATTACAAACCACTAGCACCTAACTATCACCTAAGACTAAAACTTTAATATTACATTTCTTAAGATAACACAAATACATATATGACCATAAGGTCTCAAATAGTATACAGGCATATAATGTACATATTCTTCCTTGTTCTACACACTGATAGAGCAGGCAGGCCACACAGGAGGCAATCCTATTTCCAGCTTATAACACTGATCCTGAAAGGTGTTAGAAACGAGGGTGAGTATAGAACATATATACTCAGTGAGGGAGGTAATACAGTATACTGAGGCATGCAATATGATATGCAATCACAAGAAGTCATATATAATAACATAAAACAACAAGATCAAATAGCCAAGTAATTAACCACATTAAAAAGGATACGGTTCTACTTCAAGTCTTCAATCTCGAACCACGAGCCACGAACTTCACGCAAGTGCTGACAAACCCTTACTCCACCAAGTTGGGGTACTCAAATGTATCCCGATCCTATGACCGTTCCTCCTGAGGTAGGTCCATATGCCCAGCAAGTGAACCACGCCTCTGAGGTAGTGGAGTATACCCAGCAAGAAAGGGAATAGGCACCATGGTAGTCGAGGGAGCACGGCAAACCCGACGCCGCCCATGTTTCTCGACGCTACCATGTCCGAAAAGGTTGCGCAACCCCGAGTCAAGATCACGAGAGCCAAGTAACATATACATGATAATTTACAAGCAATATAAGCAAGATAACAATATAAACTAAATAACTAACATTTATAGCATGGGCATTATCCAACATAATTTATATACAACAAAGAAATGCAAATAAGATGCAACTCTCTCACCTTTACCGAGCTCCAAGATACGAGAAACAGCTCAATGGATCAACCCTATCATGCAATAGAATATATATTTATCACGAGGATTCACATAGCTAACATTTATAACCGATATAACCAAGTTCACATCATATAAGCATTTAACAATGTTCGATTTATATATCATTCAACTAAGCAATATAGCCATGAAATGCAATGACAATCAATATAGGAAGCATATGGTGCAACATTTCAAGCTAACACAAGTCTAATTCTCAATTTCAACTATTATGCTTAAAGTCAATAGAAATTATGCACCTATGAACTCATATGATAACCAAACTCGAAACTGACTTCATACCCCATTCAAGGACATTTTATGACCCACTTAAAAGCTACGAAACCCCGGTTCCGCCCACGTTTATCCAAAAACCCCAATTTCTTTCTTACGGTTTTACAAATGAGCTATATCACCCGAAAACCCAACTGACGCCATAAATGCACAGGAAGTGCCTCCATGACCTACTAAGACAAAGCCCTAAATAAAAATGAGCAAACGGACAACTCCGTTTTTCGGCCCCGACTTAAAATAGGTCCATTTTCATGATTTTCTCAAAGAGCACCTCAATTTTATTCCACATTATGTCAATCTAACATGCCAAGGACCTACACGAGCGAGGAATTCGAAATTTGAGACAAAAATATTTTCTAGGTCATTTTCATGGCAAAAGTACTATTCAATCATCTTCCCCAAGTGCCGTTTTCATTTTCAAGCATTCAACAAGCATTTTAAACCATCAAATATATTCTATGAAGTCATTAGAGCATATAAGAAGCAACGGAACAAGCATTAAACCACTACAATATTAGATCACAAAAATAATAGCACAAATTTTAATTGAATTTAATACAAGAATGGAATGCACCCTCACCTCATTTGAAGATCAAAGAATGGTCTTAAGGTCCTAAGGATGAAGCACAACCAATTTGGGAAGCAATGGAAGCAAGAATGAAGCAAGAAGCAAATTTTTTTTTTTGGGAGAAGTTACTATTCCTATAACTCTTTTTTGGCCATTTTTGACCATTTTTTTTGTTTCTTGGCTTATAATGTTCTCATGAGATGGTCAAAGGGTGAGTCAAGTAAATAGGACATTTTAGTAAGGGTAAATGGGTCACTTGGGTAATTAAATTTCAGCAAAACAAAATGCCAAAAATCTAAAAATCTGAAAAAAATATCGTTGGTACTATTCATCATACATTTCGCAAATTTTTTTCCGTTGATCCCGATATGCAATGCATGCACAGTCAGGGGCTATAGTCCCCTAAAAATATATAGTATTTTATAAAAATATAAAATGCATGAAAAGAAACAATTGAATTTATGGAAATATGAAAAAAATGAATTAATTAGCTAAGCTCCAATTAAGTTATCCATTTAAAGAATACAATTAATGAAGTGCTGGGTTCAGGGTGTCACACGAATAGTGGTGGTGGAAATGTATGGTTGAGGATATTTATAGGTCCAATGAAGATTTATTTCAACTGAGATTGTGTATGGACTACTGGTTTGAGATAATGCATGACTTAGAGGGTTTATATGCCCAAAGGCTCTAAAAAATGTTAATGTCATATATTTCTCTTGTTTACCCTCATGATTAGGATACCTATAATATGTTGTATCCTCTACCCAAATGGGAGACAATGATGATACGCTTAGGTCCAAGTCTTCGAATATGATCCAACTCAAGCTTCTCAAATGTCAAAATTCAAATAGCTTATGTGAAGATTCAAGTCGAGATCTTGGAAATTAAAGAGGGAGTCATAAGTGGAGAATTGGTGACATAAGGGGTACTAGCTTTATATTAGTAGTTTGCCTTTGAATTGATTTTAAAGCTCATAAAAGTTTTGTAATGATTTTTGAAAAACTCACACTTCAAGGTAAGGTCACAAAAAACTTTTTGAAAAATAAAGTTTTTCATCTTCTTTCAAAGCTCTTATAAAACAACATTTCAAACAAATTTTCAAAATTTTCTTGTGACCTGGTCGTCTACCCAGTCGTGTAGAATAACATGACCGTGAACACAACCATATATCAGTGAGCTCATTTGTTTTACGGGGTTGTACCCGGTTGTGATATATCATGACTGTGAACACAACCTATGATGCCCGAGAATTTTATCACACATATTTTAAATAACTATTGCATAAACTACTCATACATTTTACGCCCATTTCTTGTCTTCTTTAATTGTTTATTTTTGAGGCACTATTCATAAGAAAATTTATTGTCTCGGATATGCGATTTAATATTTTTCCTAGGTCATATGATACATAAGAAGAATCGAAAAATTGTTATTTTAGACTTTTGAGCTCGGGAGTATGCAATTAGGAAATGTTTTTCCACCTCATTTGAATAGTGTTACATAACATAAATATTAGTTTTAGCTAATTCTCAATTAAGTGGAGTTTTAACTTAGTTTGACCAATAATTTGAGGTATTTGATTTATAATAATTGTTCATATACCTACATATATATCTAATATATTATAGAGTGAAATATAGTTTACCCCCCTGTGTTTTACAAAAATTACACCATAGCCCCTGTGTTATGAAAAATAGCATATAACCCTTATGTTAATACCAAACGTTGCATACCCGCCCAAAGTTTATTTCCGTCAACTTTGATTAACAGATTTTGTCAAAAGACTATTTTGCTCTTATATAGTTTATAACCCCCTAGGCGAGTATGCAACATTTTATCATAACACAGGGGGATATATGCTACTTTTTCATAACACATAATCTATTGTGCACATTTCGCAAAACACAAGGGGGTAAACTATATTTCACTCAAGGGTATTTTTATCCATCAAATCTATGATAGACGAGAGCCACGCGCGTCTATTACATTTTGTTAACTATAACGAATTTTTAAACGGCGGGGTGTAATATGCAACATTCGGGTAAAATATAGTGGGTTAACTGCTACTTTTTATAACACAGGATTTTATGCACACTTTCAATCTAACACTGGGGGTTGTATGCAATTTACCCTATATTATATACACATACAATACTCATCAAAAAATAAAATAAAACTACCCAAATACGCCCCCAAGAACTCGACAGCCCTAGGGTGCAAAGAGAAGAGTTTTCTTCAACCTTTGTGCATGAATTTGGCTTCTAGGCTTGATCTTTGGAGCTTGTACAACTTCTACAACTTGTCTTCAACACTTGAATGTGAGGGAGTTGCATTTTTAATGCTTTTAAAGTTTATGCTCATATGTTAAAATTCTTGATTTGTTGATTATAGCTATACTACTTGTTATGAATGCATAATATGTGTTTATTAGAGCCTATAGAGTTAACTTTTATAGCTTGATAGAGGATTCCATGGTTGAATGTTGAGATTGAATAAAGAAGAGGATAAATAGAGCTTGGAATTAGGGTTTTGAGAAAACTTGTTAATTGGATTGATTTGATGCTTCAATTAGGTACTTTAGACATTAGTGGAACTAGTCATAGGCTCACGTGGGTTTGAATTGCTCGGAAATGTGATAAAATGCAAATTTGGTAATCTTTAAAAAGGGGCCGAGCACGTTGGGGCTTTGGATTAGGTATCATTGGGGTACGGAATCACTTTTGGTGCTTTCATTGCGTGAAATTGGAATCCGGATAGGGTAATTGTAGTTAAAACCTACTCAGAGCCTTCCCGAGCTTTTGTCTCCAAAGCGGGTTTTCAGAGCTTGAATGAGTGTCTTTTGGTAATATTAGGAGCGAGGTATGATTGGTTTATAGGATTATGGCCTACAATTTCGTATAGAAGAAGAATTGTATAGTTATCAAAGGGGAAAATGTGAGAAATAGATGCTTTTGTGCTTGCATGAGTTTGTAGGTGCTTGATATGTGTCAAAATGCATGTCTAAGGTATATTCAAGTTAGTTGAAGAGTTTCGTGGAAAAGTATGATAATTTCCATTTGTGTTTATATGGTTACTTGGGACACATAATAAGTTAAAGCATATTTAGGTCTTGATTCTCGTGGACTTGTCTCAGGGTTGCGCAACCTTTTAGGATATGGTAGCATCAAGAAACACAAGCGGCATCGGGCTTGCCGTGCTCCCTCGACTACTATGGTTCCTATTGCCTTTCTCGTTGAGTATACTCCACTACCCCAGAGGCATGGTTCACCTGCTGGGCATATAGACTTACCTTAGGAGAAAAGGGTCGTAGGATCGGGGTACATCAGAGTATCCCAACTTGTTGGAGTAAGGCTTTGCTGGCACTTGCGTGAAGTTCGTGGCTTGGGTTCAAGATTGAAGACTTGAAATAGAACCGTATCCTTTTTAATGTGGATAATTTACTTGGCTATTTGATCTTGTTGCTTTGTGATATATATAACTTCTTGTGATTGCATATCATGTTGCACACTCCAGTATGCTGCATCACCCCCTCACTAAGTAACTTGGGTTACTCATTCCTCGTTTTAAATGGTTACAGGAGCAGTTAGAATAACTACCTTAAGTGTCATGTTGCTGGTTGCCTATCGCGCTGAGGTTGGATGCCTACATATGAATTGCATGAAGTTGTTATTATATGATCTACTTTAAGGCTCGGCCTTGTATGTATTTGTTAGGCTTGAAAAAGTTTGTGTTGTAATGTAAAGTTTAAGCTCGTGTTATTGGTAGTTGGGATGTAATATTTGAAAATAGGCTTTACCGCTTTGAATGCATGCTTGTGTGTTAAGGAAGATTGAAAGATGAACTTAATATATGAGTATAGCTTGTAGTTAATGTTAGCGTATTATGAGAAGTGGTCTTACTACTCAAAGTTCTAAAGATATGTCTTGCATGCCTGTATGATATGCTTCCATTGAGTTCCAAGGCTCAGATGGCCTTGAGGCATTGTTGTTGTATTATGGTTATACTTGTCGTTACATGCAGGATTTTGAATAGTCCTAAATATAGGGGAAACTTCGCCCGTTTTTCCTAAATTTTGTGCCCGGGTATGGATATGGGTTGAGAATAGCATGATTAATAGGAGTCTCGGTTTCGTGAGGGATCGGAGCATTACAGTTGTGGTATCAGAGCTTAGCAGCTCACAGTCGGGACAGAGTCCTCGGCCTGGTGGGTAGTGACCCTCGAGTGTGTGCATGCGAAGTGTGTTTTGAATAAGAACGTGCTTGTATGTAAACCTTGTGTATGTGCTTGTACGAAAATGTGTACTTATGTGTGTTACTGTGTTAACCTGATGAATTTACAATACGTGTAAATGTGTGATTTTGTGTAGACCTATGTGACTTATTTATGTATTAATGAGAAATATGTGATATGTGTATTATGTGATCATGAGTGCACTTATGTGGTGTATAAGGGCAGTATGTGAAGGTTACGTGACATGAGCATTTGATATGATTAATTGTGTATTTAATTGATTCATTAAGTATCTACTTACTTTAGTTATTTGTAATAATGAACATTAAGAATTTATTTTAAATAGAATCAACTGCATACACGCATTACCCTGCGAAATGGTAAGTAATTTCTTCCCCCTGAAAGAGTCGGCTTGTAGCGAACCTTCTAAGAGATGGACCAACAGAAGAAGAGCAGTTGATCAGTAGTTTATGATGATCAGTGGATAATATTCATTACTCAGAGCTTGATATTTAATAATCGGCCACTGGTATCTTCTTGGTATTTTCCTCTAGAATTCTTGTTGGAGCTCTTGTTGGCATTTTCCCTTGGATTTCTTCTTCAGTAATTTTATTCGGAGTTCTAAATTGGATTTCTTAATTGAAACCTTTATTTCACATTCATAGTTGGGATTTCTTTTGACTTCTCACTCTGGAGTTCTCATCGAGTATTCTTCCAGTTTTCATACGAAGATTTTGTTGGAATTCTTATTGGCATTCATGAGTGATGGGGTTCAAGGGAGTTCCATATGAAGGCTCTTATTGGTGTGTTCTCTTGGTACTCCTACTTGGAATTCTTTGTGATTTCGCATTCGAACTACTTGTTTCGGGAATTCAATATGCATATGTGGATTTCTCTTGAAAAGAAGAAATTGCGAGGACGCAATTTGTTTAAGGGGGAGAGAATGTGACACTCGAGAATTTTAACACACATATTTTAAATAACTGTTGCATAAACTACTTGTGCATTTTATGTACATTTCTTGTCTTCTTTAATTGTTTATTTCTGAGACACTATTCATAAGAAAATTTACTATCTCGGATATGCGATTTAATATTTTTCCTAGGTCATATGATACATAATAGGAATCGAGAAATTGTCATTTTAGACTTCTGAGCTCGGGAGCATACAATTAGAAAATATTTTTCGCATAATTTGAATAGTGTTACGTAACATAATATTAGTTTTAGCTAATTGTCAATTAAGTGGAGTTTTATCTTAGTTTGACCAATAATTTGAGGTATTTGATTTATAGTAATTGCTCATATACCTACATATATATCTAATATATTATATACACATACAATACTCATAAAAAACCAAAATAAAACTACCCAAATACCCCCCAAGAACCCGACAGCCCTAGGGTGCAAAGAGGAGAGTTTTCTTCAACCTTTGTGCATGAATTTGGCTTCTAGGCTTGATCTTGAGGAATCTTTGAAGCTTATACAACATCTACAACTTGTCTTCAACACTTGAATGTGAGGGAGTTGCATTTTTATTGCTTTTAAAGTTTATGCTCATATATTGAAATTCTTGCTTTGTTGATTATAGCTATAATACTTGTTATGAATGCTTGTTATGTGTTTATTAGAGCCTGTAGAGTTAACTTTTATAGCTTGATAGAGGATTCCATGGTTGAATGTTGAGATTGAATGAAGAAGATGATGAATAGTGATTGGAATTAGGGTTTTGAGAAAACTTGTTAATTGGATTGATTTAAAGGTTCAATTAGGTGCTTTAGACATTAGTGGAACTAGTCATAGGCTCACGTGGGTTTGAATTGCTTGGAAATGTGATAAAATGCAAATTTGGTAATCTTTAAAAAGGGGATTTTTCTCAAAATGCAATTCGGGCACGTTTGGGCTTTGGATTAGGTATCCTTGGGGTACGGAAGCACTTTTGGTGCTTTCGTTGCGTGAAATTGGGGTCGGGATAGGGTAGTTGTAGTTAAAATCTACTCGGGGTCTTTCCAAGCTTTTGTCTCTAAAGCGGGTTTTCAGAGCTTGAATGAGTGTCTTTTGGTAATCTTAGGAGCAGGGTATGATTGGTTTATAGGATTGTGGCCTTGAATTTCTTATAGAAGAATAATTGTATAGTTACCAAAGGGAAAAATGTGAGAAATAGATGCTTTTGTGCTTGCATGAGTTTGTAGGTGCTTGATATGTGTCAAAATACATGTCTAAGGTATATTCAAGCTAGTTGAAGAGTTTCGTGGAAAAGTATGATAATTTCCCTTTGTGTTTATATGGTTACTTGGGACACATGATAAGTTAAAGCATATTTAGGTGGCATTTTGTTAAAGATGGAATTTCAATAGATATTGTATGCTAAATGAGCAGAACTATAAATTAACTAACCTAGTGGATAATTAATAAATGTGTAGTTAATGTTCTTGGTTAGATTAAAGAGATGTTTTGGAGTTATTCGTATGATTGCTTAGGCTATGTGGCATTATGAAATACATGAGTGATTATATATATAGCCTCTATTGTTGCGGATTGAGTTAAGCAAAAGTTAAGTTAGAAATTAATATAGTTAATTACTAAAGTGCTAAACTTATATGAACACACTAGGGTGCATGTCCAAGCTAGTTAGAGAAGGTTGGGGTAATCGGAGCTATTTTCTTGCATTTTAATCGGATCCAAGGTAAGGGAATCTTCATCACTTCTGTGCATCTTAACTTGATTTATTGTTCTAAATTGAATTATTTAGTAATTGATAAAATTTATATGTATTATTTTACTTGCTATCTTGAGTCTTTTCGTGTTATTTGTGGATAATTGCGAGGGCAGCCTACTTTGTCATTCCTCTGATGTGTTGTTGGATGGTCTTGGTTCTCGTGGACTTGTCTCGGGGTTGCCCAACCTTTTCAGACATGGTATCGTCGAGAAACACGGGCGGCATCGGGCTTGTCATGCTCCCTCGACTACCATGGTGCCTATTCTATTTCTCGCTGAGTATACTCCACTACCCCAGATGCGTGGTTCACCTGCTGGGCATAAGGAGCTACCTCAGGAGAAAAGGGTTGTAGGATCGGGATACATCCGGAGTATCCTAACTTGTTGGAGTAAAGGTTTGCCGGCACTTGCGTGAAGTTCGTGGCTCGGGTTCGAGATTGAAGACTTGAAGTGGAACTGTATTCTTTTTAATGTGGATAATTTACTTGACTATTTGATCTTGTTGCTTTGTGATATATATGACTTCTTGTGATTGCATATCATGTTGCATGCTCCGGTATGCTGCATCACCCCATCACTAAGTAACTCGGGTTACTCATTCCTCATTTTAAATGGTTACAGGAACAGTTAGAATAACTACCTTGAGTGCCATGTTGCTGGTTGCCTATCGCGCTGAGGTTGGATGCCTACATATGAATTGTGTGAAGTTGTTATTATATGATCTACTTTGAGGCTTGGCCTTGTATGTATTTGTTAGGCTTGAAGGAGTTTGTGTTGTAATGTAAAGTTTAAACTCATGTTATTGGTAGTTGGGATGTAATATTTGAAAATAGGCTTTACCGTTTTGAATGCATGCTTGTGTGTTAAGGAAGATTGAATGATGAACTTAATATATGAGTATAGCTTGTAGTTAATGTTAGCGTATTATGAGAAGTAGTCTTACGACTCGAAGTTCTAAAGACATGCCTTGCATGCCTATATGATATGCTTCCGTTGAGTTCTAAGGCTCAGATAGCCTTGAGGAATTGTTGTTGTATTATTGTTATACTTGGCGCTTGCAGGTTTTTGATTAGTCCTAAATATAGGGGAAACTCCATCCGTTTTTCGTAAATTTTATGCCCGGGTTTAGATATGGTTTGAGAATAGCATGATTAATAGGAGTCCCGATTCCGTGAGGGATCGGGGCGTTACACGACCGACCCCTGGAGAATGGGTGGATCGTGTTCTACGATCTTGATATCAGTCGTGTTGAACACAATCGGTAACACGACCGTGGCTCTAATATTTTGAAAAAATATAGTCGTTGAGATACCCGTTGCTCACATTCTTTAAAGTCACAACCACCTCCCATTTGCAAAGACACCTCTTCCAACTACAAGCAATTGCTCTATAGCTTTCATATCTTCAAAACACAATTGTTTGAAACATTTATTGAGCTTTAACTTGCAAATCATTGAGCATTCAAGAGAGCATTAAATTGTATCTATTCACTCTTAAAGAGAGTTCATTGTACTCATCATTTATTACACTCTTGTTGTGAGATAAACACTTCTATAGCTTTGAGAGAATTATTGTATAGTGAATGATTGAAATCTTCTTTGTGGATTCAAATGAGTGAAGAAGATTGAAAACTCTTGTGGATTCAAGAGGGTTGTACTTGTAGATTCAAGAGTAGACTTGTAATTGTTGGTTTGTACTTCACCAACTTGTGAAGGAGCACTATTAATGGAGCTTTTGAAAATCCTAAGGGAGGAAGACCTTAGGTGGTGGATTAGATTAGCGAACCACCTAAAAATCGACGACTTCATCTCTTTTTCTCTTCTCTCCTTACCTTTTTACATTTGTGCATACATAATGTTTGATAAATTGCTTCATAGAATTCATTAGTTTTTATCATATCCGAAAAAATAGTAATATTTATCCTATATCCTAATTCACCTCCTCTTAGGATATCAAGGACTAACAATTATCCTACTGAATTAGTTATATCACAGTTTGCCTAATATAAAAGATGAAATGGCGCTTCACATCTTTATGAATCATAATACATGTTGAACCTAAACTATAAAATTGAATACTTAGTACACACTTGGCAGACAACACAGAAGCGAAGAGGGGCCTACAATTTAAGAGATGAGAAACTTCTATTGTTGATTGAAAGTGAAACAGTATTCAAACTCGAGAATTTGTTAAGTGCCTGCTCAAATTCGATATTGATTAATAAACATGTACCTCTAAATAAAAGAAAAAAAAATCTAATAAAACTAGTATAGATTAATGAGAAAAAAAGAAAAGCTTGTAGTTCAAAATTTATTTTGTTGAATCATAAAGAATTAAACCTTATATTTTGTCCTGAAAAACCCTTCTCGTTTAGTAGCAATTTGATCGAACACAATCAGAGTGAGAATATGATGTTCTTATTTATCTAATTGTTTAGATCCATATATAAAATAAAGATTTGTAAAAATAAAGATAAAAAAAGTTTAAATTTAAATGAAGATATGATAGAGTCCTAAGATAGATAGGAAAATCATTTGAAAATATAGGATATAAAATTAGAATAACACTATTTGGATAATAATGTATCTAGTAATCTTTTAGAATATAATATATAAATTTAAAATAACATGATTTGGATAATAATATATCTAATAATTTTTTGGTACATCTATTTATCTAATTGTTTATATATGCATATAAAATAAAGATTTGTAGAGATAGAGAAAAAAATATTTAAGTTTAAATGAAGATATGATAGAATTCTAAGATAGATAAGAAAATCATTTGAAAATATAGGATATAAATTTAAAATAACATGATTTGGATAATATATCTAATAATTTTTTGTAATATAGGATATAAATTTAAAATAGCATGATTTGGATAATAGTGCATCTATAATTTTCTTGAATATAGGATATAAATTGAAACTAACATAATTTGAATAATACTGCATCTAATAATTTTCTAGAATGTAGGATATAAATTTAAAATAACATGATTTGGATAATATAAGATATAAATTTAAAATAACATAATTTGGATAATACTACATTTAATAATTTTTTGGTACATTTATTTATCTAATTGTTTAGATACATATATTAAATAAATATTTCTACAGATATAGAAGAAAAGTTTAAATTTAAATAAAGATATGATAGAGTGTAAAATAGATAGGAAAATCATTTGAAAATAGAGGATATAAATTTAAAATAATATAATTTGGATAATACTGCATCTAATAATTTTCTGAAATATAGGATATAAATTCAAAAAAAAACATGATTTGGATAATACTACATCTTATAATTTTCTAGTACATTATAATTATAACCTGTAAAAATTATTTCCAAATTTGAGATGCTTGTAATACTTACATGTGGCATGATAATTTAATGACATGTGGGATAGTGGTTGTTCTCTTAGAATATTAATAGATAGACTAGTCACAAACTCTAGAAAATTCCAACCAAAGATCAAACTAGTATAGCAGCCATCTTTTCATACTTTCCACAAAGGGCTTCATCTTCCCTACACTAATCACCCTCATTCCCCTTTCCCTTCACCACTAAAGAAAAAAATAAAAGATTCAATAAAACAGTTTAAAGCACGCACTTTTTCATAATAAACAGCTGCAAAGTACTAGATGATATACACATCCAGTACGAATCAAAGGTCTACTAGAAATTAAAACTTGAAAATCAGAAAGTTTAATGGCACTAAATTTTGTTCTTGACATTACCTTAATCGATAAAATGTTTTACGCCCAAGAGAACGACACCAGTGGATTTTATCACCTTACCAACCCTTTCGAAAGATATATTGTACCTCTCCAATGCCACATTAGCATATAACGATCCTTGCAAAATAACCACAAGAAAAGACCGACGCCAATCGCCCCAAAAATTTTGGCCTTGTGATCCCCAACCAAATTCAAGATCCTTCCGGTAATAAAGTTATTTTCATTAACCGGCAAGAGATTTC
Organism: Ehretia macrophylla; assembly: GCA_037974665.1. NCBI lineage: Eukaryota > Viridiplantae > Streptophyta > Magnoliopsida > Boraginales > Ehretiaceae > Ehretia > Ehretia macrophylla. The sequence continues at coordinate 44,521,154 of CM075783.1, forward strand.
GGGTAGTTTCAATAGCCAGATTGAGTGGGACAATGTAAATATAACATGGTACTCCTATTTTATAGCCAATACGAATTTGCTCAGCATTAATACCACTAACCCCAAGTTCAATGGTGAGTTTCTAAACACTGTACCCGGACTCCACAGTCCAATGGTCATCAAGGAGGAAATGGCTGAAAGGATCAGGAATGCCGGCGGCATCAGGAATGCTGGCGGCATCAGGAACGCCAGTGTCATCAGGAATGCCGACAGCATCAGGAATGCCTGTGACATCAGGAACGCCGATGTCAAAAAGAGTGCTTGCGGCAAAAGCGCTATAGCCACCTGCAGAAGCAAGAAGGTCTGCAACTGAGGGAATGTCGCTAGCGGTAGCGGCAACGCATGGTAGCACTGGATAGATTTGGCTACACACAGCCCTAAACACCGTCCCGTTGCCCATCTCCCAAAGCACATCAAAAGTGAAATCGTCGATGGGAATCATTTTAACTAAGAGACGCAGAGAAGAACGGAGAGAGACGAGAGATGAGAGAAGATGTAATTTTTTGTTTTTGGTAAAAATAGAAGATGTAATTGACGAAGAGAAAAAAAAAAGTTATTATGGTGCACTTATGTTGGCCCAATTTTAAGCTTATACTAACATATTTTTGTTTTTGGCGAAAACCTTATACTAACATCAAACACTGGAAACATGAACACTAGAGCTTTTTTTTTTCTTTTTTGGCTCTGAAAACGCTAAAGTTCACTATAATGTCAAGAATCCAAAATTTTATATTAGAATGTTTGAGATTGTTAAGGTACTTTTCTGGGTTTCGATGGTGAGCTTCGTGAGCTTCCTTTTTTAACCTGCACACACGAGTAACAAACTGCAAAGGAGGCTCTATGCGTAAACACTCTGATGCTTAAATTAGTAAATGGTGCTTTGGAGAAGATAAGTGCCTTAATTATTATTATCTTCTTTGATCAAAGAGTCAAAGGTGAATGCTAAAAGCCAAAAACAAAAGCCATAAATTTCACATTCGTTCCTATCTGGTTAGGAAAAATTGCATAAACAGTCTTTCTTATTTTTTTAATTATTTTTCAAAAAAATTTAAATTCATCTCTACTGTTCAAAATAAACCAATTTAGTCCCTATTATTCTTCAAAAAATTTTAATTTAGCCAATTTAGATAAGGACTAAACTAATTTTTTTTACAAAATAATAGGGACTAAATTGGCTAACTTTGAATAATAGTGACGAATTTAAACTTTTTGGGAAACGATAAGGACTAAATTGAATAATTTTGAATAATAGGGTTGAATTTGAAACTTTAGCAAAATAATAGGGACCATTTGCTCAAATTTCCCTTCTTGTTTAATGCAGAGGATTTTATTTTAATGAAAAGAAACAACATAAACTAACTATAACAATTTTTTTCTTTATATCATCTTTTAACACCTAACCAAAAAAAAGTCTAACTAAATAAGTTTAACTCAAAACAACTAATGAGAACACAATAATCAATTCTTTTTTTGAGAAAAAAATAAAAAATATCATTGATAACACAAAATATCAATTATTGATGTATTACTGAAAATGTGACCGAATCGTTACGATTCTCGATTCGATATGATTCGCGATTCAAAAAAATGAGATTTCAATTCACGATTTGACAACTATGGATTGGATTGATAATATTTGTGATTATGGATGAATCAAGGGTCAATTGTAAAAATCATATTTATCGTCATAGTTTGATATAAAAGGTCATATTGGACCGGATTGGTCCAAGATGCTTTCTCATGACTATTATTTTGAAAGAAAATTGTGATCACGTCAACTATTTTTCTTGTTGTCAATACGAGAGTCATTTTAAAAAATAAATATATTTTATTTAAATTCAATTAATTAATTAATGTAGCCCAAGTAGGTGAATATTAGAAAATTTTCATATTGTGTGGGCTTACATTATTAAATATTTTAGTTTTCATAAAATGAGTTAATGAATATTGCTTGATTGGTAAGCTCAGATGTGATTATACGGTTATTAGGCTCAACATTTTGATTATTAAAAATCTAGTTGGGTAATTAATTGTAAGCTATTAATTTTTACTGATGGGAGAGCCCAATAAAACTTCTATTTGAGATAGGTTCCCTCGCTCAACCTAGCACTATATAAAGTATCTTATCCGTGTGGTAGTGTTATCCTTAGTTAGTTTGATTAAAATCTTCCAAAAAGTAAGGGGATAGGGAGGAAGGCTATTAGGTTGTATTACACAACTTTAAAAAACAAGATGGCGCAGGTATGCCTATTACTTTTTTATATTTGGTGTTCTAATTTCATATATGTGAATCCTGAAATTAATTTTATAAATGTTGTGAGAATCATGATTACATCATAAATAAATTCTAAAATAACAACATAATATTAGCAAGTATGACACAAGTTCTAGGTTTAGTATAGCAAAGGATCAAGCAGAAAACGAGATCAAAAATCCTCGTTGCCTAACTGGAAGGAGTTTTGTTTCCATTACCATTTAAGTTTAAAACTGATAAATATCTCATTGTTGACCTTCTCAAATTGCTCGATCTCAAAGCTTTTCAAGAAATGCCGCCAACATCTGATGTGAGTAGATCCACAACAATTCTGCTTCCTGTCTCTATTCCTTAGCTCCCGGTATAGGACCTGCATTTCAAGCACATGGCCACATTAGGAATCATTGGATATAAGGCAACGTGGTGCATAAAACTTCCGCTGTACATGAGATCTAGGAGAGGATCTTACTTTTGGAGACTGAAAATTATTGGCTATACTGTAAGTAAAAAATTATTTTCTTTATAGGGGCAAAGGAATCAATAAAGGATAAAGAATATATTATCAAGGACAAATATATATCTGCTTCGTAGTACCTTTTTGAATATTTTGTTTCCTGACGTCGATATCTTCACTGGATGACAACTCCACAATAAGCCATCAATGAGTTGGATGTACTTTTCTTGGAAAAAAGATTTGGGTGTAAATACTCCCAGCTTCAAGTGCTTGACATTGCAGAATGGAGGGATAACAACACCTTCAAGTTCATCCTCATCGAACTTGACCTACATTAATCACAATCACAACATGTATCTTAATTTTCTTGGAAATAACAATAATGAATTAAGATTGAAAAAATATTGTTGAAAATAGAGAATAATACCTCGCATTTATCTATATGCAATGACAAATCATCATTTTGGCAAAGCTTTCCAAGAAGACTTCTCAATGTTTGGAACCAAAGAGTATCCAATGTTGAGTTTTTCACTCTTCTTTCGGTCATTATCCAATGTTGAGTCGAAGGCACGAAATATGTAAAGCCACCAAACATGTATTGGCTAGAGGATGAGGCAATAATCGAAGCTGCGCGCATGATCGTTTCGGTGTCACACTCGAATGATTGTACATTGGAAGCATTAAATTTTGCATCCATCAAACTCTTCATTTGTAATAAACTTAAACTTTCCAGCGACTCACTTGAGATTTTAAGTCTCTTCATTGTACCACAGCAACAAAGCCTCAAAGTTCTTAAATGCGAAAAACCACCACATATGTTTTCAGAAATTCCACTAGGGAATACTTCACAATCCAAATCCAACAATTCAAGATTTTTACAATTATATAAATCAACTTCACTCGGGTTTTTTCCATGATGTGTGTAACTAAACTTTTGCAGATTATGTGCTTCAATCTTGATCTTAACACCTCCAAAATAATCAGCAACGCGAATTTTCTTAAGCTTAGAATGAGATATATTGATAATACAAGAACTATTGCAGCTTTCTAGAGTAAGCGACCTAAGTGAGGGGCATTTACTTACGAATTGTGACAAATTATTTGGAGATAATAAACGAAAATCCGCTAAATACAATTCTTGCAAAGAATCTAGAATGGTGTTTCCAGCCAGTATGTGATCATCGATAACACACCATCTTAAGTGTAATCTCGTCAACGTTTTGGATTATATAAGTATTGGTGGCAGTTTGTAAGGTGGTGATGGGTGTCTATACCTGAGATAAAGTTCACCGATACTATTCTTGACGGCAAATTCTATCAAACTATCAATGCGAGAAGTGTCAATCTCATAACAACAATCAAGCTTTATTGTTCCCATGTAAGGCTTTATTCTGAAGTATTTCACAAGTGACTCATAAACAAAGTCTAGAAACTTTTCTTTTGCTGCCTTACAATAATCGCTAGAGTAAACTAAACCTCGATTGTTAGTGTAAACTAACCCCAAACTTTTCCGGAATCGATAATTGTTAGATTTCTGGCCCTTTAATCAATTTGATAATTAAACAAATTAACTAAGTAAATTTGCAGGAAAGTAAATTTGTTGCAACAAAAGTAAGAACACGTAAATTTTAACGTGGTTCAACCAACTTGGTCTACGTCCACGCAGCCATCCCCTGGCCAACAAATCAATCAACTAAACTTCAAGAGATTACAGACACCAATGGAAACTTACGCAATTGAAGACTCCCTCTTAACCCTTGCCGCCTAGGTATAAGACTCCCTTAGTAGATTTTCTAGTTTGGCGAGCTCCCTTCGACTTACAAAAGTTCTCTCCCGAGAACACACCTTCTTCTCCCGAAGAATGTATACTAAAACATAATAAAAATAGTCTTGAAACTCTAAATGGATTGGTCAATACATATGACTTAAAACAAACTGCGCTGTAACACTAATCAAAAACATTCAGCACACTCTGTTACACAATATGTTGCAACACGACCTGACACAAACAGCCTATAGTTAACTCACGTTTCAGCTTCTTATTTTCTGCTCACTGCTCGCTGCCTTCAACTAGAAATTGATACGCCTATATAAAGGATTTGCTACAGACGTTGAGTATAGGTAGGAGTGTGATCAAAGTTATCTCTTTTGCACAAGAGTTCTTGATAGCTTGAAATTTATCACCTTATCACCTTATCTCCAAAGATATCTTTATAAGCACATGGACTCTTCAAGAATACTGTTAGGAATAGAACTCATCAGAACTGAAAACTCTTCTAATCGTGACTGCTTCAAAGATGCCTACAATATCATACTACCACACACAATATCCACATTTTTGCAAAACACAGCCAATAATAATAAAAATCAGATCCTAACAATCTCCCTCTTTGGCTTTGTTTTGGGAAAAAATCACAAACAATGTTTAGCATCAAAATAAGCAATGTAAACAATCTCCCCCTTAGCAAGATAACTCATAATTGAGCAAAGCTCAAAACATAAACCGAACAATTATAAATCATCCTGCCAAACTCAATCATAAAAAAACAGTGTAACACAAAATTTAGCAAAGCATAAATCAAACCATTGTTTTGTGGGATCCATCTCCCCTTTGACAAAAGAAACCAAAGCAATAGCATAGAATATCATAACAATAAAAGCATAACATTAAACATCATACAGAAATAAGAACCCAGAGTAAAGTAGTAGAATTTTAAACATAGCAAAGTATTAGAGCAAAACCAAAACTAGTAAAGTATCAGAGCAATAATCATCAAGCAAATGAACATTCAAACAGCGGATTTGATGACGAAATCAAATAGGGGCGGTTGTGTAACGTCCCGAACCCAACCCCTCGCTATAGGTCAAGCCCGGACCCTTCACTCGGACAGAGTCTCCTCTGTACCGTGGACTAAACTGTTACCTGCAAATAGTGACATATAACATTCAAACTACAAGAAACCACTCATACAACCAATCTATCAATATTTCCATAGCCAAACCAGGTTCACAAGGCCATCCGAGCCTTGGAGCAAAAAAAATCTACCTAAGCACACAAGCATGAGAGGCAAGTTGACTTTAACTAAAAGTAGTTAAATACATTTATAATTAAGTTCTACTCGTAAGATAATAAACACCCAAGCATGCAATAGAAGAAGTATTCTAAAATCCATTATTACAATCCATCGACTTTTTCTATCATACAAGATTTCAACTACCAACATATATACAAGACCCCAAGGCCTCAAAATATAACATTTAATATGAACTCCAAGCAAACTGCACATAAGATCCACCTTATCACACAAAGTCACGAAAGTTGCTCAACTTGCACTTCATCCTTTTCAACTACTGCTACTAGCTGGGATTCTACCTCATCTTCTCCTGAAACATGTTAAATGAAGAGTGAGCAACAATGTTGCCCAGCGAGGAAGATGATTCAACGTACCGGGAGTGCAATATGATATGCAACCACAAGAAATCATATATATACGACATAAACCAATAAGGTTAAATAGCCAAGTAAATAACCACATTAAAAAGGATACGATTCCACTTCAAGTCTTCAATCACGAGCCACGAACCACGAAGTTCACGCAAGTGCCGACAAACCCATACACCAACAAGTTGGGATACTCCAGATGTATCCCGATCCTACGACCCTTTCTCTTGAGGCAGGTCCATGCCCAGCAGGTGAACCACGCCTCTGGGGTAGTGGAGTATGCTCAGCGACAAAGGGAATAGGCACCATGGTAGTCGAGGGAGCACAGCAAGCCCGACCCCACCCGTGTTTCTCGACGCTACCATGTCCGAAAAGGTTGCGCAATCCCGAGACAAGTCCACAAGCATTAAAATATCACATAACACGTACGAGGGTCGACAAAGTAGTCCGCCCTCACATATAAGCACAATATAAGCTCACAATAGCACGAACTAGCTTTATAGTATCAAAAGTAGCTATCAACATAACGTTTCCTCACAATCAATTCAAATAGCTTTATTATATTTTAGATAAACAACATAATACATGACAGATCAACAACAAGCTCCAAATGCATCAAATACGTCCAAATGCTACTTTTCCCTTTTCTTTAAACAAGTTTTCCTTCTCCTATGTGCAATTCAAGATTCCCAAACCAAATCCTACTCATACTACAATCCTAATTAAGCCAAAAGACACCTATTAAGATCATAAAAACCCATTATAGAAGCTAAAGCTCGGGAAGGCCCCGAGCGGGTTTTAACTACAACTATACTAACCGATCTCCAATTTCGCGTAACGAAAGTACCAAAAGTGCTTCCTTAGCGCAAGGATACCCAAACCATAGCCCAAACATGCCCAGATTGCACAACGAGAAAAGTCCCCTTTTTAAAGTCGACTAATTTCACAATTTTGCTCGGTTTTGGATGATTCAATTTCACGTGCCCTCTCAATTAGCTTCACTAGGGCTTAGAGCATCAAATTGAAGTCTCAATTCAAGTTAATTAGCAAATTTTCTCAAAACCCTAATTCTAGACACTATTCATCATCTCTTTCTTTACATTCAAACTTTCAACCATAATTTATGCTATCAAGCTATAAAAGTTTACTCTATAGGCTCTAATAAACACATATTAAGCATTCATAACAAGTATTAGAGCTATAATCAACAAATCAAGAAATTCAACAAAGATGCAATAACTTTAAACTTCACAAAAATGAAACTCTCTCACAATATAGAAGATAAAGATGCAAAATACGAGCTCCTAGTTGCCACAAATCCTCCCTAGACCAAGCCAAGAGTCAAGCATGCAAGGTTGATGAAGAAAATTTTTCTCCTTTTCTCCTTGAAGTGGTCGGCCAAGAGAAAGGACACAAAAGGAATTTTTGCTTTTGTTTTTTGATGATATATGTTTGAGTTGTGATATGTTATGTATATAGGTATTATATGTTGAGTTTTTTTTTTTGCTAAGTCAAACCTCATAAAATGGTTGGTCAATAAGCTTAAACTTTAATCTAATTTTAACTAATTGAAATTAGTATTGTTACATACATAACACTATTCAAAAGTCACGTAAAACATTTTCTATTTGTATGCTCCTGAGCTCAAAAGCCTAAAATGACAAGTTCTCGGTTCCTTTTATATGTCATATGACTTAGAAAAAATATTAAACTGCACTTTTAAAACAGTCAAAAATTTTATGAATAGTACCCTCAAAGTAAAGCAATTAAGCAAGAAGAATTATGCACGTAAAAATGCTCAAGTAAGTATGCAACAGTTATAAGGAATTTATGACGAAATTCTCAATGTCACATGTTGTCCTTCCATCAACTTCTCAAGATCAGCCATGATCTTCTGCTGATTAGATTTAACAGTGGCTTGATCGTTGCACAGCTCATAGACTTCACTCTGATGTTTCTGCACCTGTTGCAACAACACATCAGAAGCTGTTGCAGAAGATGGTCCAACATGCCCTTCAACTCAAGGCTCCCCCTGAATATCAACTTAGCTTTCAAGAAACCTGCAAAATAATGTTCTAGCAATTTCTCAAGAAAACGAAGTGGTGAGTAACGAATAGATGAGAGAGAAATCCCTATGAGACAAAAGGAACTTTAGATGAGCAAACTTTATAAAAGAAAAAGTTTTTTTTAATGATTAGAGTCCTAGATTAACATGCAACAATGCCACAAGTTTATTAGAACTCAAACTCTCATGAATAGTCACAACTTTTCAGCTTACCAATGTCAACATATATCTGTCAAGTCAACAAACAGAATTGACGTCAAAGAAAAACTTATTTTCCCTTTTTTTCTTCTCTTACAGCACAAGTTTAGTTGAAAAAGATTGTTTCAATCCATGTTGCAAAACTTTATGAATTATTTCTCAAACATAAAACAATGTATGCCACATAAAATCCACATTGATTGTGATGTCATCAACAAGAAAACAGATTTATTCAATACTTAAATCACACAAGAATTTATAACTTGAACCATGTGTATGTGTGAAAGCTATATAAAGATCTTTCTTGAAATTCCTCAGAATCAGGCTTTGCAAGATTTAGAATTTAAAACAACCTGTTCAAACTACCTGATCGTATAATCACATTGCAAAAATTTTTCACATGAATATTGGACTTGGTAGCTTTCACTCTAGAACCTTCAATCTGGTCTAGGTAGCTTTTTTCAGTCTTCACCTTTTTTCGCGTTTGTTTATTTTTTTCCTTTTTTTCTTTTCATTTCATGTGAGAATAGAGTACAGGAATGGCTAAAGAGATTTCTCTTTATATCCAAAGTCACTAGGAAGTTCAAATTCCTGCATTTACAAACCATTAAAATCAGTTTCTCAATCAGATCAAAATATAGTGTGCACAAGAAGTATGGTTCAAATAATAAATCTCAAGTTGATTTAATTATTAAACTTTCACATTTCTAGAGACTGATCACTTTCATGTTTCAATGCATGTGCCAACAGTAATTGGTACAAATACCAATAGCTTTTCTCAAAACTTCAAATTTCACAGAGTCAAGTGCCTTAGTGAAAATGTCTACTAGTTGATGTTCTGTTGCAACATATTCTAGAACAATTTTTTTTTTGTTTCAACTACACCATTTTTTTTGTTGAAAACTCATGTGATGCTCATTGTTCAGTGCAAAATTCAGAAAATGCAAAATTCTCAAATTCCCTACCATGATCATTTTTTATTCTAACAACCTTTCCTATGTTGCAACTTTTCTCTGTTTTTAACCTTGAGCACAAATTTTTGGATGCATCAAATGTGTCAGATTTTCTTACCCAGATTTGTTTCAAGTTCTGTTGTGACAAATCAACCCTTACTTTTGGTGATTTCCTAGGCTTATCATAAAAGAAGGGATTGATAAACATACCTCTTTTTAGATCATCAATATACCTATAGCATCATAGTCTGATGTGTCTAGGAACACCGCAATAATGACAGATTGGAACAAATCTATTTCGATTTCCTTCTGAAATTTTTGACTTTGTCGCAAGGGATGTTGCAACATGCAGTTCCAGCTTCGGCTCCTTAGATTCTTTGACAAAGATAGTTTTTCCAGTTGAAAGACCTTCTTGGAACCCAAGTCCAGTGTGATCTCCATTTGGCTTTTGAATTGACAACATATAATCAAGCTTCAAAGTTCCTGAATTCAGCATCTTTACATTCTACTGAGTTTGTTTCAGCTCACGTTGTAACTCTTCAATCTTCAGATGACTTTTGGCTGCTTGGATCTGATGGTTTCTCACAGATTTTGTCAAGTCAGCTTTTTGTTCCTCCAGTTCATTGATCTTTTCTTCTAACTCTTGATTCTTCTTGCATACAATCAGCCATTTTTCATACATCTCCTTGTATGCTTTAATGATTCCTTCTTCATCCAGATCATCGTCACTCTCTGTTTCAGAATTTTTGCTGCTATCATCTGATAACACATGTTCTGTTGTGAACGTTGTTGCCACAGATGGTGCGACATCTGTTGAACCTGACTTTCTGCCATTCTGTCATGTTACAACATCGAATGCAACATAATTGCTAGTGTATCATTCATTACTTTCAGAAACATCATCTGAATCTTCATCACTCCAAGTGGTATTCATGGCTCTATTCTTTTTCTTCAAGATATTTGCACATTCAGCCTGTATATGACCAAATCCTTCGCACTTCCTGCACTGAATGCCTTTATTTTTCTTTTTCACCTCGAACGGTTTTCCATTTTGCCTTCTAAATGTCTCAGGATTTGTTGTAACAGTTTGCTTCCTTTCAAAAGTTGCTGTCCTATATCCACTTCTCTACTTCTTCCATTTTTTCAGCACTTTGTTGAAATTCTTTGTGAGCAATGCTAAAGATTCAGTAATTTCTGCATCTTCATCATAGTAAAAGCTTTGATCATCTTTACTTTGAACTTCAGCTTGGAATGCAATGTTTTTCTCTTTTCTTTTTTGTTTGAATTTCATCTCAAATGTTTGAAGTGAACCCATTAATTCATCTAGCTTCATGTCATCAACATTTTTTTCTTCTTCAATGGCAGCAACCTTGATGGCGAATCTTTCGGAAAGTGATCGTAACACCTTTCTCACAAGCTTTGAATCTGAATATTTTTCTCCAAGTGCAAACGCCTCATTTGCAATGTCACACAACCTAGCATTGAAATCAGCAATAGTCTCATCCTCTTGCATCTTCAATTCCTCAAATCTTGTTGCAAGAATTTGAAGCTTTGACACTTTGACAGTTGTTATTCCTTCATATGCAGTCTGTAAAATAGTCCAAGCATCTTTAGCAGTTTCACAAGTTGAAATCAGTTTAAATTGATTTAGATCTACAGCATTAAAAATCGCATTTAAAGCCTTAGAATTATTGTTAGCCAAACGATCTTCATTTGCGGTCCACTGATCCTCAGATTTCGGCACATCAATTCCTTCATCATTCTTCATTGTAAGATGCGCCCATCCTACGACAACTATCCTCCAAGCTCTTTCATCAATGGATTTGATAAATGTTCTCATCCGAGCCTTCCAATATGAGTAGTTTGATCCATCCAGTAGTGGTGGTTTGGTAATTGAACTTCCATAACGAAATGTGATCTGCAAAATAGCCAAAAAAAAAAAAAAAACTTTCCCAAAGATCTAACTGAGTTAGTTCAGTAACCTGCTCTTGATGCCACTTGTTAGATTTATGGCCCTTTAATCAATTTGATAATTAAACAAATTAACTAAGTAAATTTGCAGGAAAGTAAATTTGTTGCAACAAAAGTAAGAACACATAAATTTTAACGTGGTTCAACCAACTTGGTCTACGTCCACGCGGCCATCCCCTGGCCAACAAACCAATCCACTAAATTTCAAGAGATTACAGAACCAATGGAAACTTACGCAATTGAAGACTCCCTCTTAACCCTTGCCGCCTAGGTGTAAGACTCCCTTAGTAGATTCTCTAGTTTGGCGAGCTCCCATCGACTTACAAAAGTTCTCTCCCGAGAACACACATTCTTCTCCTGAAGAATGTATACTAAAACATAATAAAAATAGTCTTGAAACTCTAGATGGATTGGTCAATACATATGACTTAAAACAAACTGTGTTGCAACACTAATCAAAAACATTCAGCACACTCTGTTACACAATATGTTGCAACACGACTTGACACAGACAGCCTATAGCTAACTCACGTTTCAGCTCCTTATTTTCTGCTCACTGCTCGCTGCCTTCAACTGGAAATTGATACGCCTATATAAAGGATTTGCTGCAGGCGTTGAGTATAGGTAGAAGTGTGATCAAAGTTATCTCTTTTGCACAAGAGTTCTTGATAGCTTGAACTTTATCACCTTATCACCTTATCTCCAAAGATATCTTTATAGGCACATGGACTCTTCAAGAATACTGTTAGGAGTAGAACTCATCAGAACTGAAAGCTCTTCTAATCGTGACTGCTTCAAAGATGTCTGCAATATCATACTACCACACGCAATATCCACATTTTTATAAAACACAGCCAATAATAATAAAAATCAGATCCTAACAATATTCATTGAGATCAAGAATAGGAGGACATGGGAATGAAGCTATGAAAGCATACCATCGTTTGGACACAAGGGGCATGGCGGATACGTCTTTGTGCGTAAGGAAAGACACGATGTGGTTGATAACATCGTCAGGCAATTTGGAGAGGTCTTTTCGTATATACTAGCTGTCCTATTTAATTTAGCTAAAGAAATTTTTTTTCCAGATTTGTTTGTGAAATTATCAATTCAAGGTCAAGCATAATTTAATGTTTGTGAATTTGAAAAGCTAGACTCAAAATTGACTTGGTAATTGGTAATTAAATAAGTATTGCCAATTTCTTTTGGGTCGCAAGTAATCGAGCACGTAAAGTCCATGAACACGAAATTACATGCTTGGCTATATATATATATATATATATTTTGTAATGAAACTGAGACCATAAGATTTTTTTTTTTTTGGGTCATAATCGTGTGAATATAAGTGTTTATGAATTGATCAATTTGTCCGTCCATCTCCATTTTGGAATGTAATAAACAAATGTGTTGTGATTTTCATAATCTTGATCTCAACAATAACTTTTAAAAAAAATTAAAGATTTATGATCTAGTCACACTTCCAAGCAAATCAGCACATTATGTGTTTTAATCTTTCAGATTATTATTAACATTATTATTAATTCTTTAGAAAAATTGTTTCCAATAATAGAAATATTTAGAGTAATTAAGTGTAGTAAATCCAATGAAACAATATATATTAGTAACTAGATATTGCTAGTTCATTTAGGTAAGAATGACCATGTAAATAAAGGAATTCGCACAAAAGGCACAGCTTGCATTGATGAGTATTTTGAAATATATAGTTGTACAAACGTTGATACTACGCCTAAAGAAGAATACAACAAATCTGTTAAGCTAAGATACAATCAATTCAAATTGATCTAATCTAATGTACATGTCGTGTCAAGATAAAAGACGGCTGGTTGTTGTGATAACTAACGGCCTGATATCGTCAATACTCCCCCTCAAGTTGGAACATGGAGATGCGAAATGCCTAACTTGGCTAACAAATGTGCAAAACGATCATGGCCTAGAGCTTTAGTGAAGATGTTAGCCAACTGATGAGTGGAAGAGATTGGACAAGGACAAAGCTCATTTTCCTGAATGCGTTCCCGAACGAAATGACAATCAATTTTAATGTGCTTTGTACGTTCATGAAACACAGGATTTGCAGATATGTGAATCGCAGCCTGATTGTCACAAAACAAGGAAATAGGAGCCGAATGCATGACCCCATTTTCTTCCAAGTTCAATTGATAACTAACGGCCTGATATCATCAATAGACCACACAGGTTGAACAAAAAATACAAATAACACGTAGAGATTTCAAAAAGTGTTTTTATATAACTCCCGTTCAGTCCTTCAGCCATTCACTCCTTTATTCTTTTACTCTTCTTTATATGATAAAACTTTTATCATATACGAGAGAAATTTGGCATTCAAGACGTAAATTTTTATTGTATAAAAAAGGGTAAAAGGATAAAGGTGACATCAAGCATTGATCAATTAAGTCAAGAAAGTCATTACTAGGATTGAAAGACTTGGAAAGATAGAAAGATAAGTTAACAAGATTTCCTTTCTTTTTAGGTTAGAAAGGCACTCTACCTCTGCTCGGTTCCCTTAAGACTTGTAGAGGATTGATTCACAATGGGTAGGGCCAACTACACAATCAGACTGAGGTTTTTAAAAAACCAAGCAGCATCCGGAAATTAAGTTGATGGTGATACATAGGCTGATTTTACGCCTTTATCAATCCTAGCATCTTTTTTCATGCCTCTCATTCGCATTCCAAGAAAGTAACGATAGAGGCACCAATCTAATAGTGATTCAGGCAATATTTTCATTATGAATCCTTGTAAATAATGTGGCCAATAGGGCATGCAAATCTGTCTATGACCAATCCATTTCACGCTTGCTTTGCTATATGTTTCTGGTCCTGGGATGAAGAAGGAAGTTTTCTTTATTGATGCCATCTTTGTTGCCACAAGTAAAGGGATCTGCAGTTTCCAAGTAAATATATAGTCAGTTATAAACAAATCGATACAACACTAAATACTATCCAGAGTCCAATTGCTTCGAGCATTGCTATATATGATAGTTCACCCTAATCTGTATATATAGTAAAAACTATTATCACAGAAACAAGAATTTAATATCTAATATATGAAAATTTATCATACAAAAAGGGCACTAAACATCACCTAGACGATGCAGAGCATTATTCCGAATAGCTCCCTATGTCATAGGCAGATCCAATTCAGCCCGCACTGGACCTAAAAGTTTGTTTTATATGTCTATATATGTTTACGTATTTTTTCTATTAGCTCCAAATATTTCTTTAAATATCTATGTATTTTTTGTTTAAAAATTAATAATTAGCCCCCTAATGAAGAAAAAATTTATTAGTACATTTGAAAATTATGCGTTTATAGCCCGTATCCAAAAACAATCTTAGATCCATACTTGCCTTACATCCTAGTCTATCTTATGATGCATGCTCTACCAGGTTACTTTAGAAATTAAGGTGGGGCTGTTATTGTCTTTACAATTTGCAGTGCTGCCTAAACAAACTAAACAACTGCTAAAAAAGCTGCGCAATTAAGGGGCTTGTGGAAAATCATGGTCATTGTATATATGAAGCAGCCTCCTAGTGCTTTAAGACATGTGATCAGCCCATAATTTGGGAAACACTATAAAAAAGTAATTTGGTGCTCGAAACTTCTCTATGCAAAGGTTTGGTAAAGGGTCGGACCAGTACTTTAAGTACACTACACACAACCTTACTTTCGTATTTTTAATAAGAGCTTGTTTTCATTACTTAAACGCCCGTGACTTTAATTTCATTTCACACTACGAATTACCAACCTGGCATTGTATATCGATTCCATGCTGCTTATATTCCAAACCAATGGCTCTGGAGAACATTGCAAGATACCTACAGCAGAATGTAGAAGCATTATCATAGGACATTTTCGAGAGCTATATGAATAAGTCCGGAAAAAAAAAAAAAACAGATATTTGGTTATATATTGAACAATCTTCCACATGAAAGTTCTGCGCGATTCAATGTGAAAATATTCTTTATCCTAGAACCTGTGATAGTAGCCTGATCCCCGGCCTTTATTAACAATGTCATTTCAAAACAAAAGGACAGCTCGGTGCGAGAGAGCGTTTATTATATACGAGCTTTGGAAAAGGATAGGATTTACTTTGAATCTATTATATGTAACTTTACTATATAGTTTGCAAGATTCTGTTTTTACTACTTGAATTTTTTACCACCAAGTCCCTCACCGACACATATTTTAAATATTCACATCTTTTTTCCACCAAGAATATTTTATGAAATTTTTGGACTCCCGATTTTGAAATATCTTCGTTTCACGCAATTCGAAAGATCAAAGATTCCTCTATATATGAAAAATATAAATGGAGATTCAGACTCATTTTTTTATTCTAATCTCTCCGAGAAAGAGAGATTCATTCTCTTCAAATTGAAGTCAGGATAAGCAATGGCAAACCAAGTAACGACAAATATAAATTCAAATATTCATTCTCTTCAAATATTTCAACATCCCTTAATCAAATATTAAGCAGCATCCCCTATTTATCAGACTTTTTTCTAAACTTCCTAGTTCCTATCGACAAATATAAATTCAGAAACAAGATTCGTTAGAGTATGTAATTCCTCTACTAGAAAAAATCATAAATTATAAAACTATTTTATAAGATTCTGGGTTACTCCACCAAATATTAATTGATTTTAAAATAAAACTTTATAATTTTGACATGAGAAATGTTATATAACGCTATATTTTTATCACCCAAATATCACTTCCTATATATATATACTTAATTGGAATACTAAAAGAAGAAAGAGAAATTAAAAATTTTGTTACTTTAGCATGTCAACCGAGCATCCACGTAGGAAGTAGTATTTGAGTGATAAAAATAGAGTGGTATATAACAATACTCTTTTGACATAATATCAGAGCTAAGTCATTAGTGCACTCATATTTATCGTGTGTCATGTGTGAGTGATTTTCATCCACGTGTTATCCATCTTCTTTCAAGAATCAAGTCAAGTCACACATAGGAGGGTACTGTTAGAATATATCATTAATCCCACATGAAAAAATTATAAACTCTAAAACCACTTATAAGATTATGAGTTACTCCATCCGACATTAATTAATTTTAAAAGAAAAAAAAACAATATTCTTAAAAAGAATATATGAAAGACCTATGCAGGTAAAAAATCAAACGTATTTATTTTTTCAAAATTACACGTTAGAGCAAGTAAAACCAGATATGAACAAGCAGGATGGGGAATTACTTACGCTTTGGTGGCGGCATAAACTGTGTACAACGGGTAAGAGGAAGTGACACCAGACGAGCCAGACCCAATGTTAACAATCGCACCTTTTCTCTTCTTCAACATGCCTGGAAGAACAGCTTTGGTCACCCAAGTTGTTGCTTGAACATTAACCCTAATAACATTCTCCATCAACTCTAAATCAACCTCATGAAAAAACCTCGCATAAGGGTATGCAAACCCTGCATTGTTAACCAAGATTCCAATATCTAACCCTGTTATGGCTTCTTCTAAAACCCTAGAAATTTCTTCTCCACCATGATCACACTTAGCAAAATCAATAGTAACAGTTTTGATATCAACAGCTTGTGATAATATTGAACCAAAACTTTGTTGGATTTCACTTGATGTTGATTCAAGCTTTAAAGGGTTTCTTCCAACTAACACTAAGTTGAGACCCTTTGATGCTAATTCAAATGCTATAGCTTTGCCAATTCCATCTGTGCAGCCTGTGATGATTGCCCATGAACCATATCGTTTCAGATCTTTTGGTGGTGTTGTTAATCTGATGAAGATGCTGAGAATGAGTTTAGAGAGTGAGATGAAGCCAATTGAAGCTATTGCTAGCAGGAGAAGATGTGTGGACTCCATTGTTGTACATGAAGTTTTGGTGGTTTACATTGTAATTAGGAGATCTTGGCTAGAAGCTATTTAACATTGACCATTGGCCATTTGGTCTTTTGGCATGTGCGAAAGACACGAGATTAATTCTCGTAATATAAAATTGATTTATATTTCTCTTTAATTTAAAAAAAAATTAATTAATTGAGAATAGCAATTCTGAAATAATTACGTTTACCTAGACCTTCATTATAAATTAATTGCAAGACTTCTTCATTTTTTTGGCCCCTCAGAAATTTTAGAATTCTCATTTTGCCACCTGCATTAAATTGATCGTAGTAATGTGATCTTAAAGTTTACCAAAAAAAAAAAAAATGTGATCTTAATAAATATGTGTCGGTTTAAGTCAAAATCACTAATGTTGAACGAATGAATGCATACGATGTTCACATGAAAATATTTTGACAGCACAAGGAACCGCAACCTAATCTATACATTCTTATTTTTTAGAAACCACGTTGAAACGAACAAAGAAACATAAAAAATCTGTCAAAATTTTCTAGGGACAAAAAGAGATTTGCATACTTTAAAAATTACACTAATTTCAATTGTATTCAACATGTTATTACATGGGCCATTGTCACGTTATTCAATTAGTTAAATTGACAATTATTAAATTTGAAAATACTCGATCTCCTTTAAAATTGTTGTAGTTAATATCATTTTAAAATTTGTTTTAGTTGCTAATTCTTTATTAGTAAATATTATTCCCATTACGAGAGAATCTTAGGATATGAAGAAAAAAAAAAGGAAAAAAAAAAAAAAGAAAAGCTAAGATGACACAATTTGATAGGGGAGGTTAGAGTAATTGCAGAATATAGAGGGGAGGTTATTGTAACTTTGGCATTATTGTTTGGTGTAATCAACATTTGAAGAATGCTCACGTGGGTTACCAATCATCGGTTTCTCCGCTTTTGAGTCAAACATTGTAAAGTATCAGATTTAGAATATTTTACGGGACAATTTCATATTTAGTCCCTAATATTTGTAAAATATTTTAATTTAGACTTTATTTTTTAAAATATCTTAATTTAGTCTTTATTATTTTATCAAAAGTTTTAATTTTATCTCTATTATTTAAAATGTCTTAATTTAGTTCCTATTGTTTCTCAAAAAAAATCAATTTCATCCCTATTATTTTTAAAAAGTTTCAATTTCGTCTTTATTATTTTCTTAAAATTTCAAATCCGTCTCTATTATTCAATGACTAAATTAAAATTCTTTGAGAAATAACAAAGTCGAATTTAAATTTTTTTGAAAATAATAGGGACTTAATTGAAACTGTTTGGGAAATAATAAGGACGAAATAAAAAAAATTTAAACAATAGGGATGAAATTAAAACTTTTAGAAAAATAATAGAGACTAAATTTAGGAGTTTTAAACAATAAAAACTAAATTGAATTTTTTTACAAATAATAAGAATTAAATGAGAGATTTTCCCATATTTTATTAATGAAAGATACGTGAGGATTAAGTGAACAATAAGAAGTTTTGTGACCTCCAAACGTGGAAATCTCTACACTTCACGCACACAACACTCTTGCTTGAGACAATGTAGGGCCAAAAATTAGATGGGGACCAAATGGTTTCACAGATTAGAGATACCAAAAATAATTCGAGATTTCAAAGAATTTTATGGGATTAGTCCAAAAGTCTAGCAAAGCAAACTGTGCTTTCACTTGTCGGGATTGGCATGAAAATTTAATCCACAAACAAGTTATCTCCCTGAGGTGTGAGTCTGCGTTCAAAGCAAAAGCTGTTGCCTGTCGTAGTGCCTGTCTATTCACCTCGCAGTCTCCCCTTCCTTTCGTCACTATTAAAAGTGATGTTGTAGCAGTTCTCAAAGCAATCGATTCTCCGAAACTTGTTCCTTGGAGGGCAAGACCAGTATTGGAAGACATCCGAAATATTGTTGTTGATAGCCCAGCCATCAGGTTATCGTGCATTAGGAGATCTGCTAACAAGGTAACCGATTGGGTCATAAAATGTTTCTGTAGAGATAACTTGCCTTTGAATTAGATCGCAAATGTTCCCAACCAACTTTACAACTTGTTGTACTCAGACATTCACCTAACCGGTGTAGGGTGAAACTTTTGTATTTCTCTTTTATTGCAATATATTTATTGTTCCCGACCAAAAAAAAAAGATACCCTATACACGTACAATTTACGACATCAACTTCTAATTTAATCAAAAGTAATTTAATATATAAATCTTTCTTTTTCTTTTTCTTTCCTTTTTCTGTTCGAATTAAAATACATATATTATTTGAAATGGAGTTTTGATATAATAATAAAATTATTTTCTGTGACTGAAAATTTCAAAAATATAAGATAAAATTGTATAAAAAAACTTCAAAATTTTTTTACTCTTTCCCACCTCTCCACCTAACAAAAGTTTCAGTACAGTCTACTATACATATTGAACTTGTGAAACCAATTACCTCAATAATTACCTCACACAAAGTGGGTTAACATTATCAATTATTGAACTCGTGAAACCAATTAAATACAAACACTTTTGCATACACCCCAATAATTACCTCACACAAAGCGGGTTTACATTATCAATTAAAGATTCCTTCTTTAAGTGGGCCATTGAGATTGTACAAGTTGTCATTTGACTAAAGATTCTCTTCTGCGAATGCCAATAGATAAGCACCAAGCATCAAGAACAGCTTCAGGCAACATAGAAGCAATTGAAGTGAATGAACAAGGTTGATTTCTCTGTGAATGACCACTTTTGATGCCATTTTGGTTGAAACACATAATGGTACCTGATTTGAGGATCCAATTCCAAACGAGAGTGGGTGGACGTATTTACGGACTTCGAAGAACCGATCCAAACGTTTACCAAAAAAAATATATATATATTCAAATACTTAAATTTAGGGTGTGTAATTAGACAGTGAGAAATATTAAAATATGCATTTATACAATAAAAATGTCTAATATTATAATTTTTTTTTTCAAAAAAAAAAAAATTAGGTTGAGGGTGTGCACAAGGGCTTCTCTCACTATAGCCTCCTCCACTGTGGGCCTCAGTAGGAACTACAGTCTCAACTGATCCTAAAAGTAGAGTTATTAAAGAGTGAGTTGAAATTGTACTTCTTAAGAATTTATATATTTTTAAGTTACTTTTAAGTTAAATTCTCAAACAACATTATAAGAGGATCCAAATTCAAAATATTTCAAATGATAGCAGGTCATTTCGTGTAGCCATAAGTGTTCTACCAAGAAGGCTTCATGGTAAATTTTTTCAACTCCCATTATGATATGTTACCAACATTTTTTCAGCTGACAAAGCTTGACTATCCATTGGATTCAGTAGAGTCTGACCACCAACTGAAAACCTCACGGGTGTAGCATGACTTCCTAACACATGCTATAGGTCAATCAAGAGTGTGAACTTAATACGCAGTTAAAGAATTTCGAATTCAAACTTGTCAAACATTAATTATTTCTCTTTGTTTGTCACTAGATTATCCCTTGGGAACTATTTCTTGTCCTTCTTACTTTGGAGGGGGTTGTTTTTGAAGATTTTGAACATGTTTATTAGTCGGATGGCGTACATAATATTTTAAGGTAACTCGATAAAGCTCCAAGGATTTTGTTTTTCTTAGTTCAGAGAGAGAGAGAAGGGGTTTTCTCGAAGATTTTGAACATGTTTATTAGTGAGATGGCATACATAATATTTTATGGTAGTTTAATACACAAAACTCTCGATATAAATGAGTCGACAAAAATACATAATATCTTTAATTCTAAATTTGTAAAAGCGACCTTCCACTTGGATGATTGTGGTGGTCCACAACATTTCTCGCAGTATGTAGGGACGTTCTGTATGTTGCAGTAGCAGCAAGCCGTTCTGCATGGAGAGATGCACGCTGCCAAATAAAATAACATCACAAATATCAGTTAATTACATAGAGTATGCTTATATAATCATATAAAGGAAATCTTTTTAAAAAAAAATGAAATTCCATGTTAAGTTATGTCACACTATAATGGTTCATCCTTTTGTACGGTAAATTTTTCTCTATTCAATGTCGTCTAGTAATGGTTTATCTATTTTATATAATAAAAATTTATTTATTAAATGTTAAATTTTTTTTATAGGATAAGAATTCTTGTCATAGACACAGTGCGCGTGTGTAAATATATATATATATATATATATATATACACCCCTACTAATGCGCAATCATAATGGCTCTAAGTGGCATGTTTATATAAATTAAGGACCAACAAGATCGAATGTACATGGATTGTAATGAATGTAGCAACCCCTACTGAACTGCAATTTTTTAAAATATAAGGACATTTTTAATCTGAAATTTCAAATATCACAATTAAGCAACCTAATTGAGTCCTAACCACTGGGCCTTTGGTCTAGTATGCATCTTGCTGTATTATATAGTTTAGACCTTCCTTGAATCGAATAGAAAAGAAAAAAGAATTGAGTCCTAAGGAAAATCAAAGCAAGAAACATAAGGTAAACAGTGACATATCCATGGTATTCACCATAAATGGAAGACGACCATGTGCAGCATCAACCTTAGTCTGATCAGCCATAAAAGTCACAAAAATTAGCAATAAAATGACTACTTTTGAGTTCATCATTAATTGTTATCCCAAGGCTAGAGATTGAAAAAACTTTTTCGAGTATATTTTAGATCTATCTCAATATATATATATATGATACTAGTTTGCTTAAATACAAATTTGTATAGTGGAATTAATTATTAGTTTGTAACTTAATTTGGTAAAATCTGTTATTTAGATTGTGATTAGGTGAATATTACTATCCTTTAACTTAAGATTAATAAAATTCTTAATAAAACGAAGCAAGATATACAACGAATTACCGACATAATTAAGTGATTATCTATTAACTTATGACTTACCAACATTAAAGATATACAACAAATTAAAGCAAGGGAATTACCACTCGGACTTTTGTCCAATGATATATTATTCGTAGTGTTTGCGAGAGCTTGCGAGTTTGAGTCTTACTGGCTACATCTATAATATATGTTGTACGACCTTATACCTTCCTTTAAAAAAAATAAACAAACACAAGGTAATTGGATCCCTGATATAATAACGTTATCATAAAAATCAATGATAGTGGAGTGATGAGATGGTATATTGCCCGTGAGGACCGGTGATTGGTCGTCGATGTCATTTACTGTGAGTGTGTAAATCTAAAGGTAGGGTTTGATTGGCTTTGGGCCCATGTTGTCTTGCCAACCGTCAGGCCACTTTGGGATTTGGGCTTTATTTTTTGTTTTGCTTGGGCCTGTATCTTTATTGCCATCCGGCATCCACACAGGTTGGTTTGGGTTTTTGTTTGCTCCCGTTTTTCTTGTGGCCCGAGTGAGTCCGGGCCTTATGTTTGTAATTGTCTTTTATCAACGCATGCAAGTTTGATTCTGACAAAGAAAATATCAAAGCCACTAGTCATTTAGTCTAATGATATGATTCTCACTTTAAATGCAAGAGATCTCGAGATCAATTCCCATATGTAATATCCAAGTAATGTAAAATAGCTTACGTCTCCCTTAAATCAAAAAAACAAAAGAACGATGTCCCAAGGGGGGAAGTAAGGGAGAACGGTATAATAATGCGTCTTCATTGGCACTTCGCTTTAACTCCATAACACTCCATGTCATTTTTTCAATTCCGAAAAAAATCTCTCTAAATAAGTAAAAGTCATAATTAATTAAGAATGAATGAAAATATGATTATCACTATTAATGCAAGTAATTATACCATTGGAAAGATCTCTAAATTTATAAGATCACTCACAAAAACTCATATAATGATTGTGAAAAGCATAAATAACCTAAAGAGTGAGTTTAGGCTATTTTATACTTGCTTTTTCAATTGTTTCACAGCAAAATATGTTTTGATATGTAATAATATGTGTCTGTGGAAAGCAATATTGTTGATACAAAATCAAAAGAAGATGCACAGTTGTACCTTACAAATTATTCAGTCTGTTTTGATGAACTAGATGTGTAGCGCCATATGATGCCTCCTAGTAAGTTGTTTACAGAATGAGAAGCCATTGGTACAATGATGCTCGAGGACAGAATTGCAGCGTATCCATAGAGAACGCCAACAAATGTCGCCCTGAAAGCCATTTAAGACTAGTTAATATTCTTTTCACTGTTAAGAAAATTAAGTCATGAGAGTAAACGCGACAGGAATGAGAGAAAGTCGCTGCTTATTTGATTACCAAGAGGATATATGGTTAAATTGCAGAACAGGTAAAAGTGTCAAAAGAAAATGTGACTAATACCAGACAGCAAAGGAATATTTTCGACCACTGCCCAGGTGCAATATCCCAAATAAAGCGGCAACTAGGAACACGCTCTGCCAGTTCAGCCCAAAAAGTGGCAAAACTGCACCACGAAAAAGAAGTTCCTGCACGGCAGACACATATAAGGAAGCAAGTCATGAATTCCTCTCCAAACGCACCCCGGGTATATGAAATGATATTTAGCAGATTTGAAATGCTTACTTCAGTAAATCCAGGAAGAAATGCTACAACTATGTAATCCAAAGGTTCGAGTGAAGTGAGGACCTGCAATTTCAAATTTTCCGTACCTAATTAATAGAGCATCCAAGGTCCCGTGTGGATACCGACCATAACTAAGGCATGAAAGCAATGAAGATTCTACAGAGACGTGACATTTTTGGAATCACATTAATGAGGAACCACATAATTCATAATAGTTCGGTGAACCAGAAAATTTCGTGGAAAGTTTAACAAACCATTCAAGTTACATTTTCACTTTATCTACGTTAAAAAAAATTATCGGCCCCCCTATTTTTAAAAAATATTTTGGCCCCCTTAATGTTGAATCCCTAACTCTGCCCCTGCTTTATCTAGACCTGTCAGAGTAAAATGATATAGCTGCAACCTCACAGCCGTTCATGGAACATATGGGGTGAAAATGGGACTACCTGCCTATTGGCCGCTTCACTGGACTCGGCAAAATCTGGCCATATCATTAATAGTAGATACCGGAGTGATGACACCAGCATAACCATTCCTGTTATCAACCCGACATGCCAGATCTCAAAGCTAACTGTACCATTACAATGCAGATTAGTGAAAATCTTAAAATGATTTACTAGAGTGTCTTGGATAAGACTTGAGAGACACACGTTTCCCCTAGCTGTAAATTAAGAAAGAGGATCAATATTTCTATTCAGAGAAATAAAGTTATACAGTACTATCCATATCTAGTAGGTAAGTATATCTCTGAGACAACTTCGAAAATCCTACAGTTAGTGCATTTAAGTTTAACCGAGTCTTCAGTTGTTACTTTTCAGAAGAGCTGTTCTTCATGCAATTTATATATCCACTAAGTAGAAAAATCGGCATGAAATTTTTAAGTCTAACAACTTATACTAGCTATTCAAAAGTTCCATTATCAGTTCATGTTCAACATCCTTGAAAAATCAGGGACATATTGACACTATCACTTAAACTCTTTCCATAATTTTGTGTCCATGACTATATTTTCAACCACAGATGGGAACAATTGAAGAAATGGTGACTGGTATTAGATGGGATGATTCCAAATCTCTGTGAATGTGTAAGAAGAAATACTAAAGTGGTATACTAATCAAATGTGGCAATGCATTACTATTCTTCTTTTTGTTCATCAATGATGAAAAGCATCTGACAGAAAAGCTTTTAGATAGTTAAAGATTTGTATTGGTTATAAAGAAGTTGTAAACGCCAAGTATTTATATTCAGAGAAGACAACCAAGTTAACGAATCAGCCTCATTATATTAGTGTTCGGCCATTAAATGAATTGCTTGGAGGATCTCAAATACCACAACTTAGATACTCTTGCAAAGAGATGAAAAAGGAGTATTTATTTGTTAGCATCAAATTTAACATGAATTACTTATAGAACAGGGTAGGTACTCAGTTTTACATGATAATACCGTTGAACAGTCCGTAACTGGCAATCCTTCTGTCGATGCCATATGAGAAACCTGCAAGTTTGATTACAACACAAACCTTCAATGACAAATGTTCATTTATCCAATTTTGCTACAATTTCAAACATAACTTATTTTACCGACTATAATCAAACAAAGTTAAAGATGAATCCAGATATACAATATAGAATGTATAATAGACATGTCATACAAGTTCAGACAAGAAATATGAAAAAATGTTCATACCCTACAACTAATTCAAAAAATAGAAGCAGTATATCAAATGTAGGTTCATCGGCGAAAAGCTGACTTTTTGTAATGTCTTGCCATTAGGCTTAAGTAATAACCCGAGTAAACTATTTTGAGACTAGCTAATATTTTACCAAGAGAGTTATTCTGCCTACAACACACATCTTGTTTGCGAGCACGGATTCTTAGCCTGCTTTAATGATGCAAAAACAGAAACGAGGTTAATGATCTCTAGCAAAGAGAATATACCTGACGAATTATAACACCCAAAGCACCAATCAAGAAGGAAGTAACAGTGCATGCCTGAAGAACAGCACTCCTAGATGGAACATCTAAATCCATAGAAGAGGATACAGCATTGCTATCTTGAAGATATTCAGCTCCTGAAAGGGTATCATCTTCATCAAGCAGAGTCTTCTTAGGAGGTGAAATTTCATTCTTCTGAGCACTTCCTCGCCTTTTTGACTTCTTTATCGAGTTCTGACCCGCTAAAGCGATTACATCAACTCTAAACGTCTGCAGAGAAGGGATAAGGAAGAGAGCAGCTGAGTAAAGTACAAAAAAATCCTCAATTTTTGTTAAAATTGCACGTTAAATCTTATAGTAGCATAATAATTTAATAATTGTCAATACTTTATGAAATTGTGCTTCGCTGCCCCGGCCAGTGTTGACTTATTGAATTATTTATTATACATAATGTAACTTTGATAAAACACAAGAACTTTTTCCTACAATTACCCAGAGAAGTGGCTTAGAAGTACAAGAAACAAATGGAATGAGATGAACTGATCTTCTTCTTGAACTAAGGAATCGAGAACTCACACTGCATAGTCTGGAAGGTAGGGCTACATATTTTGGTAACCTATCTGCAACACCAAATTTCCAACCTGATATGCAAATACATAAACAAGAGTCAGTACTTTCTTGAACTCTTTTTAGTGGGGTGTCAATAGAAGCAGAAAGAAAATGACTCAGGTCCACGAAATTCTCCTATGTGTGAATCCGAGAAGGGTCGGACCCACAAATGTAGTCAAAATAGACTATGCTAAAAGACCACCAATTGATACTCTTATGAGTTATGCATGATTGCCATTTTTGAAGGCCATCTCTTATACCATCTGTAAAGATCCAAGCAAGCTCAATTACTGGTATGTTAACATATCATATCTAATTAATTAGTCCAAAATGCTAATATTTATATTCACAGTGAGTAATCTTACGTTATTATAAATTAAATACAAATCTCCTAAAGAACCAACGTATAACGGGATATCATGAAAGGATAACTAACATGCTGAAGTAGGACATGGTGTTGACTTCCATGGACAGTGTCCTGCAAGAGAACTCATTACTGATGTTTGATGATGACTACAAACAGCTTTTGAGTCCCAAACTTGGTCGTGCACCTCACATTTGTTTGTGTTGGAACAGTCTTGTAATACAATTCATACATAAAAATCAAGAAAGAGAAAAAAAGATTGAAAAGATAAGGGGTAGTTTTTGCTAAATAGTCCTTGTTGTTTCTTGACTTTTTAAGTGGTGCTCAATATTTCACTTTAATGATAACATTATCCCTATACTTTTAATGGTTCAATTTAAGGCAAACTTTTATTCAACAAAAATTCCTATTAATTTTACACATTTTATAGATAATGTTTCTCATCTAAGAATCCCTTGCAATTTGCAGCTTTCTTTCCCCTTTGATCACTTATGAGTCTATCATTTTTCTTTTTTACTTTGCCTACACTTTGAATTGGGCCAATTAATAGTTTAATATTATCGCACTCTAATGTTGGTCAAATATTATAGAGTCGAGTTAATGAAAAGCGATCAAATTTTTACCTCTATATGGAAGACGTCAATTTTTAGTTATACATTTGACTATTCTAATTCATTAAAATACTTATTTAAACCTCGACAGCTATAAACGTAAATTTTAGTTATCTACTCGTTTTGTTATGAATGTTAAATCATCCTATTTCCTTGTCAATTTATCAATTTGACTATTTCTATTTTTTGGTTTTTGGATATATTTGTGTTAAATTCATAAGTGTTCAAGCTTGCTTTAGATAATATATTGATTGTTATCATCAAATTGTTCCTTAAAAATGTTACCAAGTTCATGTCTTTTCACATGATACACATTTATAATTTTATCTAGGGAATATGTTAATAATTTTTCGTTGTTTAGCTTATTATCTAGGGTGCTATATTGCTAGAAAAGTAATAGTTTATTTCACCCTTCACCCCTTCTTTGTATTATAAAAAATTTTGTATTGAATGTCAAACCTTTTATGTATATAATCAAAATTTTAAAAAAGTATAAAGGAGTGATATATAATAATACTTTTGCTGAAAAAACACCAATAGCTATGTTGCTTGTGTGGCAACACGGTGTATAGAGTCTTACACCTACCTAGTGCTAGAAGGTCAGAAGAAGAAGTGTTATAAGCTTTGAATAGAAGCCCCGATAAACGACGGCAATAACTCTAACTGTCTTAAGGTAGTGAAATTCTTTGTTACATAAGTAACGACTTACACAAATGGTGTAACGACTGCCCTGCTGTCTCCGACATAGACCTAGCTGAAATGGCTTGAAAAATGACCATATCTCTAGTGCATATGCCTCACGCAGCACCAAACACACAACCATGTATGTTTGGGAACGATTTTCATCCCCAAGCAAATTCCACTTGAAACCTAAGTTCAAACAGCACTACAGGAGCTCTAACAGTAGCTTCATGTTACTTCATGTCACGTACTAACAGGGACCCATAACTTGGGCACCAAGTTGAGTAGCCTCTACCCACAGGAGACGCACTTATGCCTATTGTTTACGAACATGTGATATTTACGATTAAGGTAAAACTCAGCACCCAACCTTCCCAAACTTGTTATGTTTCACTTATTCATGCTTGTCAACCTAGTGTAACTGGTTGGCCCCGTCCTTAGCCTCAAGAAACAGGGGCCCCGCGGAATGGTATGCGCTTGGCTCGTGTCACTCAGCTCTAACTAATTATAATTACCTCAATATTAAAAAAGAAATAAGAAATTGAAAAGATCCTTTTGAAAAAGGTGAAAATTTATTTGGGGAAAGGGAAGAGAGGAGGGGAGGGGAGGGGAGAGGAGGGGAGGGGGAGGGAGAGGCAAAGGAGGTGGTGTCAGATTAATACATCCAAAGCTAGTTGTAACAAGAACTCTCAAATCCGGGTTAAAATTGGTGTTTTTAGAATTCAATTGTTTGATGAAGTTTTTTTCTGTAAATTTAGTGACTATATGAAAAGCTAGCTAGAAGTGTACCTGATTCCATCAACTCGATCTGCAATCATCTTTCCTTGTCTTGGAACGAGACCAGATGTATTTAGAGACTTGAATATATTCAACACTTAAAATATTAGTATAATATATCAACTTTCACAAAATATACCTTTATCGTCATTGGTTTCCTCACTAATCAATCGTTTGGATTCAGAATCAATGTTAATGGCAAGGTGATCGCTAGATCATCCCTTCTGCAGAGTTGGAGGATGAGCAACTGGTGAGACAGATCGAATAGATTTATTCGTGCCAACTGTTTAATTTAAAAAAAAAACTATTTGAAAGGGCATTTATGTCCAAAAATCTAACTATTTTGTCCACATGTACATTTAAACATCCGTCCATTTGCATCTCAAGCGCGTTGGTGTCAATCTCCGTTAGAACAAATGATTTTTTGGACAACATGAGGGTCCTATACACTTATGCCAAAATACAGGGACTATTTATGCTAATTTTTAAATCACAGGGGGACCAATACACTTATGCCTAACCACAGGGGGGTTTGGTGTACTTCACCCAAGAATATTTTATCATGAGAGGTAGGTGAAGATTAAATACAAAATATGGATGAATCTAGAATATTTTATCAATAAGTCAGAAAATCACATAGTCGTACCCAATGAATCCCTCTAGTGATTGCCTTTTCATGAGATCAGATCGGATTATTTGTGTCATATCAACATAAATTATATCTATTCACACAAATACCTTGACAATTTTTGTTCGCTCAATACGTCACAAAGTTGATAGCAAATAAAGATAGAGGAATATACCACCCTTGATCTCTCTATAATCCAAAATGCAATTGAGTTGATCTATCATTAGTTTCAATAAATGCATCCTGATCTTGTGTGTTGGTCACGGAGATCATCTTTTTAGTAGGGTTAATAACCATTTTATAAATTTTCTCAACTCCTATTATTATATGTTACCAACATTTGTATGTATACCCTAATATGTCACACCTTTGACTTCATGTTAAAGCCTTTGTAACCGATTTATTGACTAACTCTCAGGTAAACTAATAAAAAGAACTCTCCAATTTGAGTTCTACTCACATTTCGAATGAATTCAATTGATAATATCAACATATTTTTGTGGAGTCCAAAGAGTGTAATGGTTTTTTGGGAAATATTTCCCATTGTTCTTACTTAACAGAGAGAGAAAGAGGGTTGTTCTTAAAGATTTCGATATGTTTATTAGTCGGATGACATACATAATATTTTATGGTAATTTGATACACAAGACTCTCGATTTACACGAATCTGAAAATACATAATATCTTTGATTCTAAATTTGTAAAAGAGGCCTTCCACTTGGATGATTATGGTCGTCCATGTTGAGAGTCAACAATTGACTTTTTCTAGAATAATGTCGACAATTCTTTTGTCCAAATTGTTTAATATCCTTCTAGTAGGTTCACAGGAATTGTCCAAATTGTTTTATATCCTTTATTCACAAAATATCTCATTAATCACAATATTAAAATAATGCTTGGTAGAAGATTATTTAGTTGGTGACAAGCTTTAACCGACTTCATAAGTCAGTGAAGGCCATCTATAGATAGGGCCTTTCTGCTTCATTTTATGTCGTGGCGTGATAAGCAGAGAAGAAAGGTGTTCTCTGCAAAGTGACTTTGGGTGTGTGGTGTTAATGTGATGTATATGCTGTAGAAATAAGAAGAGTGAATTGTGAGAATGAAAATGAAATATTGTTTTGTCCACAATATTTCTTGCACCCGATTAACTCCATAGTTTAAAAAAATAAAACTAAATAAAAAGTAACAAAAAAATATATAAGACCTTGGGTGTGTGGTCTTGATGTGATGTATATGCTGTAGAAATAAGAAGAGTGAATTGTGAGAATGAAAATGAAATATTGTTTTGTCCACAATATTTCTTGCACCCGATTAACGCCATAGTTTAAAAAAATAAAACTAAATAAAAAGTAAAAAAAAAATATAGAAGACTTTGGGTGTGTGGTGTTAATGTGATGTATATGCTGTAGAAATAAGAAGAGTGAATTGTGAGAATGAAAATGAAATATTGTTTTGTCCACAATATTTCTCGCAACCGATTAACGCCATAGTTTTAAAAAAATAAATTAAAAAAATAAAACTAAATAAAAAGTAGAAAAAAATATAAAATAAAAAAAGTAACTAATGGGCCAAGTCTTGGCCCATTAGTTACTAATAATAGGCCTAGCCTCATATTTCACTTTTTTTTCTCTCTACGGGTGCAAATAACTAAGTAAAAATTGTGTTACAATCTACACATAAAAATAAAATTTCAAAACAATATATTAAAAAATGCGAGTCAAAAAAAACTAAATAAAAAAATTTTAAAAAATAAAATAAATGTATACTTACTCTGTTTTCCTTTCCCAACAATGCTCTCAATTGAGCGAAAAATAGAGTTGAGTGCTTTAGGCTCCGTTTGTTTGCTGTAAAATATTTTACCGGAAAACATTTTCTGGATTTTACAGTGTTTGGTAACACTAGAAAATTAGTCAACCATAAAATGTTTTCCAGTCAAAAATTATGGCAGCTTTTTCTTAATTTTACGGTATTTGGTAACACCGAAAAATTGGTCAACCGTAAAATATTTTCCGGTCAATAATTGCGGCTAGTACAAAATTATGTAAAATGTTTTCATGTCCTTTGGGATAAGAAAATATTTTACCGAACTTACGGTACATCCAAACATCAGAAAATATTTTTCAGTATTCTATTTTTCAGTAAAATATTTTACATCAATAAGTTATTTTACGGCAAACAAACAGAGCCATGTAAAATATTTTATTTTCCAGAAAAACACTTTCCACGAAAAATATTTTACACAAATAAATTATTTTACGGCAAACAAACAGAGCCTTAGTCTTGTCGTTTTCCTTCTTTTTCCGAATCCCAAGCTTATGAGTAGCATCTGTTGCAACCTTAGTGCTAGTACCCATTATAGTGAAGTAGGACACAATTGTCCAAGCAGCTTTGTGGATTTTGTCATCTCAAATACGGAAGGGGTTGAAACTATTGTCATTGTTGTCGTTTGGAATGTTGGTATTGTCGTTGTTCGGAATGTTAGTAGCCATTTCACCGGATTTAGAGCTCTCTCGCAAGGAAATGATTTTCAGTGAAGTTTTGGGAAGATGATGTGTTTATATAATAACATGGTTATTATGTATAATAACTAATTTTTTTTTTTTTTTAACTTTCAGTGAAATTCAGCTCAAATTAATTATTCAAAATAAACGGTCGAGATCATCTGCGCCGCAGATTAATAAAAGACTTTTGACTATGCCAAGAGCTTCACATATAAATGCTTTAATGGAGTGACAGCGTGTTGTACACGCGCTGGCTTAAGGCACGTTCTTTTATCGTCTAGTGTAATAATGAGCTAGCTGCGCGTAGGTGTGTGTGTTCGTGACAATCTGATCAAATCTTTTTCATAATGCTGATATGTGAGTGACACAATCTGTAGTTCAAAAAAATAAAAAAAATGTGACTCAATCTGCATGCATGGCAAAGGTTCGGATTTAAGGGTAACTTTTTAAAGGCATGTATTGGTTAATTTTGTTGAAGATCAATAAAATGTTAATATGTGGACATAATTAGTTATATTAGAATATGAATGACATCGAAAGAGAAGAAAGAGGCGAACCGTTAGATATCATTCTTTTTGCATTGTTCATTTTTTTTTTATATGTATGTTTAATTAAAATAGAAGGACAAAAACACAAAAAGAAAATTATAAATTTGATACATTAATTAAAATATTGAATGCCCAAATTGAAAAATATGTGAAGGGGCTCTGGTGGTCAACGGGTATTCTCGTGAGGGTGAAGACAACAGATTCAAACAAACTCTCTTTAGATTGATGCCTAAGATCATTAATTTTAAAGGTAATTACAACTGCATGGGATACTTATTATGTAATGGAGGAATTCTCGTATAGTCAACAATTTTTTCTACCCTTATTTCATAATAGCAATAATCAGAAATTCTTTAGAATTTATTTTGTCTATTACTTTTTTATTTTTTAGTTTTATTTAAAAAAATAAAAATATGAAAAATATATTCAACAACAAATTTTCTTTAAAAAAGTTTGATGTCAAAGAAAAATATGAATAAAATTAAAACCTCATAACAGAAATTAAAATTTAAGCTAAAATTCATGAGGAAAAAAAAAAACACATTCTATCTGAAATCAGATTATGACAAACTCTCAAGGTAGGATTTGGTAATATAAGATCTCAAGACCAGGAGACATGCACCTATCTCTTTAAGAACATGCCCATTGGAACCTAGCCTGGGCCAAACCGATACTTGCATGAGTGGGGCTGCTGCCGAGGTTCAATCCAATTTTTTAAATATATATATATTTTAAAGTTATTTTTTAAACTCTTACTATAAAAAACAATATATATATATATATATATATACACACACACACGAACTGATAAAGTAAAGTTTGAGCTCAACTATTAAGTCTTCCGAAATTGCTGGCCTACACCAATAAACATACGACGGGCTATTCCTGTGAGATAATTCTGACGCTCCAATTAGCGCTTAAATTAAATAAAATTTGTTGAGCTCGATAAATGCAACCCATTAAATAAAATAGGTAAGGTTAAGTTTTTAAGCTTGTAATGTTATACATCTTCTCCAGTGTGATTTAGGGTAGTTATACTAACCAAACCTCTGGCTATGCCACCAAAATATCATGTCGCCAAAAGCAATTAATTAATGCAATGAGATAGTTTGAGTGCTACAGTAACTATTCTTGATAGCATAGTTTGACTGACATAACCCTTATCAAATTACGTCATCATCCAGTCTATAGAGTTCGTTAGTCAAAATCATCCTTTAATCGATGATTTTACGCATGTCACCTCATCTCGATAGCTCAAGTCAGACAATACCCATATCACGAGCATTACAATATAAATCTTAAATTCGTCCTAGCCCGAGAAAATTTGTTAACATACTTATATGCACCTACCTCATTTAGAACGTGCCCCTTGAAACCGAGCCGGGGCCAAACCAATCGAACAAAAGTTACCCAAACTGATTCATCATCTCCGTTACGCCCGCAAAGCACCACACCCCCTACACACACACACACACACACACACATATATATATATATATATATATATATATATATATATATAGGGGCCCCACTTTCCACCCCCGCAAATGTCCACCGCTTCACCACCTCCGCCACCACCGCCACCACCGCCGCACCTCACTCCATCATCATCTTCCAAAAAGCAGATCAACAAATCCACAAATTCCCTTCATATCCTCACCAAATCGAAGACTACAACAAAAATAAACAACTGCAAATTTCTTCGGTGTAAGTTGCAAAGCTTCGTCGTCGTTGTGTTGCAACAGCAGTAGAAGTGGACGGTTGATTGCGTATCCGAAACCGATCTTATCCACATTATCTTGAAGGTGCCGCCGTTGATGGCATGTTCGTCGACTGTTTCTGCGTTGGATTCCAATTTGATGCCGTTGACCCGATGTGACTAATTGGCGTCGTCCTTACCCTCGAGGAATAGAGTGCCATGTGGGCTGGTTTACGCTCGGTCCGTGTCACTGAACTCTAACTAATTACAACACCACGATATTAAAAAAGAAATAAGAAACTGAAAAAATCAACACAAAACAAAATAAAAATAAAAATGTATCGCTTTTTTTACACTAAAAATGAGTTACAATTAAACTTTATGCCTAAAGCGGCTAATAGCTATTGTATACATTTGGTCAACAGCAACATGCCAACATCTGAATATTGGACCGTTTTCCCAAAGCATCGGGACTTAAGACTAGGATTCTCTATATCCCTATTAACATCTGATTGCAGAGAATCCAAATGAAAACACTATAGTAATAATAATAGACATGTACAATTTATACCCTTTTGAAAAAGGTGAAAAATGGAAAAGGAATTATGTCTATTCTACAAAATAAAATTAATCGCGCGTTACTGTGGTCTTTGAGGATTGGTTAAAATATGTTCCTACAAAATGGTACCCAGCAACCATAAATGCACGAAGAGCCAGTAAGCGATTAGACCTAGCCTCGCCCTTGGATGATTCATCAGCGCTCGACTGCCAGATACCCTGAGAAAATTTATTTGGGGGAAAGGGGGGCCAAACGAAAAAGAGTCAGACTAATACATCCAATACTGGTTGTAGCAAGAACTCTCAAATCCGGGTTAACATTGATGTTAATAGATTTCAATTGTTTGATGAAATATTTTTCAGTAAATGTAATCATAGTACCTAAACTGGAATAACATCAAGTGAATATATGAAAAGCTAGAAGTTTACCAGATTCCATCAACTCGATCTGCAATCATCTTTCCTTGTCTTGGAATGATACCGGATGTATTTAGAGACTTGAACACGTGACCTGCAAGAACCGACTTCAGTTTCACGATGCAACATTCAAATCTCACTATAATATATCAACTTTCACAAAATATACCTTTATCTTCATTGGTTTCCTCATTAATCAACCGTTTGGATTCAGAATCAATGTTAATGGCAAGGTGATCGCTAGATCCCTTCCGCAGAGTTCGAGGATGAGCAACTGGTGAGACAGATTGAATAGATTTATTCGTGCCAACTGGCCCCTGCAATTATTAATAACATTAATTATATTAATCAAGACTGATTCTTGAGCATGTACCTAAAGTCCTGCCCATTTAATTTGGACAGGATGGCAAGTACTGTACATTTACAGAGAGAGGGAGAGAGAGTACTAGCATCCGACAGACACCATAAGCGAGCCAAATGGATAGATAGATCAAGTTACGAAAAATGATCAGCCATGCAAGCTGCCAATATTTTATTAGACCCCCTCTTCCCACATCCCTCCAAAAAGTGAAGAGGATGACAAAGAATACGATTTAAATAATGAAGTAAAAACTGATGAGGATACTTCAAAGATATGACAATGACAGCAAACAAAAAGAACAAACACTTCAACCATTAATTAAGAAATCCAGAATGCACATGCATTGCCGAGTAAGTAGATGAAATGTAATCATGAAGTAAGAATTACCGTATCTTGGATTTCAGATATCTCTGACTGAGCAGGTGAGGAGGAAGATGATGCAGAAATGCCTCTTGCCTGGACATTCTCTGTTGAAGCAACTCTAGATTGACTAGAATCTTCAAGTAATCTAACCTTGCTTGACAAGTCATCCACAAGCTTCTGCATTCCAAGTAACCTGACACCCAGTTCCTCTGCTTCTGATTTGAAGTTTTCGGATTCCATCTTTGTAGACAAAACTAGTTTCTCAAGCACTTGTAATAATTCTGTCATGTCAGCTGCATTTGGACGTTCAATTAACTCTTCACCTCCCAGCTTCTGGATAATTGTTTCGAGACCTATAGCCAAGCCTAGTAATTCACTCTTCAATTTTTCAGAATTATTCTTCTCCTTGTTGTGTTCCTCAACTATCTCCTTCAGATCTTCAATTTCATGAACATGTCTCTCAAGGGTGGACCGCAGCTGTTCTTTGTCATGAGCCACTACACTAATTTGGTGCTTTAACTCAGTGTAACTATCAATGATGTAGAAGAGTTTCCTGACATCAGCGGAATTATGGAGCTGCAGGTCTCTTGCTTCAAGCTCAGAAAGGGGGACTTCAATTCTGATTATCTTATCAAAAAGGGACTTCATTTGGGATGCTGACAAGAGAGAATCCTCAGCGTCTGAACCAACAGATATGAACATGGACAAAGGAGAAAAGAAGAGCATAAGGTACAGCAAGTGATTTGTTGTGTTCATAAAAACAGAAAAGAGATAAGAAATACCTTGTATTTTCTTCAATGAAGTAGCATACATTGACGACAATTCTGCTTCTCTCTCATTCAGCATCTTCCATTTTTCTTGATAATCATCCAGTTTACGCCTCATCTCCATGCACAAGTTCTCTGAGGCTTTTAGATCACTCTCCAATTTGGAGATCTTATTTTGGGATAGATCCCTTTCTTCCAACACTTTTTCACTGGTTCTCTTATTTTCATTCAGTTCATTCTGCAAGTACTCAATGGTAGTGATCATCTTATTCACCATATTTTGAAAATGTATGTTGAAATTTCGACTTTGCCGAGCAGCAGACAACAGTTCCTCAGCTGCTTCTAGATACTTGTTATCACGCTCTAGTTGATCCCCTACTACGGCTTCCACACCAACAGTTCTGAATTCCATTGACAAGGTCTCATTCAATTTTCCCAATTCAGAATTAGATCTCAGTACTGATAAACAACTCTGAAACTCTGATTCCAGTTCTTTTGCGGCATCAGTACAAGCAGGCAACAAACTTCCAATATGACTTTCAAGCATGAATACTGTGTTTTTCAGTGCTTGTCTATCCATTTCCATGTCATTCACCTTTTGCTTTAGGGATTTTATGAGCTCTTGCATAGTGATAAATCCATGCTTTGTTGCCTGTAATTTTGTTAACAGAGATGTAATCAAGTTATCCATAAATGTAGAGATACCTTCAACTTTATCAGCCAGGAACTTGTCCTTCAGATGTAATCCTTCCACATTTTTCCCAATATGGAACACGATATTGTCACCATCAGTCGCAATCTCCTCGCCAGAAGCCTTTTCCATATTCAACATGTTATCAAGGCCAGCTGATAGAAGAGTTGGCATACTGGAATCATACTACAGAAAATGTGAGCGATGACAGAAGCTCATCAGAAGATAGCAATATTTGGAACTGTATAATTTCAGAGCATCTCTAAAATATATGACAAACATGGAAAAGATGATGCAAGTGAGTGCACGCATGAGAAAGAGAGAGAGAACTCCTCTCCTGGACAAGCTCCAATTCAAGAGAAACAAGGATCAGATCACCCAGAAGAATATGGCAAAATTACAACAAATATCTGTAAAAACAACTAGACATATGAAAAGAGTGCTAACCAAACCCAACCAGAAAAGAAAAGAAAAATAGTATACACTTGTGATTTTGAAAGAAAAGAAAAAAAATCTTCAAAATAGGAATCCTTTCTTAGTATAGGTTCTGGTCATGTAATGAGAAAAATCCAGAGTTTCAATGATTCTCACTACCTAAAACAAACGATCTTGTCCCATTGACAGATCACGGTAACGTACATCTTCCCCGTACATAGACATCAGACATAAATTAACCATATAAAGTAGTTTAAGATTAAGATGCATAAGAAGGAAGAGTTTAGAAGACATATCAGACAGACTAGCATGCACAAACAATAAACTGTTGCTTTCAGTAAATGGATTACAATATTACCTCCAACGAAGGATCATTTTGCAACATTTCTGAATCTGTTTCAAGAATATGATCCCTAATTTCTCTGAGGAGAATATTCATATCATTCAAGCTACCGATTTTTTTCTCAAAGCTTTGTTGCAGTAACGATGCCAGAGTCCCATCTTTCTTAAGCCTTCTAAGACTAGTTAAGTGACCAGAGAGCTCCATAGACCTATTCTCTAAGCTGCCATGGGTTCCAGCTAACTCTTGCATGCAAGCATTTAACTTGAGATTAAGTGCTGAAATCTCTTCTTCAGCATTATTCTTTTCTTTCAGAAGATCAGAAATTTTGCTCTCAGCATTAAATAGAGAATCTTCCAGTGAATCAACTTCATCCTTGAGCTTCTTTATCTCGTTCTCCAAATCCGTTTTATCGCTTATGGCCTTCTTAAGTGCTGAAATCTCTTCTTCAGCATTATTCTTTTCTTTCAGAAGATCAGAAATTTTGCTCTCAGCATCCAATAGAGAATCTTCCAGTGATCTTATAGTCGAGTTGGCATCAGTAAACCTGATAACATGTGAATCAACTTCGTCCTTAAGCTTCTTTATCTCTTTCTCCAAATCCGTTTTATCGCTTATGGCCTTCCTAAGTGCTGAAATCTCTTCTTCAGCATTATTTTTTTCTTTCAGAAGATCAGACATTTTGCTCTCAGTATCCAATAGAGAATCTTCCAGTGATTTTATAGTCGAGTTGGCATCGGTAAATCTGACAATATGTGAATCAACTTCATCCTTGAGCTTATTTATCTCTTTCTCCAAATCCGTTTTATCATTTATGGCCTTCCTATTATCTTCTGCAAGGAGAGAAACATTTTGCTGTGCATGAGACAATGCGTCTTCTAGTGATTGTATAATTTTATCAGTGTCAGAATGTTTGCTGGTATGAAAGGAAATCTCCTCTTTCACTTTCTGTATTTCCATTTCAGCCGCATCTCTGCTAGCCAGTGCCTCTTCTTTCTCATTGATGAGCATGGAGATTTTGTTCTCAGCCATTTGCAAAGTATCTTCAAGAGACTTTTGACTGGCACAAACCTCTGCATACTTAATTGTTTGAGAAGAAGCTTCCTCAATTGCTTTCTGTAACTCCTGTTCGAGATACGTCTTTGAAACTTCCAATTCTTTCTTTTCTTCTAGAAGCTCTGAGATTTTGCTTTCTGCAACTGATAAAGCATCCTGCAACAATTTCACGGTCATCTGGACTTCGTCCAGTTTGCTGGCTAAAGCACTGGCTTCGTCCTTCGCTTTCCTGAACTCCTGTTCCACTTGTATCTTTGCCGACTGGCACTCGCTAAGGTAACCTGCCACCCACTGGACCTTTTCTATAGGCTCTTCAAAAACTGAATCAGCAGGAAGAACAATGCCATCAATTAACTCAAACACTCTCTGTAACATGTTGTTACACTCTACTAAGGACTTCTCGACTTCATTCTTTCCTTCCTTGATAGCAGTAACATCAGCCTCCAACTCAGGGATGTGTTCCACGTCAGCTGACAATTTATTAATTTGATCCATGTAGTCGTTACATGTAGATACTTGCTGCTTTAACTCTAACTTCAAATTCTCAATTTCAGTATTCCTCTCATCCAACATCTTTTTCAGATTTTCTCGCTCTTGAACAAGTCCCTTGCCTTTTTTGATTGCCATGGATAACTTTTCTCGCAGAAAAGCAGCTTTCTCCTCAGATCGTTCAAGATCTCTCCGCAGAGTGTCCTTCTCATCCTTCACAACACTTAGTTCATTTCTCAACACCGCCAACTCATTTGACAAACTAGCCACTTCTACTCTATCAAGCATCTCTTCCTCACATATTTGACCATATAGGGTCAATTCCATATCTCTAGTATATAAAAGAATCTGAATATTTTCAAAATTCCCCACTTCAATATGAGAAATATCAAAGGCACTGTTGATGTCATCTTTAATCTTTGCAATGCACTTATCAATCATTGTGGCCACATCAGGCAGTGACTGATAGTTCTTTTCCTGATTGTCTAATGTAATCCCAGATGCCTCAAGCAATATATCGACTATTCTATCTTTCTCCATTGAAGCTTGATATTCTTTTCCAACAATACCTTCATATTTGGATCTTAAATCTTCTAGTTCTGCTTGAAGATAGTTCTTCTCCTGTGTTTCTGCCAAAAGCATTGTGGTTAGGTGATCAATGTCATTACTTGCAGCTTCCTTTGTTCTGGATATTTCATCCTGCCACTTTGCTGCTTCTTCTTTAGCCGTGTTAAATGATTCCAAAAGCCACCCAATCTGAAAATCCAATCCATTTGATTTCACAGTTTCAGGGAAATCAAATGAAGATAAGGCATCCGTCAGTCTATGAAATTCCAGGCTTATGCCTTTCATCGTGTTTCCCTCATTTGTGAGCCATCTGACTTTCTCAATAATATCCACTGACTGAAGTTCCTCTGTTACATCAGCTTCTGATATTATTTCCCCACATTTCTGCAGGATTGTGTCCTTTTGTGTCAGAGCTTCCTGCAATGAAGCAGTCAAAATTTCATTTTTGATTAACAATTCTTTACTTTGTTCTGCAGCCTCTAGAGCACTTGACTTCTCCCGCAATTCACTCAAGCATTTGTCCAGCTCACTTGTTTTATCAGCCAGTGATTGTTTAAGTGAGTCACGCTGCTGAACCAATGCCTTACCTTTGGTTACAGCCAAGCTAAGCTTCTCCTTAGTATTAGCAAGTTTTGTCTTCTCCTGTTGAAGTCCTGCATTCAAATTTCCAATTTCTGCATTTGCATTCTCAACGATTGCTTTGTGTTTATGAAGTTGTTCAAGCAGCTGTTTGTTTTCATCTTCTGCTTGGCTAAGCTTTTGGTCTAAATCTACTACTTTTCTTCTGAACTCGGAAATAATATCGCGTGCACTGACAAAAATCTCCGCCTCATCCTGCATGCTGTTATCTGGTGCAACCTCCACCAAACACCATCTAAGTTGGTCAACTTCAAAGCGGAATAGATTATACTTTTCAAGTAGAAAGGCAGTTGCCTTCTCAACATGAGATATTTTCCCGGTAACAGATTCATCTAATATTTCTTCCTGATTGACAGCTGAGGCAAGAGAAGTCAGTATCCTGTTAACAACACCCTCAATATGCTGGCACTTCTCAAGCTGGACCGCAGATGACTCATGAGATGCAGATAACTCATTGACCTTCACCCTGAGACTCTCAATTTCTTGATACTTCATTGATAAAATTCCATGGAGTTCTTTAATTATGCCCTCAGTCTCAGAACGTTCATTCGAAAAAGTTTCAAGATACTTATAGCATTTATTTATCACATCCGGCTCCTCATCACCTATATCTGGTTTATAATGATGATCAACCAGTTCACCATCTTCCTTACTAAGTGATGTCGGTTGTTCATTCAGACCCTTAAGTTGATCATGTAGACGAGTAAATTGTTTCATAGATGCTGTCTTTTCTTCCTGCATGGCAAGTAAAGTCAGTAACGAACCCATTACATGCATAACAGGGATGATGAAATCACAAAAAAAGTTATATCCCAAACCTCATATTTTTGTGCAAAGCTATCTCTCTCCGCAGCAGTTTTCTCAAGCATATAATGCAAGTGCTCTATCTCAGCATTCAAATCATGAACTTGTAGCCTATTGCCCAATCCCATGACTTGGATCTCCTCTAAATCGTCCTTTTCTTCAGAAGCCAGTGGGGTTTCAGAAATCTCATCAGGGCAATCAACAAACATGTCCTCTTTTCCCCCATCTTCCGTTACTCTTATGACACTTGGAGCATTTTGAATGGAATCACCTGCACTAGCTGATTGCCCATCACTTTGTTCAATATGCTTCTCCTGCATAGAGTAAGGTCAAGAATTATGCTGGTTTTAAGAAATTACTAGCACTAATGTTAATTATTCCCAAACATCTAAGAGAACCCTATTCAGTAGAACATGGTTGCCAGCTTCTACTTCCACAACTATTGAAATAATCAAATAATTAGAAGTTTTGGCACCTAAAACTGTATCTTACAAAATTAAGAGTCCACTGTAACATGCTATAAAATCCACATTCTTTCTCACTGAACCCCGAGTACAAACCGATTTGCACAAAATCATCTATTTTTTAGATTAATAATCCATCAAGCATTCTGCAACACGTTCAACTAAGTTCAAAATGGTCTAAATGAATATCAGGATCAACAAAACCTATTACCAGTTATATCAACTTCCAATTTATTTTTCCTCCAAAATTAGTAAAAGAGAAACAAAAACGTTGCAGTATCCATTTATTTTGAAACGAAATATCAAACACGGTACTTTCATTTAGTATTTGACAAAGAAATTGACTTTACACATCGCAAAACCATTCCTGGTCACATCCATGTTAACTGCCAATGCAGGCAATTCAAGTCGCAGTTTCACAACACTATTACAAATTCCAATAATATTGCACAAATTGACAAACTATTTTCTTTCTCTATCTATTTCTTTCTTTTTCTTCTTCTTCTTTTTTCTTTTGTGTGTGTGTGGGGGATGTGAGACTAGTGTACAAGTTAGCTTCATTAGAGACTAGTGTATAACTCAGCATAATAACTCGGTTAAACAATTTTGAGCCTAGTTTATATTTGGTCTATCAGGTCTACAACACCCATCTCGACGCTAATAACTCGATTTAACCATTTTGGAAAACTGGTTTGGCCTAACACAGCTACTTGTTAGGTCTACGACTCAGGTTTTTGCTTGCGCGCCCAGGATTCTAGTCCAGCAGCATGACAAAAAACAATTATATTTCCATGAACCAAATAGATGCAAAAACAAGAAAAGCATAAATTTTTCAACTTTTGGTGCCCAACCTGATTGGAAGAATCATTAACTGATTCAACAAAGACTGAGACTTCCTCACCACCAGCCCCAGCGGGCACATCAGTGGGACCCACATGAACATACCCATTTGAGTCTCCATTTTCATCATCAGCTGGGGCAGCAAGGCCTCCTTCTCTTACTTCTTCACTGTCATTTATTTCTGACATTTTTCCAATCAATCATCAGAAGAAAAAAATAACACCAACCCAGATCTGCAAACAACAAAAAGATCATATCTTTACCAAGTTTGAGACCAAAAACACCAAAAAATAAAATAAAAAATAAAAAATCACATTTTCAATGAAAATATTCAAATAAAAAGAGAAAAAAATATAGATATATATAAAAATAATGGATTTTTGGTGAGAGAGAAAGGGTTTGATTACCTTTGAAATGGGTTATGTTTTTAGTTTTCTTCTTTTTTAAATAAATTTTTGGATTGGCTTTTTTGGGGTTGTGTAATTGAAGAAGATGATGGATCTCTATGATGTGTATACAGGTGAGAAGCACAGTAAAATTGTCTACTTGTGTTTAGGCGTTACTCTGTTCGCGGTTGAAACGGTGACGTGTCATTTTGGAGAAAGTGGTGACGTCAGTACGATGTCGCTTTTGAGGATTTTGTTTTGTTCGGGGAAGTGAAAATGTTTGCTAACGTAAGGACACAAAATATTTATCTTTAAATTAATAATACTGGTTTTGTTTGTGAGTTTAGTGCGATATAGACGAAGTGTTATAATTTAGGTAGAATTATACATCACATAGGTGATCTTGTTTTACAAATCGTGTCTCGTATTTGATCGAGACAAGATTAAAATATAATTTGTACATTAATGTTATGAGATTAAAGTAATAACTCGGGATTAATTATTCAATTTACTTAATATTTGGCTTGACATAGTTAGTCTTTTAACTTACAAGTCTTATTTGTGAATTTTAAGATTTTAAGTTTGGAGTGTAATAAATATAGACATATAAACTTATAATAATTTAATACTTTCTTATTCCCCAATACGATAAATACTATTGAGAAATACATTATTAGAAGACCTATCACTAGAGAGTGTCTCCCAATAGTCACCCCTCTATGTCAATCGGTCCAAAAGAAAAGTAACTTTCCCCCTAGGGTAGAAAAAACATAATCAAGATAGCGAACCAAAAGCTATGAAACTCAGGTGGCATGAAGGTGATCATTTGGGGTGTGCCCAAGCTATCAATACATCAATAATGAATCACAACAAACTCCTCCTAAGAAAGCTGGAAAATTCTTAAAAATGTACCCTCATTGTTCAATTATGCAGATTACTGGAATGCATACCTAGCAACTCTAATAAACACACACAGTACCACTTTGAGAAATCTTTTAAAGCAGTCGGGAGAACTCAACTCCAGAATGCATTCTCTGTTTGGCTCACCTGGCCGGCACCTGTATCCGCAAGGAACCGAGCAAGAACATCAACGGGGATGGCATTCATCTCAAAGACGCCATGAACCGGCATCTTGCTGGTCACTTCGTCAACCATCAGTTGATGAGCTGATACAAAGTAAATATGGGATATGGAAGTTTCATATCCATTGTAACATAGTACAGCATATCATTATCGCCCCGGATGATATCATCCGTAGAGCAAGAAAATGGAAAACAATAACAATTAAGAGAGCGAGTAAATTCTTGAGAGTAGAACAGATCAGTCCAACCACAAAATGCACAAACAGCCAAATATAACTGAATCTTTTTATTCACTGTAGTAGTCCGAAAGGAGCTTAATGGATTAATCACCAACAAGAAAGACCATTGATACCAAATTCGACTAAAGCACCAAGTGGAAAGACCAATTTTATCAATAAAAATGTCATATCTAGGGGGTGTTTTATGGCAACAACGCAAGTACAATGCGGTCATTTCTGTGGTAAAACTATTAGAAATTTCCTTACCAGGACTCTATTTACATTTGAAGGTCGGTTTCCCTATCTGTACACCTTTCCTTTAATTGGC
This sequence comes from Ehretia macrophylla, assembly GCA_037974665.1. Taxonomy (NCBI): domain Eukaryota; kingdom Viridiplantae; phylum Streptophyta; class Magnoliopsida; order Boraginales; family Ehretiaceae; genus Ehretia; species Ehretia macrophylla. The sequence goes on from CM075783.1 coordinate 44,566,135, forward strand.
TTCACATCATATTAGATATTCAGAATACATCAAGAACAGCGCATCTGGGGAATCTTTGGGCAGACTGTTGACATAGAGGTAAAATCGCAGCAAGTCCTCCCTGGAAACAGTTTCAGTGTCGACCACATCGTCATGGCAAGTGAGAACCCATAAGTCTCTAGATCTTACTCTCTTTAGGCTTCCGCGACAGAACGGACAGGACTCTGATCTAGTGTTCCTGCAAATTAAGAATGAGTTTAGGCCGATGATACGAGACACCTTTTCCTCAGTAACTTATGCTGGAAGAGATGCACATGGTAGGAAAGAAAGGCTTAATACCAATCCCGGTAGCAATTGATGCACATTGCATGGCAGCAATTAGGCAAGACCATCTTGGCGCAAGACTCTAAGCAAATTCCACATTCGTCTTCTCTCTCCAAATCAAAGTTAGCATACCCATTATCACCCTCCATTTTCTTCTTGCTGGTGTTTTTGAAGCCAGGGTTCTCATCTTCAGTATTTCCCAGCTCCACTAGGTCACAATGGAGCCGCTGAAGTGAAGGCAATATGACAGCTGCAATTTGGTTTAGTAGAAAAGAAACTAAGTGAGAACATAAACATAAAATTGACCTTAATGATCTCCATTCCCTTAGGCTTTAACCAAAAGACTGAAGAGAAAGATGAAAACCAAACCATAAAAATCGCTGATAGTTGCCTTCCTTCCATATCTAGATATTCTTGGTCGTCCATCTGTATACACCTGTGAGTGAAATGTAAGCATATATATGAACATATAAATTCCAGTATACGTGATTTTACAGCACAGTTCACAAATATATGTAGCAGCGGAATACATACTTGTTTGAACCATAACAAAACAACTTGTAATCGTTACTAGATTACTGACGAGGTCTTCCTCTTCCTTACTCTATCCAGGAACAACTAACGTTTATGGAAACAATTAGTTTAGGGTTAGAGCAGGAGAGGGGACCTAGCCATATATTTATAATTATTCTAACAGGTCCTCCCATAAAAGGTTTAGTCAAAATATAAGGCCTACACACAATTAACCGTATACGTATTTATGAGGTGGGCTTAAAAGCAATATGATCACAACCCAGTATCTATGAATCAGATATTCAGCCTATTTTATAAAACCAAAAGTAATTAACGGTAGCCCACTTAAGAGAAATATTCTAACATGAAATAGATAATTTAGTTTCTTTATCACTCCTGCCATCATCGTCATTATTGATACTGGTGATCTCCAAAATTTACCACCAATTACTCTCACAGTTCTCTACTTCTCTTTTGATTTGAGCAAAAAATAGTCAAAAAGCGCTAAACATGTTTAAAGGTGTTAATGCTGGAACCCATTTTATGTGTCGTCTACTCCACTTTAATCAATCATTACGAAGAACCATCAAAAGATTAACGCATAATGTTATCAATCAGGAACAAACACGACATATATAAAACTAACCTTGTAAATAAGTATGTGGAAAAGATTTAGATATCTTGGAAGCAGACATGTGCAAGAACAATCCATCCACCGTAGCAAAAACAGAAGAAGTGGTGCCAACTGATTGTAGACCAATTTCATTTGAAGGCGTGCTCCACCCTTTGCTCTTGGAATTGCAGCAGCCCTGGAATACAAAGACATAACAAAACCAAACTAAGCCACCAGGCACAACACATTTCTTCACATTTTCAGGAACTGGCCACCCATCTAAGAAAATAATCACAGACAAGAAACTCGAGTAACTACAAAAGTGAAAATGACAAGCTAAACAAATTTTATACTAGACATAGTCCACAACATTCCCCAAATGAAACCTTTTCAACTTGTCAAACTTAAAAAGCACTTCAACTACAGTAAAATCCAAAAGTCACCATTCAAGGCACAAGAATCCCTAAATTCAACGACAATCTTTTTACCTCAATTTACATAGCAAAAATCTAATGATCACAAAACACTAAATACTGCTAAAAAATTAATGGAACAATTGTAAAGAAAGCAACTTTATACACAGACCAAGATTCCCACATATGCACGAATATGAGCACACATGCTCAAAACAGAGAAATTGCAAAGATGCTGATCACCAAATACTATATTCTATTACAAACTAAAGGAAAATTTATAAATAAAGCAACTTTACTACGAATGAATCCAAAAATATATGCACATATGTAAAAAATTAACAAAAAGTGATTAATAATCAAAAACAGAGAAAACTCAGAAAGCATAAGATGATAGAAGAGCTTACAAAGAACCAGCATACTAGAAACTAATGGCACAATTTATAAAGAAATCAACTTTATGCATAAAACAAGCAGCCAAAATATGCAAAAAATTGACAACCATTTGCTCATATGTGTTCGGTGCACGAAGCTTGCAGGTTGAAGAAGGTCAAAACAAAGAAATATATATAATAAAAAAAGAAAGAAACAGAGAAAACCAAGAAAGCATTAGATGGATAGAGGAGCTTACAAAGCATTAGCATACTGTATATCAGCTTCTAGAACTTTCAAGGATTCTTGGTATGAACCCATCCCAAGCTGGTAAGACATCATCTCCATCTCTTTCCCCCTCTCTCTGTTTGTTCTGTGTGTTTCTCTATATGTTTTACAGTGTGTGTTTCTGCTTACTCTATCATCAAAATCACTTATTTTTGGTTTTTTCTACAGAAAGCTCAAGAAAACATGAAAGGGTCTTCTCTATTTCTTCTGTGTGTTTTTCTGTGTGATTTGCTGTGTGTTTTTCCTGCTTATTGTATCATAAAAATCACTTCTACAAAATGCAAAAGGATTATATAAAGGTCTTTTTTCTTTTTTTTTATGATATAAAGAAGGTCTTTGTATCCTCTTTCTGTGTTTCTTCTGTGTGTTTTACTGTGTGTGTTTCTGCTTTATTGTATCAGAAAAATCATATCTTTTTGGGTTTTTTTCTAGAAAGCAAAGGTAAAATGCAAGAGGGTCTACTTTCTCTTTCTTACACACATATTGATGAGCTCCAAAAGCCACTAGTCCTGGTCCTGTTTTGAAAAAGGCACAATTTTTGGAAAAAGTTGGAAAAAATATAAAAGAATATTATTTGAAACTACGATTTAAAGTCAGAACCACTAATTATAATATATTACTACTCGTAATAATCTTCCTCTCTTGTGCTTTTGGAGGCTTTAGCTTTCTTGCATAATCTGTTTTTCTGGATAAGGTGACAACTTTGATTATGGCAATTTATGGTTTTGTTGGTCAGCTAAGGAAATAATGGCAAGAAAGGAATGCAATTTTGGCCTTCAAAGAGGTGGTGGGAAGTTTTGGGTTGGTTTATTATGGTGCATTTGTTGTCATCATGGTCTTATCTTTTGTAGTGTTGCTTTTCAACCAAGCACTCAAATGCAAAAACTCATTAAAAAAATAAAAGTAGTTTTTATTTTTGAATTTTGGATTTTTTTTATGATTACTAACATAAAGGGTTATAAGATTATTAGATTCCGCATAATTGTCTGTTTCGTGTTAGTATTATAATATGTCACGTTTTAATATAAATTGTATTAATATTGGCTAATTATTTAATGTGGCTTACTTTTTCTGTTGTCAAATTGCTTATCTTATATTAGTGTGATCCAATGTTATTGAAGTAAGAGAGATTAGTTGCATAGATAATGCAAGAAGTCAAAGTTGATTAGCTAATTAAACAATTCAGAAGGTGAGGTGGGTAGAGATATTATTGGATTTTATAGTTGGTATAATTATGATTAAAGTTAGTTGTTATGATGAGAAAAGAATCCGAAAAGTGTGGTGTCAAAACTGATGGTAGACAATGAATAAATGTTAAAGTTGTAATCCTACAATTATCGTGCACGCATTATTCTAATTTTATAATTATATTTAATTAATATCTCAAAAGTTCAAATATTATATTTTAATACATGTACAAGGTAAATCAAAAATTTTAATAATAGACAATAAATAAACTAGTTATTTACGACTATATATGTATATTATTTTTGTAGACTCTAGAGACGTGTGGATTGATGCAAATTGATTGGATGAGATTTTTGTAATTTTATAATAATGAATCATCATCAATGTTTCAGCCTCAAGTCCTTATCTTTTATTTTATTACTCTGAATATTATTCTTATTTTGCTTGGAAATGAAGTCATTGCATTTTGCATTTGTGTCCTTGCATTCTCAACTTTTTAATCCTCAAATCCTTACCTGTTCTTATTCTTTTCAGAAAAACTCTCATATGGTTGGTGGAATCTACACGTGTGTGATTTTCACCAATATTTGAGAGATTGATAATTCGAACTAATGAATAGTTTCCCCTCCTTTTGCTTAATCTTTGAAAAGGATATGGAATAGCTTTCTTCATAAGAGATATGAATTTGCCATCAATTGGTATAATATGCTTTCAATTTAACGCGTTCTCGTTGTGTTTTAATTTCATGAATTACTTGAATTATACTAACAAGATCGAGAAATTAGACAATAGATAGAAGTACTTGGATTAATCTTACAAAATAAGGTTATAATGTTAGATGCTGTAAACAATTTTTATTTCTCCTTCAATATATTCTTGACAAGGAAATTGTCATTATATTTTGTAACACTATAAATGCAATCGATTAAAGGTATATGAGTACAAAAAGAAAAGGAAATGACTCTAAATAGGTGTTATGTTGTTATACAAATCATCCATAGTGTAAAAACGAAATATATTTTTTTTATTTTTCAAACACGATAAGACTCGACTTAAATATATGTTAGAATAAAGAGTCCAACTAACATTACCAATATCTATTGTCTTAAATCTAGAAGCAAGTTGGTAAAACCCAAGATCATGTCCTTTTTTTTTGTCTATTTTTCTTTTGAATATCTAGTTTATGTATAACGCCCCATTTTCAAATCTAAATAAAGGAATAGCAAAAGTCTTTCTAAGGAACTTAATAAAAGATGAAGAAACAGGCCTTCATATAGCTGGCTAAATCCCAAGTCAAAAAGAGTATATAACCACTAATATTTAATGCAAAATTGAACAATGAGGACTTTGATTTATTCAAAAAAATTAGGTCCACTTTTTAAGAAGCACAACTTTGACTAGTAGCTTCAATCACCGTTGTTGCTAGTCAGGTAGATTACCAACTCCTCTAATATTAGTGACATCTTTATTCTGTAACCAATTAACAACTCTATTTTACATGGTTTTGTTTGTTTATTTTTGTTTGCATTTGTAATATTATTGTATTTAACTCATGTAATGTCCTATATCGGTGGAAGAAGTGTTAAATATATAGTTTATAAGTAGTTGTGAGTTTAAGTCATAATTTGCGATAACCATTTTGGGCTAGTCGATTTGAGGCTCAAATAGTTATTTGTTATTTCGTAAGAGTACAACACTAATATTGTCTACGAGCCTGAAATTTTAGGCTCGGGGCGTGACAACTTGACTTGGTATGACTTGGTAGGAAGCTTATTGACTTGAACAAGTCTGCTTTTACATGTATTAAGACCACATAGATAACTCAGTCATCTTATTGTATTGCTCAGCACAACCAAGATTCTGTTTGAATTTTGATCATATTGGTTGAGTGGTCTGCAATCTACACTGTTTCACATTCAAGAAAATTTTCATATAATTATGTGTATTCTAATAGCCAACCCCACCTAATAAGAAAAGGTTCAGTTTGGCTTTGATTTATGTGCGTTCCAGTACATGCAAACATCATGTGGATATATATGTTTATACTTCATACATTTAAGCATCTGTGGAGTGTGGATTATCTACAAGCCAAAGGCTAGTTATAAAGATATTAAAAAAAAAAAAAAAAAAAATGCTCCAAGTATGAGCCTTCTACATGAACAGAAACATATGAAATGTATACTATGAGGGTGCTGAATAATATATTTGTTTGGTATGTGTTGCATATCATCTAGCTGCTGGGGCTAGGGAGCCATTAGAAACCTCGGGGCTTTCTATATCAAGAAATCTTGTTAAGAGTGTTTTCTGCGAAGGCTGTGCTCTTAAACTTCCTGCTGATGGTATTCTGTCAGACCCTTTTTCAATCTTGATTGCATCCCGTATAGCTAGGATTATGTCCTGCATCCTAGGCCTGGAATAGCTGTGTTGTTCGACACATTGGATTGCAACTTCCGCTATCCTCCATATAGATTCGATTTTGACACTCCCTGCTAGTCTTGGATCAATGATGCTAACAACATCTCCTTTACAAATCATTAACCTTGCCTACAAGAGAATATTCCAATTATGTATATAGTTATTAACATAGTGTTTGGAAGTTAATTAGCTTTCTTCTTCTACCTATGCTTGTAATCGGACAATAATGCACTATGCTTTTTCCACTGATAAAATATCCAAGTTAGACAATAGAATAAATGACAATTATCTAATTGGAATCTTAGTTTTAGCCGATGAGCAATTACTTTTCATCTTAACATATTCTTTTAGATCATCCCTTTGCTTGCCAGGGACTTTTTTGAGTCTGACTCATAGTGATCATTTAAAGCATGACTCTGATTATCAAATGATTGAATAACCGAGAGCAATTTACTTACGGTACTTGTTTGACATTCATAAAACATATCTAATGAATTATGAGTTCAATACATCCTATTTAGTAGAAAGATGGACCCAAATTAGAAAAGAACATAAATTAGGGGATGTAGAGATCCTGCATTCCCTTCCTACATGATTCGAAGGAGTAAAATTTGCATTTAGTATTAGCCCCTCATTTGGTATCAAATGACCAGAAAAAGGTCTAGTTCTTCTTCTCCTGAAGTTTAATTTTCCTTTATTTATTTTCTTGAAACTTTTTGCATCGTAGAAGGTATTATTCTTCAGGCATCTGCTTTTCTAGAGCAATATGTGCGTAGAATATCTTTGCAATTGCAATGTGTAGTTACTGCAGAAAGCTGACTGCATCCTTGCTCAATGTGGTCTGAAAACTCCTCTAGCATGGGAAGAGCCGAAACTCCTTTACTGGGACAAGCATCTATTCAACTAGTCATGAATATACCAGCTCTTAAGTTTTGTCTTTAGTATGGTAAAGATGATTCTAGTACATATTAGTATGCTGAAAATTATGTGTTTATTAGCATCTAACTGATGGACAGTCTGCACCTGTCCATGCTTCTCTTCCTGATTCCTCAACCTTTTGAGGAATCCTTCATTGGTGATCTGGGAAGTCGGAATAGTAGAGCACTCACCTTGGGGACGACTGAACTTATTTGAATAGGCTATAGTTGCTATTTCTTATAAGAATGATAAGGAAGAGGAGCTGACAACATAAGTTGATGATGAGCGTGATTATTATGAGTTTAATAAATAAATTTAAGAAAAGTACCTCTGATGTAAAACATACATAAGCTATTGCAAACTTACCCAGTGAACAATGCTCCAGTCAGCACCATATTCCCCTGTTGACACAGGCTTCCTTCCAGACATTAGTTCCAAAAGAACAACCCCGAAACTGTAAACATCACTTTTCTTTGTCAATCGCTGATTTGCCAAGGCTCTGGTAGGGAAAGAATTGAAAGATCTGTCAACAATTATTATGAGACAATATCTTGGCATGTATGTAACTCATTATTAAGTACGACTTACTCAGGATCAAGATAGCCTACGGTTCCTCGTGGCGCACTTGATATATATGTTAAATCTTCTTCAGCTTGCCTTGAAAGTCCAAAATCAGATACTTTCGCCCTCATATTGATGTCAAGAAGAATATTGCTTGTTTTAACATCACGATGAATTATACGGGGGTTGCATCCGGTATGCAAGTAGTTGAGGCCTATATTTCGCGTATTATAAGGCCATAGAAGTGGTGAATAATAACTTTATATTAAGCTTATTGAAGTTCCAGGGAAGTCCACCATCTACCTTTAGCTGCATCTTCTGCAATATGAAGACGAGCTAGCCAGTCTAAGTTCTTTTGGTTGAGGGGATCTGTGAAAGATTTTATGTCACGGATGTCAAGTTTTCCACTTCACAGAACATATAAAAAGGAAAGAAAGAATACTGGCGGTTTGTGTACGGTTGCAGACCATGTATTTGATCCCTCAAGGTACCATTATGCATGTATTCATAGACAAGCACGCATTCATGTTCTTCCTCACAGTAGCCAATCAAAGGAACCAAATTCCTGTGATGGATTCTTGACAAAAGAGCTACCTGTAAGTAAAATTCTCCTGTTAGCAATTTGTAGAACAATTACTACATATATGAGTATCTATATACCCTGTTATCGTATTTGGGCTCCTGCTACTTGAATATGGTAATCAAAATTTTTTGCAGAGCTCATTGTACTCAGAAACTAATTTAGCAAATTTGTTAAGTCAAATGATTTCCAATGTCCTGTCTCCATTACCTGGCATTTGAAATTTCTGTCACCTTTTCTATATAAGGATGCCTACATTTTTTTATCTTATTTTTATGTTAGCTCATTGAGATGTCACTTCATCAATTTGTAGTGCTATGTCATTTTTCTCTATTTGAAGTGTTTTTTAAGACTTTGAAAAATTACATATATCATATTCATTGCATAACTTTTATGCTAATCATAGAAAAATAACTATAATTTGATTTATAGACAAAAAGATTTGAAGTACAACAGATTCGCTTAGCTAACAAATATTGAGAAAGTTTCTTGAAGGGATTTCAATATTCTCTTGGCGTAACTTAGTTGTCCTGATGTAAAGCTTCTGTTTGCATGGCACACTGATAGAAAAAAGTTGTTCACATCACTCACTCCAGGATATACACAGCTAATGCACAATTCAGTTTCTTGAAACCATATACACTAACAGAAAAAAAGCTGTTCAGATATAATTACCTCAGTCATGAATTGTTTGGTCCCATGGCTAGATGAATCGGCCATGATTTTCACGGCTATTTCCTTGCCATCTCTCATTTTCCCATAGTACACTGGTCCAAAACTTCTTCTTCCAATTTCCTTTGAAAATCTTTTAGTAGCTTCTTCTATTTCAGAAAGTGGGATATAGCATCCTACACCTTCATCCATTGAAGACGCACGACTTGATGGCTTTGCGCTCATGCGTGAGGAATCACCTGATACTGAGAAGGAACTAATATATATGTAACAATGATGCACCATTAACACAAAGTAATGGAGAAAGTTTCAGAAGGAAATACCTATATTATAGTTTTTTGATGTGCAAAAATGGCACAACAATACACTTCCAATGAATATAAGAAAGAGAGCTGCCAGCAATGTAATTGAGATGCCAAGTATCAATTTGTAATGTCCCATGCTCTTTGCTCGTTGTTTTAGATGAAGGTTACCTTCGTATCTGCAAAAGAAAGAAAATAAAAAACTAAAAGCTTTCATAGATGTGCATTTCTGTGTTGAAAGAAAAGAAAAAAGATAAAATATGAAGAAAATATATATTGATTGGAGACAATAGGAGCCATCACCAACGATGGCTCTAGAACAGAGGAAAATATAATAACTATCTGTTGAAATCTTGATGCTCAGAAATACAATATGAGAGTGCATATTTATAAGCCTCATAACTTGGTAACCAAAAATAAGAACTAGACTAATTAGGAATATAATTCAATAAGTAAACCTGAAATCTAGTCTAATAAGGAAAGAAAATATTAATGCCTAAGTCTAGACTATTGACTAAACTAGTGCCATAAAATAAGGAATAATATTGAAATCTAAAATATATTTCAACATTCTGGATGTAGCTAATTCTCTCTCTTTACACACACGCATGATTGCACATTCTTTCATTCACTGCCACAAAGAATGTAACAAGCCATTTTTATGTCATGGATATGTTCTGCAAAAACTCTTGTCATTCTTGAAAATGTTTCACCTTGTATAAATGCAATGATGTTATCTTTGTCCTATATTTAATGTTTTGATTTACAATTCTGAATATTCCTATTCACCTTATTTCAGATTCTTATTGAGCTTCGAACTTTGTCTGCTTTAGAAGGAGGATCTTAATAGTACTATGTAGTATGTAGATATACAGGGAAGTGGAGCTCAACTATAACTTCATATACTGTATGTACATTCTTGAGACTCTTTGCCTTTGGGTTTAGCAAATAGTATATTGAAGTTCAAATTAGGACTCGCTTTCTATGACTAAATGCTTATCAAGTATCTTTTATAATGCTACTATTGTTCCTACAGATGGCTTAGTTCCGACATCCTTAATGAGATACAACCGAGCCAATTAATTGGTTAGCAGATAGAAGCATACTCACATAAAAATCACGTTTCCTGATAATAGAGATTGAGGTAGTTCCCCGCTTAAAGAATTGTTCTGTACATATCTGTCACATAGATAGCTCACTTCATAAAGTCATTATTAACAAGAAAATCCACAATCTGAAGTTAGAGGTGAAATTTCAGAATATAGTATCAACCCTCTCTATCACTTGAATTATCAAAAAAAAAAGAATGTAATCGAATAAAATCAGGTAGCAGAAGTTTGGTTATCCAGATCACCGCATACAGTTCTTGTAAGCTTGGCAAACTAGCGAAGTAAGAAGGTATAGGACCAGTGAGTTTGTTGTTCTCTAGATGCCTGCAAGTTTTACGAAAGAAAGCTACTAGTCACCAAAAACTTGTATCTGCTTGAGTACACACTGGTCAAGAGCGCCATGGGATGAATAAGAGCTTACAAAATTCTTAAATTGACAAGATTGCTCATGTCAGGGATTGGTCCAGCTAAGGAGTTTCCATCTAACCATCTGCATAATAGCAATGCTAAGATATAAGGAGATCTGAAAAGAGATTGAATTAAATGGTTCAAACTTGCTCTTACAACTCGGTCAATCCTTCCATGCCATTGAGCTCCAGTGGGATTGCACCTTTCATCTTTTTGCTTGATAGTGCTCTGTTAAACATGTAACAATCAGATTATAATATTTATACATGTCAAAAGGCTTATACCCAATTCAACACCGTCCAATATCCTCTGCAGTTTTCGCTTAAAGTGTATTCCTTGAATGACACTTAGGCTTCATCATGGCATGATTCTGCCTTGTTTCTGGGTCTGACTTAAATATAGGATTTACCACTAACATACGCCAGGATTTTCACTTTTGGGAAGCGTTTTATTTAGTGAAAGGGGTTTTATATTATTGGATATGGTTAATATTAGTTCCTTTATAGATAGCTGGATCTGTCTCGAAGTCTCTTGGTAAGTATGTGATTTATTAGTGCACTAATTTGAGATGAGGCGAGCCTTGCCAATAAACAATGTCTCATGGACTAACACTTTTGTGATTCTTGGTGGTACAGTTGTGCTGCAAGTCACCCACTCCCATGGCATGGGTCTGCAAGGGTCGCCTTCTTCATGTGTCCAATCACTCCCAATAGACATCGAGCAGAAGACATTGAGAGTTCTCACTTCCACATGGAAACAGTAAGATGTATTAGCACAATTTATTGAGTAGTCTCTTGTGCAAAATCTTGATATTTCCTACAGTGAAGAGAATTATTGTCTTACCATCTTGTTCATAAGTTTTTGCAGCAATTTGCACATATCTGCTTATTTCAATGGCATTTAGCAATGGTCCTTGAGTTGAATCTCGTGTCTTGACGAAGGAAAATGACAGAACAGAATCCATTGTGACATTCACATAGCTCGGTTCATATAGAGTGTAACTTCCATTTGCATTTTCAGCTATGTTCACCACAGCATTGCTATAGTCAGGCGAGTAAGCCTTAACCATCTTGAATCTCCTTTTTTCATTTACTCTCAAATCTTCAATTTCAGCAAAATAAGCATAAGCTCGAGCATTAGCTGGAAAATCTTCTAGATTTAGTCTATAACTGAGTTTTCCTTTAGTTCCAACAACTGCAGTTTGCATTACTTTAACTGGTGGATGCTCTCTGGTATTCGTGTTAATATGATTCGTAGTATTAATTCTTTCTGTTCCAGGGGCCATCCCTACAAGGAAATTTTGTCTTCTGTCTAGATCAGATTCCCATATTCGGTCATATGGATCATCTGGATACCTGACAGAAACGATGTTATTGCAGAAATGTCATCTAATCTTATCATCCTCATTTTCTTTCATGCCGTTACTAATGTTGATATACTTCTGCATCATTTGAGATATATACTTCAGAAAGCTTACCTTAGTGCATCTTTGCTTTGAGCCCCAAAATTAACTCTTGCTGCCACTTTTAAGTAGAAGTCATCTTCGTATTCTGTGTCGTACATCGACTGGTTCAGAGGCCTTAGCTCAAGAGTGGATATGAATGGAGATCCTATTGTTGCACAGCACAAGCACACATTAATAGAATGTGAAGTTGCTCTAATGATCATTTCTTCGATGTGAAGTCTTGACGCATCCTCCACTGTCACTGACGACCACTTTGTTGCATCCAGGTACAGCTGAAATTTCGGTAACCTGCCTTCACTTGTAGAGTTTCCATACAGGAATGTTGCACGGACGAGGTATCTCCTTCTCTCTTCAGTGTTTAGAGAGTAACAGTACTTCTTGCCATCCGTAGGAAAATCTCGACGCCTTTGATACTGCAGTGAGTTTCCATTTTTGTTATCCACTTCTACTGATTTTCCATGGCCAATCATTCCATTATCCGAAATCCAGGCCAATCCAGTATGTGGATCGGTATAATTTCTTGTACCTCCACAATCTATGCTGACAAACTCTGTATATTGAATTATGACCGTATTAATTATATTTCTCTAAAAGAAGTTTTAACGCAACGGTAAAGTGACTGTGTGATCAAGTCATGGAAATAACCTCTTGTTAAAATACAAGATAAGACTGTGTACAACAAACTCGAAGTCAGCCCGACCTTCCCAAACCCCGCAAGTATTGCTCTGATCCCTTAGTCCAAGCTGCTAAATTACCATGATTCTTTATTTACACATCTAAGCTCAACTAGCAAATCTGACATCTTATACTAAATTAGAATTCCAGAAGTTTAAGTGCAATATGTTCCTCACTAACATTTTCCTGACCTACAAAACTATAGTTGCATATTCTTTTTTTTTCGTTTTAGGTATAATAGAGGTTAAAGCCGTAGTTCAAATTTCAAACCTCTGATTACAACAAGTCACTACCTGACCATTACACCTCTTGGATAGTTTCATATTCATTTTCAGTATATAGTAACATATGATGAGAACTACTTGTAAAGGATGTAAAGATGACATACCTGTAACTTGGCATTCAATTAATGGAGTTAAACAAAGAAGGATGATGATGAATTGTGAAAGAAAATCCATGAGATAACAGGAGGAAGATAAATGGACTGTGAGGAAATTGTATGAAGTCTCCTAGTATGGGTCAACTTCTATCCTTCACGTACCTTTCACCTTTCTGATTAACTAGTTTGTCCAGTCTACATTCATGATTGTATTTTTTTTTGACGATAGGAACTCACTTATGGAGTCTTTCAGCTCGCACTAAAAATGTCAAATCACAAAACACATGATACTAATTAAAAAAAAGCCTAGTCCAAATTACTCACGTTTGTATGTTTACTTATTATAATGTTTTATTCTCTTGTATGGTCTTATTACTTTCTCTCAAATTATAATAATATTATTTAATTAAATCATTGAACGGTTTATTTATCTTATTTCTCTTGAAATTTTTTCAAATTTTCTGCTAGACTCCTTTATTTCCGTGGGATGGTACAACATGTTTGTAAACTCTTATAAAATTAAAAGTAAAAATTAATTACCTATTATTGATTTTAACACGTCTTTTTTACGAATTTTAATTTTGAATGTAATCCTAGACTAAGCATTTAAAAGATAGCATGAGATGGAGCCCACATTATCTTTTTTTTTTTTTTTGGACAATAAAAATATCTTCTCTTGTCATTTTCGGACCAGCTTGCTCGATGCCTAAGCAGAGTATTTAGGAACTTTTCTTCGGAATCAAGTTTTAAGGCATTTGTTGAGTATTCAAAGTAAAATTGAACTCGCCTTTAAGCTTAGATTTATGCTAAGCGCAAGAATTCGAACCTCAATGGTTAACCGATTGCATAGTACTTATTTATGTGTAGTGTCCGATTGTGCAGGTATTTTCAAGAATATTAAAAAAAAAAAATTTAGGCTATTTCTCAGGGTATAAAATAAAAATAAAAATAAAAAAGAAGGTAAAGCTGAAGTTAAAAAGAATAACTCGGTGAAAAAATTTAATTGTGCAGTAGATTCAGTGAAGAGTGACACACGTTTTGAGTATGTCCAAATATCACATGTCCGATTTGGAAATCTATTTCCTTTTTTTTATATTCGGACATGTCCGACTAGAAAATAAAATAAAATAAAAAGAAATTGGACAAGCCTACTCAGACATGTCCGAATACAAAAATAATAATAATAATAATTTTATTCGGACATGTCCGAAGATGATTGTCCGAATAGAATTATTATTATTATTTGTATTCGGACTGTTCAAATAGGCTTTTCTAATTTTTTTTTTTTTGTCAGACTGTTTGAATACGTTTCATTTTTTTTTTTTTAAATTTTCTTGTCGAATTGTCCAGATAAGCTTTTTTAATTAATTTATTTAAAAAAAAAAATTGAAATACATTAAGTACTAAAAAGATCATTTTGAAATATTCGAGACTAAAATGTCAAAATCTCAAAACATATAAGACCACCAGTGACATTTACTTGAAAATTATTTAATAATTTCTCCTATTTCAGAAAGTGGGATATAGCATGCTACATCATCATCTATTGAAGATAACTACAAAAAAACATAGAAATTCTAGTCAGAAATATTCGACTACAAATTCTTTTTTTTTTCTCTTTTTCATAATCAGACATGTTCGACTATAATTTTTTATTTTTTTTTAGTCAAACATGTTTGACTACAATTTTTAATTTTTTTTTATAGTTGGATGTCTACCTACAATTTTCAATTTTTTTTTTTTAGTCAGATATGTCCAACTGCAATTTTTATTTTTATTTGGTAGTTGGACATGTTCGACTATAATTTGTATTTTTTTTTTTTTTTTTGTAGTTGAACATGTTAGACTTTAATTTTTTTTTTGGTACTAGTTCATGTTCGACTTCATTTTTTTTTTTTTTGGATAATTGAAGTCAAATATTTCCGATTACAAAAAAAAATAAAAATAAAAGAGTTACAAAAAAAATATATATATATATATCTTCTGAGGAGTCATCAATTTTCCAGTTGAACAGGTGATTGCTGCTAAGAAAAACTTGACGCGAGTCCACTTCCAGGCAAACATTTGGGAGATTTAGATTGTCGACAACCTGACAAGCTTGATTAGTAATGCCAAAGCTTCTGCATCGCTATTAGAGGGCTGTGAGGATGAAGAATCTCGATTACGTACTAGCAAGCTTATAATTCATTGACATTAGATGAAACACGTTGACATTTTCTCGTTAATCTAATGACTGAATGTGAATCAAAATTTCATGAGTGACATATATCCTTAATAACAAAGAAGAATTTTGAACTCAAATTGTACGATTATTCTAATTCTTCATTTAACACTGGAGCAACCCCTTAGGGTCCGAAAATTGCTTATGTTGCTAGGCATTACTTTTGCCTTTTGTAATTTTACGTTTTCTTCTTCGAATTTTTGAGCAATTCTATGGATCATTCCGTAAGTAATCCTAATCCAGTAAGGTAGCTATTCTACTTGTTATAAAACTAGCGGAACCTAAAACCATCCAAACACGACCTTCACCTGTGACCAACCCAAACCCTCCCTCTTGGATGTGTCAGGTTATTAGTGCTCATCAAAAATAAAAAATGTTGTTCCGAAAAAGTCTAAACAACCTTAATTATAAATTTATTAGGCTTAAAATATCATTCACAAGATTAAAGAGAACGAATAACTATGATGGAATTATGAAATTCTCTCAGAATGTTAATTACTATACAAAGAATTATCTAGAGTAAAGAATCATATGAAATTATCTCATGGTGTTAATATCTTATGTCAAGAAAATGTGAATTCGTACTAAAACTAATTAATATTAGATGTATTAATTCATTATCTTATATGATAATTTCAAAACCCATGATTTATCAATATGAACAAATTGAATTCTTTATCACTTACAAATAGCAACTCTAAGGTCAGGGATAATCAGAATTGTTTTTCAAGGGACAATTAAGAGGTTTGGTTAATCAAAACTAGTTCATAGGGATTAATTTAAAGGTTTTATAGATTTAAAATAGTAAAGTATTTTGAATCATTTTGTGGGCGAATAGAGGTTCAATCAAAATTATACGTGTACACCCTCATCTTGAATGATAGAAAATGTATTCTTTTTTTAGCCTAAAGGCTAAAGCCCCAAACAAAAATGAGAATTAAATTAGTGTTCATTAAGATGCCACCTTATCTCATCAAGATTCTAAACCTTTGTGGACCAATGTGTCTTGAGTCTCGTGACCTCAATAGATAACAAATATACTCAGTTAGCTCAAGATAAGGCACATTGAAACACTATCACATAAAACAATCATTTACATGTAAATTAAATGCATTACCACGTGCCACTAGGCATTTAATTTAATGGTATAATTTTTACTTTAAATGTTAAAAGTCCAAAAATTGATTCTCAAAGTCTATATTAATCTTAGTGATATAATATTGAGTTGTCAGTATATATACATATAAAATACAATACCACCTTTTATGCAGGGTTCTTGTGTAATATATAACATATGTATTAGAGCCCTTATTCAAGTAAATATAATTTGTAAATCGTACAGTAATATCATAATATTTTAAATTTATATAAAACATATCAAATGTCTATGTTCTTTATCGATTACTTAAGGTCATCCTTCGCTAAGTTAAGTAAATATCGTACATCACATTGAAAAATGCATAACAAATTCAAAATGAAATTGACTAAAAGGTTTGAGTATTATAGAATCTCCATGTTACTCAATTCAAGTTGGAAAAAAAAAAGCTTATTTTTTCTTTTTCGTCATTAAGTAATTGGAAAAAAGGTGCTAGATATAAAAGCATGAAAATCAGGCTCCAATAATATGGAGACAGCACACTTATAGTCAAGGTCTCTAAAATTGACATGATAGGGATATGTTGTTGCCCTATGTTAACTTTACACAACAAAAGCTTTGTCTCCAGTGTTTGGAGATTTTGTGATGTGGGGTCTTCAAAATATGTAATGCTGCTAATGCAGCAAAGCACCATTAGCTTAATTATTGAGCAGCGTAAGCCTAGTCTAAGAAGTATTAAATTACCATTTCAGACGGGATTCCTTTTAAACTTTGATATGCGTTATGATCGAAAGTTTCAAATTTCAATCAATGTCTGTTTATCATAATATTATTATTTGGTTCTTAACTGACCTAGAGTATATTTTGAAATATATTATTACACCACAAGAATTATAATCTTGAAATAAAACTTATATGATCTTGTTTAAGATTAATTTCTCATCATAAAATAAAAAATAAGTATAAGCCTAGTCTAACAACTACTCTAGTAAAGGGTGCTTTGAGCCATTAAAATTTACTGCATGGTTTGTATGATTGGTCATCTAGCAGATTACTTATTTCCATTGCTATTCTTAGGGTTTTCGATCGATTATTTTATGTGTTTTTTGAACCTATTCTGCATGGACCTGAGCTTGTCAGGGTTAGTAAAAATCATGGTGGAAAAGAAAGCACTCAATTAGAAGCTCAACTGTGTAAACCAAATGAATCAAGATTTTTCGCACATGGTAGGAATAAATGATAATGGTGTTGGTTTGTGGATAAAAAAATTTAAATACAAGCTTTTACTTAATTAAACATGGTATATATTAAGACATAATATTAATCTATTGCACTACAAAATTAATAATTTTAAGGTAAATTTAATATGACTAATTTTATCTGGGTAAATTTCTCATTATAATAGAAAAACAAAGAACACTCTTTATATAGGTTTCTCTAGTTTGACTTGTTGTTGCAAGTACTCAATGAATATGACTAATTACCAAGAAAGAAAATAATGGTGTTTGATGCATGGACAAAAGGGACAAGCCTATGTTTACTTATTTTCAATGTCAAATGGTAGCTTTCTCTTTCCACGACAAAGTTGTAGGTACAACACCTCTACTTGCTCGTCAACATGAATTGAAAATGTGTCTAATGGTATGATTTTCATTTTAAATGTGAGAGATTTTTTAGATCAATTCTCGTGCGTAGATGATTATAAGTGATATAAAATGATTTAAACCTCCCTTGAATAAATATATATATGAAAATGTGCACTTTGCATACTTCAAAAATGATTTCAAGTTGATTATCCTCTCAGTTTTCTTCTTTTTTTTTTTTTTCTGATCAATGTGTTTAAAAATAGTTTTCACTTGTTTAGATTCTCTATTGTTTAATATGAAGTAATGCACTTCGAACATGCGATTTTAATAACTTCCATGATTTTCTTCAACCCAAAACACAAATATATTCATATTAAACATAATATATATATATATATATATATATATATATATATATATATATATATATATATATATATATATATTTATATTTTATATACTGATCCACTCATTCATTTTCTGCGAATCCTTTATTCACATAATTTGAGGAAAAATATATAGAAAGAAAATTGATCAAAATACTTTTCTTTCTTTAATTCATGTATCTGTACTTTTGTAGGGGAAAAAAATACTAATTTCCTCCCCTTAAATGCAAAAGAACAAAAAAAGGGGAAAAAAATATGATTATCTCAACATATAAAAGAAAAAATAAGCAGAAGAAACAAAAGGAGAAAAAAAAATGTAAAGTGCAAAAACACCTTGTGTCTTGTCGAAGCTACACTTTAGATTCTAGTAAACTTTTACAGTTTATAAGAATATGACTTATTGGTCTCTTGTTTCCGCTAATATCAGGCATTTAATTACATATATCCTCATATAACGTTATTAGATTATATAATATTAAAAATTTAACGTATAATTTTGACAAAATACGATGTACGTTTTGTAATTTACCTCCAAAGAGAATAACTGTCCTGTCCATACAGACCGTTAACTTTGTTCATTGTTCTCTTCCTCCCTTAAAAACCATTAGTACTCTTCCATTTTCTAAACTCTCAACTACACATAGCAACTGACTTTTAATTTCTTACAAGTTTCTTCATATTCAATCGTTTCTTGTAGATGTTATAGTACTCCTAGTCGTTGTCTTATATATCTTTGCCTGAAGCTGAATCTTTACAGCAGTCCCTTCATGGAGAGTACAAGCTTTGCATCTCCAAGAACCGATGCTTTCCCTGCAGGGCTACGTGTTCTCGTCGTCGATGATGATCTAACATGGTTGAAGATTCTTGAAAAGATGCTTAAGAAATGCTCCTATGAAGGTTTTTGACTTTTGATCACTTAAAGCATAATCCTTTTGCTTTTAACACACTATTTGAGTGACTGATCTTCACAAATGATCTGGCTATGCACAAAATATTCTTTTTTTTACTCTTATCTTTATTTGTTTTATGATTTTTTTTCTTGGTACAGTGGAACCGAAACCTTGGTTTGAAGTTAGAATTTTTTATTACAACAAAAGGCTATCTAACAATTTCACCCAACTCTTGAATGTTATTGTCTAAAGGTTTTGACCACATGAAATCTTACCCTTTTTGCTGTAACACACTATTGTTTGACTGATCTCATCAAATGACTTGGTTATTAAAATCAACTAGATGTTCTTTTTCACCCTGTCTTTATTTGTTGTTTGAAGGTTTTGAACACATAAAATCTTACCCTTTTGCTTAAACACAGTATTTGAGTGACTGATCTTGTCAAATGATTTGGTTATGAACAGTTTCATGTTTTATGCTAATTATTTTTTGTATCATCGTATGATATATCAATGGAATTCAATTTTGCAATAACTAAAGAGTAAAAGGAGTAAGTAATTGATTTCAGTAATTCCTTATCATTCGTGATAAAGACAAGATACATTTGGACCAAAAATACATGTGCTCAAATTTGTTTGAATTTCGGGCCACGCGAAGTAGACAACTAGCAAGCAGTGTAGACTAGTCAAAATTTAGTTATGTTTAAGTGGTACAATTTGGTAATCTTGCCATTGATAACCTAGCTAGTAGATTAAGGGGTTGAAGTATATGAGGTGGAGTCTCATGTTCTACACAAGATTCTTTTCATGTGTAGACCTTAAGGGGCTGGAAAAGGAATTTCTTTATGAGATCTGGCTAGTTGGTATTGTTCTAGTCAACCTCATATTCAAATTCTTATTCGAGAGAAATTGCATTCGGTTGTGCCGGATGATGTGACTCTCAGTGAGAGTGGACCTCACTACTCGATGAAAGATTTATTTTATATATTTCCTGTCTTTTATAACATGGGTGCTTTTTCTGTTTCAGTGACTGCTTGTGGTCTGGCAAGAAAGGCCCTGGACTTGCTTCGAGAAAGAAAAGAGGGATTCGACATTGTAATCAGTGATGTTAACATGCCCGACATGGATGGTTTTAAGCTTCTGGAGCATGTTGGACTTGAAATGGATCTTCCTGTCATAAGTTAGTAACGAGGGAACCCTTTTCCTTTCCTTTCCAGCCTTTATGATTTTCTTTCTCGATCTTACTTTCCTTTCAATTCCATCGCGAATCCAAACATAGCGTTAATACTACTTGATATCAAAGTCTTATACTTCGTGATTTCTGAAACTTCTGCAGTGATGTCTGTTGATGGAGAAACAAGCAGGGTGATGAAAGGTGTTCAACATGGCGCGTGCGATTATCTCCTTAAGCCGATAAGAATGAAAGAACTCCGAAATATATGGCAGCATGTGTTGAGGAAAAGGATACATGAGGTGAGAGATACTGATAGTCTCAATGGCCTGGAAGAAATTCAGATGATGAGCAATGGATTAGACCACGCAGACGATGCATACTTGCTTAGCGCAACTGATCTTTCTTCAGGAAGGAAGAGAAAAGACACTGAAAACAAGCATGACGACAGAGAACACTCTGATACTTCCTCTGTTAAGAAACCTCGAGTCGTTTGGACTGTAGATCTTCACCAGAAATTTGTCAAAGCGGTTAATCAGATAGGACTTGATAGTAAGTTTTCCTTTTTAACTCTCACTCCCAACTCTGTCATTCTCAGTTTTTGATCTTTGTATGAGTAAAACTTCAAGAAAATCTTGTGCCGTTTAGTTGGATAGAGCGTTCTCTGCGCTGTAATAGATGCCCTGATCTACTTCTTGTTTGGCAGAAGCTGGTCCCAAGAAAATACTCGACCTGATGGGAGTGCAATGGTTGACAAGAGAAAATGTTGCTAGTCATCTGCAGGTAAGATTCTGATCTTAACTGCTTACTTCGTCATCACATACTACATCAAACCAGTATCTCTCTAAAAAGATCATCAGAAGAAATGCAGTTGAGGGCCTCTTACTAATACTTGGAAGGAATCTTATGGAGACATCGCTTCATCATGCAGAAGTATCGACTTTACTTGAGTAGGCTGCAGAAAGAAAATGAGCTAAAGGCTTCTTTCGGATCTGCTAGACCCTCGGATCTTCCTCCAAGAGATCCTTCTGGAAATGCTTGCCCTCCGAATCATCTGAACACGCAACAGAACGATGTCACAAGTGGGAAATGTGATATCTCCGGAAAGAAAAATCTAATGCAGAATGCTGATTCCAAAGTTCATGAGGGGGGAATGAAGGGAAATGTTTCAATTCCAATTGCAGAAACAACGAAAGCTCCGAGTGGAGATACTCCTTATTCTAAGAAGACTAGCAGCTCAAAGATGGGACTCAATAACTCCTTTCGAGCGCCAGATTCAGATGCGACATATGCAGCTTCTACGCATATGCAGCATTCTTGGACTTCAGAATATCCACAAATTTGGTTCAAGCAAGAACATAATGCTGATTTCCGTCTGGTGAATAAGCACAATCATATACCACTTCCTAGGCCTAAGCATTGTGATCGCATGCAACCTAGTTCCTCCTTTACATCTAGACCTTCAAGCAGCATAGGAGATGAACTAGCCAACACCGAACTCAAGCCTTCCTATGTCAAAAGCAGAAGCTTAAGTATTGGGGAGGTATTGCAAGCTGAAAGTGTAGTCGATTTGTTTCCCATCAATTTGACAAATTGTCACTCTTTTGAACCAATTCCAAGTCCTACATGGAGAATAAAGAACACTGGCTCAGATCAGGTCCTACTAAATGATATGGAATCCGCCCAGAGAAACCTATTCTTGGGAAGTGGAACGGCTCTTGGATCTTTGGACAAGGATTTGCTTAGTTATTCTCTTCATGGTGATTTTCAACCGATAAATATCGGTCTAGCAAGTGCAGAATCTCTCCACTACATTGATCCAGAGCTCTTTGCTGCAATCACACCTTCTGTATATCAGCCACTGAGGTTTGACTATGAGTATCCTGCAATAGATCAAAGTCTGTTTATAGTATGACCTGATTTTTGGCACCTTTCACTTAAACGTCTTCAATGAAGAAAGATATATTGCTATTCCAATCCCTGTAAAAGGATCTGTTTTCATCTTGATGGTGTATAACATTCTACCCCCCGATCATGGATAAAAAGAGATGCACTGCATAATGACAAGAAATGTACTGCATAATGACAAAAAGAGATGTACTTTTAATGCACTGCATAATGACAAGAAATGTACAGCATAATGACAAAAAGAGATGTACTTCTGTGAATGCTTATGCAGAAACATGTCAGCTGCCTTGTGGTTGTTTTATGCAAAACAGTCATTTCTTAGAGTTGAGAGAGAGAGACAGAGAGACAGAGAGACAGAGACAGACTCTGCAGTTCAATTCTCCCTCTTAGAGTATTTTAGTCACTGATCCTATCAACCAAATGCACGAAACAAAATAGAAAGAAAACTCACGCAATATAAGAGTTTGTATAAGATATAGGACCAGCAACCTGCTGGGCAATAGATTCAATGATACCCCTACAACACTTAATTTACTGTCATACAACTACTCATCTCCAGAAGATCACGACACCTCCATCACCACTCACGAAGAATGAGTTCTAACACTTCAATGTCGATAGAAACATCGGACATATCTTAAACAATTTCAATACTATTTACTGCCAGCATATAACTAGTTTCTGTCTCAAAATTGATATCCATCATCATGTAAGTCTGATACAACAAGCAGGCATGGAGCTTGAGTTGGGGCCAGCTTTAAGTTTCATTTTTCTTCCACATTTATATCTTTGGCCGAGTACTTGTTTTCACTTCATGTTACAGCTGGATGTTAGGAGATGCATTCTCCTGCATCGTTTTCTTTGAAACTGATTTTGCGGAGTAGGCTGGGGCTCGGTTATTCTTTCCTCTAGTGTCATTACCGCCATCAGTCTTTGCTGCAAGCCTCCAAGGTGGTCGAAAATTGATATCCTGTGATTTGGCTGGTGTCTTCCTTCCGAGCTTGGGAGAACAAGGACGCATTGGTGGGACCTGCAACAGACAATTATTTTCTTGCTTAGTTGTTGATATGGTAAAATACATGGATAATCAAATAATACGACACACCAGTGTGCACTCATCAATACTTTACAGGCTTTGTTCCAATTCTGAGACAAATTATTGGGTTCTTAAAAGTTATAGAATGTCAAGGAAAATGTCTATTTCTCTTAAAAAATTTAAGCACAAGTCATGTTCAAGTTTTTTTATTATGTTGTTCTTAATGTGGACGGGCAGAAATGGTACACTGAGCCCATTGAAATGGTTTAATAGGTAAATTGGAATAATCGAAAGTTCAATGACCAAAATGAAACCTGTGGAAAGTTTAGTGACTAAACTATAACATCTGCCCTTTAGATTAAGTCTCTGACTGAATGCTTTCCACATCATATGACAATTAACAAGCATGTTTTATATTGCAATAAATATGTTTCACATCATTTGACAGTCATTTGAAAGGTCAAGTAAAACTAATCCCACTACAATGGTTTCACAGCTAGCACAACTATAGAGGTCCCCAATCGAGTCTGCTCAGGGCCACTAGAGGTTTACCTGATCGTTGACTTTAAGGCCGTGTGGGATTAGTCGGACAAAGCCATACCGATGGTTTTCGGAAAAAAAAAAGAGGACAGCTAGCACAAGTCAAAATGAAAGCATCAATACCTTCTTGATGGGATCACTAGGGGACTCTGTTCCTTGAGAAAACTTTGAATTTTGTTTAGGTTTTGAGGTAGCTGACAGATGCATATCTTTATAATCACATCTTGCTTTCTCCTGCAATAAAAGTGATGGCAATTGCAGCACATTTTTCAGTCAAGAAACATAATGGGAAATACTGATAAATAGGACTTCCTTGGTATTTTTGCCAAAAGAAGTGCATAACACACGCTTCTGTATCAACTTAGAAAAATAGTGTGTAGTTTATCACTACTAGAATCCGTTTAGTCTTGGGGTCTTCCAATCAACTTCTTTGAGACCTTTCTGCGGTATTTTTATTGTATATATTAAGTAAGATGTAGCTATTCACAAGTCTTTACTTTTTAGACCTTAAATTGGGTCAATTACAAACCTTTAATTTTGCTTGTGGTTGCCCTTTCTCAGTTTCCTTGGCCTTCTGCTCTAGCCTCTCAAAAAACTGCAGTTTATAGGGGCATTAGAATCATCTAGTAAAATGGCATTTGAGTCAGATTTCACACATATAAATAAAATTGTGAGTAGACTTGCCTCTTTACGTTTTGCTGCTCTTTCCTCACTCTTGAAGCTGAAAGAATAAGATACAATAGGAGATCGTGCTTTTCGTTCACATACATTAGGGGATTTTGAGCCACTGCAGACAATTCTTAGCAATATGTAAGTCCATAAAAGAAGAATCTTGAGGCTCTAATTTGAGCCTTTCCTCTGAAGATAATGGAATGGAATCAGTAGGTGATTTTCAGGTATAACTTAATAAAACTTGATAAATCACTAGCATCTGGTAGGAAAAGGTGAAAAACTCGATAGATAGATGAAATGTCACTTATTGTATGAGTAGATAAATCAAGGTAAAAAACTTTATTTTGGAGATTCACTTATTGTATCAGCAGATAATCACTTTCAATATTCTCCTAGAAAACCTCCTTAGAATTTTCTTGGATGTGCAGGTCCTAGCATGAAGTATAGTGTCATGCCTATGCGACAACATTAAGGCATCTACTCTACAAGATGCAGTGTTTCAGCGTGCTAAACAACAAATGCGAGAAACATTTCTTACCCTGTAAACGGAGCTTGCGATTTTGCTTCCACCTTTCGACTATTAGAGATTGACTGATTTAACGATGTTCTTGACCTAAAAAGATCAATCCAAAAATCAGATTGGGTCATCTTGGACATAATTAAGCATATCTGGGTATAAAAGAAAGAGATCGAGGTCATCTTGGACATAATTAAGCATGTCTGGGTATAAAAGAAAGAGATTGAGGATACTTCAGTTCCCTTTCCTATAAGGATTTAGCAAAATTACCTGTTGTTTCCTCGTTGAGGGGTAACTGTAGGACGCTTTAATATATCAACAGATGCCTACGTTCAAACAAGAAGAAAAAGTTATGCCTCAAAGTCGGTTCAAAAGTAATGCAAAGCAGCTACACGACCAAGTTGTTGGGAAGAACTAGTACCCGAGTTGGTGTCTGTTGAGTTGTCCTGTCTTTAGATGCCTTGGCAAGAGTTTTGACAAGTCTTGAGTTTACAATCTTCTGGAGAATTGGAGACAATGGTTTATTGGTTTCACGAGAACCAAAATTGATGGACATGTGGAGTGATCTTGGAGTTGCTTTTTTTCTATTAGTTGAATCTTCTGCTGTCCTTTTACAGTTGGGACTAGCATTGATATTCGGCCTGTTTGGAAGAGAAATTGTAGGCTTGGGAGGAGCTGGGGGCTTGGGCACTCTACTATAAACCGTTGACTTGGTGGAAGAAAGTGCAAACTTTTTCTTGTCTGATGTCACTGAATCTCCAAATTTAGCACCATCCTAAAAGAACGGCACGAGCTGAGACTGGAACAGTACTCATTGATCTTAAAATATGAAGAAACAAGAAGAGTTCAATATGCATACCTTAACATGTGTCTTATTTTCTTGGTTGGACATGACTTTTCCAGCATCTTCAACATCCTCGAGTTGGTGTGATAGTATTACCTGATTCTCAACCAGAATGGGTTGTTTGGCTTCTTCAATTTTGGTATTTACTGATTCTCTTCCCTCTTCACTAGGATTGCATCCACTTACCTCAACAGAGAAATCAATCTCATTATTAGCGGCCTCTACTCGCTGTGTTTCTTCAGTCCCTACATGATTGTCTTTTGGTGCTAATTCTTGTTCCATGAAGGAATCATTTTGTTTCTCCGTTCTTGTATTCAACTCGGAACTACTATCAGCTGCTGCATTTTGTTGCTCGAGCAATGCTGCAGCTCTCTCTGCAGCTTTTCTCTTGTAATGAGCTTCGAAATGAGCTTTCATCTGAGCAACAGAGCCAGGCCTCGAATACTTCTCAACTTCTTCCATGTATCGATTGTGAGTAAAACTAGACCATTTTTCCCATGCCAACGATTCAGACATGTATCTCCCAAATGATATCGATGATGTTAAAGCACGAATAGGGTCTCCCTGCAATTAAATATTCTTAGCATCTTTAGCACCAAACTCCAAATTACTATTAAACCAATCACAAATGCACATCCACAAAGGCTTAGTCCAGATAGACACCCAAAATCCTATAGAAACCAATTACAAATGCATATCTTGAAAGGGCGCGGCATAAAGCTCACACTATGCACGGGTCTGGAAAAGGGTCGGACCCACTTTGAGGTCTATTTTACGCAACCTCTACTTGCAATTTTGTATATCAAAGAAGGCATATTACCAGATAGGCATCCAAAAAGAATCCCAACTTCAGAAATTTTTTCTTTTTTACGAATCAACATTTCTGATATCTAAGAGCAGACACATGGAAGAATTCAAAATAGGAGAAGTGTACAATTTTAATTTCCACTGCTTTTGAGATGCAAACAAACTCTTTATCCCAACGAAAACTAAAATTGTGTTCATTAGTAGAGGATCAAGATCTCAATATGATAAATTAAAATCAATAAATTGTTAAAATTCATGAAAAAACAATCAAGATATCGAACACATACCCAAGAAAAATCAATAAACTATATAACAGTTATAAAAATGTACCATAACTAATACCCATAAACACTTTAGGCAAATTAACAACAATCGATAAAGAAAGATTCGAACTTTGCAATACTAAATGTTGAAACTAACCTCTGTGGCTTCATGTAAACTTGATGAAGGATGAGAAAATGATCTCATAAGGCAAGCTGAAGACTCACCCATCATGCCCTCTTTTTGCTTCCAAGAAATCAGACCAAAAAAAAAACCCACAAAAAAAGAAAAAAAAAATAAACACCCTTTTCAAATCTTGAATCAAAGATTCAAACTTTTTTCTTGAAAACCCAGAAAAATGAAAAAAAATTGTTTTACCACTTTGAAGTTTGCTTACCAGGTTGAATAAATAGCAAAAAAATAAGCAAAAGATGCAGAAAAAAGATGATTATCAGTGTGTGAGTGATTCAAGTGTTCTTATGTGATTTATGGGGTTTATGATGTGTGGATGTGTGTGTGTGTGTGTGTGTGTGTGTGTGTGTGGTGTATGGTTTTAACGTTTGGACAAGAACGCTATCACTGGTTTGGAGAAAGCTCTGTGGGACCCACCTGGCATGGGGTGATACTAACGGCTAGTTTTCTGGCGTATAATTTTAGTTTTTTTTTTTTTTTCCTGGTCTTGTAAGATTGTGTTCCAGAAAAATGAAAAATGGCTCTTATTTTATGTAATTGGTAGACTTGGTTTTTTTCTTTTTTAAGGCCCACTAATCTGTCCATTTCTAGACGCTACAACGGCTAATTGTTTCTATTTAAAAATGGATATGAGAAAGAGATCATTATTATTATTTTTTTTTTTGCGCTAAGTGAGAAACTAAGTCAATTATAGAAAGACAACTCTAGTAACTTTTTTTATTTCTATCTAAGAGGTTGAAGATGTTGTTCGACAGATACTATCTTGAATTTACGGGCCAAGAAGATTATGAGGTGGAACGTTCCCTACTGATAATTTGGTCAAAATATTTATATTAAATATTAAATATTTTACGTTTATAATAAAAATTCTTACATAGTAAGTTAAATTTTTGACATTCTATTATATAAGATAGGGTAAAAAGAAGATATATAATAAGACTCTATAACATGTATAGATTCAACACGACACAAGTAGATAAAATTGAACTATTTCATTAACAAAAATGCTCTTATAATAGACAAAAGAAAAAGTTATAAATATATTACAAATGCAAGAATACAGACATCCTGCAACTTTCATCCAACATTATACACAAAAACGAGATGAAATGATCAAATACCGACCTCTTATAACAAAAATTTTAAGTTCGAATTACACTTATACCTCCATTTTAACAAAAAAAAAAATGAGAAAAAAAAAAAAGACATTTCATTCAACATTGATGTCCAAAATCTTGGAAGTGCTCTCTGCCTTTGGTATAGTTACATACAAGACACCATCTTTAACCTCAGCCTTAATCTTTTCAAACTCAACATTCTCAGGCAAAGCAATTCTACTGCTATACTTTCCATAGCTCTTAGCAGACCACTCTTCTTCTTCATATTCATCTCCATTTTCACCATTTTTCTTCTTTGGCACTTTCTCAGCTTTCACAACCAACATTTTCTCTTCAACCCAAACCTTAACATCTTGTTTAGTCATGCCAGGCATGTCAAACCTCATCTTGTATTCTCCTTCACCTTCTTTGATCTCCCATGGTGTCCTTCCTCTACTGTACCCACCAGTCTCTGGTGGCAATGGTGGTGGTGATGGCCATCCTCCTCCACTATAGGCTAAAGGGTCTTCCATTAACCTATCCATTGTGTCCATCATTTGTTGCACTGTTCTTGCTGTTGGAAACCTATCCCATAACCCTGCATATCAATATGCATAAACAATCATATTAAAATCAAATAAAAAAAATGCAAGAGTTGAATAAAATAGTCGGATAGTAATTTAGTATAATAGAGGTTTCAAATTCGAACCACGGGTTCATCCTCCCTTGTATAAAAAAAAAAAAAAAAAGAATCAAATCAACAGAAGTTTAAGCAAAAAATTGAAAAAGAAAACAGGAAACATAATTTAAATTAATTAATTTTTTAACTTAAAAATACATATATATTTTTTTTGAAAAAAAAAAATAATGCTAATTCACTCTCTAATAGTTTTACTTTGGAGAATCAGTGGGTGTACAACCCCCACTGCCCCATATATAAGTTTGCCAATGATCAGTGTCGTAGACTGAATTGTATTTGGCAAAATCAAATTTATTCATCTAAAATATTAAATCCAGATTAAAATTTAAAAGCAGAGCACTAACTTATAAATCAAACTCGTATCACATTTTCTACCATGTGAGTTTAGACTCTAGCTTTAGGCTTACCTATAGGTGCAACTTGGGCTGATCTTCTTCTTGGTTGTTGGGATTGAGGCTTATTTGCTCTTTGCAATTGATCATCAAGATTGCCTCTGCCACCATCAGTTGCCATGGCCTTAATGCTATTATGGCCGCCATTTGTACTTGGAATCAAACTCAATGAATTACAAAATCTTGAATACAAACAAGAGTTTGTAGCTTTAGAGATCATCATTCTATGTGATGAAAATGGCTGAGAAAACGAAAGATTAGATAAAGAGTGAGACATGTTTGAAATTTTTTTCTAAGTGTTGGCAACAAAAAATTCAGATTACGTTGGAGGGAAGTGTTGTGTGGACAAGACATATATAGGTGAGAATAGACAATTCTGGAATGGGCAAAGAGGCATGGGGCTTTTGAAACTTAGGACTAGATTCTGGAGTTGTCCAGAAGCTTTTAGTGGTTTCCATGGACAAGAACTTCCCTCGTGTGGATTATAATGCAGGTTGAAACCAATTAACCATGGCTAGAACAAGACAAGAAGGAAAGATTTTACAAAAACGATCACGTCATGTGTGTGTTATGCGTGTGAGTCTCATGCGTCTATGAGTCTCACGTGCACATTAGAGTTAGACGGTGTATGCTAATCATTTACCCGCCTGACCCATATAAAAAGCAATGTTGCCCGCGGTAAAGATTTAAATTATTAATTATTTGAATCACCTTGATCATAATTAACTTTAGATTAATATTTAATCACTTATCATCATATGATACCATCATTATTAAACCAAAATATTTATATTGGTTGCTTGAATTTAGAAATATCATGCTTGACTTTAGAAATATCAATAACGTCACCCCTAAGAATTAAGTGAAGCAGTAAAGTAATAATTCATCGTGTTTAAAATTTTAGGTTAATTCAAGCCTCTACCTCTTATTATCCTTGACTGTATATAAAGCATGTATTATCGTTATATATATATATAGTCTTTTTTAGTTTATATTTCATGTACAATACATATGTTCCAATGCAGAAAAGTTATGGAAGGTTAACCATATACTGAAATAATGACGATTATGAAGATTAATTGGAATAAAGGTTTCCAGTTCAAATTTATATTCTTCTATTATAAATGTTGTTTAATACTTAATTGATCAGGAATATGCGTTGGGGCTCGTTACTATACCACAACATTTGTAGTTTTGAGATGGATCTAATATCATTTTACTTAAGGTGAACTTCTCGTCATAAAATAAAAATAAAATCCTTCTTATCACATACGAATTTCTTCAATAATATCCCATCAAATTGAAAATAAAAATATGGGCATTCTTTGTCTCTACAAGTGATATATGTAAGATATGGATTTCTTCCAATTCAATCCAATTTATTGTATAACTTTTGGACAAGAATATGAATATGTAATTTTTTCCAAAATTAAAAGAGACTTCTACAATGCACGTATTGATCACTTCTTAGTTTTACGTAGATGCATGCACTTCCTCGAGAAGGGGATAAAATTATACATATATTTTTTTGATGATGTGGGAATTCAGTTTGCAGAACCCAATCACCGAATTATCTGGCAAAATTTAACCATCAACTAATAAATTCCCGGATACAATGTTACGGCCCCACAGTAAGTTAATTTTCGTTCTCTTTACTCTGATGATGCTTGTTTCAAGCTCGTTCCAAATTTTATTGCTCGAGCTAGTGTACAAAATGATTTTCTCTTTGGTGGTGTCTATTTTGGCAGTTCTCCCATAATCTTATCTACCAGGCCCGTTTGAACAGGGACATATTCAAGATTTTTATTTAGTGGAACTAAAAATACATAATTAAACACTCATATATAAAAAAATAAACAAACAAAATTAATTTTTTAACCTAAAAATATCTTAAAAATATACATATTTTATAAAATATATGTAGGGACTACAGGCCCACTAACCCACTATAGGTCCGCCCCTCCCTTCTGCAAATATCATTTTGTACACCAGCTCAAGACGAGAGACAAGCCCAAAAAAGACCTCATCACTTCAAAAAGTATCTTCACCTAAATAGCCCAACACATCCCATGAGAGTGGACTACCTATCCAGTACCGGAAAGGATCTTCCAGTTGTGAATTGTCTATTTGCATCGAAAAGATATCCAAAGATTCATCATTTTCCACTATAAACGAATCCATTCCCAAACTTTCTGTGATCTCCATAGCATGGTCGAGGTTAATTTCCTCATTTGGTTGAGAATTTGATGTTCCCTGCGAATCAGCTGATGTTGTCATGACCTCTTGTTTTTCTGAAGAATTTTTTAGCTGAATAGTTCCATTTTCTGTGCCATCATTTTCTTGTTGCTCAACAGGCTTGTGTGTTGCAGGATCTAAGCCTAGAAGTTTTAGTTTCTTCTTGATCTTTGTATTCCAGTGATTTTTAATTTCATTATCTGTTCGACCCGGTAAATGGGCAGCTATCTTGGACCACCTGCCAGTAACATTACACGAGTTAAAGTCGGATCAAATCAAATCATGGCTTATCCCCAATGGTCAAGCCGTTTATGGGTTAGTGGGAGTTATAACCCCTACTAACCATAAGAGTGAAACCATTAAGCAGTAAGTCAAAGTTGTATTTTTTAAAAATGTGTGTACTTTTAAGATATTTTTAGTTTGAAAAATCAAATCAGCCCCCACTGATCATTCATATATGATTTATAATAAGTTGTTTATGTTTAACCCACATTGAATAATATTCCTGGATTCAGCTTACTTATCGTAAGTTCTTTTTGGAAAATAACTACTCGTGCTAAACTATTTGGTAAATAAAGCAACTAATAGTCAAAGTTTAAAATAAACCAGGCCGGACACAGACTATGCACAATATCACTGCAGCACTGTTAAGCAGTCAAGAATGCTGCAAAATTCAGAAGATGAAGAAGCATGATGTTACCTGTTACCTAAACGAGCATGAAGCTGGATGATCATATTTTCTTCTGCTTCAGTAAATGCTCCTCTCTTGAGGTCTGGCCTCAACTAATTCATCCACCTTAGTCTACAGCTCTTTCCACATCTTAATAAACCTTAAAACAGACAAATTCAATAAAACACTAGTTAATCATAGTTAATTCTACTTAACATGTAAAATTGGTTAACCCTATAAGTGGTTAGTTTAGCGGTGGAGTGATTAGGACGTAATCGGGAAATTTGCTCATGTCTATGAGTGGATCTATCTTTGCTCCAGTGTGTATTCTGAAAACACTTTTAAGCTGAAACACCAATTTAGCCTCCAGTGAAAAAAAAAATTATACATATAAATATTAAATTGTGCAATATTAGCTCTTATTGAACAAAAATCTTTGATCTGCCCCTGTTCACATCTTAGGTTTGAATAAGCCAAAAACTAATTTATTTGAAGTCAGTTTTGGTAGACTTTGCATCTGACTAACCTAGAATCCGTTTTCTTTTGACAGAGTCATGTGTCTTAAAATTTAACAATCTTAATGTGATAAGCTCGAAAGACTTCCTAGACAAATTCTCTGTCATAAAAAGTAAGAAAGAAGAAGATGATGATGATGATGTCAATTGTTAGAGAAAATATACCTGCAAGCTTTGGAACAAGCCTCCAACATTTTATTCCATTGTTGAGAATGAAGTTAACAAGCTTATGATCTTCTTTAATCGTCCATGGACCTCTTTTCACCCCTACTTTATCACAACAAGGTCGTCTCCCCATTTTAGTGGAGCTCAACACTAAACACACAAACAAAAAACCAATGCGAAAATATATATATATAGTGCCTTGTAATTAGAGTTATTCAACACTAGCCAAAATGGTGCTAATTATAAACTGAAGCAAAATATTTTTCCAGCTCATGCACAAAGCAAAGAAATGTTTTTTTATGAACAATTCATATATAATCGTGCAAGAAACAATCAACTCTCGTATCTGTTTTTGATATTATTTAATATTGTACAATTTCTTTGTATATATGATTGGAAGTTCCTCGTGGTATGAACACTGCCAATGAGAATTTAGAAACAGACGTGATTCCTTGTCACTTCAATTTTTCATATTCTCTCATATGATTTTCTTTTTTATGACCAAGAATACTTTCGAGAAGTTTTTCGTATCTACAATAGGGTTTAGATTCCGATACGGGACACATGAAGTTTTGGAAAGAGATATATAGTTCGAGTTAGTTAAGTGAAAAGCCTACCAAATTGTTTCAGAATAATAGACTTTTGGTTTATTCAAATCAGTTGAGACGTGAGCAAGTCTCACCCAACCAGCCCATACTATAATCTAGACGCTCCATCACTAGACGACTATTCTGGTGGAGTTATCTTCCCTAATAATTTCTAGAAAGAAAAAACATTAAAATTGTGGAGGGCAACTCTCTTTGTTCAACTTAATTTTAATTAATTCAACTTTTGATTCTATTAGATTATGTATTAATTTTTCAACACCATGGTCTATCAAATCTTTAATGGCAGTGTGAATATTCAATATTTCAAACCCTAGTTGTGTAAATTAAATTCCTTCATGAGAGAAGACAAGGTTTTAATTAAGTTGATTCAACTTAATCAAAGGTTTACCATCTGATTATTATTGTATTAGTATATGCCTAAACAAATCATAGCACTTAGAAATGGAAAACACTAAATATATGTCTTAAACAACTCATTCCGTACTGGCTTTTGTTAATATAATACATAGGTATCATACATGATATTGTCATACTCACTTTCTAAATAAAATTAATTAAAAGAATCTTGGAATTGGGGAAATTGTTTTCCAACTACATATTTGTAATCCTCAAATGAAACAATTTTTTTCACTTTCTAATGTTGTATTGAAAATTTCCAGAATTAAATGCATGCATTACTAAAGCGGCTATATTCCTGAATTTCCAGTAGAACTTCCAGACAAAACGAGCCGTGCTCATGAGTAGCCTAGTTGTGAACTACTCTCCCTGATTGTCGGGTTCGAATTTCATGGGAGTAAGAGTAGAAAAAAAAAAAAAAATTAAGAGCTTATGAGTAGACGATGGATTATTGACAAACAGGTGACAGGAAATGGACCAATTCAACAACTTAATCCACTTTATGTCATTTGCAAATGAAGTGGAAAGTTTATCTTTATGTCTTTGTTTAATCTTCAGAGACCATTATTTGCTAAATTTTACAACACAAATTTTGACTATGACCACATATTTGTCGTCGTTAGCATCTATTTAGGATTGGACATCTTTGTTATTAAGGTCGTGAATAATGATAAGTGTGTTGAATTTTCCTTGAGCCTCGAGGACTTCGATGGCAATAACAAGAAGCTAGTATAAGACTATGATTTAGTCTCTTTGATTAATCTTTAACACAGTTAGCCTATCATAGTTGACAAAATATGGTTTATTGAGTAAATTAAAGGTCTTTTTCCCATCACAAAATTTCCAGCTAAGCTCCAAATGACTGGGTGGAGTAGTAAGATAACGGTTCGTCGTGATTAAGATTTCAAGTTCAGAACTTCTAACTTTTATAATATTTGACTGACTTGGAATATATATTGTCATGTTCCTATGATATTTGACTGACTTGAGCATGTATTCTCACGTCCCGAGCTCAGAACTATGTACCTGTAGACGAGATTGGTATTGTAGACATAAATAATAACTATTTGGACTTCTTTTCTACTAGCCCAAAATAATTAACTCAAGTTATTCTTTATACCTACAATACCTATTTATAAATCACTTACAAATACTACATTCTATCAATGTAGGATATTATATATATTAAAGCGTGTTGCTGCACTCGTGAATTTGTAGCATTGGGGTAGAGAGGAGACCGAACAATCTCATTATTTTGTCTAAGCATTCATAGCCAAGTCAACATCTAATGCTTTGGCATGCTTTCAGTTTCATATTACTTCACGAGCTCTGGTGTAACATTCCATCCTACATTGAGACACGGGACTTGGGCGTAACATCTAGAAAGCACATTTATTTTGATACCATCCATTTAATAGATGAATAATGAAATCTACATTTATCGTGCACAAAGAATTATAAAATTTTGCAGATTGTGCATTACATGATTAAAGATTTTTCCTTATAACAATGTCACTCGACAAAAAGGTTGGCTCACTCTATCAAACATGGTGGAATTTAAGTAACAAAATTTATCCTTTACACATTCTTCAATGTAAAACCTGTGGTTAACGTTTAATTTACATGAAGATATAATTAACAAAAAATTTAAGAAAAAACAGATAATGTTTAATTTACATGAAGACATAACTAAAAATAAAATAAGGTGGGGTTATTTTTACAAATGTGACATAAATGGGAGAAAGTATTAATTTGACTGAACTGTTGACTATAAGTTGTAATAAATACTTAAGGATGGCTTAGCTATATAGAGGCTGGTTATCAGCTGTAAAATATGGATGTGGATTCTTCGTAATAGTGGAGATTAAATAACTACGTCATAATACTTGTTCATACATAAACTTTTCTGGTATAGAATGAGAGCCACTTCAAATAAGTTCATTACTCTAGTCTAGGATACGATTAATCCAACATGGACTACATGAGCCCCTAGTAGTTTACCGCATAAATTAATCCCTGCATAATTCCAAGAGTTCTTGTTATACATTCATTTCGAACCTCAACCCTCTTTTCTAGATCCATTGACATTGAATTGATTCAAGCGTATTGTCTCCAAGCTCAGTAATCAGTTTTGCACAAGAGGAATTCCCCAGTCGACATGCCACAGCGTTCGCCCAAGGAATGATAGTCCAATTCCTCGATTTGAATCTTCTTATAACATTATAACTATAAAGATGATAAAAACTAGTGAAGTGATGATTAAATTATGATAAAATTAACTGGACCATTCAGTGTCCATATCAAATACCTACCTTATCACTTTAGCACCATTACTTTCTCTTCCAACATTATAACGTTATAAGGGGTTCCTAATCCTCCATCCCTTCCCGCCTACACTCAACCTCCTCTCTGTCTGCATTTATCAGTTGAGGGACTTCTTCTTCCTCCATCTACTTTTGTTGTCAAGGCCAGACAGCATCCAGGATCAAGGCCAAAAAATGCACAATTAATGTTGAAAAATGGACATGAATAGCACCCATGAAAACTTTACAAGTGGAAAATAGCTTCTCAAAATTCAGTTGAACACTACTTCCTATCTTACATAGACACTCAATATTTTACAAAAAAGAATCAGCAAAATTTTTACATAAAGAATGAGGAAAAGAATGAACATCCACCTTGGAATACACAGTTTGTCGAAAAAAAAAACCCTTGCCTTCTTCACATACAGCTTGAGGAGTGCAGAAAACCAACTGGTCCCTTCACTATCTAGAGAAGCCGAATATTGCTCCCATAACACACCGAGCGTTAGTTACTTCCTTTGTTCACCAGCTTTTACCAGAAGGCAGAAAAGATGGTTGCTCAGTTCTCGCTACCTTTAGTTTCCTGGTTTGCTGCAGTGCGGATAGTTTCCTCTCTGGTTTCTTATATGCTGATAGTTTCCTCTTTGGTTAACTTAATAAGAAAATTCATGGCCTCTGAGTGATATGTATTTCTTGACCCATATAGCAATGTCCTCTGAGCAAGCCTGAGCTTGTGGTGTCTTAAGCAGGACATCAAGCGTAGCAAACTCATGTACAGCGTCCTTGTAATCAAGAATTGGGGCATCCACGTTGACCTTCCGAAGCTCCTCTGAGTATGCGATGGCTCGATCGCGCATCCAGTCATGTTCTGCAATAACTGTGAGTGTTGGAGGCATGTTCTTTAAAGGCGTATTTCTCTCAAGGAAGAGTGGATTAGCAGATGGATGGTCCAGATTGAATTCATCTTCCGGAAGGAAAAGTTTCCATGCCAGCGTGGACATTGCCTTATCATAGAGGTAAGAATTTGCCAGCTTAATCTCAGAACGCGTGGGAGTGCTTCCGATGAAGAAAGGGTACATTAGGACTTGTGCCACCACTCTTACTGGGTCTAAAAGCTTCCCGGCCTCAACAGCATGTTGTGCAACATAATTTGCTATGTTGGCACCAGAGCTGACTCCAAGGAGAACACACCTAATAGATGATCGCATTCAAGTAAGTGACATATTCAGCATACACATAATAAAATGAAAAGAGAAAGGAAGACTGCCACACCGACCAAAGCTTATGTCAAACTACACAGTCAATCAAGATCTCATAAATAGGAACAAGATAAAAAGGAAGAATCTGCGAAATGCTTTTATTTTATTGGAGACAATCATCATTCAACGATCTGCCTCCTCTTCACGTGCAGCATGTGCATATGGCCTAGTTGCATTTTCGTATACATCTAGTCTCAAATCCACTATATAGCAAACCCGAAGATCAACATAATTCAACCATATACCACGTCTTGATTCAGTAAAATTAAAAAAGTCCAAAATTTGCACCTCTGACAACTAAATAAGACAACAAAAAATGGGATGGTATTTTTATGCAACTACAGAGCATACAATTGGGAAGCAAAAGTTTCCTATGACTTTCATATTGGTGACTGCTTGTAATTTCAAGGTTTTAAGATGCGAGTAGAGACCGAACCCAAATTCAAAAATCATTCACGAGACTACAAATTCATGATCATTCAACAAAACACATCATATACAACTTCAATTTCAAGCATAGATATAACTACATCTAGCAGAAAAAAGTAGATAATGCATTTAGGATCGGATCAATACAGGCACAAAAACATTGTTTGCTTTCGACCAAATTCAAAGCTTTTAACAGGGTAATTAAATTCCTATATAACTAAAGCTTAAGAATTAGAAATTATACCTAGAAGGGTCAGCATGAGCAGCCAACCACGGCTCAGACATCGCGGCCCCAAAACCATCAACAATCTGCCTCCTCTTCCCCTCCCCGTCACCGAACCACCTATCCCCAAACGACCTACTACACTCTGCTAAATTCGCCTGTTTCGCCAACCAATTCAACACCTTCACCCCGTCCTCAAAAGCAGCCGGGTACCTACTCTCGGGCGCCAACCTATACCCAACCGCCACCACCACCGCATCGCACAACCTCGCCATTTTCCTACAAAACACATCATTCGCCACCGTGTCGTTCCCCCCACTCACCCACCCCCCACCATGAAACTGCAAAATCACCGGCAATTTCCTACAATTCCTCCCATTCTTATCCGGCAAATACCCTCCATAAACCCCATTCTTCTCCTCCAACTTCCCATCCGAAACCCTAACCCTAACCGAATTAGGCGAAACCACGGCCGTTTCAGGGAGGAAAATCCGTATCGAGAGGGAGGTCAAGGGGTCAATATGAAGGTCTTTGGTGGCGACGCCGTCATCCGAAAACCTAGGGTTTGCAGCAGCAATATTTTCATCAGGTCTCGAAACGACACCGTACGAAGAGTTAATCCAATTAGCGTTTGAATTAAGGGTTTCAGCTAGGGTTTGTAATTTGCGTTTTAGGTAAAATTTGAAGAGGACGCTGTATAGCTTCACCGTTACACTAGGCATTTTCCAAATATATGCACATATACATACATATATATGTATATATATAATGTGTGTGTATGCATATATGTATATAAATATAATGCGTGTGTGTGTGTGTGTGGGGAAATTAGGGGTTTTGGAAATGTTCAATTCAAAGGTGATGAGAAGCTTCTCTTTTAACGTTTGAATTCAACGGTTGGCGAGTGTTTACATATATATATATTTGTATGTATAATATATAGATACACGTGTTGCTGCTGACCTGGATGAGGTGCGTGCCACGTAATGGTTACTTCTGTGTCGAATTATTAGGTCAGTCAATCAGATCGTTAGATCATATTATCTGAATTTAAAATTTATTTTTATCCGATTATCAAATCATCGAGATTAATAAATTATATTCTCTATAAATTATATAAAAAAAAATTTATTTAAAATTTAAAGATTTTAAACTCGAATGAATTGACATTGAACTAAATACATAACGGAGAGAGAAGGGTGTCGAAAGGTATGGTAGGGTGCGTTGTGGAGGATAGTTGCCGAGTACAATATTTGACGGCTGTCGGATTTTGATAAATGGACGCGGTTGAACGTCGGATGTATGTCAGGTGTGAGCTATGGTGTGCGGTAACGAGGTTGACAAAATTTCAAATGGCTTAGTTGGACTTGTCTGAATTTGTGTGGCTTCTCATCAGCTCAATAGATTTGAAAAAAAGGCATTAAATCCCGACAAAAAATAAAATAAAGGCATGATAAAGTTGTCATTGTTGTAAAAGTATGGATATTTGTTGACAATATAGTATCAAAAGAAATACCTTATATTAGCTGATTAGTATCTGATATTCGAGCGAGAAACTCAAGTTGGTTTTGAGTCAGCCACTGAAGAAGACAACTCAATTTGGAATTGAGTTTACTAATGCTTTGCAAGGTGTTAAAGATTAGTATTATTTTATTTAAATGTGCAATGATGATATTATTTTGTAATGGTGTTGTTTGTAGTATAAATAGTTTGATAAGCAGAGATAGAAAGATTTGAATGAGAAAAGCAAGCATATAATATATTCTCTCAGTTTAAGTTGTTTACGTTATTATTATATGTTATAACATACGTTATTATTATACTTTATAACACGTTATCAGCACGAGTCTCTGCCTGAGCCTTTGCCATAATCAGAGAAGTGCACCGATAGGTATAAATAATTCTCTTATTATTTCAATAATATTTTAAGTTAAACTTTACATATTGAAATGGATTATATTGCCAAAAGAGAATTTACTATTCTTGACATCTCGGGAAAAAATTATCTGTCTTGGGTATTTGATGTTGAAATGCATCTTGAAGCAAAAAATCTTGGGGATACTATCAAAGAATAAAATACAGCATCCTCGGAGGATTGCGTTAAAACAATAATTTTTTTCCGCCATCATATCCATGAAGGATTAAAAACTGAATATCTGACGGTTAAAGATCCCCTTACATTATGGAAAA
Source organism: Ehretia macrophylla (assembly GCA_037974665.1). Classification (NCBI taxonomy): domain Eukaryota; kingdom Viridiplantae; phylum Streptophyta; class Magnoliopsida; order Boraginales; family Ehretiaceae; genus Ehretia; species Ehretia macrophylla. The sequence continues at coordinate 44,606,618 of CM075783.1, forward strand.
ATTTGAAGGAGAGGTATGATCACCAAAAGTCTGTTAATCTCCCAAATGCTCGTTACGATTGGTTACACTTGAGATTGCAAGACTTCAAATCTGTTGGTGAGTACAATTCCAAAATATATGAGATTACATCTCTAATGAAAGCATGTGGAGAAACTATCACTGACAATGATATGTTAGAGAAGACATTTTCTACGTTTCATGCCTCGAATATGCTCCTGCAGCAGCAATATCGGGAACGTAAATTCACAAAATATAATGATTTGATATCATGTCTTCTTGTTGCTTAACAAAATAACGAGCTTTTGTTGAAAAATCATCAGTTACGTCCAACTGGCACGACACCATTTCCGGAAGCAAATAAAGATGTATTCCCAGAAGTGAATGCAACATTTAACGATGAATATGGTAATCGACGTGGCCGTGGTTGTGGCCGCGAACGCGGACGTGGACGTGGTCGTTGGTATGGCCGAAGTAATACATGGGTTCGGGGTGATTCAAGTAATACCAAGGAAGACAAATCTCACCACCATAAGTGGAATAATGAGAAAAAATATGACAAAGAAAAAACCACCCGAAACAAGTCATACCATGATAATGATATCTGTTATAGATGTGGAGGAACTGGTCATTGGTCACGTATCTGTCGTGCACAAAAACATTTGGTTGAACTTTACAAAGCCTCGAAAGGAAAAGGCAAAGTAGCAGAAACAAACCATGTTAACTATGATGGACCAGAAATTACTACACATTTAGATGTTAGTGATTTCTTCGAAAATCCGGATGGAAATATAGAACATTTGATCGGAGATGGAAATGTCAAAACTAATTAAAAGTACTAGTAGCTATATTTTGAAGGTTAAGTCTTTAATTATGTTGTTGTTTTAAGGTTAAGTTGATTTCCTTTGTATTGTCGTTTGTTTTTTCCAGTTGATTTACTCCTTATGTAAACATATATATTATCTTTTTTTAATGTTTGTTTGAATAAATTTACAAGTTATTAAAGAAGTGATGTTTTTATTATATCACTAGATTTCAGGATGAAGAGTGAAGATATATGTTTGGCAGATAGTGCAACAACACATACTATACTACGTGATAAAACATATTTTGATAATTTATTAGTTACCTCAGCTAATGTATTTACCATTTCTGGTTCTACCAGTCTAATAGAAGGCTCTGGAAGAGCCCATCTCATATTGCCTTGTGGTACAAAATTTGATATTATTAATGCACTATATTCAAGCAAATCCAGAAGAAACTTGCTAAGTTTTAAAGATATTCGCCGAAATGGATATCATATTGAAACTATTAATGAAGGTAATAAAGAATATCTTTGTATTACTTCTTTCAAGTCATGCCAGAAGCGTGTACTAGAAAAACTTCCGGCTCTTTCTTCCGGATTGTACCAAACAACTATACAAGCAATTGAATCACATGCAGTGCAAAGACAAATATATAATGATCCAAATATTTTCATGCGTTGGCATGATCGACTTGGTCATCCAGGTGCGACAATGATGCGTCAAATAATTGAGAATTCACTTGGTCATCCTTTAAAGAACCAGAAGATTCTTTTACCAAGTAATTACCCATGTGTTGCATGTTCTCAAGGTAAATTAATTTTGAGACCTTCTCCAACCAAAGTTGTTTTTGAAGCTCCACAATTCTTGAATCGAATTCAAGGAGATATTTGTGAACCTATTCATCCATCATGTGGACCATTTTATTATTTCATGATTTTAATAGATGCATCGTCCAGATGGTCACATGTTTGTCTACTTTCTTCTAGAAATCATGCATTTGCTAGACTTCTCGCTTTGATAATCAGATTAAGGGCACAATTTTCTGACTATCCCATTAAAACAATTCGACTTGATAATGCCGGTGAGTTTTCTTCTAAAGCATTTGATGATTATTGCATGTCTGTTGGAATTAGAGTTGAACATCCTATAGCTTATGTGCATACACAAAATGGTTTAGCTGAATCATTCATTAAACGACTTCAATTAATTGCCAAGCCTTTACTTATGAAAACGAAACTCCCTACGTCAGCTTGGGGTCATGCTATTTTACATGCTGGTGCATTGATTCGTGTAAGACCAACAACTTATCATGAATACTCTCCATTGCAACTTGTATATGATTGTCCACCAAATATTTCTCATTTACGTGTTTTTGGATGTGTGGTACAAGTCCCTATTACACCAACACAACGTAGTAAAATGGGTCCACAAAGAAGACTTGGAATTTATGTTGGATTTGATTCTCCATCTATTATTCGATATGTTGAACCCCTGATGGGTGATATTTTTAGAGCATGCTTTGCGGATTGTCATTTTGATGAGACTCTCTTCCCGTTGTTAGGGGGAGACAAATCGCAACCAGAAGTACATCGTGACATATCTTGGATTACATCATCACTGTCGCATTTAGACCCAAGAACTAAACAATGTGAACTTGAAGTTCAAAGGATCATTCATTTGCAGAATATTGCAAATAATCTACCAGATGCATTTGTAGACACAAAGAATATTGTGAAATCACATATACCTGCTATTAATGTGCCGGCACGAATTGATGTCCCAGTAGGACATGTCCCAGTAGGACATATTGTTAATATAGCAGCAAATGCATCCAAGGCACGCCAGAAGCGTGGTAGACCTGTCGGTGCGAAAGATCTTGTACCTCGAAAAAGGAAGTCACATGGGAATGATACAAGAAGAATGAATCCGGAAGATTCTATACCATCAAGAAGCACGACAGAAGTGGTAGAACCAACTAATGTTGGTGAATTCATAATCCCAGAAGAGATCAAAATCCCTGAAGAGATTAAAGATAAATTTGTTCCTGAAGAAACTGAGGTACCTGAAAATGAAGAAATTTCTATAAATTATGTTACTACCGGGAAAATGTGGAATCGAAAAGAAACTATCCTGAATGATAGTTTTGCTTTCACAGTAGCACTTGAAATAAGTGATGAGGATCCTGAACCACAAAATGTGGAAGAATGTCGACAAAGAAGTGATTGGCCAAAGTGGGAAGAAGCTATACGAGTAGAGCTAAGCTCGTTAGAAAAGCGAAAGGTATTCGGACCTATAGTACTAACTCCTACTGATACAAAACCTGTTGGGTACAAATGGGTATTTGTGCGCAAGCGAAATGCAATGAATGAAATTGTGAGATATAAAGCTCGCCTTGTAGCTCAAGATTTCTCACAAAGACCTGGCATTGATTATGAGGAAACATATTCGCCAGTAATGGATGCAATTACATTTCGATTTCTAATTAGTCTCGCTGCTCAGGCTAATTTAGAAATGCGCTTAATGGATGTTGTTACAGCATATTTATATGGATCACTTGACAGTGACATATATATGAAGATCCCTGAAGGATATCATTTGCCAAAAACAAATGCAATGAAACCCCGTCATATGTATTCACTTAAATTACAACGGTCTTTATATGGATTGAAACAATCTGGCCGTATGTGGTACAATCATTTAAGTGATTACTTATCAAGAGAAGGATATATCAACAATCCCATTTGTCCGTGTATTTTCATTAAAAAATCAACAACTGATTTTGCAATTGTTGCAGTATATGTCGATGATCTTAATCTTGTTGGAACTCCTGAAGAGCTCAACAAAACTGCTGAATACTTGAAGAATTTGAAATGAAAGATCTAGGACAAACAAAATTCTGTCTTGGTCTTCAAATTGAGCATTTCCCAGAAGGAATTTTTCTCCATCAATCGGCTTATACAGAGAAAATTCTAAAGCGATTTTATATGGATAAAGCTCATCCACAAACGACCCCGATGGTCATTAGGTCACTTGATGTGGAAAAAGACCTTTATCGCCCTCAAGATGTTGGAGAAAAATTACTAGGTCCAGAAGTACCATATCTTAGTGCAATTGGCGCACTAATGTACATTGCTAATAACACAAGGCCAGATATTGCTTTTTCTGTTAATTTATTAGCCAGGTATAGTGCGGTTCCAACTCAAAGGCATTGGAATGGAATTAAACACATATTTCGCTATTTGCGTGGAACATCATATATGGGTTTATTCTATTCAAGACAATCAAGATCTTCATTAATCGGTCATGCTGATGCTGGTTATCTATCTGACCCTCATAAGGCAAGATCACAAACTGGATACGTCTTTCATTTTGGTGACACTGCTATATCATGGCGATCCATGAAACAAACTATGACTGCTACATCTTCAAACCATGCTGAGATTTTAGCAATTCATGAGACTAGCCGAGAATGTGTTTGGTTGAGATCTGTCATCAAACATATTCAAGAGTCATGTGGATTAACCTCCAACAATGACAGTCCAACCATACTATACAAAGATAACACAGCATGTATCACACAACTCAAAGGTGGTTACATCAAAGGTGATAGAACGAAACATATATCACCAAAATTCTTCTACACACATGAGCTACAAACAAACGGAATTGTTGATATTCAACAAGTACGTTCAAGTGAAAATCCAGCAGATTTGTTCACTAAAGCATTACCACCATCAATTTTTAAATCACATGTTCAAAGATGTGGAATGCGTCGCCTGAAAGATTTATCATCATGACTCATGTCACCATGAGGGGGAGAAGTTATTTCTGCGTGCACTGTACTCTTTTTCCTTCACCAAGTTTTTTTTTATCCCACTGGGTTTTTCTATGGTAAGGTTTTAACGAGGCAAGTCAAATAAGAATAATGTATTATTTTCCCTTCGTCAAGTTTTTATCTCATTGGGTTTTCTTGACAAAGTTTTTAATGAGGCATATTCTTAAGCAATAAATATCCAAGGGGGAGTGTTGTGAAAGTATGGATATTTGTTGATAACGTTGTGTCAGAAGAAATACATTATATCAGCTGACTAGTATTTGATATTCAAGCGAGAAACTCAAGTTGGTTTTGAGTCAGCCACTGAAGAATACAACTCAATTTGAAATTGACTTTACTAATGCTTTGCAAGGTGGTAAAGATTAGTATTATTTTATTTAAAGATGTAATGATGATATTCTTTTGTAATGGTGTTGTTTGTAGTATAAATAGTTTGATAAGCAGAGATAGAAATGTGTGAATGAGAAAAGCAAGCATATAATATATTCTCTCAGTTTAAGTTGTTTACGTTATTATTATATGTTATAACATACGTTATTATTATACTTTATAACAGTCATCCCATAATCTCGACACCACAAATTCGAGTTATGAGAATAGTTTTTTTGTGAAAATATAAGATAAAAAGGTGTAAAAAAATCAAAGTGAATTTAACCCTTCTCCACTTCACACATAACTGAAGTTGCGTATACTGGGTTGCCCTTTTCTACTAACGAATTAAAAATATCTTAGGTTCCAATGGTGAAATTGTCAGTCATATAACTTGGAGGTTATCAATTCGGGTAGTGAAAATAATACTTTGTAAAATATAAGGTAAGATGATGTACAATAGATTGAAGTGAATCTAACTTTCTTCTAAATTCTGCGCAAAACAAGAATTTCATATACTGAGCTATCCTTCTTTAAAAAAAGTTATCTCTTTGATGGAGCGTCATCAACAGGACTTGATGAGGCAATAGATTTCAAAAACTTGATGGTCCCATGATAGGAATCTGGAAATCTACTCAACTTCATGAAAGAATGGTTAGAGAAAGACTCTTATCGACAGTGATACTCACCCGCACACTCAGTGAAAATAGGCCCTGGATTGAGTGCTACCATCCGACATTGTCAAATAAGAGCAATTTCCACCGTCATGAGAAGGACTCCTCATCTAAAATAGGCGGTGGCGTATGCTCAATTCCCATTCAGATGCTTCTTGAAAGATAGCTAGTATGTAGCTGGTGGCATCAAATGTTATCCCAGATCAGTCTTATCGTTCATGCCTTGTGCCATTAACTGTATTTTAACATTAATCTTGACGCAACAGTCAAACTGTTGTCGTGTGATCAAGAGATTGATTATTGACTCGTATCATAGAAACAGCCTCTTGTGAATATAAAACAAGACTGCGAGACTACATAAAATAAAATCTAAAATGAATCCGACCCTTCTATGAGCCCGCACATAGAGAGAAGCTACATGCTCCGGAGGACCCTAACATTAGACAAACAGGTATAAAAACAATAAAGGACCATCAACTCCAAAGGGTAAGGTAAAAATATAAGATTTACAAATAGCAAGTGCATACTTTAGATTTGGAATTTAATTTCCAGCCCATACCATCTCCAATTGCCTATTTCAAAGTACATTAATACAACAAATGAATCAATGACGATCCATAAACACTACCACCTTCTAAGCTATGCAACAGAAAGTACTGAGGAGCAGCATCTTAGAAAAGAAAGAAAATTGAGGTCGAAAACATGAGAACCCTCCCTTGTCATCTTCCCCGAAAGGAGATTGCGGAAAATGTAAAACGGAAGAAAGTGAAAAGATAAAAGAAATAAAATCCCCTCTCCTCTCTCTCTCTCTCACACTATCCTGAACTCAAACGAGGGGGGCCTGCGCGATGAACAAGCACACCTTCATTACTTGTGGTCTTTTTTGCAGCAAGTTCTTCCAAACGCTTCCATGTAGCTTCTCGTCTTGCCTGAACCTCTTCTTCCTTTGCTTCATCTTCTTGAAACTTGAGCAAGCATTCCTTGAATAGCTCAGGATCAAGTTCATAGAAAATCTTGCGAACGTTTAGACTCAAACTATGGACAGCCTGATTCCAGTGCTTTCTAGCATTTCTCTCCAGTGCAGGGAAGATAATAGGCAGTATAACCTTGCGATTTTGCTTAATTAGGTTCTCGATGTGATCGTTGTTCCACAAGAATAACGCTCTTTCAGCCACCTATAGAGAAAACATGAATCAGTGGGAAAAATCATATTCAGTAACTAACAAAATCCACAAATTTCACGACAGAAATGATGGTGAAAACGTGATCTACCACATCCAATCTTAATGGCAAAATCCAATCTGATTCATTAAAAAAAACATCGTGAGACATAGTAATGCAGTTCGACTTCACTACATGACCAAAAGTCAATATTCAGGTGATCATGTTAGCACCATCAAGTCATTCACAGCTTTTGTCATACCAGAGTCCTATTATTTAGTTCCGTTCATTTTTATAGTTTGTTATGTCACTTGATAATTATGTCCACAAGAAATTACTCGTGTGAAGCAATCGGCAAATTAAATTGCATAAATTAGGGCCCATTTAGTTGTGGAGTTCATATTCTATTTTCCTTTTTTATTTAAAATGAATAGAGAATCACGTCAAAGACTCAATTGGAGAAACCCCGGCATCAGTTTCTCAAACTCAACGTAAGATTCTCTCTTCACTAAATGCAAATAAGATTCTCAAAATTATGACGGAAGCTAGAGGTCAAAGGCACATGGGGAATTAGCTTGCAGCAAGAATATTCATAAACCTTGTCAAGAAAGATAAAAGAGGAGAGAGGAAAGAGTGGAGATGAGGGTAACAGAAAGATGCTACAGACTACTACCAGGTTAATGCTACTTGACAAATGCCACAAATTATCTTCAGCAGGACCTCCTGCAAACTGCTAAAGCAGTTGTGTAATCTCAAGGTTCCTAACCACCAAACACCCCCCCACCCCTTTCCTTTCTCTCTTTCCACCCAAAAGAATATCCACCAATATGTCATTCTAGTTAAATGTCCACAACTCTTAAGTCTTAGATATGTCTCCATTATCAGCTACGACACATCCCCACAAAGAAGCCTCTTGAAATGTCTACACCGTGATTGAACTGATATAACAGGAGTCCATGGCAAATTCTACTCGTTAAATCACAACTAGAACTCTAATGAGAAAGTTGGAGGGAGGGGCGTGTTAACAGCTACTACATGTTATTGGTATTAGAGTGTAATTAAGTGTGTCAAAATACCACCATCACTGCTCCATCATCTCAAAGATTAATCATCAATAAGGTGCTGGAACATGAAGCGAAACTGTAGGATGATTGTGTTCAAACCTACGTGGTTTTGGTGGTGAATGAGGTAAAGCAACGGCTATAGATTGCCTATGGTTGGCAAAGAATCAGATAGTGGCCAGGCAATTTATGCATCAAATAAGAGAGAGAGAGAGAGAGAGAGAGATTGCAAATAAGCCAACTAACAAGTTTTCATGTTTATTATCAGGGCGTGTCTTCACTCCTAGAGAACATCTTACAAACGAGCAACCCAAGTATTTGATACAGAAATAAGAACCAATATTTTTCCTCCTCCCAGACCCAGTGTACCTCATCTTAGTAGTACAAGGTAAAATTAAGTGTTCAAATAAAAATGCATCTCCCTCACAGTTGGAAGTCGGAAAACCAATTACATCAAGCAGCAGCAGAGATGATCACAATGGCAAAAAGGAAGGAAAAAAATATATAATTTTTTTGGATGGGAAGTATCTACTGCAAGAAACTCATGGATTATTGAACACAATAACTCATACCTGAAAATGCAAGCTATTTAAGCAGCGAGCAATTTGCCGAAACAAAGGCACCATACAGCGTTGGAACTCCGGTAGCTGTGTTGCCTCTAAAACTTCTTCCAACTCACCAAGAAACATGACTTCCTTAGAGCTATTAGTAACCGGCCAATACTTCAATAATCCTCTGATCACAGTATCAGCAAGCTTGCAGTCTTTCTCAACGAATTGTGTAATACAATATGATAACTGCTGGTGGTACATTGCTAAGCATTTTGGTTTATGCAGTGGGATTAATGTCCGAACAAGAAATAGTTTGTGTTCTTCTTTAAGTGGTAAAGCAAATCCATTAATGATACTGCCCAAAATTTCTAGAAGCTCAGCAATTCCATTATGCTTTTCAGTCTCAAAGATAAAGCGGTAAAATATATTGTTGATAGCTTTCCGGATGAATGGCCGATGGACCATAAATTTCCCATAAATGCGATGTAGGATGGTTTTCAGGTATTCCCTCTCCCTGGGATCTTCAGAATCAAAAAGATCAAGCAGCTTGAGAACAAAAGAGTGATCAATAAATCTTTTAGCAACTTTGGCATCAGTTTCAGGTGATGCAATGAATCTCAATAAGAATTCATAAACTATTTGCAAATGCGGCCATGCAGGATCCATGGCAGGCTCCTCTTCTTCCAAATCAAAGGCTTCTAGAACCTTATTCTCTCGTGGTTGAGGAGTGAGTGCCCTAAACAAATTCACAGATACCATCTTTATAACTTCTTGCATCACAGTTTCCGTGAATTTCACATTTGCAGAAGTCACGTATTCCACCAGCTCCAACAATGTTTGTCGCTTGATCTCCTTTTCTTTCAGGTTTTTTGTAAGATCAGCAAAGTGCAAGACAACACAACACATGTTCAGCTTCCTGATAAACAAGTGCTGCTTCTCAGAGTTAGGAACATCCCTGAAACTCGGCAATGCTTCATATGAAGCAGGAACTAAATCTCCATTCACCTTTACATCCCCATCACGAAGAAACTTGTCTCCTGAATTATATCCTGTACTTGAAACAGAATGAGGAGCTGAAATAACTGTATTAGTTGAACTCCGAACCTTTTTACTTCCTCCATCACCTTTCTTCGAATTAGTCGAAGAGCTTGATGTGGAGTTAGCACCTCCACCCGATTTTGACTGCTTTTTAGGAATCTTACCAAATATCTGCTTGATCATAGTTCACCTTATTCAACCAAACTCAACCCTCAACAAACACCCGAAAGCCCGAAACAGACAACAAATTAATCAAAACACTAGCCAAATCCTATCAGAATCACCAAAAAGACTAAAACTCTGCCATTCTCAGCCAATTTTCGGCAGAAACACAAGTTCAAGATACACAATTAGCACCGAACACATACTTATGGAAACAAATTTATTGCTTTAGAAACTTCTTTAGAAGCTCAAACAAGCAATCATCATCTATATCCCCTCACTCTTTTCAATCAATTTTAGCAAAAGAACACCTCATTTCCATCAAGAAACAGCATCAATCAAAAGCATAAGCATAAATAAACACCTCAGATAAAGAAACCCTTTCTTGAGCCACAGATCAAACAAGCTACTACAAGTCTCAATCAACACAAAAGAGAACAACAAAACCCTAGTTCACCATCATGCTCTTGAACCAAAATCTTCACCTTTTTCACCAAAAAGCTTGAATCTTTTTGACTTAAAAGTCAAATAGTCACATGAAAAGTCACTTTAAAACCACCGAAAAGAAAAATCAGCAAAATTTTTTCCAAATATTGAAAACTCAAAAACAGACCCCTTTTCCAACTATGCTTCTTACACTCACAAATTACAGTTTTTTCACCATACCCTTTTGATTATTCACAAAAATAAATAATCCCACATGGGAATTTGACCAAAAAATATATATACTTATTCAAAAATGAAACTGAAAATGAAAAAGATCAAAGCTTTATATACAAGAAGAGTTGGAAATGCTTACAGATGTTTGAAATTTGAAGGAAAAAAATGCTTTCTTGATTGTTGAAAGCTTCAATTTTGTTCTTTTTTACTTTAATTTTTTTGAAGTTGGTTTTTGTTGACTGGGCAAATTTTGTGCAGTTTTTTTTCTATTTGTTGTTGTTCTTTATGTGTGTGCTGTGATTAGTATTTTGTTACTCATGACACATTTGACAATGGAGAGAGTATGTAAGAAGAGGTCAATAAAGTACTTAAAAAACGACATCGTAATGCTGTTTATATTATGGGTAAAATGTCCCGTGACGATTAGTTTTAATCAAATGGCCTAAATTCAAACACGATTTTTTTTAAAAAAATAAAAAAGAGTGAAGCATTAAACACGACATCGTAATGCTCTCTTGCCATGAAATTTTCTCTCTCTTTCTCTTTCTCTTTCTCTTTTTCTTTTTATCTTTTTATCTTTTATGGTTTTGGATGTGAAAATGATAGTCCTTTTCAGGAATACATTATTTAGGTGGTAATCTTTTATCGTATTGTTCGTATAAGATCTAATAAAAACTTAAAACCTGATAAACTTTGAAACTATTGTGTAATTACATTTTATGTGATTAAGGGTTCAAATATCGTTTTTTAAATAAAAAACAATAAAATTTTGAAAATGTTTTTCAATGGGTATCCAATTTATTCTCGTGCAATGATTTTCTCCTTTTTCAATTCTTAAAATCATACTAATGGAGCAAAGCAAATAACTTTTTTTTTCTTTAAATCTAGGTATATGTGCCAAAATATAGAGGTTATCTAACGAGTTATTTGTTTTTGTTTGATTGCCTAAAATCATACAACATAACTATCGAGATTGAAACTCATAATCTCTCATATACACAACGAGTAATATTACTACTAGACCAAAACTCTAATGGCTATCTAATGATTTATTTAGCAATACAAGGTAATTTTTATTTAATCTTTTACGAGTAACCACATCTCTATTTTAGGGATAAACACATCTCAATTACTATAGATAATCCCCGTACTCACCCAAATTTGCGAACAAGATCAAACAAAAAGAGGTAGAAGAGAGACGAGAGATGAAATGACCTTTTAAAGTATTAATTAACTCGTAATGTTATAACATTATAAACAAAATTTACCAATCATAAATAATTGTTAATATTACTATAACAAAATAATACAAATAGTATATAATTGTTAAATTTTATTTAATAATATTATAAGACACCCAGTGTCCAAGAGAGGACATTAATTGATAACCAATCCTAAACCTCGAAATGGCTGGAGTCTTTTTGCGGCACGTATGGGTACGTTAAAGTGTACGTGCGGCCCTACTTGGTTTATGGAAAAATGCAAAAAAGTTGCAGCTTCGATATGATTCTCAACTTTATCAACCTCTCACTTATGAGACCTTCCCGTAAATTCATTCCATGATAACTCCCACGAACCACAACTTTATATGAAACTCTAGTGTGAACTAAAAAAACTCTTCAAAACGAGTGTCGAATTTGAGTGTCGATAGGCCACAAAAACTTTTCAAACCTGGAGTTGACCCCGTCCGGTTATAAGTGTGGGTGGGCCACATGTGTAGCTACACACACCTTGTGGCCTACCCTATGTTAAAGTCGGATGGTTTGAAGGACGTCCTGTGTGAATTGATGACCATCACAGATCGGTTCAGAAGGCAAAATAGGCAACATCATCTGTGAAATCAAATTAACCAGCTCATCTACAATTAATTGCAACTATACTGACATACAATGTTCAATTGACATTACAATGATGGCAAAATGTTTGGAGAGTGTAGTACAACGGAGAGTTGTATGATGTGTTTGTAAAGGATGAATTGCTCAAAAAACATACATTTCGAGGATAATCAACACACGGTTCCTTTATCCCCTTTATCACCATCATTTTTTCACAAAAAGGGCTGTCTAATAAGTATCTTATATGTTTAAAAGGTCTCTGTTGATGCTAAAACTGCAGGATGGAACTGAAAAATCATCCTGCTCTATCTGTGTACGTTGCGCTTGAGGATTTCGGGGTGCGAATAAGGCAAGACTAGCTAAAATCTGTTCTGCTGATGAGAAAAGATTGTACTGATGGTTCTCTTCCGAGGAAATCTGATAGTATTTCACCAGGATCTTTTGCTCCTCCGGGAGCCAATACCTGCAACATGATGAAAATTGACGAATAAGATCTAACGAGAGCAGAAGTGAACCAATATCTGTTTTGAGAACGGAGAAGAGGGAATATAAAAGAATTTTTTTAAAAGCAGAATTATTCATTTTTGCCACCTGCTTGGAAAGAAGGACCGATTGATTCATCTAGCCGGGAAGACAGAAAGGACACATGCAATAGTTATTTTATTTCTTGGTTACCTTATTCCTGAATTGCATGCCTGCATACTGGTTGAACAGATCATCACGAAACTTCAAGGCAAATATGTCAGCGGCAAAAACCTATCACCATTAATAAGCTCATCAGGAAGTGAACTAACGAAATGAGAAAGATCTTGTTTATCAATGTATCGCACTTTTCTGAAATATGTTATGCAATTTTTCATGCAAAGAATACAGTTGCATCTAACTGATGTAACAAATGGCATATTTATGGAAATACCAAACTGTCATCAGTAGTAAGAGAAGTCCAATAACAATGATTACGAAGCAGAAATTATGTTCAAAAGTTAATTCAAGCTACAGCAATATGGATCATAAAAGGTGATTCAGACCTCACTCCAAATGCGACTGTAGCACGTAGCTTCATAACCAATAGCACTGCGGGGAAAACATGAAGCTGGATTGGTTCCATCTAACATAGGCAAACCTAACATTATCTGTGGAGAAGATGCACGCCATAAGCATATAAAGTATAAGTTTACCTTTGTCACTTTGTATATGATAAACAAATTATACCTTTGGATGAAGATGCTTGAATAATCCCAACATGTCGACATTCTCTGTGGAATGTATTATCTGATCGAAAAGGCCTGAAACACGAGTTCACATGGCTTCACAAATGGTAGTAACAAGCAATAAGGCTATCTGCTTCACATAATTTTTCCATGCCAACACTGCTGTGACTATGTTATTCTTTTTCTTATAGAGAAGTCTAAATATTAATTCGTGGTCGTTATCTCTACAGAACTCTACGCTTGCTAAGAGTTCTCTCTCTATATATATTTACTGAAGACAGAATTCAGGCTTGTAACTCTGAAATTTAGCTTTTCAGGTCGAAGTTTATAGATCCCAAATGTCAACATATATTGTGTGGTTCACAAATGTTGGAATAAACTCCTAATTTAGCTGAATGTATAGTGGTCAAACATAATTTCGTTACGTTTCTGCTTCAAAGAAAAAGAATTACATAGTCACAAGAGTGGTGCAGAATATTATGGAACCGTCCCAATAATTAACCTTTAGAAGACATATATCAGGAAAGGATAATTGACAGACCTTGAGTCCAGGTATATCAAGAACAAGATATTATAAATATACCACAAAAATAAGAGTTGAAAATTGTTAACCTACATACGTTTGGTTGCATTGCAGTCAATACTAGGGAGAAGAGAATATATTTGTCACAGGAGATAGTTAGACTTACAATAAAGAATTTCTTGTTTCAATTTCAGTGCCCAGCACGAACATCGCCACCTCTTAAGGGATTTACATATCTCATCACTGATAGGCGTTGTAATATCCTATGGATCAAAAGATACCAAATGAAACAATCAAAGATCAGGATAATAATATGCATTTAACATTTCTTCAATGAAACTTGTATGCTTTTGTAGTCTAGGTTATGGACATGGTTTGATGGATGCATTTAAAGGCCGAATATCAGGCTTCAGTACATACATATAAAATTCATGTCGTTCAACAGTACAGACAACGTGAAAGCAGACAGGCAGAGGAAGCAAACTCCTACAGATTCATAAAGTGCTCTGAAGTACATCACAACACTTCTCAAACAAATAAAATAATCCCTCTCTTCTAACTTAAGCTTTTAAATGGAAGTCTTGCCACTATCACCCTTTTAAAAAAATTATTTCCACGTGCAAGTCTGAATCAAAAGAATCTCGCTTGCAAGTGAGGAGGCATGTTGGAGGGCAAGAAACCAATAAAATTTCTCTTGTAACAGTTTAAGTTTTTTTAGATGAGGAAGTTATTTAACAGTAGGGAACGTTGCAAGTTCGTAAGGAAGACAGGGTGGTAAAAGTGTATTTGTCCAAGGAACAGAAAGGGACAAGTATTGGCAGTATGTATTACCTGATGGAAACCAGAGATCAGTTTCAGAGAGAGGCTCTCGTAACACCTAGGCACAAGATAGTTTAAAATTTAAACAACGTTAGTTAATAAGATTAAAGGGCTTAAATAAGTAAAGGATTTTTAAACCTGTACCAGTTCTCAAACAGATGGCCTGGAATCTCCACAAAGTCAGGATCTAGGCGAAGCCCAGAAAATCTTGTAAGTGATGCGCGGTTGCAAACATGATGGATCTACAAAATCCAAATAACTTCCATCCAATTATGCAGCTTTGAAATAAGCACAGAAAATCAAACAATACTTGTGGATTATAAATGGGAAGTCCAACCTAGCACCGGTTTAAAGAATAAGAAAATAATGTTTCAAATAATGATGCAGCTTTTTGCCTCATAATGGGTTATTTACCTTTTCAAGAATATGGACATTTATTTTCATAAGTGGAAGGATACAAGATCTGAAACTTACGTTCTGAATCCAAATGCATGAAGAGATTAAGGTGTGAAATCATTCTACCATAGTTGTGCAAGACCATGATGTGCTCAATTATCTCGTGACAAGGATAAAGTCCATAAAATTAGAATACTTCAGTTACTACCTTAAAAGCCCGAAAAAAACAAAGAGCTATCTGACTACGGGAAGAAGCATTGCAACAGCTCTAGTGAAAATCTAACTTGCAATGATGCTTCATGAAAATTAATCATCACTAACTGAAAATTCTGTTTGAAATACTAGAAATGAAAAATAAGTCAAAACTAAACAAAGTTTCACTGCTTAGCAAGATGGTGGATGACTTTCATTAACAATACAGGAATTTAGAAAATCTGAAAGCATTTTGGCCACCGAACAAACACAGTTATGCAGCCTATATTCCCTCTATTGATGAACACAGTACATGACACAGTAGAACATATTGCAATCTACACCAGTGGTAACAAGAGAGATAAGTTGGACTCAAGCTATGAAATTTATTAAAGCCTGCTTAATCATTAAAAGAAAAATGATACCACGTGACCGAACTCATGGAAAAGATTGACCACTTCAGAAAATCTCAATAACCCAGGACGGCCATTAAGTTCCTTGTCAATTTGTGAGACAAGTAACGCCACAGGAACCTGGACATGGAAAACAGACAATATCCGGATAAGAACATTCAGCCAAAAGTTGCATGCATCTATTACTTATCAACAGAAAATAGAAACATGAGAATTTGCATATAGTACATGTACATGTAAAAAATAAATAAATAAATAAAAATAAAAATAAAGATCTTAAAAACTAATTATACAAAGCTATCAATTCTCGATAGGCTCTTTTTCTGTTTTTAATTTTTTTGTCTTTTGGGGGGTCCAGATTATAGAATTCTGGAATATGTCCTAAAAAGCAAGTGGCAAATCCCATCATGGAATTTTAACTCATAAATTTCAAACTCAGCTTAAGATGAAACATATAAACTCCAAATGAAATCCAAGACAACCATCAATCATGTGCAATATTCACCTGTCTTGCGCCGTTATGCAAAGAATTATTTTGAAGAGCCACAACACAGGTATGAGCATACTTTCCTTCCCTGGTTACAATCCAACGAGACTTCAACTTTACTCCAACCCAGTCAATAAATAAGAGAACTATGACCAAGCAAGGTAATGAGGAAAATCAAACCTGGAGTACAAATCGAAGTAGAAATGGCCCAGGAGGTCACCAGAATTTAAGTCATATACAGAAAAGAGCTGCACATCAGTATGCCAAACCTCAACATCTGCAACTTCCTCGAATCTTAGACCTGCATTAAGCCAAGAATATCAAGCTCATTATACTTCGTACTTCCTAAATACAATGTCTAAGTGTAATTTAGCACAGAAGTTTTAAGATCACAGGACCTATGGCAGAAGTAAGATCTACTTTTTATTAATTTTTTACAGAAGTAAATAAAATGGATACCAACTAGCTTTGTACTTTATACTTATTCAGAAGTGAATAACAGCAAATGTATCATTATATTAATACCTAATAATATAATTTGTTTAGAAAGTTGGTCCTCTTGCAAGACAGTCCAAAATAGAGAAAAAGAGAGTCATTTCCAGAAAAGGAGCATCATATGAGACAAATATTTTAACGAACCATGCTGCAGAAATGCATTACATAATTACCAAACAGGTCTTGGAATATTTTGAAAATCCCTGGCAAAACCAAATTCACCGGAAAGTACTCTTTGACAACTCCAAAATCCAGATTAAACTCTTGTTCTCTGACCCTCTTCGCATAAAAAGGTAGATCCTCAATTCCAAAGGGAGATTCTCCCTCCTCTTTCTTCTGAATCATAAGATATCAAGAATTGTGAGGAGATAACATCTAAAGAAACAGCATAGATCAAGCACAACCTAAACATCAACTCTTCTAGTGTAGAAAATTTAAGGAGAATTCATTCATATACAGACTGAACCCAACCTTCAATTCTTTTAATGTAGCAAGTTCCTTGGAGGCAAAATCAGTTAGGCTGGCAGAGAGTTCCTCCAAGAACTCAAACACCTAGCATTGCAACAAAGTGCTCATCAGGAATAATGATAGTGATAAAACCAACATAAGAACATACAGAATTTATCAATGGAAAGCTGACGGGACAAGAACACAGTAGTTCATAAATTTAACATATGAGTTTAGATATTACTGAGGTCGTTAGATACATCAGACGGGAAAAGTAATGATCTCCAACATCTCATGATAGATGTCTAAAATGTATATTTCCATATATATATATGTCAATGGTGACTGATCAGTTTTCCCCAAAAGAGCTCAATCAGAAAAGATAAATGCATTCATGGGAGTTGAAAATATAACTTGCATCGGACAAATATCCAACAGAATTAATCAGTAAGACCAAATGTAGTATAAAATTATGATAAAAGAAAACGACATAATCTTGCACAGACCTTTGAAGATGATTTCGACATTCTAAGATCGACGGTATAGTCAGCAAAAGTTGCATAGCCAAGTAACCTGGAAAGTTTATGCCGTAGTTGGATCTGGAATTTTAACAAGAGTCGACAAATGCACAAAGTCATGAACAATTACCTCATGAAAGTCAAAGACGTAAATGATAATGCCTCGCAAAATAAACAACATATTTTTGTCATTCAAAATTTGTTTGCTCCTTCATAAGCTTTGATGAAACCGAGTACAATCAAATGTGAAAATCCATTAACTTTCAAAACTTAATGGTGTCAAAGAAACTTATTATACTTTCGACCTCAAAAGAAAAAGAACAATGGAAACAAAACTCTATTAAATTGTCCAACTTTTTGATTGAGGTGAAAATAACTACATATAGTAGAGAAATACATAAAACTGAACAAACAAGCCAAATGTTTCTGGTTAGGTGCCCATAATTAGTTATCTGAGAGATATATCAATTGTATTTGAGGGGAAAACAAAACAAAGAAAAACAATGTTCTGAAAGTTAAGAGAACAGTAAAACTGTTCATGAAATGCCCTTTTCTTTTTTTCTCTTTTGTATGGTAAGTAGAAGTTTTAGGTTTGAACCAAATCCCTCTGGAAAAATTATACATGATCCAAATTGCTATATGTGAAGGCAGCAGCACACACATGCAAATTCTATTAGATAATACACATACAAACACACACATACACACACACACATATAAAGGTAAATGTAGGAAATCGTGAAATATATGTTGCTTTACTCTTCCTTACCAGCTTTTCTAGGACAGAAAGATTGGCTTCACATCTCCGTCCATAAGCCACAGCCACAGCTCTTCTGGTTGATCCTACCTTCACAGACAAACAAACTTGAGAAGCACAGAAACATACTCCATGGTGCATCACTAACAAATATGTATCAACACCATTTCACAAAAAGAAAGTACTGAAGTTCAGCATGATGCCAGAGTTTCATAAATTTACCTTACAGAGCTCAAGAATGGGTGATACATGATGGCTTTTTAGCATGACTCTGAATTTTCCATTTTCAGCTTTATCTAAGTTCTGATAGAAGAAGGAAACAGACAAATGTTAGAAAATCTCATATACAGCAATAGTTGGCGAATTAAAGGAACACATGTATGCATTTCAGCAAAAGAAAGATATTGTACCACCGAAACTTGAAACATCGGATTCTTTGTGCCATGCACCAATATAATTATTGTATGCTAGGCAAACTCTCAGTTATCTAACATAAAGGAAGACAGGAAGGTAGCTCCTTATACAATTACAGAAAATCTCTAATCAAGTCAGATGGGGTGGCAAGGCAGACTTAGAGGTACTTGCCTCGAGAAACTCCGGTGGCAACCCAAGTAGCTCTGTCTCGCTGCATAGAAGGAATGTGCTGTCTTCGTTCATATTCCTGATGTATCGCATACTTAGTTCATCTATTTGACTCCTCAAGCGTTGTAACTCATCCCTTTTGGTTGTGGTTAGATTTAATCCATTCCGCTCAAAGTCTCGAACCTGTCACTGAGTATTAAGAATCAATATTCCAACTAGGAAAGCAACTTAAACAACTAGAAAGACCTGAGTCAAGTGCAAACAGCAGAGAGAGGATGTGTGCTTTCTTTGTTGGTTCATGTCTTGTAGGGGGATATCGGGGTTTTTGTGAGTGTTGGAATGTGTGTGTCTATGTAAGAAAGCATGAGAGAGAGAAACTTTCTAGACAAATTTATGCATGCATGAACTTCTACAGTTTCAACAGTTACTTCAAAAAGTTACAAATTTGAAAATGGAACCATAGAGTAAACAAATCTTATTTACCACAACTTGAAAGTAAACTTTAAAAACCTAAACTTGCTCAAAACTGAATGAAAGTTCAAATTAAATTAAACTAACCGAAATGCAAAAGCAGAACTAGAGACCAAACCAAACTATTCTAGATAATCATGTAAGAAAAGTAACTAATCAGCTCCTACTCACCGGCTATAAACAAATTGTTTGCAGAAACTAAAATCAGATAACTAGGAAATTAGATCTTAATTGCGTACCAGGATCTGAGTAAAGCATTTAGCTTCAGCACTCATTTTCTCGCCCCACCCTGCAAAAGCTTTGACAACTCGATACACATCTTCCCGCTTACTACAAAGCTTGCATGAAAAAAAGACAATTTAAAAATCCTGCTAATGAACAATAGAAACACTCATTACTAAGATTGAGGTTGATTGATAAAAAAATTATTTACTCTCACTGGAAGGTATAAATGATGTCCAAGGGACTATTATTAGCTAGCCAAAAACCAATGTGCTTGCTAATTGATGACTTAATATGGGTTCTCCAATGTGTCATTTTCTAACTCTGATAATCGAATACTTCTTCTCCTTTTGCCCCATCATTGGAGACTTTGGAGTCATCCAAAGTTAGCAGAGAATCAACATGATGCGATTCAAACTTGATGCTGAGCAGATCCTCTTTATAATGAAGTAAAAATGAATTAATTAAAAAGGTGCAACCTGCAAACTGAAACATGAGCATCTATTCTTCGCTCTGCTTCAGCACTTGCTTTTCGCACATCTTCAGAAGTGGATACCATTTTTGGGAAAACACAAGACTGTATCAGAGGGAATTGCAGTGCTTCCAGCTCAGCCAGTGGTAGTATCACATTCCCATAGGTGACCTGCAAATTGTTATCACAAAACAATAGGAAGCACTAACTAAATGAGCTTAAAGGATAGGATAAACAACTACGAGTGGCATATCTGACAACACAAGAGACACGAAGGAAAATTGATTGCTCAACCACAATAAAATACGAAGGTTCCTCACTGAAACTGTTTCACATAAGCACGTACAGTTTACAAGGCATTGCAACACGGCTAGTATACACACAGGCATACAAGAACACACGCACAGCTACATGTAACTTTTGATCTGAATCAGGGTTTTGAGGTCAAAGCTTGAATAAGTCAATTTCAGTACATAGAGTGCCCCAAGGGCTCTTCAACGTGAACACCCTCATTACACTGCTCAATATGCACCAACATTCTCAGAGAATACACAGAATTTGGCATATTTCATAACTTAAGTGCTACTTTAAACTCAACTTAATGCAGAATTTAAGTGCTTCTTTAAATTCAATATGCAGAATTTGGCATACTTCATGGCCTAACTGCTACTATAAATTCAATTCCAATAGCAACCAAACTGTATCTCATTAAAAAAGAAAACAAAAACGAACCAGTGATCATCGGTATCTTCTTTTCTTCATGATCATACCAGAAAGAATAATATGCTTGATGACTACTTGCATATACTAAGAATAATATGCCAGAAAAGTGAAACGCTTTTTCTGTTAAAATAGGTGTTTCAATTCCTTTTTTACACTTTGGGGTTCGGGGATCAAAAATTTGAGAGCATTCCACTAGGTATCAGGTTCGGATTTGGTAAAAGGATTACAAACCCGCAAGGTTTCAAGTTTGCATTTGATAAAGAAAAAATATAATCGCGTTCGAGTGCAGCTATCCATATTTTCCCCGTATCCAGCCCGCTACCAATGCTACTAAGAAGTAAAACCCCAACTAAACATTAATGCACTAAGATATATACATTGTCCAGTAGCATTACAAAACACAGTGAATCATTAAGGCATTCTAGTTTTGAAAAAAAAAGAAAATTAATGTGTTCTAGTATCATATACTATCCCACATATAAATCACTATGCATAATTAGCAGATAAATTTGAAAAATAAAATAAAAGGGAAAAACATACTTTTGTTAAATATAAATATAGTACCTTATCAAGAGGAACTGAAGCTACTGCATCGTAAACTTGCTTTGATTTCGCAATTATATGGTCCGATAATTTCCTTATTTCTGAAGCTGTTAGATTTATTCTAACATTTGACCCCTTAACCTCTGCAAAAAAAAAACAATAAATTAATTAATTAATTTCATGCGCCACGCCCAGATTCCAACCCAAAAACTTACGTTTGGATAGACTAAGCTAATAATTGTGTCGCGTTACACTCAAAATGGATAACTCAAGTCATTACTCAAAATGAACAACACTAACTTATGAAACGCACTCGTATCACGCGTGATTTGAAACTAATTGTGTCGGTCCGAATAACAAGTAACCTCAAAATAGTTAAACCAAATTATTACTCAAACCGAATAACACTAACTTATAAAATACTCTCTTATCACACGTGCCTTGAGAATAACTGTGTACTAAGTGGCCTCGAAATAGTTAAACCGAGTTATTACTCAAACCGGACAACACTAACTTATAAATTATAAAACACACTGATATCATGTATCACACCAACGCAGTATATCACAGTTAAACTAAACAAAAATCCATTCAAATACCCATTAAATATCTTATATAAAAATAGACAAACATTTGAAAGATAATTAAAAATGGACCTTTTTTCTTGAGTTTCTGCTTGTGGGTATTGAAGGCAGTGACTGCAAAGTTGACGGCAACGGCAAGGACCGCGGCGGCGCCGGTGAGAACTATCAACTGTTTGCTGCTGCTGCTGTTGTTTTTCTCTTTTTTCTCTTTGGCCATTTTTTTTTTTTGGGGTGTTTTTTACTGTTGAATTTATCTTAATAAAATAAAAAAATAAAAAGAGAGAGAGAAAGGAAAAAAATGAAAAATTGGAAAAGCAATCAATCTTGTCGTTGTACTTCTATGGTGTGTTTTTCTTTTCGGCTGTTTTTGGTTTGCTGACAAATGCGAGGGAAATTTTTCTTGGGTGAGCTGGTGATGAGAAGGCGGACTGATGCAAACATTGAATTTTGACACCTCGTCTGAATTGATGGTCGGGTAATTACTTATGTCTTATCGAGGTCAATAATATTAAGTTTAAATTTATATTATTTTGTTATAAATATTTTATTAATTTATAACTTGAAACATAGATTTTGACACATTGTTATATTATGAGATTTATTATTTTGAAATTAATCCAATGTTGCTCCTCATCATTAATATTAAAAAAAAAAATTATCATGTAACCTAATATTAAATTTATTGATCAATTCATGATTCATGATTATCATGCGCGCACCAATGGTCTTCAAATTTGGGTAGATAAGTCAAAGATGTTTGATGGGGGTATTTTTGTAATTTTGAAAAATAAAATTACTGATTTAAAATTGAACATATTCTAATGGAGCAAAATATATATATATATATATATATATATGTATATATATATATTATTGTCATTAATCGAGCAATATGATGATAAGTGAATGTATTCTTGTAATTAAACCAATGGATTTTTGACAAAAAATAAATAAAATAAAATCAATGGATTAGATTTTAGAGAAATGACAAAACAATCATTACAAATTATTCGGCAATAAAATTAGATTTTAGAGAAAAGAGAAGATACTTGCCTCAAAATTGGATGTCTAACTTGCTATCTTAGTTGTAACTCTTTTATAATAATATTCCATTTATTTGTTGAAACAAATAAAAAATAAAAAATAAAATCGACATACCATTACACTGAAAAAATTAGACTGAAAATTTATAAAGGGTTGGTAAATGGTAGGTGGCAAGCAAGAGGTTTTAATGCAAAGTCCATACAATGTGGTTGTTGAGATAAGTTACTTTTAGTAATTAAATCATTGAAATGAGTGTTAATGGAATAGCTCTCATTTGTTTATTTATTGTTACTTAACCATGTTAAATAGATGTTCACCCACCCAAAGATGATTTAAGTATAAGCCACTATTTTACATTTCAAATTTGAAGGATGGTGATTTTAGAGTTTATTAGTAATAAAGTATTGATATAATTATTTAAGTTTTATAGTTAATTATTCAAACTATTTCTTCATAATTGCATCAGCACTTCATTCTCTCTTGTAACATTACAACATTTGTTGAGTAAATTTTTGTAAAATTATTGAATTGAAGTTGAACTCAAATACCCAGCCAAAACCTTGCAATTTTTTAACTGAACATTTTCCCTTTACATTAGAGTCTCGCGATGAAAATAATTAAGTAACTTAATATCACTAGAAATCCCATTATGGCAATGATTAAGTAACTAATGTTTCTATAAATCAATGACATATACAGTATATGAAATTTTAGGGTTGCCTCCCTACAAGGAAAATTATATTTATTTACCATAATCAAATTGTGACCTATTTTCTAATGGTTCAGTCATTTGCCTTCCAAATTAAGACTCGAGAGGAAAACCAATTTCAAACTATGTAGAATGCAAAATCAAGTTAGGTTGTACATCTTGTTGGAATAAAATATAGAAAAAATATCACATAACCCCCATGTGATATATAAAATTATCACCCTACCCCGCTGTGTTCTTAAAACTTCAAAAATGCCTCCTGTGTTATTAGAAAGTCATCACACTACCTCATTCATGTCTTTTTTAAACTATTAAATGTTAGTTTTACCCTTTTATAATACATTTTTTTTTCTCTTTCATTTTTAATTATTTATAATTAAAAAAAATATACATATTCATCTTCCTCACCCCCTCCCCCCACGCCCACCCCCTATTGCTACTCCGACGACCAGCAGCAGTAACGGCCACGCTGCTGCTCGTTGGAGCAGTAGCTTGGCTTCTCCGTTGGAGTAGCAGTGAGATCTGCTACTCCGACGGAGCAGTAGGAGGTAGGAGAGGGGGAAGGGGGGGCGGGGGAGGGGGGTGTGTGGGGAAGATAAATATTTTATATATTTTTTTATATATTTTTATTTAGTTATAAATAATTAAAAAAGAAAAAAAAATATATGTATTATAAAATGGCAAAACTGACATTTAAAAAAGACATGAAAGGTGTAGTGTGATGACTTTCTAATTACACAGGGGACATTCTTAAAGTTTTAGGAATACAGGAGAGTAGGATAATAGATTCACAAATCACATGGAAGTTATGTGATATTTTTTCTAAAATATATTAGAATAACTCATCTCGTTGTTAACAAAGAAAAATTCATAATTCCAATATAAAGCAGGTTAACTTTATTTAATGAAAAAAAAGTTCATAAAAAATAACACCTGCAATTGTGGTATTTCATGGTGTCATGACAATATATCGAAATGCATGAGCTGCATTATATGTAAGCAGCTAAAATAGGCCAATATAATGCTTTCACATTACGACATTGGCTTATACAACAATTTTGCAAAATCTAAATAACCAAATTAATGATTTGATTCAACAAGAACATCACATTGCTATTACTAAATCCCATTTCTTCATGAAAATACACATATAATTTGTAATTGCCTTTCACAAATAATGAAATTTGTATACATTATGCAACAAAACTTTGAAAGCTTGTTGTAATTGAAACATGTACAAGATCGAATAAAATTATCCATAGAATCGTGCACCGTGTGATTGTTTTGCTTACTTTTGAGATTTTTTGCCAAGATTTTTTACCCAATTGAGGCTAATAATCTTCCTAAACTTGCTCTTGGCTTGCCCATCCTTCTTCACCTTTTTCTTGTCATCTTCGGGCGGGTCCAAGGGCCTAGGGTCCCATTGATCAGCCCACGATGTCCCTTCAGACTTGAATACATCCATTTCTTGGAACAAGTCTTGAAGGAGATTGACTTGATGTCAAATGTGCTATTTTGTGTCAAATGGGGTCTTAGCTCAAAAAATTACATCAATTTTCTATGATTGCCATGGCCATAAAGTTTGAATGGTTACTCGATTATTTTGGATTTAGGGGAATTTATGACCCTTCCTAAATAGTATTATTTGACTTGGTCGTTTGAGGACGTGATGAGTTCAATCTTAAGTTTGAATTTGTTTTAAAACTCGTGTTATTTTTTACTGTTTTAAACCATTCATTTCAAGTGTTGTAAGAGATTGGTTTGATGTCAATGTGTTATTTTCTGTCAAATGGTGTCATGGCTAAACTAGATCAAAATTTATTTGATTGTCAAAGCCATAAAATTTGAACGATTACTCGATTGTTTTGGATTTACAAAAAATTATAACCTTCCTAATTATAGTATTTGACTTGGTCTTTTGAGGATGTGATGAATTTAAACTATAGCTCTAAATTTGTTTTAGAATTTATTTCTTTTTGATTGTCAAACCATCTAATTTAGACATTAGTATTTCTCTATTTTTCAGAAGTTGTGATCTTGTAAAACATAACTTTTTGTATTAGCGGTATATATGTATATATATGCACACTTTCTACTTTTTGAATCTATATAATAATAAATAAATAAAAGCCTTTTGTCTATAAACATTGCTACAATTTTAAATTTAGGCACGAGTTGACATCTTCCAAAAATATTGGTTTTAAATGTCTTATTTATTACCCAAAAAAAAAGCCTTATTTATCCATGTGAGACAATTTAAATTCTCTAACAACACAGGGTAATAATGTTTTAAATGATGCTCAAACAATTGCTCATTTATGATGTTTCCATTCGGTGAGTTATTGCCATCATATATTGATCATATTTTGACGCAAATCGACTACTTTTAAAAATTTTGGCAATAGAATATGAGAATAACTCCATTTTCGAATATAATTTGAGGTGAGTAACTCTATTTTCAAACAAAATTTGGACTCGAGTAACTCCATTTTCATATTCTATATTTGAGAATTATCAAATGAGAAATTACCTATTATGATATTACGAGACTTATCTATTAGAGGATCATTTATAATCACAACAAAACTTTATTATTTTCTAAGTTACATAACTTCATCATCAATTTAAGGAATAACTCATTCCATTAGAATTAATTGCAGATAATTACACGAGAAGAAAGTTTGGTTATCTTATCATTCTATCTATACACCAATCCATCAAAAGAGGAAATAACAAGGAAAAAGAAAAAACAAAAGTGAGTCAACCATATCTCAAAACCGTAAGATTAATAACCAAATAGTAATAAAGTGACAAAAAGATAAAACTCTCAGTTTTCATAGATTTTTTTTTTTTTTGTCAACCCGTTCTCACTGATTCAAAACCAAATTACATTACAAGAAAAAAAATAAAAAAATGTATAATTCTTTTTTATAGTTATATATATATATATGTATATATATTCCTAATTATTAGTACAGATAAGTCCTTAGAAGAGTGAGCAACAAATTATATTACAAGAAAAATCAGAAAAATGTATGATTGTTTTTCTCTTTCTTAGCTTATTTCCTCTGTGATCATCCATCAAATAAACACATTAGTCCCCAAATAACATTATTTAGGACATAATCTAGTGATAGTGAGGTAAAATTATTTTTATAAAGTCGCAGGTGTAACACTTTTTACAATTCTAAAATTTTATTCTAGTGCATGTGTAGAACATACTGCTATATTCGAAAATACGCTATTTGATGATTGAACTGCGTTAATTGAGATATCACGTTATTAAAAAAAAAAAAACTCCAAATAACGCACACACCCCTCCACTATGTACATGTCTGAAGAACCTCTGCTCTGCAAACAACATCACAAAACCTCTTCCTAGTCCCCTCCACCTTTTACACTCGTCAACATCCAAATCCCCAAATAACCCACAAATTAAAACAAACACATACACACACACAGACAGAGAACCCACCAATGTATACGTCTCAAAAACCTCCTCAAACAACACCAACACCACCATCACCTTCACCATCACCATCACCACTTGCAGCAGCAGCCATTAACTATTACTCCAAAGAAGAAGAAGAAGAAGATGATGAAGAAGAAAACCACCAGAACATGATCATAGAAGTCTCCACTACTCATCTCCCACCTCACCACCACCACCACCACCATGGAGGCGAAGAAACCAACAACAACAACAACACAAACCCATGTTCTTCTGACCTTAAGGGCCCCAAAAAGCGGGCCGAGACATGGGCCCAAGAGGAAACTCGGGCCCTGATAGGCCTACGAAGAGAGACTGATTCACTTTTCAACACTTCAAAGTCAAACAAGCATTTATGGGACCAAATTTCAATGAAAATGAGAGAAAAAGGCTTCGATAGAAACCCAACTATGTGTACAGACAAGTGGAGAAACTTGCTTAAGGAGTTCAAGAAAGCTAAGCAGAATCAAGACCCAAATGGGTCTGCAAAAATGGGTTATTATAAGGAAATTGATGAGATTTTGAGGGAGAGAAGCAAGAATGGGGGCTGTTATAAGAGCCCTTCTGCTTCTAAAGTTGAATCTTTTATGCAGTTTTCTGACAAGGGTAATGCTTAAATTTTTAGTTATTTTATAATAATTTACATCCGTAAATTCGATTGGATTTGTTGGATATTATGAACTAATACTATAAAGTTTGCTTCCAAAGTTGGTTGCTTTATGCTGTTTTCTGATAAAATGAAGCATAAATTATAAATGGTTTTTATATGGCCTAGTATTTTTGATTTAGCATGTTGAGAAAATATGGGAATGTTATGAAGTAATACTATGAGTTTTGCTTCCCAAGTTGGTTGCTTTCTGCTGTTTCCTGATAAGGTTATGCTCAAAATTTGCTGATTTTATTATGGCTACGTAATTTTGATTCGATTTGTAGAGAGAATTTGGGAATGTTGTGAACTATACTATGAGTTTTGCTTCCAAATTTGGTTGCTTTATGCTGTTTCCTGATAAGGGTAATGCTTAAATTTTATTGATTGTAATTTTTGGGTCATTTGATTTAATTGTTGAGAAAATTTAACAAAACTATGAGTTTTCCTTCCGAAGCTGGTTGATTTATTTAGTTTTCTGATATGATATGCTTCAATTTTTTTGTTGATTTTTATAACGTTCTGTAATTTTGATTTTATAATGTTCTGTGATTTTGATTTAGTTTGTTGAGAAAATTTGAGAATGTTAAAACTAGTACTTTGAGTTTTGCTGCCAAAGTTGGTTGTTTTGTGCTGTTTCTGGGTAAGGGTGATGGTTCATCTTTGTTGTTTTTATAATGGTTTTGTTGTTGAGAATTTGGATTCTTATCAACTGGTACTACGAGTTTACTTCCAAAGTTGGTTGCTTTATGCTGTTTTCTGATAAGGGTGATGCTTTAATTTATTGATTTGGTAATGGCTATGTAATTTCAATTTAATTTGAGAAAATTGGGGAATGTAATGAACTACTACTATGAGTTTTTTGGCCAAAGTTGGTTGCTTTTTGCCGTTTTCTGGCAAGGGTATGCTCAAATTTTACATAATGGCTATTTATTTTCAATTTTATCTGTTGAGAAAATTTGGGAATGCTATGAACTAGTACTATGAATCTTGCTTCTAAAATTGGTGGCTTTATGCAGTTTTTCTATAAGGGTATGCTCAGACTTCTTTTTATTTTATAATGCCTTAATTTTCGTTTAATATGTTGAGAAATTTTGGGAATGTTATGAGCTAGTACTACGAGTTTTGCTTCCAAAGTTGGTTGCTTTATGCTGTACTTTGATAAGGGTATGTTGAAGTTCTTGTTTTCTTGCTGTGTTTATGTGGTCGTTATTGATTGTCTGAGAAAATGAAGGAAAATCTTGAACAGGTTAACTTTTCAAGATGTGGAAGTGCTTTCTGTACCTCAGTCTTGCCTCATGTTTTATTAAGTTAATCGCAAGTCAATGGATATTGGTAAACTAGAACTGGAGGTAGTGTTTATTTGCTTGCATCGAACTTGGGAATTTGAAAGTGGAAGTTGGTAATTGATAGTAATATTTGATTTGTTTTTGCTTCAATTTTGCTTTCAAACTCGTAATTCCATTTAAACAAAAGTAACTTTAGTGAAGAAGTTTCCTTTATCTGGATAAAGTCATGTTGAACTTCTTCTCTGTATTCCTCCTCACCTGTTTGGAGGGATGAGAAATTTCTGCAATTTGATGAGAATTCCAACTAAATTAGAGGCTTAGGATTTAATAGGCCGTTTAGGGGATTGAGTAAACTCTTGGTTGTTGACAGGAGGGTTGGTGAACTTGAGCTGGTGTAGTGACTCAAGACTTTACTCTTTATGTTGCAACACGTTTCATTGCTTTTTCTTGACAGAAATCGACACGTGGTTCTTTTTTCAATTAAAGCCAAATTATGTTTCCTTTCTCTTGTCGAGAACCTCTAGTTTGTCGAGTGTTCTGCTCATTAAAATTTACTTAAAGACTAGAACTGAATCTTTGATCTCAATCTTCAAAGAGGCGCAATATAACTGATGGCCGAGCTTGTTTCTGCAGGTCTTGATGACACAAATATCGTATTTGGACCTGTAGAAGGTATGTCAGTTTAATTTCTTTTCCGGTATGTTAATATGTCTTGAACTTAATTGCTCCAGTTTGAGTGCGCTTGTGGTCAAGCCTGAGTAGTTGTTCAGTGGTTAATTGTCATTCCATCCTGCATGTGATAAAAACTCAAGTCTCATGCCAAGTAGATCTTCCCTTTCCGCGATATTAGTGGCTTGCAACTTGTGATGACTGTTGTTTCTATACTTCTTTTCCTGAAAGGGTGTGGTTTATGTGATTAAGGTTTTTAGAATGTCTTTTGACACAATTAATCTTTATATATTGCAATAGGTTCTTCTTTTATATTTTTCGCCTGTCTTACAAGTTGGCCACTGACTTTAAATTATGAAAGAAAAGAAATTTCTGATTTTTGAAATCTTTATTCACAGCTAATGGCAGACCGTCACTCAATTTGGAAAGACGTTTGGATCATGATGGGCATCCTCTTGCCATCACTGCAGCTGATGCAGTTGCAGCGGGTGGAGTGTCTCCATGGAATTGGAGAGAGACTCCTCCTGGAAATGGTTGGTCATGTGAATTATTACATTAATTGTAGTGCCTAAATGTTTTACTCAAACATAGGGTGTAAAAGATTTCTCAGAGAATGTACTTCATGCAAAGCTCTTCATCATCTTCATCCCTGTAAATTTGTCGTTTCAGTAGCTTAAAATTTTGAGGAGCTGGTTGATGAAATGAAATTATGTTAAAAGTTGTATGCTTATTCTTCATTTTCTCCTTATTCTAGCAGGCGAACAGAGCAACTCATTTGAAGGGAGGGTCATAACAGTCAAGTGGGGAGACTACACAAAACGAATTGGTATTGATGGCACGGCAGATGCCATCAAGGAGGCTATCAAGTCTGCTTTTAGGTTAAGGACGAAGCGTGCATTTTGGTTGGAAGATGAAGACAATATAGTTCGAACACTTGATCGTGATATGCCGTTAGGGAACTACACTCTCCATGTCGATGAAGGTATTATCACGTTTCTCTGTATTGATTAGTGACCAACTTACTTTAATTTAGTTGAAGTCTCGTGCTACTACTCCTTAGGATATAGATCACTGATACTGTTTTAGGCGGCATTATATATAATTCTTTCACTTCCAATTTATGGACATGGGAGTTATAATGCTATTGCTTTCAGGGAGAAAAAGAAAAATTTCCGATCAGGAGGAAGAAAGAATTGGTTCGAGGGTATCCACCTAAATGATAAAGCTTCGTAGACCATTTTTCTCGTAGTTAAAGAATCCTTCAATGCTGCCCCATATAGAATAAAATTTTGGTGCTGTAAATGGAGAATCTAGCCTTATATAAAATACTCAATTTAGCATCGCTTGCCCTTCTGACTGTTATGATATATTGTTAATCATTTCTATCATTTTGTAGTTAGTTTTTACTCTTCTGGAATATCTGACACGTAGAAATATATTTTTATGACTAACTTCTGCATACGACTGAAGAATGTCTATCTACCTTTGTAGGCCTGACAATAAAAGTCTGTCTGTACGAGGAACCAGATCCCCTTCCAGTGCACACAGAGGATAAAACCTTTTACACAGAAGAGGATTTTCATGACTTCTTGTCGAGGCGTGGTTGGACTTGTTTGAGAGACTACAATGGGTACCGAAATATTGATAGTATGGATGAACTTTGCCCCGGGGCAATATATCGCGGTATCAACTGAGGGCGGTTATAGAGTCCTC
Source organism: Ehretia macrophylla (assembly GCA_037974665.1). NCBI lineage: Eukaryota > Viridiplantae > Streptophyta > Magnoliopsida > Boraginales > Ehretiaceae > Ehretia > Ehretia macrophylla. Next base: position 44,638,182 of record CM075783.1, read on the forward strand.
CTAGGTCTTAAGCTTACTGCACAAACTAGTTGTATATTGTCACCTTGATCTTGATGGTGAAAATAAATTTCAAACGACTGCATATTTTTCTGTTAGATCTTCATCGTATGAATGTGGAGCTGAGTCTCACTGCGCATTGCATTTATTCTTACTGAATTTATGGTTGTATAGATTAAGAGAAGACTGATTTCATGCGAGTCATGTATTTATTGAATCCTTCAGGACTGACGAGGCTCGAACCCCATGGCCTCGGCCTTGACAGGGTCTTCCTGAATTTATGGTTGTATAAATTAAGAGATTGATTTTATGTGTCAATTTGTGATCAAAACACCCTAAGCATCATCTCAATTTTAACAACTGTTGAAGAGCTAGGCACAGGTGGGAGTGAAGACAACAAAATGCTGGCTGCTCTCATTGTCTGTTTGTAGTTAATTTGTCATTAGAGTACCCTGAACAAGCAGAGATTTTTTTATAATATCATAATATTATGAACGAAATTTAACAAATTTACAAACGTTTTTTCTCATAACGTTATAGCGTTATAGCGGTGTCATTATGGGCAAAATTCATTCACATCCTAAACATCATCTTAGTTTTATAACTGTATGAGATGCCTCTAGTAATAGCACTACAATCCTTTAATAATCACGGGTAAGGATCAATTTAATTTAGTTTTTAGACATATAAAAGTATATTTTTGAGAATTTAAAAGTTGAATTAACTTATTTGAGCCCATTTTGAAGAGTTTTTTAGGTAAAAACTGAAATAAAAATAAATAAAAAATAAGAAGCTATCATATTTTTTAAAAAAAAGTTTTTTTTCGAGTTTTTTTTTAAAAAAAGTTTTCATTTTCAAAAATGCCATCCATATTTTAAAAAACTTATATATATATTACCCTAAATTTTCTAAAAGACCAACATTATCTATGTTGATAAAAGACCAATATTACCCTTAATATTACCCTAAACGCCAAACAATCCGGAGGATTTAACTTTCAAAGTAAGAATCTATCTAAGTTTTAAATCCGGCCCCAAATAATTAATTTGGTTGTGTGTTACTACCGTTGGAACACGAACAAATAAGAAATTCTTGGCGCTTATCAACATCGGATCCGTGGCGCAATGGTAGCGCGTCTGACTCCAGATCAGAAGGTTGCGTGTTCGATTCACGTCGGGTTCAATCCCCCGATCAAATGGATCTCCTTCCTTTTTTTTGCTTTTTGCCTGTGGTTCTCTAACGAGCCATGATTTTTTTCTCGAGCATATCAAGAAAGATTCTGAGAACACTAATGGTTCTCTTCTTAGTTAGAACCCATTTGGGGGAGGGGGGCCGGGAAGGGGAGAGTGGTCGAGTGGTTAAAAGCGACAGACTGTAAACATTGATCATAAAATGTTAGGAATTCAACATTCATTACATATTGATACACAACTGAAGCATTTTTTTTCACTCATCACTGCCTTTTCATCACACATCCTACAAAATGTGAATCAATGATTCACAGGGATTCTACTAATGAGAAAAATGAAGAACAACAACAGAAGACCTCTAAAAATCTTCATTCCTCATCCCATTCGTCGGTCTTGTATGACACAAGAGTGTCGACCTTGTGTATCTGCAAAATACAAACACCACAAAAGCCACACATTAGCGATGTCATTTACAATGGCGTGTTTCGAATGCTTGAAGGCCCGGCTGACCCAAAGTGATTTAGAAAGATTCCTAACGGGCGCCAATAAAAGACAGAATTTTTGCACAAGCGTAGGCGTGGTACCATGCTCTTCACCTAGTAAGAAAGTGCTATTCTTGGCGAAAGAATTACCTTTGTATCAAAAGCGTGCAACTTCACCATTTGTGGATTCTCAATCAGTCTGGGGTCACTCTCAATCCAAGTAAATGGAACTGCAACATCCGTATCAGTGTAGGCTAATACATCAAATACACCTGATGCAAACCATCCAAATACACGTTAAAGGGCAGTCCGATACACGAAATTCCTACTATATGCCTGTCTGGGGAGAAAAAAATGTAGAAAAGCTTTAACAATCCAAATCAACAATTTGGTTCAAGAAAATAATCTTACAGGGTTCATCAAGGCAGGGCAAGTATGTAATGCTGGATGCAATCTGTCTCATAATTGCTTGAATTTCTCTCATGATTTCTTTATCACTCTTCTCCCTTGAAACACTGATCAAATTCCAATTACCATATAAGCCAAAAGCAAAAATCACACTTCCAAATCCAACAAAAAGGAAAGAAAAATCTCATTGATCCTCCAAGCAATGTAAACGAAATTTACCCTTTCTCGACAACCTCGCCATCTGTCTCAATACTGAAATTCCACCTTTCGAAGACTTCACCCGTGGCCTTGCTCATTATCACAAGAACCACCCTCTGTAACTTCCCAGATTCCAGCCACTCTACACAAATTCAAGTTCAAGAAAACCAATAAAACAAAAAAAATTAACACTTCATCTCGATAAATAAGGTCGTACTAGGTGCACGAGACTCCTGCAAATCGCAGGGTCTGCACAGATTAATTCTATTCAGCTTCACAGAAAGGCTGTTTCTAGACTTAACCTCGAGACCAAGCACGTTTTCTTGAAAATTGGTGATTGCGAGCACTTGGCCATCACGCTAAACACGACCTTTAATTCATATCAATGAATATATTCTTGAAAACAGAGAATGGGTATGAAAAATTACCAGAAAGTTGAGCGGTTAAGTTGGAAATGAAGGTTTTGACACCTTCATCTTGAGTGAGCAACAGAGGAAGCCCATATTTCTTCACCTTAGAAAAGCTCTCTTCAGGATAAACTCCACGATTGTACAAAATACTAAAATAAAAAATAAAAAAAACCCTCATTTTGCATCTCAAAACCAACACAAATAAATTCCAAAAAAAAGTAAAAGAAAATAAAAATTTAAAGCAAATAATCATTTCTCACCTGTTTGCTGCATAACCTGAAAAAAAAAATCCATGAAAATAAACAACCAATCAAGATCTTTAAAAAACGAAAAAACCAACAAACAAAACTAAAAAAAGAATTGAAGAATACAGAAAAAAATGGAAAACAGAGACAAGAGTCACAAGACATACCAAAAAACTCACTAACTATCGCTGCTGACCCGCGAAGTGTGATGATGTCTTTGGTGGCTGTTCTTGAAGCCATATAAAACCCTTTTGATACTCTAAAACCCTTTAAGATCGTAGAAATAAATCTAGTGTTGTGATAATAAGGATATGAAAATAGGGTTTGATTCAGTGAAGAATGTGTGAAAATGGGTTTGATTTGGTTTTTGGGTTCAAGATGGAAAGAGGGTTAATATTGATGCAAGAAATGGAGAGACAAAAATGGGGTTAAGGCTTTTTTAGATGGAGTTTGAAGGTAACGGCTAGTTTTGTTGTTATTGGTTTTGCTTTTGGATTTGAAACTAACGGTCGAATTATTTTGAAATTGGCGCACTAAATGGTTGGATAATGGGTACAATGATGGGTAGTGGGATGTAATCATATTGCCTTCAAAAGTTGAAAAGTTTATTAAACGTGTTGTGAGTCTTACATTTGTGTTTAGTGTGTATACACGTATTAGTAGAGTTCACGACTATATTAATTACTTTTATTTTATAGACTTTTCTTTCAAAAGTTTTTCTCAATACTTTTTTCTTTACCGATGAAAAAAGCAAAGACTACGTCGAAAATAGAATGAAATGATCAAATCATAAATTATTGTAATAATTTATTACAATTTCAAATTACAGATTCAGTTTTCATTATATATATATAAAAAAAAAATAGGCCATGATAAAAGGACTTTTTTAGCGGTTTGTTTGGATTGTAATTTTTAAAAGAAAGGAAAAAGAAAAAAATTGTACGGATTGCATTTTAAGAGGATTGAGATATCTTTTGTTTGGAAGGATTTTACAATATAAATTGGTCATACTTGTCATCTCGCAATGTAGTTATGAAAAATTGCCTAACTAGTTATAGATCTGTATACAACTTTGGAACTATATTATTAGAAAACTTTAACTTAGATAAAAAAGGGTAAAATGCAGCAGTAGTCCCCATTGTTTACTCAAAAGTCAATTTAATCCCCATTGTTTCAAAATACTCAAAAAGGTCCCCAATGTTTGTAAACATGCTCATTGTGGTCCCTACCGTTAAAATTTTGGTTAGTTTTAACAGATGTGAATAGTATTTTAAGGGTAAATTTGAAAAATCACAAAAAACACAAAATTTCACACAAAAATACCAAAAAACACACACTAACACACCTACAAACACACGCACTCACCAAAAAACACACACTAATATACCCACAAATACACACACTCACAAAAACACCAAAAAACACACATTAACACACCCATAAACACACACTAACATCAAAAAACACACACTAACACCAAAAAATACACACTAATACACACTCATAAACACACACTAACACCAAAACACACACTAATACACAAGGAGGGGGGTGGGGCTGTTCGCGCAGCAGGGGGGGGGGGTGGGTGGCGCTGTTCGCGCGCTGGGGGGGGGGGGGCGGCGCTGTCGCGCGCAGGGGGGGTGGGGGGGGCGCTGTAGCGCGCAGGGGGGGGGTGGGGGGAGGCGCTGTCGCGGCAGGGGAGGGGTGGGAGGCGCTGTTGCGCGCAGGGGGGGGGGGGGTGGGGGGGGCGCTGTCGCGCGCGCGGGGGGGGGGGGGTGGGGGGGGCGCTGTCGCGCGCAGGGGGGGGTGAGGGGAGGCGCTGTGCCGCAGGGGAGTGGGTGGTGGGTGGTGGTGGTGCTTGGTGGTGCTTGGTGGTGCTTGGTGGTGGTGGGTTGAGGGTTTGGAAGAGGAAGAAGAAGATAGGGATATTTTGGGTATTTTATTTTTAAGTAAGGGTAGTTTAGTTATTTTATAAATTTTATGTTAAAATTTTAACGGTAGGGACCACAATGAGCATGTTTACAAACATTGAGGACCTTTTTGAGCATTTTGAAACAATGGGGATTAAATTGACTTTTAAGTAAACAATGAGGACTACTGCTGCATTTTACCCGATAAAAAAATTGGCATTTTATATAAGCAAATGATATCAAAAGATACTTTTACTGTACACACATATTTTTACTAGTGTCCCTTATTTATACATTATAATACAACATTTTAATTATTAATTTTCACTCAAAATATCTAGCATTTTACTTTTACTTTCATTTTTGTAGGTTAACGTCAAAATAAATGTATGAGATACAATAATATTGGAATGTTGAGACAAAACTTGATTAATTAGGAGAGGACATTTCAAAATTTGGATAAATTATTTATTTATTTATATTTAAAGGATGTCCAGACCATTTTACATCGTTAGATATTACACAGGAGAAATGATTTTGAAACCTTTGGTATTTGAAACGAGAATTATACCACTAAACCGAATACTTAGTAGATTTGTATAAATTATTTTATTTTTTTAACAGATACCCAAGACCATTTTATATAAATTAAAATATCACACATAAAAATTAATTTTAAAATTTTTCGTACTTAAATCGAATCATATTCGGTAGTGCCGTTTGTATAAATTATTTGTCAACCTAAGATTCCAAATTGTGTCCCGATGTTTACGGAGTCCTGCTCATTAGACCGTCAATGTACAGAAACTACAATTTCGATATATCTTTCTATAAGTCAAATGAGACAAATGTCACCGAAGGTGTCGTGGTGTAGTTGGTTATCACGTCAGTCTAACACACTGAAGGTCTCCGGTTCGAGTCCGGGCGACGCCAATTTCATTTAAATTTTTTATTCGACTTATTATATTCCCTCCTTTGTCAACTCTGTTTTTCTTCATTAAATCAGCACTCATATGGCTTATATTCCTTGATTTGTCAACTCTGCTCATATTATTTGATCCAAAAAAAAACGAAAGAGAATAAAGGTCTCGAGTTTGAATTTGACGATGCCAATTTATGTTTTTTTATTTAATTAGACTTTTGTGACTTATGTTCCTTGCTTTGTCAACTATGTTCATATCATTTGAGCCATGGGCCAAATCTATATGGAAACTAGTGTGGACGATCTTAATTTTTTTGTGTATGTATCTCTTTTTTATAAATATATTTATATTTTAATATGAAAAATCAAATCAACTCCCATTAAGAAAAATATTATTGTTATAAACTTAAACTGAAGTAAAACTCTAGACCCCGTGATTTGACTCTAAAACAAGAAAAAGAGAAAGAGAGAGTTGCATATTTTATGTCACAGAAGGGGAAAAAAAAAAAAAAAAACCAAGCAAGCTCGGCTTATATATTTTAGAGGCTGGAAATTAAAGAGTCACCAAGAAAAAGAGAGGACAACAAACAAATGGACAGCATATTAATACCACAGGCGTGTATCTTGATGTCACTGTCTATGGCTGAGCAGATTATATTATCAAGCGGTATGAACCATAACAATGGCAGCCCAAGTCACACCCCATTTGTGGCTGGGGTGAAGTCAAATGTTAGCATAGAAATATAAAGATTCCACCTTACACCAAATTTGCATTTTCGTTAAATTAAAAGAGAGTTCTATTACACGAAATTTTTATTATACGTAAAATTTAGAGTCCGTTACATGAAACTTTCATTTTTACCAAACCTGCATTCTCATTATCATAACTTAAAAATTGGAGTCCTCTGTTACGATATAATTGTGGAGAAGTTGTTATGCAATAATCAAAAAAAGGTTTGTGTTTACTTATCACAATTTTCATAAACTATGTGATGAATGGCATGATTTTCACCTTGCGGGATAAGATTAATGTAGTAAACGATCTATAAGACTAATCTCTGGAGTTTGATATGACTTTATGTTGTTTCTCTTTTAAAGCACCAACAAAGTTTAATTAATAAATTTTAGGTAGTAACTCATATTGATAAAAAGGAATATGGATTTTGAATATACATGTAGAAAGTCAATTCACACCTTTGTGTTTAATGATTCCCATTCCAAACTTACATATCTATCGTGATAAAACTTGCATTGGACCTTCAGTCCATTCAGTCATCTCACAAACACGTTAATCCTATATTTGCGAGATCTACTGTTTCTCTCAATTGTCGAATAGCCATAGCCAGATGCAAGCATTTTTCATAATGCTTGATAACCCATAAGCCGGCCTGAATATTTGTCATTCATCATATACTCAGTAGTTGAAGTGTCATCATGGTGACCAACAATGTCTTCAATTTAGGTGGTTCCTCATTTTTGGATGAACACCAATAGGCAATAAGCCATAAGTTTTTTTGTCAAATTCTCCAAACTAGCTATCATTACTGTGTTCTAATTTCAAATTCTACCAATAAATATGAGTTAGCTTGGTATTTTTTCCTAGACTCTGAGGTCAATTTTTTTCAGTATATATATATATATATAAATTTCGAAAAAAAGCATATCATTATCTTGTGGATGTATAATCACTGCTAGTATCACAAATTTTTTTTTTTAAATATCTTTATATTTTTACCTAAAATATTTTTGATTTTCATTGATTTTGATATCAATACTATTTACTCGTCGACAAGAGATTCTGAGAGTCATCAGGCTCTCCAAACTTAACTCCAAAAGTAGGATGTTTTAGATCACCCTTAGCATTATAAAAGAAATATAATATGAACATTTCTATCTTAAAAGTAGAAAAGGCAAAAAGTGTTGAAACTTGAAAATCTATGGTGAAAAATTGGAAGCACAATCTAGAATTAGTATTGAATAAACAACAAATGGGTGCAAACTTCAAATGAAGAGTCACAAGATTTGAGAGATGACAAAACCAAAATAATAATAAAAAAAAAGAGTAGAAATGTATTAAATAGGGTAATACACTTCATGAAAAAACCTTTAAAACAGTAGGCGTTTAAAACATTCACTAATAATATAAGAGCCTGATCCCACATGCTAGAACTGAAATAATGGGACTATTATGTTTTTTTAGCTCAACCTTACACTTTGCTTGGCATCTGTTCGAGGTGGAATATCGACTATGTGCTAGGTCCAAAAATTGCCTCTTGATTCAAATTTTGGTGACATCTAGACAACTGCAAACAAATGAAATATTAAAAATAATAAATTACAAAAGAGATAGAAACTAAGGAAAAAGAACTCAAGTAAAGTTTCAATTATGTTGGGGTTAGAAAAGAGAAATTAAGAGTGGAAAAAAGAAAAATGAAACTAAAAGGAAAAGAAAAAAAAAAAGGAAAAGACACAACACCATGAGCACATTTCTTGGTCATGAAGTCTTGGGCCATCTCATGAGCTAATTACTATATGCCTCAGAACATATCATCACTAATATAGCTTGACACCCAAGAAAACAACCTTAGGACAAAAAATAATCTCTCCTACTTGCCTTAATAAGAAAAAATCATATTAAGCCACATATTTATGGTAGGTTAAATTTTTTATCTAAAAAATATGTTAAATTGCACAAATAAATTATATCACCCATATTTATGGAGATGAAATATTTTGACCTAACTCTCAAATTAAGTAAAAAGCTTATTAAGCTACAAATATCAAATGTCTCGCCCATACTTAGGACAAGTGGAAATATTTCATTTTGATTATTGAATTAGGTAAAAAATATATTAAGCCACATAAAACAATTATCTCTCATATTTATAGTAGGCAAAAGATTTTGCTATAACTATCAAATTATTTGATTGAATTGTTAAGTTATTTTTGTATTTGAACTGTTGATTTAAATATTGAATTACGTAAATATCTTTTTCAATTATATACAAATATTTCTAAAATTATGAAAATTACCCATGTACTAGAATGGAATGTTATTTCTTTTTGCTCAAACAATACAAGAGTCTCTCACAAGTCAAAAACCACACACACACACACACAAAGTTGACCAACCACACCCACAGCTTCTCACTAAACCCCTTTATAAAACCCCCCACAGCCACACACTCACGCACATACCTCAAGCAATTAGATCCACTCTCTCTCCAAAACCCCTTCCCAGATCTGATCACTCTCTCTCTACAATTATGGGTTCTGACAAGAAAATAAAGATCGGAATCAACGGTATAGATCTGATCTGTTGCTTTTTCCATTATTTTATGTCTTTGAAAATTTTTTTTTTCTTTGGATAATTTAATTCACGACCACTATATTTGTTGAAGTTTCAGATTTGCCCGCTAATTTTTTAAGTGTATAATCGTTAAAGGGGTGCTCAATTTGATGGTTTTAATGTCAAAATTTGACGTATTTATTCATGAGAAACAACAAATGTAACGTTTAGTCTGCGATTTGAAACGATTTTTTTTTAGCGGCTAGTGATGTTATTTACTATATATAATATTCGATTTTATTTATTTTTTTTAAAAATACCAAAGCTACAATTTTTCTTCTTTTTCAAATTAACAGATCTGTTTTTTTTCTTTTTAAGTTATCAAAAATGGTTTTTTCTTCTTCTTTTGGATTTCTTTTTTATCTCCATATTCTTTTCCAAACATATAAGAAATGGATCTTACTATTGTTCAGATGAATGACTTGTTCTCGAAAATGGGTTTTTGATCATTGTAAAAAAGATGAGATCTTTTTATTGATCTATAATGTTGCTTTTTTTTGGGTAAAAAAAAATAGGATTCGGAAGAATTGGTCGTTTGGTTGCAAGAGTTGCTCTTCAGAGAAATGATGTTGAACTTGTTGCTGTCAATGATCCATTCATCTCCACTGATTACATGGTATTGTTTCAGCTCTCTATATAATATATCTATGTGTATGTGTGTATATAGTTGTGGCTCTATGTGTGTGTATGTGTGTGTCTATGTGAGTTGGAGTGTGTGTCTGACTACGTATGTTTGTGTATGTGTCTGTGTGTGTGATTCCAAGGCAATATATTATGTAACTGCATGCAGAAATACATATATATATGTGTGTGTGTGTTGTGTATTTGGGTCTCTGTCTGTGTTTCTGTGTCTATGTGTGTGGGTTTGAGTGTGCGAGTGTGTGTGTGTGTGTGTGTGTGACTATGTATGTGTATATGTGTCTGTCTGTGTGTGCGTGTTTGATTAGATGGCAATATTTTTATGTATATGATTGTAATTTTACATTTGCAGACATATATGTTCAAGTATGATAGTGTGCACGGCCAATGGAAGCACCATGAGCTAAAGGTTCAGGATGAAAAGACACTTCTTTTTGGCGAAAAGCCGGTCAGAGTCTTTGGAGTAAGGTAAAGTTTTTTGCTTTCTAGCTCATTTTAATTTTAATTACATTGTTCTTCTGCAAAAGTTTGCTTCTTTACTTTGAAATAATCTGGTATTTATTATTTTTTGGGGGGAATTTATAGGAACCCAGAGGAGATTCCATGGGCTGAAACCGGAGCTGACTTTGTTGTCGAGTCTACTGGTGTCTTCACTGACAAGGACAAGGCTGCTGCCCACTTGAAGGTAGAATTGATCTATTCTTATTGGATTTAATTTTTAGTAATTTTTCTGTGTTTAATTAGATTTGTTAGAACGTAGAAGTATTTTGAATTGAGAGTACTTGGTTGATTTGCTTCATTTTGAATCATTTTAGTTGGTAGATTATAGATTGTAGCTAGTTAAAATGGCTAGCTTCAATTTTCTAATTTACACTCTTGATTTGTTTTTAGTTTAGTAATAGCAATCTAATTGTTTGGAACGATTCGGGAAATAATTTACACTAGGCTGGCTCAATTTTATGTTCTAGTGCCCAAGACTTAATTATGATCATAATTCATCGTTTATTTAGTTTTCTGGATTGTAAGATAGAAAGATCTTTTTGTTTGGTTGATGTGTTGACTGTTAACGGTTTAATGTGAGCAGGGTGGTGCTAAGAAGGTAGTCATCTCTGCTCCAAGCAAGGATGCTCCCATGTTTGTTGTGGGAGTCAACGAGAAGGAATACAAGCCTGAGCTCGACATTGTGTCAAATGCTAGCTGCACAACTAACTGTCTTGCTCCCTTGGCCAAGGTCATTAACGATAGGTTTGGCATTGTGGAGGGTCTCATGACAACTGTCCACTCCATTACTGCCACTCAGAAGACTGTGGATGGTCCATCAATGAAGGACTGGAGAGGTGGAAGAGCTGCTTCATTCAACATTATCCCCAGCAGCACTGGTGCCGCTAAGGCTGTCGGTAAAGTGCTTCCAGCCCTTAATGGAAAATTGACCGGAATGGCTTTCCGTGTTCCAACCGTAGATGTCTCCGTGGTGGACCTCACTGTGAGGCTGGAGAAAGATGCCACCTATGATGAGATCAAAGCCGCTATCAAGTATGATCCTCCTCTGTTGTAAATTTCTGGCATTTGCGGTATTTTCAATTTTCTTTATTTGGAATAGTATTTGAAAAGTGAAATCTTAACCATTCTTGGTTCTTATGGATGTCCTCAGGGAGGAGTCAGAGGGAAAGCTCAAGGGTATCTTGGGTTACACAGAAGACGACGTGGTTTCCACAGATTTTGTTGGTGACAGCAGGTGAATAATTGTGACTACATACGTTTGTTCTTTTAAGTGTGAGATGGCTGCAGGTTTAGTTGATTAGCTAGTTAATAATCTAACCTGAGAAGTAAGAGTAAAACTAAATGATGATGTTGTTTGCCTAATGCAGGTCGAGCATCTTCGATGCTAAGGCTGGTATTGCTTTGAACAAGAACTTCGTGAAGCTTGTCTCCTGGTATGACAACGAATGGGGTTACAGGTAATAATATATTAGAAATATCACAATTTTTTGCTTATCTTGCTATAATTTTTTCTTCCTTCGGATTTGCTTCAATTTGTTCTAATGGATATCTTTGTTTCTTTTGCAGCTCTCGCGTGATCGACTTGATCGTCCACATAGCTTCTGTTTCCGCTTGAGCACGACCGTTTTCCTATCGTACACTATGGAGATCTTTGTGGTTTTGGTCGAAGTAGTGTTTCAGTTAAGCTTGGTATGAAATAAAAGGAGTCTTGTGTGTCTCAAGTCACTCCCTTCCTCTGCCCCATTCCATGGCCTCCCTAAAATTATGTCTTATGTTTTGCTGACTTGGTTTAAGATTTCAGGATTTTGTTTGTTGCCTTTAAGAGTAAATGAAATGTTTAGCAACATTTTGGTACTTGCTATATGCTTTTATGATTATGGTTGAGTTTCTTTCTCGATGTTCTTTAATAATTTTGGTTTTATTTGCTTGATTTTATCAAGTAAGGATTCTCTCATAATATTAGTTGTCCGTTAGATTTACCGATTATAAATTGTTCATATTATTTCATCATAACTATCAACAATACACAATTGTTAAATTTCGCTTATAAAATAATAATGACGTGAGCAGAATGAATTTTGCTTTATGAGACACTTTGCATAATCTGTCCTTGTGAAGGTCTGCTGAAGTCTTGTACTCCTTTGCGATGCCTCCATGTGCTTAGCTTAACCCCTAAACACAAGAAAAATGAAAACAAGAGACATGCACAGAGAGAAAAATAAAAAAAATAAAAAAAATGAAGAAATTTCAGGAGATGCTCTTCCAAGCAGTTTGATGACCATTTCTCTGGTGTCCTATTATTATTTTACACTGATGTTAAACATTATACAAGCCCTTCGAGCAGTTAGGCGAATGTATTCGGCTAAAAGCCTTTCCAAACATCCCTTCCCTTATAGAGTGAACATATGGTAGCGACTTTTACTTTTCTCTCGCCAGAAATGAAATATTAAAAATAGTAAATCACAAAAAGAGAGAAAATAAGTAATAAGAACTCAGCTAACGTTTCAATTATGTGGGGGATGTTGGGGTCAGAAAAGAGAAACTAAAAGGTGTCAAAAAAAAAATAAAGAAGAAAAAGAAAAAAGAAAAGAGAAAAAGACAACACCATGAGCACATTTCTCGGTCAGGCTGGTAAGTGCCTTTTTATTTTTTGATTTAATCTATGTGTTTACTTTTTTTTTTTTTTTTTCTTTCTGATTTACAGTTTGGGGACTTGGCTGGGAGTTACAAAATGGCACCTCCCAAGGAAAACTACAAAAAGGACGAACAAAAACACGAAGGCTACAAAGCCTGATGAATGAGTGCAGTGATCGATCACTGCGTTGATTTTATTTTTCTTTTTTCTTCTTTCCTTTTTTTTTTTTTTTTCCTTTAAATCAGGCTGTTAGCTATATTTGAGATAGCAGAATGTTTCTGCTGCAATTTAAACTTGGAACTCATTAGCAGTGTTTATACCACGTGCAACTTTTAAACATTTGTACAATGAAAAAGTTGGGTTCAGATCTCGTTGTGAAAAATATTACATTGGATAGGATGGATAGATCAGTCTTTTTTTTTTACATAGTTGGTGAGAACTATACACATGTGAGTCTCATCAATATGTTGACATCAGTCCAGATTGATTGAAGCTTGTCCCGAATGTGAGTTTGGATTTAGTGTTCTGTGTTGGAGTGAAACTGAAATAAAGATTTCTGAAATAAGATGTAGGGAAGTTGTTAGATTGAAATTAAAATAGAGAACTCCTAGATATAGAGAAATGATTTACATTCTCTACATGTAGAAAATAAAAAATAAAAAAATTGTTGGAATTGGCCTTACCAAAGATTATAACCTAAGTTTGCACCTCATGGCAGTCATCCTATTCTTGCATGCCTGTTTTTGGAAAAAATAAGCACTATGCTCGTCTGAACTGTATTGTTTTTAGGTTTTCGAGATTCTCAATTGCTCTTTTTAGTGGGGAGGAATATGGTTATGATATGTTATGAACGAGAAGTAATAGTTATGAATTGTCGATATTATTTTTTTATAATTATATAAATAATCTATAATCACTAAATCTCATTCGTAATATTATAAAATTATGAATATATTCATTCCTGATATGAGAGCGAATCTCAGTTCCCAGGTGCACTTCCATTAACTTTCATCAGTTGTGACAAGGTCATCTATAATAGACTATGCAATTAATAGCTGACGAAAAAAATTTAAAACGTTTGGACATTTAATTGTTCCAAACTGAAAATATGGGCCTCACTTTGACACGTAATTTTACATGCCAAACTGAAAGGTGAGGCTCACAGCCATTTTTAGTAACATCCCTTGACTTGTGATACCAGGACCCTGGCAACTGAAGTAGGTCATAAATGATAAATGGTTTAACGGTTATATGCCTATTTGATTGTATTTTATCTGATAGAAAATGTGAACAGCCAAGTGTGGATTAAAAACTTTCACCAACAAAAAAAAGTGTGGATTAAAAACGTTGATTTATTCTTTCTGTGGAGTGCTTGGGTTATCTCTAAAATAAGAAAGATAATAAATTAATTTGAAAAATCAATAGATTCTCATTAAAAAAAATTTAAAACTTTATATATGAGCATTAAATTTTATGTTCTGATCTCAACTAAAAAAATTCTGAATCCACCTTCTTCTCTAGGCTTATGGGTCTTAGACGTGTAGATTTAAATCATTTTTAGTTTCTAAAGTTAGATTTTTACCACCGCAATTTTCTAGGTTCGAGGATCGGGTGATTATTGGTGTACATTTCTTTGGAAAATTATTACATGAGTTTGATAAATCAATCTTTTATATAAATTAAAAAATTTATATATATGAATCTTACCAATGAATAAAAAATTTATATTAATTCGAATTGAGTAAATAATTTCCCCTTTTCCGCCCCATGTGATTGTGGGATTCAATAAACAAGTGATGAAATTAAGAGAATCAATCTCATGATCCAAAGGTACTAAAATAATATTAATGTACCATAAGAGTCAAGGCTGCACATTCTTGTAGTGATCAGCTATGGGATCAGCCATGTGCAACATGGGTCATTTCCAATGGCTTACCTGAACATTGCAAAAAATAAAAAAAATAAAAAAAAGGCTTACCCGAAGTAACATGCACTAGCATCCCATGAAAAATTCTACACTATAATATTTTTTTTCTAATTTAGCAAGTGTTTTTAGTAAACTCAATAAACCATAAACCAACATTACAAATATAACCACAACACCTCTCAACAATCAGTAATTCACAAGCAGGTTGCCGTCTAAATTCCAGAAAGTACAGAGAATAGAATTTGTAAGATTTCTTTTAAATCTATAAACGTTTCTAACTCTATTTTTTACAACAAAGCAGATTCTATCAAAGATTGTATCTTCATCAAGAGAAACACGGGCATGAAGCCTTCTATTTCTTTTACACCATATATGGTAAATCGAAGCTGTAAAAACTAATTTGAGCACTAGGGATTGTAGACTGTCATGTTTGCATTCCCCAGTTAACCAATCAACAATATCACCCCCAAACAACAGGAAGCTAGGAGCAATAAGAATATCTCAAGCATTTGAGCCAAATTTTCTTCGAGAAACAACATGAAAAAAATAAGTGCTCTCTTGATACATCCATCACCCCCACACAGTAAACAACAAGGGTTAACTTGCAAACCCCAACCCCTAAGCCTTTGTTTAGTAGCAATTCTATCTAACATGGTAAGCCATGAAATAAAACAGTGACTGGGCACTCATTGCTTAAACCATATAAAATGGTACCAACGAACAGGGAGACCACATTCTCTAATTTTATCCCAAGTATGGTACAAATTGAACTTACCGTTTGGGCTAGGAGACCAAAGTAATTTGTCCTCCCTATTCCTGCAAGAGATAGATGATTGTGCAAAGTCAACAATAGAATCAAACTCGGAGCCAGGAGAAAAAGATCTTGGTAACAAGTAGACATCAGCAATAGACAAATCCAGATCAATTCCAGAGTTGCAAATAGTATCCCTCGAGAATCGATCAAGTAGGATGCCATCCTCATGCCAAAGGTCTTTCCAAAACAAAGTTCGAACACCATTACCAATTTTATGACGAACAAGAGGCTTTGGAATAGAACGGATACCTAACATCTTCTTCCAACCCCAAGCAGCGTTAAATGGGATATCAATATCCTAGAAACATTTGCCTTTCAGGAGAACAATATTGAGCCCACGAGACCAGACCGAGTTTGATCCTTGTAGAATAGACCAAACTTGCTTTAACAAGAAAGAAATATTCAAATCATCAAGATGTCGAATGCCTAATCCCCCTTCTTCAACTGGTTTTGCCACTGAAACCCAAGCCACTTTGGCTTTGGCATGACAAGATGCATCTCCATTCCAAAGGAATTGAGTAAATTTATTCTCGACTTCTTTGAGGGTACCAATCGGAAGCACCAAAATACTAGACCAATAAGTCTGGATACCGAAAAGAACTGACTTAATGAGTTGAAGACGACCGGCGTAAGAAAGGGATCTAGCAGCCCAATGATTAATCCTTCCCAAAACTTTATCAACAAGTTTTTTACAAGCAAGAATGCTAAGTCTACTCGTGATTAAAGGAAGACCCAGATAATTAATAGGCAGTGAGCCTAAAGGAAAATCAAGAACCTGGAGAATCTGAGCCTTTAAGTGATCTCTACAACCCGCAAGAAACACATTGCTTTTGCCAGGATTCATATAAAGGCCTAAAAGACGATAGAATAACTTTAGGGAATCCTTAATTACAGAAACTGTTCGAACATCCGCTTTTGAGAAAATAAGCAAGTCATCCGCAAACATGAGATGATTAAGCTTGAGCTTATGACATTTTGGATGAATGGAAAGCCCCTTTTAACAGCAACTTTGCACAAAATGTGAGACAAAATTTCCATACCGCTCACAAACAAATAGAGAGATATGGGATCCCCTTGCTGAAGCCCTTTAGTACCCTTGAAGAAACCCACAAGCTCACCATTCACCACAATCGAATATTTGGGGGATGAGATGCATGTTGAAACAAGTTGAATAAAGTGAAGTGGAAAATTCATTGCTTCAAGAACAGCAATCAAGAAGTCCCAACGGATAGAGTCAAAAGCCTTCATGATGTCAATTTTAAGAGTACATCTTGGGCTCAAGTTTTTCCTCCCATAATTTCTGACAATTTCCTGTGTCACCAAAATATTATTTGAAATTTGCCTTCCCCTCACGAAAGCCGACTGGTTAAAGGAAATAAGTTTATCAAGTAAAGGCTTCATTCTAGTAGCCAGAATTTTTGTGATACATTTGTACACCGTGTTACAGCAGTCAATTGGTCTATACTCCTTAATGCACGAAGGATTCTTAACTTTTGGGACAAGTGTGATAGCAGTAGCATTCACAGCTCCAAGAAGTTTTCCAGAAGTAAAGAATGAATTCACAGCTCGATAAAAATCCTCACCAACCACATCCCACAAAGATTGGTAGAAGAAAGTATTGAAGCCATTAGGTCCAGGACTTTTATTCCCATCAATAGAAAATAAGGTGTTTCTGATCTCATCCTTAGTAACATCACATGATAACGCCAACCTGTCATCTTCCGATAAACGAACATCAATAAGATTCTCCAAATCACAGCTCAAAGCTGGTTCATCAACTTCACTAGGGCTGCCCAACTATTTTAAATAAAATGCGACAATAGCTTATGGGGCTACTATTATGGGTTGAACACAAATCATTTGTTTTGCACTCTTATTGTTTGAGATCAGATTGAACCTAGTCTATCTACTATCACGAATTGAACACAAATCATCCTTTTTGCACTCTTATTGTTTGAGGTCAGATTGGAGCTAGTCTATTTCACTGAATCAATAAGGATACATAAGTCTATATACTATATTTTAGATGAGTCAGGAGTAGTGCGTGTATGTAACGTAGATTTCATATGCTAGTCTACAGTAGGTATAATTGCATTTTTGACAAATTACTGACCATGGCTAAATTTCATGTGATCTTGAGTAACTGTCTCTCGTTAATTTTCTGGATATTATCGACCAGGGTATAATTAATTATTCTTGAGAAGATAAGTTACCATTCTCTTTAATTTTCTGGTTATTACTGTTTTCAAGAACATAAATTCTTTTCTAAAACAAGAAAAACCTATAATGTGAAATCAAATCATATATCTTCCAAACAAAATTAAAAATCTCCGGGTTTGACACTTATCAAGAGAGTTTTTCATAACAAATTAAAAAAAAAAAGAAATCTATAGTTTACCTTGAAAAGGGGCAAATTAAAAAATTCTTTTTAATAAGGGCTAAAATACATTATTTCTCAACAATATGAATGACATTTTTTTTCACTGAGGACTAATTTGTTTATTTTAACTAAGAATATATAGATATTTAATTTTTTTTAAAATAAATCTTTTAAATATTTTTTGGATTATTGAGGACTGCAGTTTCCATTGATCCAAGTATAAATATCCCAATAACCTTGGATGGAAGTCATTTTTTTCAATGTACATATAAAAATTTTAAACTCTCCCACAATTTTTTTATCGATTCAGGTTTTTTGTAGACCTTAACTCTTTTAACATTTTCTAAAAGCAAAGCAGGATAAAATATTGATGTGATCATCATTCTATTACGAGCATGACCTATCTATTTGAATTGATGACTAGATCTTGAATTATATTTGTCATATCAATTAGAATCTTGTAGAACTCAAACAAAATTGTGTGAAACATAAGACAATGTTTGTAGTTATGCTGAAATTGTCAATTATATATTGAAAAAGCAAAGCATCAAACTATAGTTGTCAAAAGTAGATGCAGTGCAGGCAGCCAAGATTATTAGATTAGACTTGGGCGGATTTTTCACAGTGATTACTATAGCCGGCAGAGTTGAAAGGTTTTTTTTTTGTTTTGTTTTTTTTTTTTATTTATATGAAAAGTTGGGTACTACTTAATATTCATTTTAAAAGATGTCTTATTTCTTTTTATCTCAAATCAATTTTTCACGTGTGTATGAAACTTTTTTGATGTATATTACGTTCATACTTTTGACTAATTCGATACATGTGTTAAGGTACATTGCTATAACTGAGAATTTATTAATTAGTGATCAAATTTTACCAAACTCAATTATAATTAAATTCCGCCAACTAAATTTTTACGTTACTAAAAAAAATAGGCGGCACTTCAAAATTAGAGCCGTGTTTGTGTCAACCTACGACCATACTTCGACATGTGTCTAACACTCTTCTATATTGTCTTTCCAAATCCAAGCTAACTCAGAGTTAGGATCTAATCTAATGGTCAATAGAAGTTATAAATTTGTTAATAGAGTATTTCATTTTGAAATTATTTGGTATTAGAAGAAGTAATTTAATATTTTATTTGGTGATTTTGAAGTTTATGATTATTGCACATAGAAAGAATTGTATATTCTAACAAAATTAATGATAAACAAAAGAAAAAAAAAACCAAAAAATCGATGACATGATGAACATTTTTACTTGACATATACCTATATTATACTCAAACTCAAACTCAAACTAAGAGCTTAATTGATGAAAACAAAATTTTAAGGCCTTAACAGAAGAATATAAACTGTAATATCTTATTTGTCTTTAATCCAACTGTGATTCACCCAAACAATCAGACGATAAGGGACGTGTACTATGAGATAAATTTTTGTACAAATTGACTCGCTAATTAATGCATTCATCAACCATTGAATGCGTAGCTGTGAAACGCTCTTTCTCTGTTATTACTAAATTCACATGATTTTACCCTCTATTATAATAAAAAAAAAAAATAACAGTAACAGTTTCCACATAAAGATAGCCAAAAGAAACTGAAAAAGGCGCCAGTTACAACCACCCACCACTTAACATCTAACACCCCCAAACACCCCCCACTCCCCCCCACTCCCGCTCATCCCCAACCAACCCACGCACCCCACCACACCACACCACACCACACCACACAGACACCAACAACATCTCATCTTGTGTTCACGGACTGAACATAGAAGGAATCTTGAAACTTGATAAGAAAAGTACTTTTTGTTTTCCGCTCCTTGGCAAGCAGTAGTACTTATTTTCTGTAGCCATACATACAAACCCATGATCATAAAATCTATGAAAACATGTGGTCTTTTTCTTTTTGGTACTATCTGCATATAGTTATATAAAAGTTGTCATCTTTTTGGCTCCAGAATCTGCCAACTTTCCCCACATCACATGCTCTGCAGTAACATTTGAGAGCAATACTAACACATCATTTTTTAATATTGTTGTAAAAATCTTGAAATTTCAATCCAAAAAGATCTTTTTTTTTGTTTCAATATTTATTCTTGAATTTTAACTATGATGCCAAACTTAGCTATGCTTCAATTGTGATACAAAAAGTGTGCTTTTCTGTCTTCCTTGGGTCATAAAAATCAGATCTTTGCAGTTTTGGATTGACCCTTTAAGCTCTTAGACCCGTTTTTTGTGTTGTTTTTTTTTAGTATTCATTCTTGAACTCTATCTATAAGGTCATACTTAGTTGTGCTTTAATTATGATAAAAAAGTGACCTTTTTCTCTTTGTTTGGTCATAGAAGTCATATCTTTGCAGTTTGGCTTGACCCTCTAAGCTCTTAGCACTATTTTTTTTCTCCCAATTAGATAAAATGATACATTTTTCATAGTTGAATTGTGAAAGTTTAAGCTTTTTGTTTCCATAAAGTGGTCCGACACTTCCCAAACTCGTACATTGCGGAAGTTTTGTGGACTAACTGTATTTTGTGCTTAAATTGTGATCAAGAAGTGTGATTTCCTGCAATCTTGGTGCAATGCCACCTACATATTTCCCTCTAAGGTGGGAAAGCACAGGTGACCAATGGTGGTTTGCATCACCTATAGATTGGGCGGCTGCCAATGGGCACTATGATCTAGTGAGGGAGCTGCTTCACCTTGACACAAATCTGCTCATCAAGCTCACCTCTCTTCGAAGAATTCGCCGTCTAGAAACTGTGTGGGATGATGAAGAACAGTTTGATGATGTTGCCAAATGTAGAGCTCAAGTTGCTAGAAAACTACTTGTTGAATGCGAAACAAAGAGAGGCCACAATACCCTTATCAGAGCTGGTTATGGTGGTTGGCTTCTTTACACTGCTGCCTCAGCTGGTGATGTAGAATTTGTTCAAGATTTATTGGAAAGAGACCCTCTTTTAGTGTTTGGAGAAGGTGAATATGGTGTTACTGATATGTTTTATGCAGCTGCAAGGAGTAAAAATTCAGAGGTTTTTAGGCTATTTCTTGAATCTTCATTGTCACCTAGGTGTTATGGAAGTAATAATGGAGGTGAAATGGAAGGGAAAGGAGAGGAAATTTCTTCAGAGTTTAGGTGGGAAATAATGAATAGGGCTGTACATGCTGCTGCTAGAGGAGGCAATGTGGAGTTTTTGAGAGAACTTGTTGGAGATTGCTTAGATGTTTTGGTTTATAGAGATGGTCAAGGATCTACAATCTTGCATACTGCATCTGGCAGAGGGCAGGTTGAGGTGAGTTAGTCTCATCTTTTCAATTTTGTCACCTTACTTTTGCTCCCCATAAATATTGTGCGTGTTGAAGAATAAGCCGGCGACTCATAGGTAGTAGCTTTCATCTTTTACGGAATCAATCCCCTTTGACTGTACAAGAATATATCCCGGGGATTTCTGTGAGTCCTTGGAATGGAATGAATGCCGAAAAGGATTTTTTATACAAACATTTAATGGCAGGGACTCGAACCCCCTTCACCGTGGTTATTTTCATCATTTTAGAGCTTTCTTTATAATTAGATGTATTGGATATTAATTATGTATTTTTGTTACTAGTATTTGTTAATTTCTATGTGGTTCATGATGTAAAAGCTTTCCTTTCAATTAGATGGTTTGCATGTTTAATATCCATTTGTTGCTTTCTTTACTGTGTTTTTACTAGTACTTGTCAATTGCTATACTGTGTGCATCTCCATAGTTCATAGCTGCATATGCTTCATGTTAATGGGTAACAAAAATTGAAGTTCACAAGGCAATTAATGGATATTACCCTTTTAACATGAGGATGTTAATTGATAGTATAAATGGATTTTTGTTAAGCACTAATAGTGAGGCTTAACTTGATCTATAAATTGCTTGAACCCGAATCCTTATGCGACAACCGTGTATTCTGATGTTATGCAGATGCAAATGTGACTGTTTTCTTTTCTTTTTTCCTGTTTTCACACTTTTGGATAATATCATTGTAAGACTTGCTTTCCTCATGAAAGGATGTTAAAGTCTTGATTTGTTCTGCGGTTGTGCTTTCATAATCGTATCGTTGATCATGCCAATAGAACTGTGTGATATTACTAGGGGACAACATCTTATTGCTATTGATCGAATGTTGAATAAAACATCACCATTTCAGGTTACACCTCCTTGTTTATGATTGCATTTTGGATTATAGCTGTCTATTTGTTGCTCTAATAAATCTTTTTCGTCATCTGTAGGTCGTTAAAGACGTGTTATCATCGTATAATATTGTTGATTCAACAGATAATCAAGGGAACACAGCCCTACATGTGGCTGCTTATAGAGGTCATTTAGCTGTGGTCGAGATCCTTATATCTGCATCGCCTTCATTAGCATTATTAACGAATCACTATGGAGACACGTTTCTTCACATGGCAGTAGCTGGTTTCCGAACCCCTGGTTTTCGGAGGTTGGACCAGCAGATAAAGCTTATGAAGCAATTAGTATGTGGGAAAATCGTGAATTTGCAGAAGATCATCAATGTTAGGAACAATGATGGTAGAACTGCTCTTCACACGGCTGTGATCGAGAACATTCAGTCTGATCTGGTGGAACTTCTGATGACTGTGCCTTCGATAAATTTAAATATCAGAGATGCTGATGGTAGTACTCCATTGGATCTCCTGAAGCAATGGCCACGATCAGCATCATCCGAGATTTTAATCAAGCGGTTGATTTCAGCTGGAGGAATTTCCAATTGCAAAGACCATTTGACTAGAAGTGCCCTTGTTTCCCATCTGAAAATGCAGGGCATTGGAGGCAGTCCGGGAACTTCTTTCAGAATCCCCGATGCAGAAATATTTTTGTACACCGGGATTGACAATGAATCTGATGGCAGTTGTGATTTTGCTAACACAGAGTACACGTCCTGCTCGGGTCAGCTCAGTTATTGTGGATCAGCTGCGGGTTCTAATTCTTTGGAGGACAGGAAGTTACATTCTGTAAACAAGGCTGCAAAACACTTTAAAATGCTTCTCCAGTGGCCTAGAAGAAAAGAGAGACAAGCAGATGACGTGAACTCGAGAGGTGACAACATTTCTGTAGAGTCATATGGTCTTTGTTCAAAGCTGGAAAACAACCCTATTCCACTTCGGCAGAGATTTTCAAGAATGTCCTCCCTTCCAAACAATAAAAGAATTTCTGTCCGGACGAATCTTCCAAGTCCATCCTCGAAGATGAAATTTTCTGCAGGTCTAATGCACGGTGTCATTCAGCTGATGCCACAGTCATCTTTTGGATCACCTTCAAGTCCTTTCTCTGAATCATCGTGGGCGTCTCCTAAATCTGTTACTAAAGAGAAGGATATGGACCTTGGGAGTTTCAGGGCTGGACCATCTAGCTCCAATCGCTTGCTTAATGGTGAAAACCCGAAAATGAAGCGCAAACAGACATCCCTCAACATGAGATTGTTGAACCAATACTTATGTTTTGGTGCTCAAGGACTAGCTGTGAATGACTCAATTAAATGCAGACAACCTAATCAGAGCTAGAAACGGAAGAAGATCCTCTATTAATCGATTCCATTCTGCAGTTGGTTGTTCGAAGGGCAATCTGATCCAAATCACCTTAACGAAGGAGGTTCTACTTCTACTGCAGCTGGTGTAATCTTTTAGGACTTGCGCGAACCGAATGAAGGTACTTGTCCGAATCAAAACGATTTCTGCAATGAGTTTTGATCTGAATGTTAACTGTAAATTTCGTTTTTACTTATCTGGTTGTGAATGTTTCTGTAGACATCCCTACTTTTTGTTAAGGTTCTGAATACAATAATGATATGAGGTGTCCGGAAATGGTCGAAGTGATTGAATAGGAGGATCAATATTATGTAGCCGTAGGTGAATTTACTTAGTGAGTCTAGTCTTTACTAATAAAATATAGTGGATCCGCACATTAGCGTTAGACCATGGTGAAGAATCCAATTATGGTTATTAGCAATTCTAAAGCTTATAATTACAACTTTTATTTTGTTTGATACAGTTTTCGTCCCCAGTTGAAATAAAATCCAAAAGGAAACAAAACGCAAACAAAAACAAATAAAAAAAAATGTTGGTCCACCTTCCGCTATAACATCTCGATTCTCGAAAGATGAACTGTCCAAGTTATTTCATGAATAGAATTGTAGCTAACCATAGAACAAACCGGTACTTTTTTTTTTTTGTATAATAGAGGTCGAAACTATGATTCAAACTTAAAACCTTAATTATAACAAATCGCTACTCGATTATTATACTCAACTCTTGAAACCTTGACTATAATAAATTACTATTTGATCATTCTACTCCACTCGTGGATAATAACGAACCAACGAATTACCTTGTTCATAAATGTTGGTCATCCACTTCATGACATGTCTATGACTTTCTCACACTGATCCAATATCTCGAAACATGAGACCAAACTTCTAAAATTGTAAACAATTTGCTTAATTACGTGTGCGTTTCTAGCTTAAAGTAGAATTTGAAACAATTGGTCAAACCAAAAATCCTTTTAATTGATTCATATCTCCATCAATAACAAATTCATACCAAATTGTCAAACACAATCTTTCGAAATTTCTGAATGAATCACGTGGTTTGCTATCAGAAATCCGCAACGAAACCAATGTCTTAGGCTTGAAAGAACTATTTAGGGCTAAATACATAGTTAATCTCAAATGGTTAATTCATGTTATTACTTAACTCGTCAATAAATATATATCACGTTGGCATGGCAACGTACTCGATAAAGTTCTTTCGGGCTAAATTCAACACGTCCCCGTAAGTGCAGACATACAGTTTTAATATTTTTAAATGGATGACAGTGAGTTTTGAATCCAGAACCCTTTGGTATTTATTCTCTGATATCAAGTTAAGTGACTATCTCATCTAAAATTTTAATCTATCAGAGAGGAGCTATTATATCATTTATTATCTTCAATACTGACTTTATATTGTATGATTTATCTAAGACGCGTTAAAAGATATCAAAATATTTAAAATAAAGTATAGGTTTTTATTGTGCAAGTATTTACTCATAAATTTAGAATCTCAGCAATTGAATTTAGATTTAACGGTCACATCATCACATGGTCTAAATAAATCTAAACCGTTATGCATAAATGCAACGTGTTTGGTGGAATATTCTGCGAAGTGCGCAAGTCATAACCAAGATGTGCAAATGAGATTATTGTGTCAAGTGGATGTTGATCTTTTGCAAGAAGAAGAGCTTACAAGCTAGTATTATCAAGGCTGTCTTTTGTGCTACTGTCTACCAACTATGGCAAGAAAGAAATCTTAGACTCCACAATAATGGAGCAAGGACAGAAAATCAGGTTCAGAATACAATTAAAGCAGATGTTGGCGCAAAGTTTGATATGTTACTCAAATTTCGACGTACAGGCACTAACATAAATATTTGTAAAGCATGGAATCTTAGTGATAACATTATTTTGTAATTTCTCTTGAGTTTTTGTCCAGGGGACATATATACTCATAGGTTTGTATTTAAGTCGTTGCAATGAAAATTCTCCTTGCTGATTGAGCAAAAAAAAAAAAAAAAAAAGCAACGTTTGAGATGTGTGTGAGAGGATCCTTGTTCGTTTTTATTGCACTAGACGTTATTATTCTTTCTCCCACTCAGTCATCCATAAATTTTGTCATAATTATCATATGTATAGGCCAAGATTGAGCAAAAATTGAAGTCCAACCTAATTTACAGGCACATTGGCAACTTTTCTGGTAAATCAATGGTAATTAGTCTTCATAGGATGCTTTACAAATTTAGGATATATAGCAATTAGTGGTAAGAATCTTTTGTTTCAATTTCATGCAATAAATACATATATGTATCAAAAATTTTCCTAAAATATCCATGAACGACCAAAAATACCCTTTTATTTATGGAAACAACTAAGACCATTTTCGTAATCTCAGACCTAAAATGTCCATGAACAACCAAAAATACCCTTCTAATTATGGAAAGAAATAAGACCATTTTGGTAATCTCAACTCCCATTGAAAACAACAACTACCATTAGTCCCATGGTTGTCCATGGTTGATGTCTTGAGTTATAGAGAAATAATAGCTAAGCCATCAACTTTTTCAATGGATCATTCTCTTTTATGAATGTTGTACCCACATTTGGTTTGCTGATATTGCAAGATCTCCATATATATATTTGCCATAAATGTTGCTTGGAAAATTGCATCATTCTGTGGTTATAGGAAGGGCTCAATCCTATTTTGAGCCCTTCACATTATATCATTTTGGTGTCAACCCTTTTATTACAATTTTATCATTTTTTTTTTTTGGGTTAATTTGTTTCAAACACAAAGAAAAAGGGGGAAAGCAAAATGTCTCATACATCTCCACAGAATGATACAAGAACTGCAGAAGAGAAGGCCATTGATGATTGGCTTCCCATAACCAGTGATCGAAATGCCAAATGGTGGTTCTCTGCAGTTCACAATGTCACTGCCATGGTTGGAGCTGGTGTCCTCAGTCTCCCCTATGCCATGTCTCAAATGGGATGGTATGTTTCAAAGTTTTTTAAAAAATGTCTTGATTTAGTTTGTTTGGTTTGATCGTCTTTCGTAGAGTTTGACATTCCTAATGTGAGTTCGAAGTGTTTTTTGTGGTCCCCATAATGAAAAAGAAAATGCTTCATGTATTATCATATCATAATTAATATACGGTACATACATTGCTTAATTTATGTGTTCTCTCCTTCTGGTGAGGTCATAGTTTTTGGAGTTTTATACCCCCGACACGCTCTCGAAGAGTTTTTCAAGAAAGTTCTGATCTTTGTCATGAAAAAGAAATTATTTATTTGTTCTCATATCATAATTAATATATGGTGTGTACATTACTTTATATATTCTCTCCTTCGGATAAAGTTATATTTTTTGGAGTTTACACCCCAATGCAAACTCGAAGAGTTTCACAACAAAGTTTTGATCTCCATCGTGAAAAAGAAAATGCTTTATTCTCATATGATAATTAATATATGGTATGTTTAAAGTGTTTCCAAAATGGCTTGATTTAGTTTGTCATGTTACTTATTTACAATGCTTCATGTATTCTCATGTCATAAATAATTTACGGTATGTTCAAAATGTTTCAAAAATGTCTTAATTTAGTTTGTTCATGTTACGAATTCACATTGATTTATGTACTCTCATATCATTATTAATATTTTTGCATGTTAATTTTTTGTCTTTAATTAATATGTTTCTTGACCAACATGGTCTACGTAATATTTTCATTTTTATGATTGTCTGAAATGAATTGATTCCACTAGAAAAGTTACTTACAAAAAATATAATCAATAAACTTTCTCCATGTTTAATCATTTAGTTGATTGATGCAATTGATGGAAAAGATTAAAGATAAATATTAGACGCTATATATTATTCAATCTTGTATTTATGTGCAATATCTGCTCGACATATATCAGCATATGGATTTAATTTACTTGAATTTCTCCATTGTTGATACACGATCGATTTATGAAAAATGACGTGTTATCTACTCAAATATTTCATTGGTTTCTTAATCCTTCTTGCTGAATCGATCAATGAAGTTAATTTTTCAAATATTTGAGTTCATAACGTCGTGAAACAGTTTGATAATCTTTTCCTATAATATGCAGGGGACCTGGGGTCACTGTACTCATTCTATCATGGGTCATCACCTTCTATACCATATGGCAAATGGTTGAGTTGCATGAATATGTTCCTGGTAAGAGGTTTGATAGGTACCATGAGTTAGGGCAGTATGCTTTCGGGGAGAAACTCGGACTATGGATAGTGGTACCGCAACAACTCGTCGTAGATGTGGGGTTATGTATTGTGTACATGGTCACAGGGGGAAAATCACTAAAGAAATTCCATGAATTACTTTGTACGGATTGCAAACCAATCAAGCTCACATATTGGATCTTAATATTTGGTTCTTGTCACTTTGTGCTCTCTCTTCTCCCCAATTTCAATTCAATCTCTCTCGTTTCCCTTGGTGCAGCTGTTATGTCCATGACGTAAATTCTCTTCTTCTACTATCACCATCAAACTTTTGAATAATTAATGTCTTGCATATGTTTTTTAGTCATCAAATACTAATGATATACATCATTAGGAGCGCCGAATCCAGAACTATTATTCGATGAGGAATGAAAACATACAATTTAATATCCGTATATAAATAACTTTCTTCCATTGGGTAATAAATTAACTTTTCAACCTAAAAGTACATTTAAAATACACATTTCGTAATATAATAATTCTGCTATTGGAGTCAGACATATTAATAGCTCCGCCCATGTATATCATCCATTAATCTTCACTTTCTAATTGATATCCTGTGTGGTCTTATGTGACAAGTGTCACGTATAAATGCAATTCATTTCTTTTTAAAAGAAAAGAAATACCATGACATTTGTCACATAAAAGAGAAGCATGGGTGATATGCACGTAGGAGATCATACTCACTTTTGACATGAAGGCGTGTACAGAAAGAATCATTATATTGAATTTTTTTTATTATATGAGTGCATCTCCAGATCTCTTTTACTGTATAAATACAAACCCTGATATTAGAATCCTAGCTGCGTCCCTTGATCTTATATAGTAGTTTATATCGATTTTTTTTGTCTAAAAGAATATTAATTTGTGTGTGTGTGTGTGTGTGTGTGCAGTTATTCTGCTATTGGTTGGACTGCCACACTTGGGCACAAAATTCATGAAGAGGTGGACTATGGTCCAAGATTTACAAAAACATCAGACAATGTATTTGGGTTCTTGAATGCACTTGGAGATGTAGCTTTTGCATATGCTGGTCACAATGTGGTGTTGGAAATCCAAGCAACAATTCCTTCAACCCCAGATAAGCCATCAAAGGTACCAATGTGGAAAGGTGTGTGGCTTGCATACCTTATGGTTGCAATTTGCTACTTCCCTGTGGCAATCGTTGGTTATTGGGCTTTTGGCAACAAAGTTGAGGACAACATCCTCATGAATCTCGACAAACCTATCTGGCTCATCGCAGCTGCTAACATGTTTGTTGTTGTTCATGTCATTGGAAGTTACCAAGTGAGTTTCTATTCAATTATATATATATATATATATAACTTCGATCGTAAGGATCAATTTATAATCACATAATTCAATAATAATTTTGTGTGAAGCTTTCACCTAATTTCGTAAAATCCTTTCATGTAGTTTGAATCCTTCTCTTAAAGCTTATCCTCTTCATCATAAGTGATCCGGTTGCCTTGAAATGAAGGGAAATCCTAATTCATTAGGCCAGTCAAATTTTACCACCTCATTTGAAAGCTTTCTTTTTGAGACTTGCATATGGATTTTTTTTTTCTGGGGGACTGGGTGGGTTAATGAACGGTAGCTAGACTTGAATTCAAGACTGATTGATAAAATGAGTTTTGATACCGTATTAAATTAATATCTCGTCTAAAATCTTGAAATGTTAAAAAAGGGTTTATTATAATAATTTATTGTCTTCAACGGTGTCGAGGTCGGAAACCTCGTAGCTGAGTTGGATAGCTACGCTCGCCAAGCTGAACTTTCAGATTGGGCTCCGAGTTAAACTTTTAGGTCGGGCACTTAACCTGCACAAGGAAAAGAAGGAAAATGCGGGGTGATGACCCAGATTTTCCCCTCGGGCGTGCGAATGATTAGTATGTCCGAGCTGGCAAGGTAGCTGAGTGCATTTAATGACGAGTTACCTATGAAATGAAGGGGTAGAGCCCTATTTATACTAAATTCGGACCTGACAGCATTTAATGCGGCGCAACTTTATATCCCATCAAGACTTTATATCCCATCAAGGCAGCTGGCATTAAAGTCGGGGTTTTTCGGGGTCGGGTTAAAGTTGGATCAGTCATCCAGGTTGGGCATTAGCTGAGTATGTTCGGCTCGGCTTGGATTAGCCCGTCTTAGCTTGGTGTGGGCATCTTTCTTCAGCTCAGGATCCCTCTCTTCAATCCCTCCCCCCCCTCCCCAAGTCGAGATCGAGAGGGTGAGATCTAGAGTTAGGAGTTATCCCCGAGCTGGAGGTGCCCGACCCCGGTAGAATGGGGATGGCCACGTCAGCGATGTATACCATACAGATGGCTGACACGTCACCTGAAAATTATGACGAGACGCGACGTTTGGGATTCCCGAGGCGGTTACTAGAGTCGCCTATAAATAGGGCTTTGACATCCGAGATTCATTTCACACTTTGCATAAGAAGTTCAAAGCTTTCAGGTCGGATACCAGAGTGATCGGGCAATTTTAGCTCGGCAAATATCTTCTCGGGATATTCAGCTCGGAATCCACCATCTCGGAATCAACTAGGTCGGGTCAGCTTTCATTTCTAGAGATGTAGGTACGTCCCGACTCCCTTTAGTTGTTCCTGTACATATATTTACAATTTGTAGACAGGATGGGGAGGTCGGAGTCGGAAGATTCCCAAGCGATGGATGTGAGGTCCTATGGTGGGGACGAGAGTCCGTCGAGCTCGGGGTCCTCTTCGGACAGGGGCCGAGATGGCAATAGCACCGACGAGTCTCCGATGTCGGTTCGGTGATCTAAGTCCAGGGGAAGTGAGGATGATTGCCAAGTGATCGAGGTCAGGCAAGTAAGGGAAGAGGTCGGGGCGGATCCTTTAGCCGACCTGGGAGACTTGGGAGGGAGTTGAGATACCGGAGGAGTACCTGGCTGGAGCTTCCATGGCGGAGCCAATCGAGGCGACCCCAGTCAGGGTGGTCCGTCCCCGGAGCTCGGCTACGGCCAGTGTTTCTTCCGCTCAGGGGAAGAGGATCGAGCAACTGTTCGCCTGCTGCAAGCGTGAATGCCATTCCACAGTATAAATGGCTAAAGCCAGGCTGAGGAACTGGTCAGTAGACCGGCACCACAAGTTGAAGGTTCCAGGTCGGCATGAATCGGCGTGCTATCCCCCGCCCGACCATTTTACCATCTATGACCTTGCACTCGATGTTAGCCAGCTTCTACTTCCCGGCTTCATTGTTAACATCTTGAACCACTTTGAGCTTAGCCCAGGTCAGATGTCACCGAATGGTTGGGCCGTCGTGGTGGCGTTCTATGTGTTCTGCCTGGAGAAGGAAGTGGAGCCGACCCTGCGTCGGTTTAGGTATTCTTTGTGTGCAAGCCCAACCCAAAGCAGCCAGGGTGGTTCCATTTCGCAGCTTGGGTTGGCACCTCCATATTCACCAAGTGGCATTCTTCTAACAAGGGTTGACATAACGATTATTATTGGGTAGAGCCGGCTATGAATTCTAGCTGCAGGTCGGACTGGAATCCGAGCTTGAGAAAGAATGTCAATGACGATCCCAAACTTTCAGATGAGGAACTTGGGCAAGTCGCAGTGTTGAGGCCCGCGCTGGGGACGTTGATAAACATTGACAATGTACTTAAATGGAAGCAAATCTGGAAGTCCGGGTTATTTGGTAAGGAGCCTAACCTCTCGAAGGACCATCCCCACCTGCTTCCCGAGCCCGAAGAGGATGCTGAGTTCAGCCCACCAGATGGTCGGTTTGCAAGATCAGCGCCCGACCTCCCCATTATCCTGACCGCTATTGCTTCCTTAAGTCGGCTTTCGGCTATCTCTCACTTCCTTTTTCTACTCTTTCGCAAGTATGGCAGATATGAGAAAGCTCGCATACGCCTAGATGAAAAAGAAGAACGAGGCCAGCAGCGAGGTTTTAGCTTGGTCCGGCTTGGGCCCCGCCGCTAAAGGGCCCAAGCAGCGGCCCAGCGGCCAAGTGCGGAAGGTCGGCACCAAGGTTTCCTCGAAGGGGACATCGGGGGCTACACTGCCCAAGAGGTCGGGCTCGGGAGTGGCGATCCTGGAGCGTTCAGCATCCAGTCCCGACAGTAAAAAACGGTCTCGAGCCGAATATTCTGGGAAGGGCAAGGACATAGAGGTGAGCCCTCCCAGCAGAGACTTCGTGGAGGCGACCAAGGTGGCTCGCGACCCCAAGTTGGCGATGGTCCCGGCGGAGCAGCTTTCGCTTGACCTGAGAACATCCATAGTCACGGTAAGTCTTATCAGAATGTTGCCATGGTTATGTTCTTTAGCCCAGCTGACTGTTTTGCTCTCCTTCATGCAGGCCGAGTCACACCTCCTTTCAGCTCCTAGCTTCCTTGCCAAGGCCCAGGCTCACTGCGTCGAGCTCGAGCAGCGATACGTAGATACCCGAGCCGAGCTCGAGGCTCTGAGGGAGGAGACCGCCCAAAGGCGTAAGGAGGATGTGACGGAGATCAACTGACTGAAGAAGGAGCTTGAAGCAGAAAATTCCCGACGCGAAGCCGCGGCCAAGGACATTGAGCACTACAAGTCGGAGAGGCGTGAAACCGAGACAAAGCTCCGGGAGCTGGTGGACCGGGTTGGCCTCCAAGGAGAGAAGGCCGTGGAAGCTTTCAAGTCCAGTGACGCGGCTGTGGACTGGTTGGCCACGGAAGGTGGGGCAATGGCCAAGTACGCCGAGCTGGAGTATTACTTCCGGGGTCAAGTCGCAGCTCGGGAAAGAACGAAGACTTTCTTTCCTGCCACCAAGAATGATTACATCGAAATCTTGGAGGCTCCCCCGCCGGAGTTCTGGGAGATCCCTGAGCTTCCGGCCGACCTGACGTCGCAAGGCAAGGAGGTAATCGAATTCGTCCAAAAAGGCATGGACTAGGTCGGAGACGAAGCCGAAGCTACCACCTCTGCCGCTCCGAAGTAAGTTGTTGTAATCGCCCAGGTCGGGCTTTTGTAATTTTACCCTGGTTGGGCTCTTTGTAATTGTTTTTCAATTATAATGAAATGAACATTTTGCGTTTTATTCGAGTTCATACTTGTTTAACTTTCTCTTCGCAAATTTTTTCTTAAGTAAGTGGGGTCGGGCCAATATGATGGACCTTTCAAACTTAAGTATAAAGAACCGAGCTGGAAGTGATTAATGAATTTTCATCCTAATCCGAGCTGGTTAAATGGGCAACTATGTAATCGTCGCCAACCTGGACTCGTCAGTCCGATTAGAATTGGTCAAACTACCGTCGACAAATGTTAAGCTCGAGTTTAGACCCAAACTAACTTACCGACCCGAGGCCGGACTACACCGAGTTAAATCTTAATCCGAACTGGCTAAGTTAATCAAATTGGTATTGATTATACCCAAGCTGGAATCTAGTCCGAGCTGGTTTACTTAGATTATTTAGCTCGTAATTAAGCGTGGCCACCGCGTTAATCCGAGTCGGGAGTAGCTCAATAATTGAGGCGCTCAGGCCCAGGTTGGGCGTTGCACTGGTTTACAAAAGATGC
Source organism: Ehretia macrophylla (assembly GCA_037974665.1). Lineage (NCBI taxonomy): Eukaryota > Viridiplantae > Streptophyta > Magnoliopsida > Boraginales > Ehretiaceae > Ehretia > Ehretia macrophylla. The sequence goes on from CM075783.1 coordinate 44,671,552, forward strand.
TTGTATTGAAATTGTACATGAAGCACTTGGGCTCAGGGGCCAATTACAAGCAATGCTTTGACTCGGGGCCTTAGCGGAGATTTCAGCTTGGTGGCTGTTACAAAAGATTCCGGCTCGGGGACGCTAAACAAAATATCTCTTCAGGTGCTCCCCGTGCCATGCATTCTTCAATTGCTTCCCGTATCTGTCGCGGAGGTAAAAGGTTCTAGGTCGGACTTCTTTCACGACTTCGTACGGTCCCTCCCAGGTCGGAGAGAGTTTGTTGTTCGACCGCGGCAAAAAGATAGATTTTCTGAGGACGAGGTTGCCAACCTTAATAGGTTTAGGCTTGACCTGTTTGGCGAAGGCTCTTTGCATGGCAGCTTTGCTGGCTAGCATCCTGATTTGAGCTTTAGCTCGGAGCTCTTCAGCGAGGTCGAGCTCTTCACGGATCAGTTGTCCGTTTATTTCTGGATCATGGTGGAGGGTTCTACTGGTCGGAGACCCGATCTCCACTGGCAGCACTGCTTGAGTACCGAAGGTCAGCTCGAAGGGCGATTCTCCCGTTGCCGAGCTGGTGGTGGTCCGCTGAGCCCATAGCACCTCGGGAAGAATCGATGCCCACTGGCCCTCCGCTTCATCCAGCTTGGTTTTCAGGCCCTGCAAAATGATTTGGTTAGTTCTTTCGACTTGGCCATTACTTTGAGGGTGGGCAACAGATGAGAATCTGAGACCGATCCCGATCTCAGCACATTTGCCTCGGAAGTATGCATTATCGAATTGCTTGCTGTGGTCAGTAACAATGATTTCGGCACCCCAAATAGACAAATAATGTTTTTCCATACGAAATCCCAAGCCGCCTTTTTCTGTTATCCTAGCAACACCTTCAACCTCGGGCCATTTGGTAAAGTAGTCTACTTCTACGAAGACGTGCTTCTTTTGGCCAACGCTAGTTGGTAATGGGCCGATGATGTCCAGACCCCACTGATGGAAAGGCCACGGGCTTATCATCACCGTGAGGTCTACCGCTGGCTTTCTCTGTATATTGGCGAACCTTTGGCAGGTGTGGCACTTTTTTATATACTCTTTGGCATCTTGTTCTAAGGTTGGCCAGAAATAGCCTTGTCTTAATGTCTTCCAAGCCAAAGCTTTGCCTCCTAAGTGGTTTCCACATACCCCTTCATGGATCTCCCGGAGTACATAGTTTCCCTCTTTTGGCTCAACACATTTCAAGAGAGGCCAAGTGTAGGCTCTCTTGTAGAGTTGCCCGCCAATTATGACAAACCTTGAGGCTTGCTTTATAAGTTTTTGAGCTGCTTTCTTATCTTCCGGGGTTATACCCCCCTCCAAGTAGTCCACGATTGGTTTGGTCCAATCTGGGCTTAAATTGAGCTCGGCCATGGCTTGCATCCCCAACTGGATACTTGGCTCAGCCACTTCCTCCACATGGACTAGTGTAGGTCGGCTCTCGCCGAAGGCCAACCTGGACAGAGCATCAGCCTTCTCACTCTCCTCCCTCGAAATTTGCTGTATCGTGAACCTCTTGAGCCCTGAGGTCAAATCTTTGATCTTATTGAGGTAAGCCAACATGACATTGTCCTTGGCTTCGAACTCTCCCAATATCTGGCTAAAAACCAGCTGAGAGTCGGTGCTCAGGTCAACTGTTTGCGCGCCGAGCTGAGTTGTAATTTTCAGCCCCGCGATTACTGCTTCGTACCCAGCCTCATTGTTGGATGTCGGGAAGGCGAACTTGAGGGAGTATTAGTACTCATACTGGGTCGGGTCAAGGATGACTACCCCGGCTCCGCTTCCAGACTTCCCCGATGCCCCGTCCACATGGACCTTCCACATGTCCTCCGGGTCATGTTCAGCTCGGCCAGTACATTCTACCACAAAGTCGGCGATGGCTTGGGCTTTTATGGCTGTTCTGGGTTGATAAGTAATGTCAAATTGACTCAGCTCAACTGCCCATTTCAGCAGCCTACCCGACGCCTCAGGCTTGTGCATGATGGACCTGAGTGGGGCGTCTGTCATGACCTTAATTAGATGAGCATCAAAATATGGCTTCAGCTTTCTTGCCGCCGTAAGGAGCGCAAGGGTGAGTTTTTCCAAGGAGGAGTACCTCGCCTCAGCCCCTTGCAATATTTTGCTGACATAGTAGACCGGCTTCTGCTCCTTCCCTTCCTCACAGACCATTGCTGCCGCCACTACTGTGCCTGAACATGCCAAGTATAGTACCAGCTCCTCCCCCACCTCAGGTCAGGATAGCAGGGGTGGCGAAGCTAAATACGTTTTTAGCTCCTGGAAGGCGTCTTGGCATTCTTTGGTCCACTCAAAGTTCTTAGGATTCCTCAATATCTTGAACAGGGGGGCACACTTGTCCGCCGACCTAGACATGAATCTGCTCAGTGCCGCAACCTTGCCCGCTAACACCTGGACGTCCTTTACACAAGTCGGCGGTGCCAGGTCAAGTATAGCCTGAACCTTTTCCGGGTTGGCTTCTATCCCGCGGGCTGTGACCATGAAGCCCAGAAACTTCCCCGTCTTGACGTCGAATGCACACTTTTCTGGGTTCAGCTTTATCCCAAAGTGCTCCATTACGGCGAAGGCTTCAGCCAAGTCGGCTTGATGGTCTTCCGCCCTTCTGCTCTTGACCAACATGTCGTCTACATAGATCTCCATATTTCGGCCAATCTGGTTTTTGAAAACCTTGTTCACCATCCGAGTATAGGTAGCCCCAGCATTCTTGAGGTCAAAAGGCATGACCTCATAGTAGTAGAGACCTTTATCGGTGGTGAAGGCAGTCTTCTCTTTGTCTCCAAGAGCCATCTTAATCTGGTTATAGCCTTTAAAGGCGTCCATGAAAGAAAGTAACTCGAACCCGGAGGTGGCATCCACCATTTGATCAATCCGAGGTAAGGGAAAACAGTCCTTGGGGCAAGCCTTGTTGAGGTCAGTGAAGTCGATGCATAATCTCCATCCTCCTGAGGATTTGGCCACAAGTACCACATTGGATAACCAGGTCGGGTATTGGATTTCCCTTATATGACCGGCGTCCACCAACTTGCCAACCTCTTCGTCTATAATCTGTTGCTTATCATAACGGAAGTGCCTGCACTTCTATTTTACCAGATAGTGGTTCGGGTCCGCATTCAGGTGATGGTCAATCACGGTCGGGTCAATACCTGTCATGTCAGAGGCAGACCATGCAAATATACGTTCATTTTTAAGAAGAAACTGGCTTATACCTTTCTTGAGGTTGTCAGGGAGTTCACTCCCAACTTTGCTTTCTTTGTTTCATCGGAAAGCTCCACCTCTTGAAGGTCTTTAGCCGGGCTTCCTCTCTTAGCATCCCTATTCTCCTCGGGAAAATCTGGTCCCCAGCCAACCTGATATTTAGGTCGGAGAGAATTTTCATAACATTCCCGAGCTGAGAGTTGGGCTCCGCGGATGGTGGCTGCGCCAGCCGGGGTCGGGAATTTCAGGGCCTGGTGGTAAGTTGAAGGAACGGCCCTAAAATGATTAAGTGCCACCCGACCCAGGATCCCGTTGTAAGTGGAGTTGCAATCTATTATAATGAAGTTGGCCTGCATCGAAACTCGCTTGTCTCCGTCTTCCAGCTTCAGTGGGAGGTTGATAACTTCTTCAGCTCGGTGGGCATGCCCGATGAATCCAGCTAAGGTGCCCCTCAACGGTCAGAACCGGCTTCTGTCCAGCCTCATTTGCTCAAATGCCTTCAAGAATAGGACTTCTGCCGAGCTCCCAGTGTCCACCATCAGCCTCTTCACGGTGAAGTTGGCTATTTCAGCGCTGATCACCAGTGGGCCATCATGGGGCAATATCACACCCTCCAAGTCTTCAGAGGAAAAGGTGAGCTCCTTCATCTCTGGGGTCGGACCCCGTGCCGGCCCGTATTCTCTTCCAGCCTGAACATAACCCTTCTTGCCAGCCGAGGTCTCCCCACCCGACGCCAATTCTCCCGCGATGGCCTTAATCACAACCAAACGTCAGTCCCCGGCTTGGCGTTTGGGTGGACTTCTCTCCCTGTCCCTCTAATCTTGGCTCCGGGTCGGCTGATGATCTACGTACCTCCGGAGGTAACCTCGGGCTATCAGTGCTTCGATATTCTGTTTCAAGTCTTTGCACTCATCGGTGGTATGGCTGTAATCCATGTGGTAGCAGCAATACTTGGTTCTATTGCGCTTTTCAAGTCGGCATTTCATTCTCGGCGTTGCAGGTAGGTGGTTCTGGTGCTAGATCTCCATTAAGATCTGCTCCCTTGAGGTGTTAAGTGGAGTGAACATAGTGAACCGGGGGTTTTGCTTGGGCTGCTGAGGCTGCTTGCCTCGATCATTTTGGATCTTACTCCCAGGTTGGGTGCGGGAGGTCTCTCCCTTCTTCCCGGCTTCCTTCACCCTGTCATCATCCCTCTTGGCTTGATGGATTTCTTCCGAGTGTATGTACCCTTCTGCTCGTACCATTAGCTCAGCTACGGTATCCACGGGGTCGATGGCTAGGGAAGAGGTAAGGGGTCCTGACCTGAGCCCACTTTGGTAAGCCATTAGTGCCATGGAATCCTCCAGGTTGGGGATCCTGAGGGTCTCCTCATTGAATCGGGCGATGTAAGCCCTCAAACTTTTTCCTTTGTGCTGCTTCACCGATACCAATGATGAGGTATGACGCGTTGCACGTCGGCTTCAAGCAAAGCGGGACAAGAAAGCCTCAGCCAGTTGATGAAAACTTACAATAGAGCCGAGACGAAGTTTTTGGAACCAGTCTAAGGCATTGCCAACCAGGGTGGTTAGGAATATCTTCGTCTTCATGAGGTCGGACATGTCATGCAAAGTCATGTGGTGGTCAAAGTTGAGCAAGTGGCTGGCCGGGTCTCCGTCCCCATTATAGACTGCCAGATTGGGCATCCGGTTGCCGGTGGGCAGCGGCGTGGCCAGCACCTCGGGTGAAAGTGGGCTTACGCCGAGCTGGTTAATGACCTTGGCTATGGCAGCCACGGTCTTGGCCTGCTCGGGGTCGGCTTGAGCTGCCTTTTTACCTCTCGCCTCCTCGAGTCCCGCCATCAGCTCTAGGATGCCTTCTTTGTCCCGCGCCCTCTTTTGCCTTGGGTCGGGGATGCTGAATTGAGGACGCGAGGGCCGCGGTGTAGCTTCCCGCGGAGCCGGGGGATCCGCAGCTAACCGGGCTACCTGCTCCTTGAGTTCCTCGAACATCCTCAGCATCATCCTTATCTCCGTCGGTCATGGGACTGGTTTGTGTGGCTAAGTGTATACGTTGACTCGTTCCAACGTCAGCTTGGGTTGGGTTTTGGCTAGGCACCTGCGTGGTTTCGAGGTCCCCATCCGGGTTGGGTGAATCCTCTATTGGTGCGTTGTGGCTTCTCGTTTGTACCATGATGGTTTCTCAATGAGTGGTGATGAGAATGATAGAAAGAACTCGACTTTTCCACAGACGGCGCCAAACTGTCGAGGTCGGAAACCTCGCAGCTGAGTTGGATAGCTACGCTCGCCAAGCTGAACTTTTAGGTCGGGCTCCGAGTTAAACTTTCAGGTTGGGTACTTAACCTGCACAAGGAAAAAGAAGGAAAAGGCGGGGTGATGACCCGGATTTTCCTCTCGGGCGTGCGAATGATTAGTATGTCCGAGTTGGCAAGGTAGCTGAGTGCATTTAATGACGAGTTACCTCTGAAATGAAGGGGTGGAACCCTATTTAATACTAAATTCGAGGTTTTCCGGGGTCGGGGTGAAGTTGGATCAGTCATTCAGGTTGGGCATTAGCTGAGTATGTTCGGCTCGGCTTGGATTAGCCCGTCTCAGCTCGGTGTCGGCATCTTTCTTCAGCTCAGGATCCCCCTCGTCAAACGGTTTAAAAGTTTTATTTTTCTACTTTTCTATATGACAAATGTAAAGGAACCCAATATTATGAAACTCTTGTTATACACGGGACATACTATACTATATGAATATGAAAAATGTGTTTGATTAAAATTCTTCTTTGTTGCTTGAATTATAGGTATATGCCATGGCAGCGTTTGACGTAGTAGAGACTTATCTAGTGAAGAATCTCAAGTTTAAACCTTCATTTGGACTTCGTCTCATTACTCGTAGCTCATATGTTGGTAAGTAATATAAATCAATATAGTTAAAATGTGACTCTCAATTTTGCATCATAAATTGATGCTTATTATTGAGAATGTATTCGAATTTTTTTTTGGGTTTTTTTCCATGACTATATTTCTCTTAATTTCTAGCAATGACATTGCTCGTCGGCATATGTTTGCCATTCTTTGGTGGGCTACTTGGATTCTTTGGTGGTTTTGCGTTTGCCCCTACAACTTACTATGTAAGTAAAAAATTTATTCTGATCCGAGTTGAAACTATTATTGGAACTTCACCTTTTAATTTACGTTCTATGTAACTTTATCAAATAAATATCACATGTAAATGGACCCAATTATTTGAACAAAAATAAATGGTGTGACACATAATCATTAGTGACATCATTTATCATCACAATTCATTTACACATTGATCCAAGAGTTGAGTGGAATGATCGGTTAACAACTATTATGATAAAAGTTTAAAGTTCGAACCATGACTTCTACCATCATTATACCAAAGAAAAAAATGGTGTGACATTTGTTACATTAGAGGCCAAGAGTAGATGATACGATGTATTAGATGTGACATATAACATTGTGCAAAACAAATATGTTTTCGAATTTGATTACATACTTCAGAATTTGCCAATCTAACGTCAACCATATTTTCTCTGAATGCAGCTTCCCTGCATCATCTGGCTTATTATCTGTAAGCCTAAAAGGTTCAGCTTCTCTTGGTTCGCAAACTGGGTATGTCATTGCACCAACTTCAATTTCTTTTTTTAAAATTCAGGAGGTCGTGTGTTCTAGAGTTTTGTACTTCTTGTGTGAGTCAGAAGGACTTTCCAGAAAAAATTTATCGGTTAATCTAACATTTACTTTATTTTCCCAATTTCAGTTCTGCATTATAATTGGTGTACTTTTGACGCTCTTGTCACCCATTGGTGGATTATACAACATCATAAAACAAGCCAACAGTTACAAATTCCTCTCATAAATTAATTTATTTTATTTGGAGGACGAGCTGGTTAAAAATCAGCTTTGAAGTTAAGAGTTAAATAATGATCCGGTGTTGAGGTTGATGACAATCAATTATGGTGATAGATGAGGTTGATGACAATCAATTATGGTGATAGATGTTGATCTTTGCATCAATTTCAATGGCTTCCTATTTTGCTCGGATAGCAGCTATTGATCGGACCGACCCCACGTAGTGGGATAAAGTTTCTTTTGCTTTAGCGGCTATAAATATATACACAAATTTGTACATATTATTTCCAAAATAAATGTTATTTTATAAATTGGATATTGAGTTTATAGTTTTTGGAGTGCTCTACTACTATTAACATGGGTTCAGTTTTTGAGTCAGTTGATTAGACTATATGTTGACAAACTAGTAATTGTACTCGAGTTTTTCACATATATTTTATGTGAATTTCAACTATTGTTGTTTGGACATAGTATCTCGTATCAATAATAAGATATTTTCTCTTGGTAATTCTCTTGCTGTGATACAATATGGGCATTATATCTACTTAACATCACCAATCCCCTTGTCATTTCACATTGGTATGATATATGTCCCATAATTTTCTTTCCGAGTCTCATATTTGTTTTTACTTTATACAACTTTAAATTTTGATTCTCGAATGTTTAGAGTATGTGTTGAGACACATCACTATACTACGTCTCACGCCCTGACCCCGACCCATCGCTAGGCTAAAGCCAAAACATGACATTTATAACTCTTATTCCTGAGATTAACAATTTAATAGGTTTAAAACCTGTGAATAATAATTTAATAACATGTACATCCATTAAAATACCACGAGAAGTTACCGAAAGACCTCTACATTTTTTTTTCCAAAAACATCGGCTTTACAGGATTATAACATCTGTTACAAATTCACAAGACCTGAATCCACCTGTTCAACATTTCCAAACCTAGGTCTGGAGAGAATAGTGTTTAGTCTTAATTAGGCATCTAATCTACCAAAATAATATTACAACATAATACCTGATCAATGTACAAAAAATAACTTGTTACAACAATAAGCTAAAACTCCACAAACAAGCACGTAGGCCAACTAGGGCAAAAATCCATCACAACACACCAACATAGCTTGCAACCATATGGGAGTTTGCTCGGTCTAATCGTCACCTAAAATTGTTAGAAAAATGGGTGAGTTAGATCCTCGCGTATAGCTCAGTGAGGAGGAAAACAAGGAAGGGTTTTTGAAAATGTTTTATCTTTTTACAATTAGTTTGATAAAACATGTCACGCACACAAGAACTCACAAACGAGAATACAAGATATGCAATCAAGATTCAATAACAGTTAAATAATCTAACTCTCCCAAGATATCATTGGGTCTCGACCCGTAGGAGGATCAATGAGTCTTGAAAGAGAAGAAAGGGTTTTCACAAATGTTTTTATCTTTTCAAAATCAGTTCATGAAACATGTCATGCACATAACCACACAAAAATACCCTTAACACAAGCCTTCAATCAATAATGAGAGGGTCGAGATATACCAGCAAACCCAGAGGTCCTGTCACTTCCTCTATTAATAATAGGAGGGTCGAGGTATTTTGGCAAACCCGGAGGTCCCGTCACTTCCTCTACTAACAATGGCTATAACCGCCACGCATATACAACTCGAATGCATTTGTACTTATCAATAGATGCCAAGCAATCATATAATAATCATACATATATAGCAATTTTAAAGTCTCAAGAATTTCTAAGTATCATAAAATAGCGAGAAGATATCAATAGATTACGTAAAACGACAAGAAAATGCAAACACAAGTGGAATTATGGAGTCATTTCAATGCTTCTACATTAGCCTATCTTAATCAATTAATTTTCCTATCCTCCCAAACTCCAATTATTCTGATTTTGGCTTAAAATCGAAGCTTATCGAAATTAGATAGTTTTAAAATCAAACGGAACTCAATTCGGAGTTGAATTGAGTAAGATATGGCCTTCGAAATAATATTGCGCAAATCTATCAAAAATCCGGTCGAGTAAATCCGGTTTAGTAACTCAACCGGATCCACTCTTCCGGATGGGTGACAGTGAGCATCTGGACGAGTTATCCGGTCAAGTAACTCGACCGGATGGAGCATTTTACACACGAATTGACTTGTTTTTGCTCCAAACTTAATTCTTCAAGCTCATTCTAAGTAGATGACTAAACTCAACCATAAACAACATTAAACCACAAGTTTTTTAGCTTCTAAACTCACACAACTCAAGTATAACACGAAATCTTCTCAACATTCAACTTGGCACCCAAGTTCAAAACTCCATTTTTTTTTCCTTCTTCCTATCTACCAACAACTCAAGCATATCTTACCCATAAATTACTTCACATAACTAATGCCACAACATATCATAATTAACCACAAGTTCTAAAGGCAAGTTCAAAGCAAGAATAGCAATACAACCAATTCTTGAAACCCTAGATGAACAAGCTAAGTTCAAATTCATGAAACAAGCTCACACATACTCATTATCATGCTTACTACACCTATATAACTCATCAAACATACTTCACATGTTTTGTATAAAACATTTAGAAAACTTTTATCACCTTAGCTTTGTGGTTGAATGCAAGAAATGGTGCTAGGAAGCTTGAAGATGACTTGAAATGCCTCCCATTTTCCTTCTTCTTCCCTTTTCTTTCTTCTTTCTCTCCTTTCTATGGTGGAAAATCTGAATGTGTGTAGTGTGTGGGTTTGTATCATGTGAGTGAGTGTGTATTAGTGTGTGTTTGTGTGTTGTAGTGTTTTAGCGTGTGTGGGTGGTGTAGTGTGTGTTGATAGATAATATCTAAATTGCCTAATGACGAGAGTGTCCTCCAACTAGGTTGTGTTTTACTAGTTTGCCATCCTAATGTTAATTTTAATTATCTTGGTTTTAATTTAGTTACTCTAGTTAGTTTCAATTACTAGCTACACGATATAATTTACTCACTTACACGTTAAACGATGAAATACACGTAAATCGAGGTGAATGCACATAAAATGATTTAATTATTGCTTACGTCATCTAAATTATTCAAAGACACATAATTGAATTTAAATACACGTTAAACGAGACATGTGCACGTAAAATGATATAAATGTACATATTTCGAAATAAAAGCACATGAATCAAGGTAAATACACGTTAATTGATATAATTGTATATTAAATGATGTAAAAATTTATAAAATGCTATAAAATGCACACGAGCTCTATACGGCCTCGGTACAGGGTCTCACAACCTCCCCTCCTTAACATAATTGCGCCCTCGTAATTCATTCTTTATTCTAAGGCTATTAGAGCTCAATCATCAAAGAAAATCCTCAACATATGGTACATGATTTCACTCACTAGAGGAAGTGTTACTTCTTATTTGTAAGGCTTGCTAAATACTGCAAAGGTATTCTCCGATCATTGTAATAGTAACTCCATCATCAACCTATAAGAATATTTCTAATACCATAAAGCGGAAGTAGTTTCTACACTTATCAAATAGCCTCAAATAGATGTCCAAGCTCTCGAAACCTATTACCTTCAAATATTAATCAAGTATAGCTTAACGTTTCTAGCATACACATATATCTACTTTAATCAATCACTTATGCCAAGAACCTATTCATCACCTCTTCTAAATTTTCATTAATCCTAACACTTCTACCCTTTTCCAAACCAAGCAAAGAGTCTTCTGCCCATCAAATAACACATAAAGTTTATCAAGATACCATTTAACACCGAGAGGCTTTGAACTTTTGTCCTTATTTTGCCACACATCTAAATTACGTATAAAGCCAGTAAGATACTTTATCTAACTAGGATTCTCAACTCTTTAGCACAATATAACACTACAGTTCACCAAACTCAACTGATCTCTCCTAATAGCCTCGAGGTGAATTATTCAATTTTTAAAACCTTTACTCCACTTCAAGAGAACTTTCAATTATGAATCAACCTCACCTAATAATATTACATCCGTAGTGGGAAAGCGGTTCCCACCTTTTAAACCACCGCAATTATACTTGCGGGTACCTTTGCAGTCAATAAATTCTCCAAGTCCGAATCCATCAAGTTATAATTAGCACTCATAGCCTATGCTCAGAGATCCCAACGAAGAGTTTTCGTGAGACTAGCGAGTAACACACAAAGTTTACTAGGATACCATCTAGCACCAAGTGGCTTTGAATGCTTACCCTTAATCCCTCAAATGATTTCATCTCTTACCATTAAATAGGTAGGTAAAGGTTCTTAGTCATAGATTCATCCAACTATGGCTCCTAGGTTTAAGAGTTAAACTCCAAATGAACTTTGATATGTCGATCTCAGTCAATAGTAATATACATACCTTATATTACAACTTATTTCATTCTTATACGCATATCAATAATATTTCAGTTGGATTCATTCTAGAATAACCTTAAGTTCCAACCCTTTATCCAAGATTAAATTCCACGAGTACAATAATCAAGATCCCAAGGATACACTAGTAATACAATGATAATTCTAAGATCACGGCCCATCTCACCATGGCCTAACCTTCACGATTTCACTCTTATAACGACGCGCAACTACTTCCAATTAATCTATTAACATCCGAATAACTTATCACTTCAATCAATTTCAGGGAGATAACTTCAATAAGCAATTATTCTATCCTAATTAATTCAGCTCTTGCAACTAAATATCATTGACTTCACTTCCACAATTCACTTTCTAGATACCAAATTATGATCTTAACATCAACTTAGTAAAACTGGAATGAAACCCAATGACATCTATATTATAATCCATAAGCAATTGCAGTACAATTATAATTAACACACATAAGGCTAGCACATAAGGTCAAAGGTTTTATTCAAGTCCAAATTCATATTTATCACTCTATGTCTATTATTCCTCAAGATATCTTAGTACCGATAACATTTAACACCTATAACTGAGAGTCATAACCGAGGGTATTAGTTAAGTAGACCTTAAATTCATTATTAACCCTTTTGTACATTACTTATACTCCCACATGCGTTGCCACACTAGACTATGCTAACGGTTTAAGTCTTAATCCTATCAGAACTAAGACTAATCACTTAATGTATATCACATATCTTAACCACATATACTACATAAATCCTTCTTTTACGTATACTCCAAACTCTCTAAATAGTTATAGCACAAATACATTATCACCCAACATCCCTTGACTAGTGCCTCAAGTAGATTAGTAGTCACCAAGATTCTTAAATCTGAATTCTAGGGTTCATACATATAATTAGTGCAATCAACACCTAACTATAAGCGAGTAAGAACTTAGTCATACTAGCATTTCATTAAATCCCAAGGACCCACAATGTCTAAAATATCTCAATATAATCTAGACCTTATAATCCATAGGTACATCCATAAGTAACCATTAAAGATAGAATAACTCCCAATGTATATCGACATCAATAGTTATTATAAGTACTCTAAGATCGTGACTTACAATCTACACAATGTCAAGGTCATTCTCGTAATCTTTTCCATTAACCAAAATAAGTAACTCGGCATATCAAATTACCTACTTCCTATGTGATATGAGCATGCCACTTTATTTGTTCCTTTAGGTGGTCCCAATATCACCATCTACTCCTACCAAGTCGAACTACTTAAATGCACCTATGTACATGTATAATTCATCTCCAATATTTCTCAAGCCATTAAATCAACTTAGTCCGAAAGAAATCAACTTACATGGTCTACCCAATATCCAAACATTAATCTCACATTCAAACTCTATGAAAAGGTTAATCCTTCGTAAAACTAAGTATTCATCTTAAGCATCACATTGTTCTAGTCCTATGGATCATTGCCTATTTTTCTAGCCATTTATGACCTTACGAGATTAGTATGGGTCAACTCACACATGCAAATATTATAATCATACCTAAAATATAGATTTCATATAAGCAAGAAACAGTTATGTCATGGAAGTCACATAAGAATCACACAAGCACGTATAGCACGTAAGTTTATGTAAGCATATCAAACACATAAGTCCACGTAAGCATACATAGACTTCCAAGCATGTTCCTATCCTAGGTCTTCTACCCGTAGACTAGGGGTTCTATGCCCAGCTTGCACCTAGTTAACTAGCTAAGCTCTGATACCATTTAAAAGTGTCACGCCCCGACCCCGACCCATCACTAGGCTAAGGCCGAAACATGATGTTCGTAACTCTTATTTATGAGATTAACAACTTAATAGGTTTAAAACCTGTGAATAATAATTTAATAACATGTACATCCATTAAAATACCACGAGAAGTTACCGAAAGACCTCCAATATTTTTTTTTCCAAAAACATCGGCCTTACAGGATTATAACGTCTGTTACAAATTCACAAGACCTGAATCCACCTGTTCAACATTTCCAAACCTAGGACTCGAGAGAATAGTGTTTAGTCTTAACTAGGCATCTAATCTACCAAGATAATATTACAACATAATACCTGATCAATTTACAAAAAATAACTTGTTACAACAATAAGCTAAAACTCCACAAACAAGCACGTAGGCCAACTAGGGCAGAAATCCATCACAACACACCAATATAGCTTGCAACCACATGGGAGCTTGGTCGCGCTAATCGTCACCTGAAACTGTTAGAAAGAGGGGTGAGTTAAATCCTCGCGTATAGCTCAGTGAGGAGGAAAACAAGGAAGAGTTTTTCAAAAGGTTTTATCTTTTCATAATCAGTTTGATAAAACATGTCATGCGCACAAGAACTCACAAACGAGAATACACGATATGCAATCAAGATTCAATAACAGTTAAATAATTTAACTCTCCCAAGATATCATTGGGTCTCGACCCGTAGGAGGATCAATGAGTCTTGAAAGAGAAGAAAGGGTTTTCACAAATGTTTTTATCTTTTCAAAATCAGTTTATGAAACATGACATGCACATAACCACACAAAAATACCCTTAACACAAGCCTTCAATCAATAATAAGAGGGTCGAGATATACCGGCAAACCCGGAGAACCCGTCACTTCCTCTATTAATAATGGGAGGGTCGAGATATTCTGGCAAACCCGGAGGTCCCGTCACTTCCTCCACTAACAATGGTTATAATTGCCGCACATATACAACTCAAATGCATTTGTACTTATCAATAGATGCCAAGCAATTATATAATAATCATATGTATATAGCAATTTTAAAGTCTCAAGAATTTCTAGGTATCATAAAATAGCGAGAAGATATCAATAGATTACGTAAAACGACAAGAAAATGCAAACACAAGTGGAATTATGGAGTCATTTCAATGCTTCTACATTAGCCTATCTTAATCAAGTAATTTACCTACCCTCCTAAACTCCAATTAATCTGATTTTGGCTTAGAATCGAATCTTATCGAAATTAGATAGTTCTAGAATCAAACATAACTCAATTTGGAGTTCAATTGAGTAAGATATGGTATTCGAAAAAACATTGCGTGAATCTGTCAAAAATCCGGTCGAGTAAATCCGGTTGAGTAATTCGACCGGATCCACTCTTCCGGATGGGTGACAGTGAGCATCCGGTCAAGTAACTCGACTGGATTTACTCGATCGGATGGACCATTTTACACACGAATTGACTTATTTTTGCTCCAAACTTAATTCTTCAAGCTCATTCCAAGTAGACAACTAAACTCAACCATACACAACATTAAACCACAAGTTTTCTAGCTTCTAAACTTACAAAACTCAAGTACAACACGAAATCTTCTCAACATTCAACTTGGCACCCAAGTTCAAAACTCCATTTTTTTTCCTTCTTCCTATCTACCAACAACTCAAGCATATCTTACCCATAAATTATTTCACATAACTAATGCCACAACATATCATAATTAACCACAAGTTCTAAAGGCAAGTTCAAAGCAAGAATAGCAATACAACCAATTCTTGAAACCCTAGATGAACAAGCTAAGTTCAAATTCATGAAACAAGCTCACACATACTCATTATCATGCTTACTACACCTATATAACTCATCAAACATACTTCACATGTTTTTTATAAAACATTTAGAAAACTTTTATCACCTTAGCTTTGTGATTGAATGCAAGAAATGGTGCTAGAAAGCTTGAAAATGACTTGAAATGCCTCCCCCCTTCCTTCTCCTTCCCTTTTCTTTCTTCTTTATCTCTTTTCTATGGTGGAAAATCTGAATGTGTGTAGTGTGTGGGTTTGTGTCGTGTGAGTGAGTGTGTATTAGTGTGTGTTTGTGTGTTGTAGTGTTTTAGTGTGTGTGGGTAGTGTAGTGTGTGTTGATAGATAATATATAAATTGCCTAATGACGAGAGTGTCCTCCAACTAGATTGTGTTTTACTAGTTTGTCATCCTAATGTTAATTCTAATTATCTTGGTTTTAGTTTAGTTACTCTATTTAGTTTCAATTACTAGCTGCACGATATAATTTACTCATTTACACGTTAAACGATGAAATACACGTAAATCGAGGTGAATGCACATAAAATAATTTAATTATTGCTTACGTCATCTAAATTATTCAAAGACACATAGTTGAATTTAAATACACGTTAAACGAGGCATGTACATGTAAAACGATATAAATATATGTATTTCAAAATAAAAGCACGTGAATCAAGGTAAATACACGTTAATTGATATAATTGTATATTAAATGATGTAAAAATTTATAAAATGCTATAAAATGCACACGAGCTCTATACGGCCTCGGAACGGGGTCTCACACTACGAGATTATGCCGAGAAAGGGTTCCTCATTATCGACTTATTCATCTTATCTTTGTTTTGGAGCATATAACCTTGTGTTTTTTGAAATAGTAAAAGTAGAAAAGTATAGAGATATACTAGTATAATTAATGAAGTTGAGGCAAACCTACAAACAAGGTTGACCACAATAGTCATTATATGTGTTGGGTTGCATATAAAGCTTAACCAATCTTACCCATGGGCGGTCATCAATGGCCGTGGAAGAAGATCGGTCGGTTTCAGGATTAAACTGTTAGGGAAAAGTTATAAAAGTTGGTGGCTTGTATATATGTTGGCATTGGTGTTGATTGGTTTTGTTCTACCCCTTGGTGGTTGGCGGTTTTAGGTATTCAGGCTCTTGGCCCATACAGCTTTGGTGGTTTGGGCTTTAGCGGTTTTTGTTTCATATTTTGGGTCGAGCCACTTCATTTATGATCTTTTGTGATTTTTTGGTATTTTGTTTCGATATTTAGGCTTAGTGTTTTGGGCCTGTGTTAGATTATTTTCTTGGGTCAGAGCTCATATATTCATTATACGTTCAGACTTGGCTCACTTTGTGAGGTTAAATTGATTGGCCCAAAAAGGTTTTACATATCATTGATTTGGCAACCTTTAATAAATCAACAAAGATTAGGCGAATGGAGTCGAGAATATTTCGCAAGAAAGTGCAAGTTGGATGGAAAGGCCGAGTAGAGGATTAAATACAACATTAATGGTTGCGCGAAAGGGAATCCTGGTTGAGTTTCTTTCTTGATGTTCTTTAATAAATTGGTTTTATTTGCTTGATTTTATCGAGTGAGAATCTCCTCATAACATTAGTTGTTGTCTGTTAACTGTATCAGCAATTTACAACTGTTAGATTTCGCTCATAAAATAATAATAATGTATTGAGCAGAATCATTCCCGAAGTTATCATGCTTGCTATGAATTTAGTTTGATGAGACACTTTGTATAATCTGTCCTTGTGAAGGTCTGCTGAAGTCTTGTACTCATTTGTGATGCCTCCATGTGCTTTAGCTTAACCCCTAAACACAAGAAAAATGAAAACCAGAGATATGCACATAGAGGGAAAAAAAATATAGAAAATTCAAGAGATGCTCTTCCGAGCAGTTTGATGACCATTTCTGGTGTCCTATTATCCTTTTACACTGATGTTAGACATTTTTTAATTAGTTTGTGGATTGTTGTTTTGAGCAATTAGGCGAATGTATTCGGTTGAAAGCTTTTTCGAACATCCCTTCCTTTATAGAGTGAACATATAAAGACAACTTCTGCTTTTCTCTCATTAACTTCTCTGAATACGTAGTGATGACTTCTGCTTTTTCTCTCGTCAGCTTCACTTCTCATTAACTTTGCCTTAGGGCAAGCTCAATGGGGGGCTCTAAAATGTAAAATTTTCTATTTTTGGTCATTTTTATACTTTTTTAGAGCCCCATACCGTAAAAAGTAATACTATTCATGAAAAAAGTACGTAGGGTCTACCACTTTTGGGTTAAAAAATGCCAAAATAGAGCCCCAAACTCCAAAATGTTCGGCAAATAGCCTGGGGCTCTATTTTGTCATCTTTTAACCCAAAAGTGGTGGACTCCACATACTTTTTCCATGAATAGTGTTACTTTTTAGGGTATGGGGCTCTTAAAAAGTACAAAAATGCCTAAAAATCGAAAGTTTTACATTTTAGAGGCCCCTATTGAGAATAATCTTAGAAAGCAACAACATTAGTGTACACTATTAAAAAAAAGGTGATTTGATTGTTTGTTGCATGAATCACTGACTCATGATCGTCATCCTATTCTTGCAATGCCTGTTTTTGGAAAAAAAATAAGCACCATGATGGTCTAAACTGTATTATTTTTAGGTTTTCGAAATTCTCAATTGTCTTTTTAGTAGGGAGGAATTTGGTTATGATATGTTATGAACGAGAAGTAATAATTATGAACTGTCGATATTATTTTTCTATAATTATATTAATAATTTATAATTACTAAATTTTACTCGTAATATTATAAAATAATAAATATATTCATTCCCGATATGAGAGCGCATCTCAGTTCCCAAGTGCAGTTCCATTAACTTTTATCAGTTGTGACAGTGTGACAAGGTCATCTGATAGACTATGCAATCACTAGTTGACGAAAAAAAAATTAAAACGTCTCAGACATCTAAACGTTCCAAACTGAAGATGTAAGTCTCACTTTAGTGCGTCAGACTAAAAAGTGAGGCCTACAACTGTTTTTAATAACATCCCTTTGACTTGTGATACCAGGACCTGGCAACTGAAGTAGGTCATAAATGATTTAACGGTTATATTCCTATTTGATTGTATTTTATCTGATAGAAAATGTGAACAGCCAAGTGTGGATTAAAAAACTTTCACAAAAAAAAAAAATGTGTGGATTAAAAACGTTGATTTATTATGTTGGTGGGGGTGCTTGAGAGATCTCTAAAATAATAAGGTAGCGATTGGTATATTGGAATGAATTTGGATAGGAATGGAATGGGCTAAGGAATTGAATGAACCTGGGAATGGAATGAACCTAGGAATGCGAATAACATGTTTGGTATGTTTTAAGAATGAAGAGTAGTAATGGGAATGTCTTATATAATATGACAAGATTGCCCTTTTATTATTATAGTATTAAAAATATAACAAGATTACTCTTTTATTATTATTATTATTATTATTATTATTATTATTATTATTATTATTTCAATCAATATTATTATTTTGTTATTTTAATTTTATTGATTATTATTATTATTATTACTTTTATTTTTAGTTTTTGATTTTATATTTAATTTTTAATAATAATAATAATAATTATTATTATTAAAAATAAAAATAAAAATAATAATTTTTTATTTAATAATAATAATAATTTTTTAATATTAATTTATATTATTTTTTTATATTTTTTTATATTTTTTTATATTTTTATAATAATAATTAGTACTTTATAGTAATAATAATAATTAAAATTTTTAATTATTATTATTGTTATTTTTAGTATTATTTTTGTTATTATTATTATTATTATTTCAATCACTATTATTATTTTGTTATTTTAATTTTATTGATTATTATTATTATTATTAATTTTACTTTTATTCTATTTTTAGTTTTTGTTTTTATATTTATTTTTTAATAACAATAATAATAATTATTATTATTAAAATAATTTTTTATAATAATAATAATAATAATTAAAATAATAATAATTAAAATAATAATAATTAAAATAATAATAATAATAATAATAATAATAACAACAACCACAACAACAACAACAACAATAATAATAATAATAATAATAATAATATTAATAATAATTATTATTATTATTATTATTATTATTAATTATATTTATTTATATTATATTTATTTAAATTATTATTTTAATAATAATTTATATTATATTTATTTATTTATTATTATTATTATTTATATTTTATAATAATAATTAGTATTTTATAATAATAATTATTATTATTATTGTTATTTTTTATTATTTTTGTTATTATTATTATTATTATTGAATATGAGGGTATGATAGTCAAATTCATTCCCAAATACATGGGAATGACCCATTCTCATGGGTTTGCTCTAGAATGACTATTCCCATATACGTGGGAATGTGATTACCTTGGGAATAAGATTCCAAGTTCATTACTTTATA
Source organism: Ehretia macrophylla (assembly GCA_037974665.1). NCBI lineage: Eukaryota > Viridiplantae > Streptophyta > Magnoliopsida > Boraginales > Ehretiaceae > Ehretia > Ehretia macrophylla. The sequence continues at coordinate 44,691,104 of CM075783.1, forward strand.
CCAAGTATGGGAATAAAAAATAATTGGGAATGTCATTTCATTCCAAACCTCATTCCAGTATACCAATCGGTACCTAAATATAATAAATTAATTTGAAAAATTAATAGATTCTCATTAAAAAAAATTAAAAACTTTATATATGAGCATTAAATTTTATGTTCTGATCTCAACTAAAAAAAATTCTGAATCCACCTTCTTCTCTAGGCTTATGGGTCTTAGAAGTGTAGATTTAAATCATTTTTAGTTTCTAAAGTTAGATTTTTACCACCGCAATTTTCTAGGTTCGGATCAAGTGATTATTGGTGTACATTTTTTTGGAAAATTATTGCACAAGTTTAATAAATCAGTCTCTTAAATAAATTGAAGGATTCACATATATGGATCTTACCAATGTATAAAAAATTTATATTAATTCGAATTGATTAAATAATTTCTCCTTTTCCGCGCCATGTGATTGTGGGATTCAATAAACAAGTGATGAAATTAGAGAATCAATCTCATGATCCAAAGGTGCTAAAATAATATTAATGCACCATAAGAGTCCAGGCTGCACATTCTTGTAGTGATCAGCTATGGGTTCAGCCATGTGCAACATGGGTCATTTCCAATGGCTTACCTGAAGTAACATGCACTAGCATCCCGTGAAAAATTCTACACTATAATATTGTATGTTGTTGAAGGGGTGTATAGTTGTTGGGGGCTACTATCATGGATTGAACGCAAATTATCCATTTTGTACTCTTATTGTTTGAGGTTAGATTGAAGCTAGTCTATCTATTATCACGGGTTGAACGCAAATCATCTATTTTGCACCCTTATTGTTTGAGGTCAGATTGGAGCTAGTCTATTTCACTGAATCAATAAGGATACATAAGTCTATATACTATATTTTAGATGAGTCAGGAGTAGTGCGTGTATGTAACGTAGATATCATATGTTAGTCTACAATAGGTATAATTGCATTTTCGACAAATTACTAACCATGGCTAAATTTCATGTGATCTTGAGCAACTCTCTCTCTCTTTAATTGTTTGGCTATTACTGACTTGGGTATAATCAATTATTCTTGACAAGATGAGTTACCACTCTCTTTAATTTTCTGCCTATTATTGTTTTCAAGAACATAAATTCTTTTCTAAAACAAGAAAAATCTATAATGTAAAACCAAATCATGTCTCTTCCAAGCAAAGCTAAAGATCCCCAAGTCTGACGCTTATCAAGAGTGTTTTTCATAACAAATAAAAAATAAAAGAAATCTATAGTTTACCTTGAAGAGGGGCAGATCCCTAAAATAATTTATTTTTCAACAATACGAATGGCATTTTTTATTTATAATTTGTTAATAATTTGTTTTTTTAATAACGACTAAAATAATTTGTTTTTAATTTATTTATTATTTTAACTAAAAATATATAGATATTTAACTTTAAAAAAAAAAACACATAAATCTTTTAAACATTTTTTAGATCATTAAGAATTACAATTTCTACTAATCCAAGTATAGATATTTCGGTAACCTTCCATGAAAGTCATTTTTTCCAATATAAATATAAAAATTCTAAATTCTCCCACAAACTTTTTATCGTTTAGGTTTTCGTGACTCTTTTAATATTTTCTAAAAGCAAAGCAGGATAAAATATTGATGTGATCTTGATTCTATTACGAGCATGACCTGTCTATGTTAATTGATGACTAGACCTTGAATTATATTTGTCATATCAATTAGAGTCTTGTAGAACTCAAACAAAATTGTGTGAAACATAAGACAATGTTTAAGATAAAAAGTGGTTATGCTGAAATTGTCCAATATATATTGAAAAAGTAAAGCATCAAACTATAGTTGTCAATAAGTAGATGCAGGTCGGCAGCCAAGATTATTAGATTACAGACTTGGGCGGATTTTTCAAAGTCATTACTATAGCCGGCTAAGTTGAAAGGTTTTTTTGTTTTTTTGTTTTTTTCGTTTTTTCTTGGTTATATGAAAAGTTGAGTACTATTCAATAATCATTTTAGAAGAAGTCTTACTTCTTTTTATCTCTATTCAAATCTCCACCTGTGTATAAAATTCTTTGGATGTATATTAAATTTATATTTTTGACTGATTTCATATATGTGTTGGGGTGTACTGTTACAATTAGGAGTTTACAAGTTGATAGTCGGGCTTTGCCAGACCTAACTGTGATCGAACTCCATCAACTAAAATTTCACGTCGGCAAAAAAGTAGGTGAGACTTCAAAATTGGAGCTGTGTTTGTGTCAACCTACAACCATACTTCGACATGCGTTTAACACTTTTAGGGGGCGTTTGGTTCATTGATTGGTTTTATTCCCGATAATGTAATTAAAACTGTTTGGTACGTCAAAAATATTCCTATAAATATTTTATCAAATTCCTATGAATATTTTTTTGTTATGTTTGGTTAGACTCAATATTTCTAGAAATCTTGAGCAATTTTCCAACAATGTCCCTAACTCCAAAAAAATCTAATAACTTTAATTTATTTTATTTTATTTTTATTTTTATTTTATTATTTTCTAAATATTTTATTTTATGTACTTTTATTCTTATTAATTTTTCTTATTTTATTCTTATTAATTTTATTTTATTTACTTCATTTTATTTTATTTTATTTTAAATTTTATTTTATGTTATTTAATTTTTTATTTAAATTATAAAGTGTTAGTTTAGCTTAATATTTTATTTTTTCTAAATATTTTAATTTTTTACATTTATTTTATTTTATTCTTATTAATGTTTTTTTATTATATCTTATTTTAATTACTAATTTAATTTTTTTAATTTTTTTTTTAATTTTTAATTTTTTTTAATTTTTTAATTTAATTTTATTTTATTTTATCTTATTTTTATTTTATTTCATTTTATTATTTATTTTTATCCTATTCTTATTTTTATTTGATTTTTTATATTTTATCTTATTTTTATTTTATTTTATTTTATTTTATTTCATTTTATTTTTTATATTCTTATTTTATTTTATCTTATTTTTATTTTATTAGTTTTTAATTTTTTTTAAATTTTTTTATGTTTTACTTTTTAATTTATTTTTTGAATTATGTTATGTTATTTGTTTTAATTATGTATTTTTTAAGATGAGTATTTTTGTCTTTTGTTTTCTCCAAAACATTTCCACCCTCTCACATGAGAATATATATTGAGTAAATTATGAGAATATTGCATTCCCCACAATGTGATATTCTCGGAAACATTTTTTTATTCTGTGAACCAAATATGTAAATAATATATTCCAGACTTCATATTCCTGGAAATCCTATATGATTTTGTGAACCAAACGCCCCCTTATATATTGTCTTTTCAAATTCATGCTAACCCAGAGTTAGGATCTAATCTAATGGTCAATAGAAGTTATAAATTTGTCAAGAATCGAGTATTTCATTCTAAAATTAATTGGTATTAGAAGAAGCAACTTAACATTTTATTTGGTAATTTTGGAGTTTATGATTATTGAACATGAGAAGAATTATATATTCTAACAAAATTAATAATAAACAAAAAAAATAACAAAAATCGATGACATGATGAACATTTTCACTTGACATTTACCTATATTATACTAAAACTCAAACTCAAACTCAAACTAAGAGCTTAATTGATGACAACAAAATGTTGAGGCCTTAACAGAAGAATATGATAAACTTTAATATCTTATTTGTCTTTAATCAAACCCCTTGAATGCGCAGCTGTGGAACGCTCCTTCTCCGTTATTATTAATTAAACTTTAACCTCCATTATAATAATAATAAAAAATAACAGTAACACTTTCCACATAAAGATAGCCAACCCCCCCCCCCCCCCCCCCCCCCAGCAATCAACATCTCATCTTGTGTTCACGGACTGAACATAGAAGGAATCTTGAAACTTGATAGAAAAGTACTTTTTGTTTTCCACTCCTTAGCAAGCAGCAGTAGTTATTTTCTGTAGCCATACATACATACCCATGATCATAAAATCTATGAAAACATGTGGTCTTTTCTTTTTGGTACTATCTGCATATAGTTATATAAAAGTTATCTTTTTGGCTCCAAATTCTGCAAACTTTCCCCACATCACATGCTCTGCAGTAACATTTGAGAGCAATACTAACACATCATTTTTTAATATTGTTGTAAAAATCTTGAAATTTCAATCCAAAAATATCTTCTTTTTTTCAATATTTATTCTTGAATTGTAACTATGAGGCCAAACTTAGCTATGCTTCAATTGTGATACAAAAAGTGTGCTTTTCTGCCTTTCTTGGATCATAAAAATCAGATCTTTGCAGTTTTGGCTTGACCCTTTAAGCTCTTAGAACCTTTTTTTGTGTTGTTTTTTCTTTTTAGTATTCATTCTTGAACTCTATCTATAAGGTCATACTTAGTTGTGCTTTAATTATGATAAAAAAAGTGACCTTTTTCTCTTTGTTTGGTCATAAAAGTCATCTCTTTGCCGTTTTGGCTTGACCCTCTAAGCTCTTAGCACTATTTTTGCTCCCAATTAGAAAAAATGATACATGTTTCATAGATTTTATGCTTAAATTGTGATCAAGAAGTGTGATTTCCTGCAATCTTGGTGCAATGCCACCTACATATTTCCCTCTAAGGTGGGAAAGCACAGGTGACCAATGGTGGTTTGCATCACCTATAGACTGGGTAGCTGCCAATGGGCACTATGATCTAGTGAGGGAGCTGCTTCACCTTGACACAAATCTGCTCATCAAGCTCACCTCTCTTCGTAGAATTCGCCGTCTAGAAACTGTGTGGGATGATGAAGAACAGTTTGATGATGTTGCCAAATGTAGAGCTCAAGTTGCTAGAAAACTACTTGTTGAATGCGAAACAAAGAGAGGCCACAATACCCTTATCAGAGCTGGTTATGGTGGTTGGCTTCTTTACACTGCTGCCTCAGCTGGTGATGTAGAATTTGTTCAAGATTTATTGGAAAGAGACCCTCTTTTAGTGTTTGGCGAAGGTGAATATGGTGTTACTGATATGTTTTATGCAGCTGCAAGGAGTAAAAATTCAGAGGTTTTTAGGCTATTTCTTGAATCTTCTTTGTCACCTAGGTGTTATGGAAGCAATAATGGAGGTGAAATGGAAGGGAAAGGAGAGGAAATTTCTTCAGAGTTTAGGTGGGAAATAATGAATATGGCTGTACATGCTGCAGCTAGAGGAGGCAATGTGGAGTTTTTGAGAGAACTTGTTGGAGATTGCTTTGATGTTTTGGTTTATAGAGATGGTCAAGGATCTACAATCTTGCATACTGCATCTGGCAGAGGGCGGGTTGAGGTGAGTTAGTCTCATCTTTTCAATTTTGTCACCTTACTTTTGCTCCCCATAAATATTGTGCGTGTTGAAGAATAAGCCAGCGACTCATAGGTAGTAGCTTTCATCTTTTACGGAATCAATCCCCTTTGACTGTACAGGAATAGATCCCGGGGATTTCTGTGAGTCCTTGGAATGGAATGAATGCCGGAAAGGATTTTTTATCCAAACATTTAATGGAAGGGACTCGAACCCCCTTCAGCGTGGTTATATTCATCATTTTAGAGCTTTCTTTATAATTAGATGTATTGGATATTAATTATGTATTTTTGGCTTTCTTTACAGGGTTGTTACTAGTATTTGTCAATTTCTATGTGGTTCATGATGTATAAGCTTTCCTTTCAATTAGATGGTTTGCATGTTTAATATCCATTAATTTCTTGCTTTCTTTGCTGTGTTTTTACTAGTACTTGTCAATTGCTATGCTGATCATGATTTAATCGCTTTGTTCGGTCTTTCAGTAAGTAGTCAGCTGCGGGCTAAGGAGCCACTTCAATTAGACTTTTTTCATGTTTGATATCTGTTTTTGGATTTTTTTTGCTGTGTTATATAGTACTTGTCAATTGCTATACTGTGTGCATCTCCATAGTTCATAGCTGCATATGCTTCATGTTAATGAGCAACAAAAATTGAAGTTCATACGGCAATTAATGGATATTACCCTTTTAACATGAGGATGTTAACTGATAGTATAAATGGATATTTGTTAGGCACTAATAGTGAGGCTTAACTTGATCTTTCCTTTTTCCTGTTTTCACTCTTTTGGATAATATCATTGTAAGAATTATTTTCCTTTTGGAAGGATGTTAAAGTCTTGATTTGTTCTGCGGTAGTGCTTTCACAATCGTATCGTTGATCATGCCAATAAAACTTTGTGTTATTACTAGGGGACAACATCTTATTGCTATTGATCAAATGTTGAATAGAACATCACCATTTCAGGTTACTCCTCCTAGTTTATGATTGCATTTAGGATTATAGCTGTCGATTTGTTGCTCTAACAAATCTTTTCGTCATCTGTAGGTTGTTAAAGATTTGCTATCGTCCTATAATATTGTTGATTCAACAGATAATCAAGGGAACACAGCTCTATATATGCCCCCCTATAGATGTCATTTAGCTGTGGTCGAGATCCTTATATCTGCATTGCCTTCATTAGCATTATTAACGAATCACTCTGGAGACACGTTTCTTCACATGGCAGTAGCTGGTTTCCGAACCCCTGGTTTTCGGAGGTTGGACCAGCAGATAAAGCTTATGAAGCAATTAGTTTGTGGGAAAATTGTGAATTTGCAGGAGATCATCAATGTTAGGAATAATGATGGTAGAACTGCTCTTCACACGTCTGTGATTGAGAACATTCAGTCTGATCTGGTGGAACTTCTGATGACTGTGCCTTCGATAAATTTAAATATCAGAGATGCTGATGGTAGTACTCCATTGGATCTCCTGAAGCAGTGGCCATGATCAGCATCATCCGAGATTTTAATCAAGCGGTTGATTTCAGCTTGAGGAATTTCCAATTGCAACGACCATTTGACTAGAAGTGCCCTTGTTTCCCATCTGAAAATGCAGGGCATTGGAGGCAGTCCGGGAACTTCTTTCAGAATCCCCGATGCAGAAATATTCTTGTACACTGGGATTGACAATGAATCTGATGGCAGTTGTGATTTTGCTAACACAGAGTACACGTCCTGCTCGGGTCAGCTCAGTTATTGTGGATCAGCTGCGGGTTCTAATTCTTTAGAGGACAGGAAGCTACATTCTGTAAACAAGGCTGCAAAACGCTTTAAAATGTCTCTCCAGTGGCCTAGAAGAAAAGAGAGACAAGCAGATGACGCAAACTCGAGAGATGACAACTTTTCTGTAGAGTCATATGGTCTTTGTTCAAAGCTGGAAAACAACCCTATTCCACTTCGGCAGAGATTTTCAAGAATGTCCTCCCTTCCAAACAATAAAAGAATTTCTGTCCGGACGAATCTTCCAAGTCCATCCTCGAAGATGAAATTTTCTGCAGGTCTAATGCACGGTGTCATTCAGCTGATGCCGCAGTCATCTTTTGGATCACCTTCAAGTCCTTTCTCTGAATCATCATGGGCGTCTACTAAATCTGTTACTAAAGAGAAGGATATGGACCTTGGCAGTTTCAGGGCTGGACCATCTAGCTCCAATCGCTTGCTTAATGGTGAAAACCCAAAAATGAAGCGCAAACAGACATCCCTCAACATGAGATTGTTGAACCAATACTTATGTTTTGGTGCTCAAGGGCTTGCTGTGAATGACTCAATTAAATGCAGACAACCTAATCAGAGCTAGAAACGGAAGAAGAAAAAGAAAGTCTCACAAAGGAATCTTGAGACTCGAAGGGTCATCCTGTATAATCGATTCCATTCTGCGGTTGGTTGTTCGAAGGGCTGTCTGATCCGAATCACCTTAACGAAGGAGGTTCTACTTCTGTTGCAGCTGGTGTAATCTTTTAGGACTTGCGCGAACCGAATGAAGGTACTTGTCCGAATCAAACGATTTCTGCAATGAGTTTTGATCTGAATGTTTGTAAGAATTTGGTGATTGGACATAACTTCCTATAGTCAACTGTTAACTGTAAATTTCGTTTTTACTTATCTGGTTACTTGTGAATGTTTGTGTGTGACAATTGTACCCGATTAAGTTCTTTCTGGCAAAATACTGATTGTTAAGTGACTACTTTATATAAAAATTTAAACGTTATTATATTATTTATTATCTTCAACACGCCCTTACAAGTGCGAACAGGCAATTTTAATATTTTTAAATGGGTGATGTTGAGTTTTGAACTTAGGACCTTTTGATATCTAAGTATATTTTTAAAGGGTATTTTTGATTGACACCCCTTCATCAAAAGTTAAATGTGACTTAGACCCCTTGTTTTTTTTAAAGTGAGAGACACACCCCTTCTGTCATATTTTCTGTTAAAATAATATAAAATGACTATTATACCCTTCATTTAATTTCTTTTTCCTTTCCTGCCCTAGCCTTTTCTCTCTCCATCCCATGTCTTTTTTGCCACTTTCCACTGTCCCTCTCTCTCTCCTCCCCCAAATCGTTTCTTTCTTCTCTGTATCACCAGCAACACCATTAAGCTTCTCTGCCATCACAAGGCATGTATAAAGCTCAGAAAGAAGAAGAATGAGGCGACGAAGGGTTTAGCAATTTCTAATAGGGTCGTTGCCCCTCTCTATTTTTGGCTATGATTTCTCATTTGCGCTAAAAAAATTAAAACCAACAACCCTTATCTCCTTCTGACTCTATTATGTATATATAGGTTTGGATCCTGGAGCAAAATATCTTTTTCATCTATGATTAATTTATTATTTTAGATCTTTTTGTGTGGCCTTCAGCTTCATATTTCTCTTTCTTTTTCTTTTTCTTTTGTTGTGCTGCTCTTGATGCTTTCGGTGATGATATTTATTTTCATATATGGTTAATTTATTATTCTAGATTCTATGGCTAAGATCTGTGTGTGTGGCCTTCAGGCCTTCAGCTTCATATCTTTCTTTTTCTTTGCTGTGCTACACTTGATGCTTTCTTCTTGGTGGTGGGTCTTTTTTTTTTTTTTTTTGTTCGAAATTCACAATAAGGTTGGTGGTGGTTAAATGCATAAGGTTGTGATGATATTTCTATTTTTTTTAACAATAACTTTCTGAACTATTTGGGTTAGTAGCCATGGCAGGGAAATTGGTTGTATGCAATGTTTAGAGCAAGAATGAAGCAAGAGAGATGTTAGGAATTTTTTGAAAGGGTCGTTGCCTTTCTCTGCAAAAGCCTGTGATTTTGTTCTCATTTTTTATTACGAACCAACAGCTCTTCTCTTGGGAGAGGAGAGAGAGTAGAAAATGGCAAAAAACAGATGGGATGGAGAGAGAAAAGGTGAGGGCAAGAAAGGAAAAAAGAAAATAAATGGTGGGTACAATGGTCATTTTATACTATTTTAATGGAAGATGTGAGAGCTCCCTAGCAAAATGGGTGTGTCTCTCACTTTTAAAAAAATAAGGGGTCTAAGTCACATTTAACTTTTGATGAAGTGGTCTCAGTCAAAAATACCCTATTTTTAAATGAGTGGCTGTGAGTTTTGAACTCAGGACCTTTTGATATCCAAGTTTTGATACCAAATTAAGTGACTACATTATCTAAAATTTTAATCTATTAGAGATGAGCTATTATATCATTTATTATTTTCAACACTGATTTAATACTGTACAATTTATCTAAGACGCGATAAAAGATATCAAAATATTTAAAATATTGTATAAGTTTTTATTGTGCAAGTATTTACTCATAAATTTAGAATCTCAACAATTGAATTTAGATTTAATGTTCACGTCATCACATGGTCTAAATAAATCTAAATCGTTATGTATAAATGCAACGTTTGAGATGTGTGTGAGAGGATCCTTGTTCGTTTTTATTGCACTAGACGTTATTATTCTTTCTCGCACTCACTCATCCATAAATTTTGTCATAATTATCATATGTATAGGCCAAGATTGAGCAAAAATTGAAGTCCAACCTAATTTACAGGCACATTGGCAACTTTTCTGGTAAATCAATGGTAATTAGTCTTCATAGGATGCTCTACAAATTTAGGATATATAGCAATTAGTGGTTAGAATCTTTTGTTTCAATTTCATGCAATAAATAGATATATGTATCAAAATTTTTCCTAAAATATCTATGAACTACCAAAAATACCCTTTTATTTATGGAAACAAATAAGACCATTTTCGTAATCACAGACCTAAAATGTCCATGAACTACCAAAAATACACTTCTAATTATGGAAAGAAATAAGACCATTTTGGTAATCTCAACTCCCATTGAAAACAACAACTACCGTTAGTCCTATGGTTGTCCATGGTTGATGTCTTGAGTTATGGAGACATCAACCACATTTGGTTTGCTGATATTGCAAGATCTCCATATATATATTTGCCATAAATGTTGCTTGGAAAATCGCATCATTCTGTGGTTATAGGAAGGGGTCAATCCTCATTTTGAGCACTTCACATTATATCATTTTGGTGTCGACCCTTTTATTACAAATTTATCATTTTTTTTTATATTAATTTGTTTCAAACACAGAGAAAAAGGGAAAGCAAAATGTCTCATACATCTCCACAGAATGATACAAGAACTGCAGAAGAGAAGGCCATTGATGATTGGCTTCCCATAACCGGTGATCGAAATGCCAAATGGTGGTTCTCTGCAGTTCACAATGTCACTGCCATGGTTGGAGCTGGTGTCCTCAGTCTCCCCTATGCCATGTCTCAAATGGGATGGTATGTTTTTTTTTAAAAATGTATTGATTTTGTATGTTTGGTTTGATCGTGTTTCGTAGAGTTTAACACCCTGGTGTGTGCTCAAAGAATTTCTTAAAGAAGTTACGGGTTCCCGTCACAAAAAAGAAAATGCTTCACGTATTCTCATATCATAATTAATATACGGTATGTTACATTGCTTAATTTATGTGTTCTCTCCTTCGGGTGAGATCATATTTTTTGGAGTTTTATACACCCGGCACGCTCTCGATTCGGGTGAGATCATATTTTTTGGAGTATTATGCCCCCGACACGCTCTCGAAGAGTTTTTCAAGAAAAGTTCTAATTTCCTTCATGAAAAAGAAAATGCTTTATGTATTTATGTGTTTTCTCCTTCGGGTGAGGTTGTATTTTTTGGAGTTTGCTACCCCATTGCCAGCTCGAAGAGTTTTCCAAGAAAGTTTTGACCTCTGTCATGAAAAAGAAAATGCTTTACTTGTTCTCATATTATAATTAATATATGGTATGTACATTACTTTATGTATTCTCTCCTTCGGGTGAGGTTATATTTTTTGGAGTTTTACACCCCAATGCAAATTCGAAGAGGTTCACAACAAAGTTCTGGTCTCCGTTGTGAAACAAAAAATGTTTTATGTATTCTCATATGATAATTAATATATGGTATGTTTAAAGTGTTTCCAAAAATGGCTTGATTTAGTTTGTCATGTTACTTATTTACAATGCTTCATGTATTCACATGTCATAAATAATTTATGGTATGTTCAAAATGTTTCAAAAATGTCTTAATTTAGTTTGTTCATGTTACGAATTCACATTGATTTATGTACTCTCATATCATTATTAATATTTTTGCATGTTAATTTTTTGTCTTTAATTAATATGTTTCTTGACCAACATGGTCTACGTAATATTTTCATTTTTATGATTGTCTGAAATGAATTGATTCCACTAAAAAAGTTACTTACAAAAAATATAATCAATAAACTTTCTCCATGTTTAATCATTTAGTTGATTGATGCAATTGATGGAAAAGATTAAAGATAAATATTAGACGCTATATATTATTCAATCTTGCATTTATGTGCATGATCTGCTCGACATATATCACCTTAATTATGAATTTAATTTACTTGACTTTCTTCATTGTTGATACACGAACGATTTATGAAGAATGACGTGTTATCTACTCAAATATTTCATTGGTTTCTTAATCCTTCTTGCTGAATCGATCAATGAAGTTAATTTTTCAAATATTTGGGTTCATAACATCGTGAAACAGTTTGATAATCTTTTCCTATAATATGCAGGGGACCTGGGGTCACTGTACTCATTCTATCATGGGTTATCACCTTCTATACCATATGGCAAATGGTTGAGTTGCATGAATATGTTCCTGGTAAAAGGTTTGATAGGTACCATGAGCTGGGGCAGTATGCTTTCGGGGAGAAACTCGGGCTATGGATAGTGGTCCCGCAACAACTCGTCGTGGATGTGGGGTCATGTATTGTGTACATGGTCACAGGGGGAAAATCACTAAAGAAATCCCATGAATTACTTTGTACGGATTGCAAACCAATCAAGCTCACATATTGGATCTTAATATTTGGTTCTTGTCACTTTGTGCTCTCTCTTCTCCCTAATTTCAATTCAATCTCTCTCGTTTCCCTCGGTGCAGCTGTTATGTCCATGACGTAAATTCTCTTCTTCTACTATCACCATCAAACATTTGAATAATTAATGTCTTGCATAAGTTTTTGAGTCATCAAATGCTAATGATATACATCATTAGGAGCGCCGAATCTAGAACTACTCGAAATGAAAACATACAATTTAATATTCGTATATAAATAACTTTCTTTCATTGGGTAATAAATTAATTTTTTAACCTAAAAATATATTTGAAATACACATTTCGTAATATAATAGCTCTGTTCTTGGAGTCAGACATATTAATAGCTCTGTCCATGTATATCATCCATTAATCTTCACTTTCTAATTGATATCATGTGTGGTCTTATGTGACAAATGTCACGTGTAAATACAATTCGTTTCTTTTTAAAAGAAAATAAATACCATGACATTTGTTCATAAAAGAGAAGCATGGTTGATATGCACGTAGGAGATCATACTCACTTTTGACATGAGGGTGTGTATAGGAAGAATCATTATATTGAACCTCTTTCATTATATGAGTGTATTTCCGGATCTCTTTTACTGTATAAATACAAACCCTGATATTAGAATTCTAGCTACGTCCCCTGATCGTATATAGTAGTTTATATCGATTTTTTCATCTAAAAAATATTAATTTATGTGTGTGTGTGCAGTTATTCTGCTATTAGTTGGACTGCCACACTTGGGCACGGAATTCATGAAGAGGTGGACTATGGTCCAAGATTTACAAAAACATCAGACAATGTATTTGGGTTCTTGAATGCACTTGGAGATGTAGCTTTTGCATATGCTGGTCACAATGTGGTGTTGGAAATCCAAGCAACAATTCCTTCAACCCCAGAGAAGCCATCAAAGGTGCCAATGTGGAAAGGTGTGTGGCTTGCATACCTTATGGTTGCAATTTGCTACTTCCCTGTTGCAATCGTTGGTTATTGGGCTTTTGGCAACAAAGTTGAGGACAACATCCTCATGAATCTCGACAAACCTATCTGGCTCATCGCAGCTGCTAACATGTTTGTTGTTGTTCATGTCGTTGGAAGTTACCAAGTGAGTTTCTATTCAATTATATATATATATATATATATAACTTCGATCGTAAGGATCAATTTATAATCACATAATTCAATAATAATTTTGTGTGAAGCTTTCACCTAATTTCGTAAAATCCTTTCATGTAGTTTGAATCCTTCTCTTGAAGCTTATCCTCTTCATCATAAGTGATCCGGTTGCCTTGAAATGAAGGGAAATCCTAATTCATTGGGCGAGTCAAATTTTACCACCTCATTTGAATGCTTTCTTTTTTAGACTTGTATATGGATTTTTTTTTTTTTTGGGTGTGGGTGGGTGGGTTAATGAATGATAGCTAGACTTGAATTCAAGACTGATTGATAAAATGAGTTTTGATACCGTATTTAATTAATACCTCGTCTAAAATCCTGAAATGTTAAAAAAGGGATTATTATAATAATTTATTGTTTTCAACAGTTTAAAAGTTTTATTTTCCTACTTCTTTTATATATGACAAATGTAAAGGGACCCAATATTATGAAACTCTTGTTATACACGGGACATACTATTCTATATGAATTTGACAAATGTGTTTGATTAAAATTCTCCTTTGCTTGTTTGAATTACAGGTATTTGCCATGACAGTGTTTGACATGGTAGAGACTTATCTAGTAAAGTATCTCAAGTTTAAACCTTCATTTGGACTTCGTCTCATTACTCGTACCGCATATGTTGGTAAGTAATACAAATCAATAGTTAAAAGAGTGAAGTGCACCAGACCCCCTTATACTTTAGCGAAAGTGCACAACACCCCCTTATAGTTCAAAAACTCCCTGAACTAGTCCCTATGTTTTTTAAAAGTGCACAACACCCCCCTACAGTTATAAAATCCGTCATATTTAACGGATTTTGTAAAAAAGACGTAAATACCCTCATTTTTTTTTTCATTTCTCTCTTTTGCCATTTCCTCTTTTGTTTAGGCCAAAAAAAATGGTAATTTGGTCAATTCATATAATTATTTAATGAATAAATTCGTTAAAAATCAAAAAAAATCTCACTTAACGTGTGTGAAGTACACTCTCCGTTAAATTTAACGGATTTTTTAACGGTAAGGGGGTGTTGTGCACTTTTGAAAAACTACAAGGACTAACTCAGGGGGTTTTTAAACTATAGGGGGTGTTGTGCACTTTCGCTAAAGTACAAGGGGGTCTGATGCACTTCACCCTAGTTAAAATGTGACTCTCAATTTTGCATCATAAATTGATGCTTATTATTGAGAATGTATTCGAATTTTTTTTGGCTTTTTTTACATGACTAAAATTATTTCTCTTAATTTCTAGCAATGACATTGCTTGTCGGCATATGTTTGCCATTCTTTGGTGGGCTACTTGGATTCTTTGGTGGTTTCGCGTTTGCCCCTACAACTTATTATGTAAGTAAAAAATTTATTTTGATCTGAGTGGGAACTATTATTGGAACTTCACCTTTTAATTTACGTCCTATGTAAATTTATCAAACAAATATCACATGTAAATGGACCCAATTATTTGAACAAAAATAAATGGTGTGACGCATAATCATTAGTGACATCATTTATCATGACAATTGATTTACACACTGATCCAAGAGTTGAGTGGAATGACCGGTTAGCGACTATTATAAAAGAAGTTTCAAGTTCGAATCATGATTTCGACCTTCATTATACCAAAGAAAAGAATGGTGTGACATTTGCTACATTAGAGGCGAAGAGTAGATGATACGACGTACTAGATGTGACATATAGCATTGTTTGAAACAAATATGCTTTCGAATGTGATTAAATACTTTAGAATTTGCCAATCTAACGTCAACCATATTTTCTCTTAGTGCAGCTTCCCTGCATCATCTGGCTTATTATCTGTAAGCCTAAAAGGTTCAGTTTCTCTTGGTTCGCAAACTGGGTATGTCATTGCACTAACTTCACTTTCTTTTTTTTAAACTTTGGGAGGTCGTATGTTCTAGAGTTTTGTATTTTTTGTGTGAGTTGGAAGGACTTTTCAGAAAAAATTTCTCGGTTAATCTAACATTTACTTTGTTTTCCCAATTTCAGTTCTGCATTATAACTGGTATACTTTTGACACTCTTGTCACCCATTGGTGGATTATACAACATCATAAAACAAGCCAGCAGCTACAAATTCCTCTCATAAATCAATTTATTATATTTGGAGGACGAGCTGGTTAAGCATCAACTTTGAAGTTGAGAGTTATATAATTATCTGGTGTTGAGGTTGATGACAACCAATTATGGTGATAGATGTTGATCTTTGCATCAATTTGAATGGCTTCTTATTTTGCTCGGATAACAACTATTGATCGGACTGACCCCACGTAGTGGGATAAAGTTTCGTTTGCTTTAACGACTATAAATATATACACAAATTTGTACATATTATTTCCAAAATAAACGTTATAGTATAAATTGGATATTGAATTTATAGTTTTTGGAGTGCTCTACTACTGTTAACATGGATTCAGTTTTTGAGTCAGTTGATTAGACTATATGTTGACAAGCTAGTAATTGTACTCGAGTTTTTCACATATATTTTATGTGAATTTCAGCTATTGTTGTTTGTACATAGTATCTTGTATCAATAATAAGATATTTTCTCTTGGTAATTCTCTTGCTATGATACAATATAGGCATTATATCCACTTAACATCATCAATCCCCTTGCCATTTCACATTGGTATGATATATGTGCCATTATTTTCTGTCCAAGTCTCATATTTATTTTCACTTTATACAACTTTAAATTTTGATTCTCAACTATTTAGAGTATGTGTTGAGACACATCACTACATTACGAGATTTATAACTTAAAGATAAATCCAATGTGATTATGCCGAGAAAGGTTTTCTCATTGTCGACTTACTCATCTCATCTTTGTTTTAGAGCACATAACCTTGTGTTTTTTGAAATAGTAAAAGTAGAAAAGTATAGAGATATACTAATATGATTAATGAAGTTGAGGGAATGGTCATTATATGTGTTGGGTTGCATATAAAGCTTAACCAATCTTACCCATGGGCGGTCATCAATGGCCGTGGAAGAAGATCGGTCGTTTTCAGGCTTAAACTGTTAGGAAAAAGTTATGAAAGTTAATGACTTGTATATATGTTGGCATTGGTGTTGATTGGTTTTGTTCTACCCCTTGGTGGTTGGCGGTTTTAGGTATTCAGGCTCTTGGCCCATACAGCTTTGGTGGTTTGGGCTTTAGCGGTTTTTGTTTCATATTTTGGGTCAAGCCACTTCATTTATGATCTTTTGTGATTTTGTTGAGCTTAACCCATGTTGTATTTTGTTTCGATGTTTAGGTTTGGTGTTTTGGGCCTGTGGTAGATTATTTTCTTAGGCAGAGGCTCATATACTCATTATACCTTCAGACTTGGCCCACTTTATAAGGTTAAATAATTGGCCCAAACAGGTTTTGCATATCATTGATTTAGCAACCTTTAATAAATCATCATATATTAGGCGAATGGAGTCGAGAGTATTCTGCAAGGAAGTGCAAGTTGGATGGAAAGGACGAGCAAATGATTAAATATAATGTTAATGGTTGTGCGAAAGGAAATCTTAATTGAGCGAGAATGGGAAAAAAATTTCAAGATGAAGCTGGAGAATGAATTGCAAGATATGCTATAAATTTCGGGATTGTTACCAGCACGAAAGCCGAGTTAAAGCTCTCTTGAAAGGCCTTCATAAAGGGGGAAATAATAATATTATACCAATAAATTGCTTATCCATTTGGCTACTGATTGAGCCCTTCAAATCGTAGAAAATAAAAAAAATAGATGTCATATCTCATATGGGGATATGATAATTGAGCAATTTATTATTGAGTGTTATAAATTTAAATAATAATTCAAATTAATTGCTTTGCGTCAATATATATTAGATTCTATATAATTATTCCTAATTTTGTGAGTCTCACTTGCAATTTCAAAATTATGTACTTTAGGTCATATAAGTGATAGCTTGCCTACAAGCCATCGACTTGCAAGCACATTAACACATGGAATATGTTATAAGGTGCATCAAAAAGTTCTCAACAATAATGGTCGGGTAGCGACCTGTTATAATAAAAAGTTTTAAGTTTTAATTATGATTTCGGTCTCTATTATATCCAAACGAAATTCATATTCTTATCATGGTATCAAAACTCTTGAAACAAGAATATATGAACGTGAATGAACAAAACTTAACAAAATCCAACTCACAACCAAGAGTTGGGTGGAATGATCAGTAGCAACCAGTTGTAATAAAAAATTTCAAATTCATATCACAATTTCAACCTCTATTGTACAATAAATAAATAAACCAAAAGTCAACCATCTAAACTTTCATATTGATTGAGAAAAAGATAATAAACAAACTCCAAGATGACCTCAAGAGAGCCATCAACAACCAAAAGAAGATTATTTTACTAGAATGAGCCAAAAGAGATTGAACATATTGCAAAAAAAGTAATTAAATTTCAAGCCAATTCCGTACACAAATAATCAATTTATGTAAGCAACATTAGTTGAGTACAATTATAAAACCACGAGGGATCAGCAAATTTACATTATGCCCCTAATAATTAACTTAATCACTAATTAAATTTCTTTACAAAACACAAGATAAGACTACGTATACAATATATAACAAATCGGGTAGGACTCAAGAATTGGTGAAATTATCAAGTACTAACCTTGAAACCCGCGATTGCTAAAATTTTCTTACACATTACTGGAGTTTCATGCACTGTACTGCCATTTACTAACTGAATTTTTTTGTTTCTTGTTTAATTCTCCTGGTATACCAATCCTTCCACAGATTCAAAATCCACAAGATGCTAACAATTATAGCACCAACAATCACAACCATCCAAGAAATCCAAGCCCACCTAGGAATCATACGATCAGCTGCACCACTAGCAAAGAACAACCCCATCTTGTACACAAACAATGGCCCAAGAATCACTCTAACCACAGAATAAAACACATAGAAGATAGGTGACATAGACTCATAATACCTAGCAGCTGCAGGCACATCAAATTTCCTAAACCTAGCAAGACTCCATGTATTCTGACAAGGGCTAGTAATCTCAGCAAGAATAAGAACACCAAGAATGGCCACAGCACCATGATGGACTATGTATCTGCATGTTGATAACACATAGAGTGTAGCCAAGTGGTGTGCTATGAAGAGAACCTCAGATGGTATGAAGACTATGTAGTGTAAAGTGTCACAGACAAAGTAAGCTAGGCTGTATTCAAGTACCATGTTGTGGAAAGCATTGTTTGAGGAAGCAAAACCTAGTTGGGATGATGATTGTTTTGAAGCTTGTAGGATAGAGTATGTTGCTAAGACAACTGCTGGTGTTCCATGTGCTAGAGACATGAGACAACTTGATGCTTCATGTCTGTGTTTGATCCAGTTCTTGAAGAGTATGAAGTATCCAAACAGATATACAGCAAGAAAGATTGGAGTGAATGATAGAAAGCTGGGTAAGTGATCATGGTGTCTTGAGCTGGTTTCCATCATCATTAGCGAATTTGGAAGAACTGCATACCAATATCGATGTCTAAAACAAAAATAGAACGAACCTGGATGTATAAGATTTGGCCAAGCCCAGTTCTGATTAATCGGATGTCTCCAATATGTACAAGAGTCTAACCGAACCAAACCAAACCAAATCTATATATATTCCATTAAGTTAAGTCGATTATTTCTATGACTATGGTTTTGAAGAAGCTAGTTTGGTTATAAAATCTTCAAAGAATCAAATTTATAACGGGAGTTTATGAAGTACAATTCCATACAAGGTGAGGATTTGTCTAAAGTAGTGGAATTAAGTGTTTTGTTCTTCCATGACTAATTAAAAGGAATGCAAAATTTTCCACGGAACACGTCACTAAAACAATATCTAACAATCATACGTTATCCTTTTGTGTACGAAGAATATTCTTAGCCTAATCACATCTCCTATGTGGCGAAAAATGGCTTTCGTTAATATCTCAAGTTTTTCATAAAAAATACAATAATGTTATGAAAAATACGATATTGTGGATATTCATCGTTATGAACTTATCAAGAAGATGAAGCTCTTTTATAGGATTCTTTTGTTAGTGGAAAATTACTACAATTGAATGGTCAAAAGATGCTCATAGGATTCTTGTATAATAGAGATTATTATATGTATATGGAATGTGATGTAATTGTGATGTATTGAGTATGTCATCAAGGTAGTAGAAAACTCTATAAATAGAGGGAGTTTGTAAGAAGAAAATACACTTGAAGAAATCAACAATCTTACTCTCTCAAATTCTCTCTTGTTTTAGTATTGCTTTCTTTATATTTAAGTTTTAATTTACAACACGTTATCAGCACGAGGCTCTGTCGAAATAGCAAACAACGAAGTATCCGACCACTTTATTAGCAAAGGTACATATAATCCTTCCATTTTCAATTACATTTTGATTATATATTATAGATTAGTTAATATATTATAATCATACAGTTGGTGAAGTTTAACCTCTCTAAAAGTATTAAAAAATAAAATAAAAATTGATGTTTAACCAAATGAACTTTTGCTTGGAATTGCAATTTTTGGACATAAAATTCCGTTACTCAAAGGAAAGTCGGATTGATCTTTGGACTTAATTACCGTTGCTCACAAGGATGTTAAAACCATTATTGGACTAAATTTTCCATTTATCAAAATAATATAACAATTGTTTCCGATTTGATTATAACTTATTACTAACTTTCCTGACTATATCTAGACATTATTTATATCTAACACTGACTTTTCTTACAGTTCTAACATTTATTTATATCTAACTTATCCCTAACTTTTCTAACAATTCTAACATTATTTATGTATTTCTAACAATTCTAACATTATTTATGTCTAACTATTTTACTATTGAGCATTTCATGTTCTTATACAATTCTTATATTCATCATTTATATTGTGTCAATTTTAATATTTTTGCTTAATTTCATAGTCTCCTACTATGTGTTAGTTTATTAGCCACATTTTTTTATATAGAATATAACATCTTTATGAGTTCTTATTAACTAAATTTTATTTGATATATTTTTAGTATCAAAATGTCAAACATTACAAAGCTTGATTTTGCCGCCCTTGACATATCGGGCGACAATTATTTGACCTGGGTACTAGATGCAGAAGTACATTTACGAGCAAAAGGCCTTGAAAAAACAATTATTGAAGGAAATAAAGAGTCGTCACAGGATCTTGCTAAAGCTATGATATTTATCCGTCACCATTTACATGATTCATTGAAAACAGAATATCTCACTGTAAAAGATCCATATGAACTATGGACCAATCTAAAAGAAAGATTTGACCACCAGAAAACAGTGCGCCTCCCACTACTCCGCTACAAGTGGATAAACATGAGATTGCAAGATTTTGCTACAGTACGTGAATATAATTCTGCAGTGCATCATATTACTGCAGAACTGAAAATATGTGGAGAAAAGATTTCAGAAGAAGACATGTTAGAAAAAACATTTTCCACATTCCACGCTACGAACATGATACTGCAACAACAATACAGAGAGCGTGGTTTTAAGAAGCATTCTGAGCTCATAACATGTCTTATGGTGGCTGAGCAGAACAACGAGCTATTATTGAAAAACCACAAATCACGACCAACAGGCTCAGAACCAGTTCCTGAAATAAATGCTACAAATTATCATAACCATGGTCATGGCAGAGGTCGTGGTCGAGGACGTGGTCGTGGAAAGGGTCGTGGTTTTGGTCGGGGACGAGGCCGTGGAGGTGGTCGTAGTAATACTTGGTATCGTGACGGCCCAAAAAGCTTCAATTTCAAGAAGACAGAAAATAATGAAAAAGGTAATAGCTCACAAAATAGACCATCCCGAAATGATATATGCCATAGATGTGGCATAAAAGGTCATTGGGGAAAAAAATGTCGAACAGCAAAGCATCTTGTGGAGCTTTATGAAGCCTCAAAAGCAAAAGGAAAAAGGGTGGAAACAAACTTTGCTGAAAATAATAATCAAGAACAAAATGCACACTTTGATTATTCTGATTTCTTTGAAGATAACAATGACGGGGTTGACCACTTAATTGATAATGAAAATTTTCATTTTAACTAAGAGTGATGAATTTGTATCATCCTTTAAATTATTGTGTATTGTGTGTATGAATATCATTATGTAAGTCATTGTGTGTATGAATATCATTATGTAAGTTGTCGTGTATGTGTGTATGAATATCATCATTTAAGTTGTTGTTTTTATTAAAAGTGTTATCACTATCGTTTATTTTAATAATATTCTCACACAATTTATCTATCTTATTTTGAAGAAGTATGGACCTATACAATTTCAACAATGGAGAAATATGTATGGTAGACAGTGCAACAACGCATACCATTCTTAAAAACAAAATCTATTTCTCCCAACTGGAATTCGCAGAAGCAAATGTTAATACAATTTCAGGAATTACAAAAATTATTGATGGTTCTGGAAAAGCTTGTATTAGACTTCCTGGTGGAACAAAAATTATGATAAGCGATACTTTATACTCTAGTAAATCACAGAGAAATCTACTAAGTTTTAGAGATATTCGTCAAAATGACTATCATATTGAAACCATAAATGAAAAAAGCAAAGAATATCTCTATATCTCATCGCTTAGGTCTGGCAAAAAGTATACTGTGAAAAAATTGCCAGCATTATCTTCTGGAATATATTATACTCAGATAAATTCTGTAGAAACTAATATGGTGATTAACCAGAAGTTACATGATCCGAAGAATTTTATTCTTTGGCATGATCGCCTTGGACATCCGGGCACTGTGATGATGAAAAGGATTATTGAAAATTCACATGGACATCCATTGAAGAATCAAAGGATTTTAATATCAAATGAATTTTCATGTATTGCTTGTGCCCAAGGGAAGTTGATTAAAAGGCCATCCCCTACTAAAATTAATAATGAAGCTCCTGCATTTTTAGAACGAATTCAAGGGGATATATGTGGACCTATTGTTCCATCATGTGGACCATTTCAATATTTTATGGTATTAATAGATGCCTCAACTCGTTGGTCACATGTCTGTCTATTGTCCTCTCGAAATGTGGCATTTGCAAGACTGCTTGCACAAATAATTCGATTACGTGCACAATTTCCGGATCACACAATTAAGAAAATCCGGCTTGATAATGCAGGAGAATTTACATCCCAAGCATTTAATGACTATTGCATGTCTATTGGGATTACTGTTGAGCACCCTGTGGCACATACACATACGCAAAATGGTTTAGCTGAATCTTTTATTAAACGCCTACAGCTAATTGCTAGACCATTACTTATGAGAACTAAATTGCCTAGTTCTGCTTGGGGATATGCTATATTACATGCTGCAGCATTAGTTCGAACAAGACCAACTGCTTATCATAAATACTCCCCATTACAGCTTGTCTCTGGCCAAGAACCAAATATATCCCATTTAAGAATTTTTGGTTGTGCAGTATATGTACCAATTGCTCCACCACAACGAACAAAAATGGGACCACAAAGAAGACTGGGAATTTATGTTGGTTTTGAATCTCCATCAATTGTCAAATATCTTGAACCTTTAACTGGAGATCTTTTTACAGCACGTTTTGCTGATTGCCAATTTGATGAGGCAACATTCCCAGTCTTAGGGGGAGAAAAACGGAAGATAGAGAAGCAAGAAATTTCATGGAATGCATCGTTAGCATCTTATTTTGATCCTCGAACAAATCAATCGGAACTAGAAGTTCAGAAAATTATTCATCTGCAAAGGATTGCAAATCAATTGCCAGATGCATTCACTGATGCGAAAAAGGTGACTAAGTCGCATATACCAGCGTTAAATGCTCCAGCCAGAATTGATGTTTCAAAGGAGCAATCTATCAATACAATGGCAAATGAATCTACTGCACGTCAGAAGCGTGGTAGACCTGTCGGTTCTAAGGATAAAAATCCTCGAAAGAAAAAAGGACATGATAAGCAGGTTGTCAATCCTGAAATTATTGAAAATCCTGTAGTTGTCGCGACACAAGAAAAGGGATCCTCAATCGATTTTCAGGTACCTGAACATGATACAAATATTGAAAGTAATAATGAGGAGATCTCAATTAATTATGTTGCTACAGGAAGACGATGGAACCGAAATGAAATTGATATTGATGAAAAATTTGCATATGCAGTAGCTACTGATTTGATGAATGAAAACGAGGATCTTGAACCAAAATCTGTCCAAGAATGTCGACATAGAAATGATTGGCCAAAATGGAAAGACGCAATCCAAGCAGAATTAAAATCACTTGCAAAATGTGAAGTTTTTGGGCCAGTAGTTCAAACACCTAAAAATGTGAAACCTGTAGGCTACAAATGGGTATTCGTTCGAAAGCGCAATGAAAATAATGAAATTGTAAGATATAAAGTGCGACTTGTAGCACAAGGATTCTCACAAAGGCCTGGAATTGATTATGAAGAAACATATTCTCCGGTAATGGATGCAATTACCTTTAGGTTTTTAATTAGTCTGACAATTTCTGAAAAACTTCATATGTGTCTTATGGATGTGGTAACAGCCTACCTATATAGCTCACTTGAAAATGATATCTACATGAAAGTCCCTGAAGGACTGAAAATGCCTGAATCATGTGGCTCAAAACCTCGAGAAATGTACTCAATCAAATTACAACGATCGTTGTATGGATTGAAACAATCGGGAAGAATGTGGTATAATCGTCTTAGTACATATTTACTAAAAGAATGATATGTCAATAGTCCAATAAGTCCATGTGTTTTCACCAAGAAATCAAACTATGGATTTGTTATTATTGCAGTATATGTTGATGATCTAAATATAATAGGGACTATTGAAGAACTTGCAGCGGCAACCACATATCTGAGTAAAGAATTTGAAATGAAAGATCACGGAAAAACAAAATTCTGTCTCGAGTTGCAGATTGAACATTTATCAAATGGTATATTCTTGCATTAGTCAACCTACACAGAAAAGGTGTTGAAAAGATTTAATATGGATAAGGCTCATCCGTTAAGTACACCAATGGTTGTTCGATCCCTCGACACCAAGAAGGATCCATTTCGTCCCAAAGAAGATGGTGAAGAAATTCTTGGCCCTGAAGTACCATATCTTAGTGCAATTGGAGCACTAATGTATCTTGCTAACAACACACGCCCTGATATCGCTTTCTCTGTCAATTTATTAGCAAGATATAGTTCAGCACCAACACGAAGGCATTGGACTGGCATAAAATATATTTTTCGTTACCTTCGTGGAACAACTGATATAGGATTATTGTATTCAAAGCATAAGCAACCACACTTGATTGGATATGCAGATGCAGGATATATGTCAGACCCCCATAAAGGAAGATCACAGACTGGATATTTATTCACATATGGTGGTACTGCTATCTCTTGGCGATCTACAAAGCAAACTATTGCCGCAACTTCTTCAAATCATGCTGAGATTCTAGCACTCCATGAGGCAAGTCGAGAATGCGTTTGGTTAAGATCTTTGATTCATCACATTCGAGAAGAATGCAACATTTCAACAAATAAAGTGGATCCAACAATCATATATGAAGATAATACCGCATGCATTTCACAAGTAAAGGGAGGATACATCAAAGGTGACAGAACTAAGCATATCTCACCAAAATTCTTTTTCACACATGAACTTCAGAAGAAAGGTGAGATAGATGTTCTTCAAATTCGTTCAAGTGAGAATCTAGCAGATTTATTCACGAAGTCATTGCCTACATCAACGTTCGAGAAATTGGTATGTAAAATTGGCATGTGCCGACTTCATGATCAATGTTGATATGCTCAGAAGAGGGGGAGCCATATACGCGCTGCACTCTTTTTCCCTTAGCATAGGTTTTATCCCAATGGGTTTTCCTAGCAAGGTTTTTAATGAGGCAGTTCAAGAAGCGTATACTAAGAATATCGTACTCTTTTTCCTTCACTATGATTTTTACCCCACTAAGTTTTATCCTAGTAAGGTTTTGACGAGGCATATTCTTGAAGTATGAATATCCAAGGGGGAGTGTTATGAAAAATACGATATTGTGGATATTAATCGTTATGAACTTATCAAGAAGATGAAGCTCTTTTATAGGATTCTTTTGTTAGTGGAAAATTACTACAATTGAATGGTCAAAAGATGCTCATAGGATTCTTGTATAATAGAGATTATTATATGTATATGGAATGTGATGTAATTGTGATGTATTGAGTATGTCATCAAGGTAGTAGAAAACTCTATAAATAGAGGGAGTTTGTAAGAAGAAAATACACTTGAAGAAATCAACAATCTTACTCTCTCAAATTCTCTCTTGTTTTAGTATTGCTTTCTTTATATTTAAGTTTTAATTTACAACAAATAAATATATCTCAACTTCATTTTCAGTTAAAATTGAACATAAAAAAAATAAAAAAAAACTTCTAGCTTAGCTAAAAGTGTTTACTATAAAAGTAACTTTTCGCCACTAGCCATTTGGTCTGGTATAATTCTCATTTTAAGTGCAATAGGTCCCGAGATCAATTCTCGAAGTCAACATTTTAAATGATGTAATATTAGTTTATAAGCTTCCTTTGAAAAAAAAAAATTTAAAGTGCAAAAAAGCCTCGTGCCTTGCTAAAATTATACGTTAAATTTTGTATTATAATTTATAAAAAAATTAGAAATAGGAGTTATTTGGAATTTCTTTTCTACAATTCTGTTTGAAAACAAGGTAATTTGTGTAAGCAACATATATAGATAGAATAGCTCATATTACCTTTTGAATTATATGTATCCGTGGGACCCTATTCATTTATTAATTAATTCAACCAAACTAAATTTTATATATATTTTTTGGGACCCTACCCCATTTATTAATGCGACCCAAATAGAATAAGAATCCAAAGTTAAAATAAGTAATATATAGATGGAATCATCAAATATTCTACTGAATTATATGTATTTGTGGGAACTTAATCTATTTATTACTTTAACCTAATTAAATTTTGTTCCGTTTCAAGAATTCGCTTAAACACAGTTTAAATATAAAATTATTTATTTTTGAAAGTGTGGCCCATTATCTTATGTCATGTAACGACAAGATAATTTTTTTTATTATATTCTTATAAAATTGCGACACCAAAGTCTAACATACTGTAACAATAAAAGGTTTTTTTTTTTCTTTTTTATAATTTACCCAATTTTAGTGAGTATGCTTGATAGGGAAAAGCAAGAGGCACCTAGTACACTTCACCTAACCTATATTATATTGTATGGTGGAAATTCATAGTAAGTTGAGATAAAGTTATATCACTAATGTAGCTTCTTGTGATCCATTATCTAGAACTATAGTGGGATGCAAAATCCTGATCATTAAGATTGACAAATACAATTCAAAAGTTTATGAAATTAGAAAACTTGAATGAAAAGGATTTATTATCAGCATTTCTCACAGAAATAGCTGCAATTCAAAAGCTGCAGAATACGAATCCAGAAAATTTTCGTTCTCATTCCCTTAATCACAAAAGAATACCTATAGGGCCACAATTTTAGGCCTCTCGCAATTGGCTTGAAAATAATTAAGCTTGACAGACGACTGATTGCTGATGGGAGGCTTTACTTATTAATTTCTCATTCCCTTAATCACAAAAGAATACCTTTTTTCAAGCACTCAGTTTGAGGGTTTTGGGGTTTTCTTTTTTTGTTAAGTTGTAGGTGGAACTTTGTGGGTGTTTGAAGGGTTTGGTGAATGCTAATCAAAAAGTGTGTGTGTGTGTATGACAAAGAGAGAGATAAAGTGTGTGTGTGTTCTGTAAAAAAAAGTGAACAAATAAGAAGAGAAAGAAGATGAAGATGAAGATGAAGGAGAAAGGAGACAAGGAAATAAAAGAGGAAAAAGGAGAAAAAGAAAGGATAAAATGGTCATTTTACCAGTTCCATTAACTTTATTAACGGTATTTGTGTGTTGGAGTGCGTCAACTACATTCTGAAAATCACAAGAGGTTTCTAAGCTATTTGAAAAAATACAGGGATTGAACTAGGAATTATGGTATAACACAGGGGGGCGGCAAGCACTTCATTCTTTTGTGATAGTTTTCTAAATTATCTTTTAAGGTATCAATTCATTGGTTTAATTTAAGGTTGTTTTAGCTAATTGTTGTAAAAACTTGTTAATAATCTCATTTAACGTGAAGATAATTCCCTAATCGATCTCTTGCTAAATCAAACATCTAGCTGATGCATTTCCACATAATTAGATAAAATTTAATGCCTTTCTGGTGCTCATCAGTTTTGGTCATGGTTATCACCAAAAACCCTAAATAGTACATTTATTCATTGATATGGGTAAGACCCCTGAACTTTTACAAAATCGCGAATTGACCCTTCAGTTGGAATAGGGAGACCTCGGACGAAGAGGCTCTTGTCCGAGGTCCTAAGGACCTCGGACTGGTGAGGTCCAAGGTCCTATAGACCTCGGATTGCCGAGGTCATAAGGACCTCGGACTAGTGAGGTCCGAGGTCCTGGAGAACTCGGATTGGCATTCTTCGAGGTCCTAGAGATCTCGGACGAGTGCTCGAGTAGTGGCACCTAGATCTCGGTCATCGTGCGTGAAGAAGCCTCATGGGGCTGGACAAGGCATAGGGCCATCCGAAAGTCGCCTTTTAAGACCTCGAGCCAAGAGACACTAGTAAACATTGTTCCATAAATTCAGGGAATCTCCAGTTAATCTCCCACTGATCCTTTTAAACAATTATTCATTGGTCCTTTAATAATTCTCTACCATGCTTGCAATGATGATCCACTACTGCACCTTTACCCTTTTGACTCAGCAACCATGATGACTTCTCTTTTGAATCTGAAGCCATGGTGCCTATAAAAGGCAGAGGATTCAACAAGGAAAGGGCAGGTACTTCAGATATTAATACTTACATGTTTTACATCTTTCTTCCTCTACAGAAGTACCAAGCTAATTTAAGCATTGGAGTGCTAATGCGGGCAAGACCCGCCAAGTCCTCTTTGTTTTGCAGACATCAAGGCAGCACGTGAAGGCCACTTGCGACCTGACATATTTCTACCTTAACAGGTTGGCGCCTACCGTGGGGTCGTTTCTAAGTTCCCCACTGAGTTTTCACAAGATTGCACCATGGTAACTACCAAGAGTCAGAATGTTGCAAGTGTACATGAAGAAGAGGCTGTGGAGCAGCCAAATGTACAGTTCTATCCAAGGGAGACCTCTAATCTTAGACAGACTGATCCACTGCCACCAAGAGTGGAAATATCAATAGGAAACCACCCGCCATACACAAACGCATACAGCAACCCATACACAAATCTATACCCAAGTTACCTGCCAACATACTATCCACAAGGACCTACTTGGAACGCAGGGTGGCAGTATCCCACTGCTGCAACACAGGTTCTGCAGACTAACCAGCCAGCGGATCTTGGTTATATTCTCTGAACTCTGGAAGAATTGAAAAATGCTCTTCATAACCAAACACCTCAACCAGCACCACCCCAGGCAGAAAGCCAACCACGCTAATCATTTCAACAAAATCTCTCACGTCAAAAAACCCGGTTAACCAGAAACACAACCAAACCCAAAAAAATCTGGACAGCGTATTCATACTGGGAGGTAACGCAAAGAAACGATGAACTCCACCGGATCATCACAGGGCTTAGATACAGCAGAACGAGGCCCATCTCAAAGTTTCCAAAGAGAAGGTACTACTTGTACTGTCTCAGTTACAGGAGCTTTCAAAGGCCCAAATTCGTTTAATCACACTATCAACGAAGTTCTGAAGCCCGCGCGATACAAATTGTCGTATTTGCCCACCCATGATGGGCATGGAGACCCTAAAGATTACTTGGCAATTTTCAGGCACAAGATAGAGTTCACGGAGTTGCTAGAGGCCTGAGTGTGTAAGGTTTTTGCTGGAACTTTAGTGGAAGCAGCTAGAGTGTGGTACGATAAATTGAAGGAAAGATCAATCGATTCTTATGCACAACTATCAGAGTTGTTTGTGGGAAGATTTTCTTCGGCTATTAGGCCGACCCGTCATACTACCTCTTTGCTTAGTCTAAAGCAGAGAAAGGGAGAGACTCTCCGACAATATGCAACCCGCTTTAATGAAGCTACCCTCCAGTGTACTCAATTTGATTAGAAATTCGCAATATAGGCGTTCACAAAAGGGGTAACAAACGAGTTGCTCCAAGCTTCTTTAGTTAAGAAGACCCCACAATACATGACGGAATTAATGACCAGGGCAGAGAAGTATATCAAAGTAGAAGAGGTGGCGATGGCAGAGGAAGACCCTAGGAGAAAAGGGCAGAATAGTCAAGCTCATGTAAACCAGAAAGAAAGAAGAGCATAAGAGGGCCGACAAGAGCAAATGGGAACGGAAAAAATAGAACTACCTAGATGGCAGAGGTTCAGTAGCTATACTCTTTTGATAAAACCCAGATCTGAAATATTGGCTGAAATCCAAACACGGATAAATCTCCCAGATTCGCAAAAAATGAAGACAGAGAAGGAGCGCCGCAAAAGCAAAGGGCAATATTGCAGGTATCACAAAGATTTTGGGCACGATACTGAGGCCTACAGGAACTTAAAAGATGATATAGAAGCCCTAATCAGGTGTGGGCACCTGCAAATCTATGTCAGGAGGGGCAATCAAAGGGAAAGACATAGAGAGAGAAGCCCGAGACATGCTCAGACAGCACTTGCTCAGGCAGAGGTTGACATGATAACAGGAGGCTTGGCCTAAGGAGGGGAGAATCTCCATGCCAGAAAAGGGTATCGCAGAGCAGGTCGTGGGGATCCCCCGAGGAAGAGATCAATGGTGGAATAAAATATCACCTTTGGAGATGAAGATTTGAATGGTCTGGTGTTTCCCCATGACAACCCCCTGGTGATTGCAGCGGACATCAATGGGATTGTAGTGCGCAAGATCATGGTTGATACAGGAAGCTCGGCGGAAGTCCTATTCCTGAGCACTTTTGAGAAGATGGGGTTGTGAAGGGAACATTTGAAGGCGATGAAAGGAACCTTGTCAGGTTTCAATGGTAGAGAAGTAAGGCCCGAGGATTTAATAGCGTTGAAGATAATCCTTGGGCGGAATTAGCAGAGCCGCAGTGAGATGCTTGATTTTATCGTAATAAATTGCGAATCACCCTATAATGGGATATTGGGAAGAGTGGCGTTGGGAAATTTTAGAGCGGTGGTATCTACCTATTACCTAGCAATGAAGTTCCCATCTGAAACAAGAATAGTGACAGTAAGAGGTGACCAGAGAAGAGCCCAAGAATGCTATGCAATTTGTCTGAGACTGCAGAAGGAAGAGAAAGAGTTGGTTGAGATCCCAGAGAGGAAGGCTAAAAAGGGACAAGAGCTTAAAAGAGCTGAACCCACAGAGGAATTACATAAAGTTGAATTAACAACTGGAAATGAGGTTCAGCTTGGAACGGAGCTTCCTCCAAACCTAGCGGAAGGTATAACTCATTTTTTATCTTGCAATAAAGATGTATTTGTTTGGTCTGCACATGATATGACAGGAATAGACCCGCGAATAGCCGTGTATCGGTTGAACGTAGACCCAGCATTCAGGCCGATGAAACAGAAAATGCAGGTCTTCTATGCAAAAAAGAACCATGCAATCAGAGATGAAGTAAGTAAATTGTTGAGGGTTGGGCGTATACGAGAAGTGGAGTACCCTACCTAGTTGGCAAACATGGTAATGGTCCCTAAGCCATCTGGGGCTTGGTGGAAATGTGTGGACTTTACAGATTTGAACAGGAGCTGCCCGAAAGACTGCTACCCATTGCCTAGAATAGATCAAATGGTGGATGCCACCTCAGGTTTTGAGATGTTGTCATTCATGGATACCTTCAAGGGGTACAACCAGATTAAGATGACGGCGTTCATAACAGACTGAGGGGTGTTTTGCTACATGGTGATGCCATTCGGTTTGAAAAACGCAGGGGCTTGTTACCAGCGCATGATGGACAAGGTGTTCAAGGGACAGTTAGGGCGGAATATAGAGGTTTATGTTGATGACATGCTTGTGAATAGGAAGAAGGCAGAGACTCACGTCGAGGATCTGTCTGAGGCATTCTCGATAATAAGGAAGGTCGACATCAAGTTGAATCCCAAAAAATGTGCTTTTGGGGTTCAAGTAGGAAAATTCTTGGGGTTCATGGTTACTCGAAGAGGCATCGAGGCTAACCTAGAAAAAGTGCAAGCCATTTTGGATCTCGAGCCACCCAGAAGTGTCAAAGATGTTCAGAAATTGACAGGGAAGATAGCAGCCTTGAGCAGATTCATGGCTAGGTCAGCAGACAAATGTACTCCTCTGTTCAAAATCCTACGCAAACCAAAGGATTTTTAGTGGACGGAAGAATGTCAAGAGGCCTTTGAGATGTTGAAGGAGTACTTGAGCTCAGTACCTTTGATGTCCAGACCAGAGCCCAGTGAAGTCTTGTATGTATATCATCGGTGGCCGTGGCTGCAGCACTGGTGTGGCAAGATGGGAAACATTAAAGGCCAGTCTATTATGTTAGCCAGATACTTAAAGGTGCAGAGCTGAGATATCCACCCATAGAGCGGATGGCGTTGGCCTTACTTATGGCCTCGAGGAAACTCAGACATTACTTTGAGGCACACCCTGTATCGGTGATGACAGATATGCCGTTCAAACAGATACTGCAGAAGCCAAAGGTGTTTGAAAGACTTTTAAAATGGTCTGTGGAGTTGAGTCTGTTTGACATCACTTTCAGACCAAGGACGACTATAAAAGCTCAAGCTATAGCGGATTTCATTATGGAATTCACGGGAGGGCCGTCGGAGGGTTGTCCGAGGTCATCAAAGGATGGTTCAAGGCTGTGGAAGATCTGGGTAGATGGGGCCTCGAGCAAAAACGGTAGCAGAGCTGGGATCATAATGCAAGATCCAGAGGGTGATGAGTTGCAGTTCGCTTTGAAGTTTCGTTTCTTAGCCTCGAATAACGAAGCCGAGTATGAAGCCCTCGTTGCAGGTATCAAAATAGCTCGGGCAATGGGGGCGGATTCAATAGAAGCCTATACAGATTCATAGCCGGTAGCAAATCAGATAAGTGGAGAGTATGAGGCCAAATATGAAACCATGGCTACATATTTAGCCAAGGCAAAAGAAGCAGTGGCTAAATTAGATGGTTTGACAATCAAACAGATCGCACGAATGAAAAATAAGAGAGCCGATGTCCTCTCAAAGCTTGCAGTAGGGGTGACAGGTCCAATGACGATAGAGGTGGAAGAGGTGTCCGAGCCAAGCATAGTTCGGGAGCGCAATGAGGTAGCCCAAGTAGAGCACAGTGAATTTTGGATGCAACCTATGATTGACTTCCTTATGAGGGAAATCTTACCAAAAAATAGTGAAAAAGCAAAGAAGGTGAAAATCCGAGGCCCAAAGTATATAATGCTCGGAAAGTAGTTATATCGAAAAACATTTACTTGGCCCATGTTGAAGTGTGTAGACAAGGGTGAGGGCGATTATATACTCAGAGAAATGCACGAGGGGATCTGCGGTAATCACATAGGCTACAGAGTATTGGCTCGAAAGATATTGAGATATGGGTATTTCTGGCCGACCCTGAATGAAGATGCTCGGTGCTTAGTGCAAAAATGTGATACACGTCAGAGATTCTCAAGAATCCCATGACAACCTGCAGTAGAGTTGACTGTAATGATGAGCCCATGTCGATTTGCTCAATGGGGTTTGGATATATTAAGACCTTTCCCGATGAGTACAAGTCAAAGGGTCAAGTGTTTTGTGACGGTAGATTATTTTACTAAATGAGTGGAGGCCGAGCCCGTCGCCAAGACTACAGATAGGAATGCTTGGAATTTTGTGTGGAAAACTGTCGTATGCAGATTTGGGATTCCAAGAGTGATAGTAACAGATCATGGAACCCAGTTCGATTGCCACTATTTCAAGAAACAATGCTCAGAGTTGGGCGTTTCCCTTAGATTTGTTTATGTAGCACATCCGTAAACTAATGGCCAAGTAAAAAATGCTAACAGATCTATTTTGCAGGGTCTGAAAAAGAAGCTGGCAGCAGCCAAAGGCCTCTGGGCTGAAGTTTTGCCAAAAGTGCTATGGGGATACAGAACAACGCCAAACGAGTTGACAGGCGAAACTCCTTTCAGCCTAACATTCGGGGTAGATGATGTCCTACCTGTAGAAATTGGCTCAACAAGCAAAAGAGTCACTGAGTATGAAGAAGAATTTAATAACCAGGCCTTGCGGAAAGACCAAGATTTGGTGGAAGAATTCAGAGAGAATGCTAGAATAAAGATGCTCGATGGCAAGAGGGCTATGACAAGGTATTTCAAAAAGAGAGTAAGAAACAGAGAACTTAGAGAGGGGGATCTAGTCCTCAGAAGGGCAATCTTCAAACCTGATCCAAATCAGGGAAAACTCAGACCAAATTGGGAAGACCCGTATAAGATAGTTAAAGAGGTCAAACCCGGAACTTACAGACTCAGAGACCTCAATGGCAAGGAGCTAAGAAATGCATGGCATGTAGAGCATCTAAGAAAATACTACATGTAATCCTTCTCCTTGAATATTTAAGTACTGTTTATGATTATGTCCTTATAACAGATTTTCGTCCAAAGTTTCCATTGATGATTGTAGTAAAAGAAAGCCAAATCCCAAAAAAGGGAAGTCGAGGATCAAGACAAGGGGACACGACCCCCGAGAATCAAAACAAGGGGGCACGACCCCCAAGATCTAGGCCAGGGGGCACAACCCCCGAGGTGCAAGGCTGGGGGCACGACCCCCCAAAGCTATCAAATTATCCTTCAACAGTAAAGAGTTTCAAAAAGGCATGACCCAACAAAAGAAACCAAGTACGAAAAGAAAAATAATAAATCAAGAAGGAGAAGAAAAGCTCCTTTCATTAAAGACAAAAGTCTTCATTACAAAGGGAAAAGTAAAAGGTAAATACAATACCTTAAATACAATGCCTATCTCTCATCTTCGCTATCCTCATACTCATCCTCAGAGCTTGAAAAGTCACCAGTAAGCACATTCTCCCTAATAGTTAAACCATGCCTTTAAGCATAACAATCAAGCTTCGCCTGAAGTGCAGCAGTGACGTCTTCCGTGGTATCAGCGGCAGATCGAGCATATAATTTCTTCAAATCATCCTTGTAGCCCTGCCCACAACGGAAATCCGCCACTGCCTGGGCCTTCATATCCTCTAGTGAAGCTTGCAGATCCCTGAATTGAGCTTCCACGAAACCTCGAGCTGTCTGAGATGTCTCTACTTCAGATTGAAGTCTCTCACACTTAGCCCTGCCCTCCTCTTGAGCCTTCTAGAAAGCCTCCCAATCAGTCCAGAGTTGACGACGCCCAAAATTTACTGAGACAGCATCTTCCCGAGCCATTCTAGCTGTCTCACGAGTAACAGTAAGCTCAGCCTGGATTACAGCCTCTGATCTCTTGGAACGCTCCTCAAATTCTTTAAAAGATGCCTCAACCTCAGCAAGCTGCCACTCATATTCCTCCACAAAGCGGTAGGCCACGCTGAGATCCACGGACATCTCCAACAATCAAGCAGGGTCATAAAAGTACAACTAAGATGAAAATGGAGGAAGAGCTAAAGAAAGAAAGAAAGTACCTTAAGGCGAGCCTTTTCAAAAGCTTCTCAAGCGATGAGATGTAACTGACCCCTCGGAAGTTCATCCAGAGAACTCGCCACATTATCGGAGCTCTCAAGAATAGGGGGAGACCTCGGACGAGACTGAGCTGAACCCTCAGGAGTAGGGGGAAACCTCGGATGTAGTTGGTTGGAAGATCTAGCAGCAAAAAGAGAGACATCCTTAACCAAACCACTGTCCTCAAGCATAATGCCAACTACCTCTTCATAAGGAGGAGCTTCATGACCAGCAACAACTTCTCTAAAGGCTTCAAGTCTGCGAGAAGCTTTTTCAGGAATTGGAAAAGAAAAATCCCGCAGGATAGGGGGCTCGGACCAGGTGGGCTCGGACGAACTATCTGACTGAACTACTTTTCTTCGTGACCGAGCAGCCCTCTTTCGTTTCTTGCTGGGACCACTTTTAACCTTTTTCTTTCTAGCTCGTTTAGCAGTGCGAACTCTTTGTGCCTCAACTCGAACTTGTTGTGCCTCAGCCCGAGTTTTCTGAGCAGCCGCATCAACCGGATTGAGTCTGCTAGCACCAGTATTTTGAACCTCAGTAGCCTCAGAAGTACCAGGAGATATATGCTGCGGAACCTCCGGGACAGTGGTACCTGTAACAGCAAAATAAGAGTCAGCTAGGCAAAAAAAAAAGCTTAAAATGAAAATACATGTATGAAAATTTTCATTACCTTCATGGATCAGAACATCAGCCTAGAACCTAGCGACTAGAGAAGATGAGACCTCAGCAACAGGGGATCCTCGTAATGGAGAGCGAGCAGCGGCCGAAGGTCCTGCCTCAGCATTAACACCCCTTGACTGATTATAAATGCCGGAGGCTAGAACAGTTTCACATGTCAAATAGAAGACACCACGCATGGGCTGAGCTCGACGAAGAATGTAAGAGGTCATAAGCCCCTCGGCCGGGGTCAAGAAAGAAGGCTCACGATAGGCATCAAGCTCAGTGTGTGACAAATGCCTGTAAAGCCTTCTGACTGGACATCTGAAAGGATGAATGATGAATACAAACTTGTTGTGCCATCCTCGGTTGTTAGAAGGCCAATTAGAAAATAAACGATGCTTGGGCCTAGCAGAGAAGGAGTATACACTGAAATTTTTGGGGTCATGAACCAATTGATAAAATTGGCGGAAGAGATTAAGGGTCGGGGTAAGACCAAGCGACTTGACCCATACACAAAAAGCTACTACTTCCCTCCAGGCGTTAGGAACAAGTTGGCAAGGAGCAATGTCAAGGAAATTAAGGATGCGGACGATAAAGGCAGGGAGAGGAAGGTGGAGAAACTGAAGAACGAGATAGGGTAAGGCCACTTCCTCTACCTCGGGTTGACAGGCCATATCTTGATAGCGAGAAATTCTGAATTCATAACCATGCGAAAAGACACATTCGTTGCGAAGCTTGAGCAACTCGGCTTCGCCAAAGGTGCAATTGTAATACAAGGCAGAAAAATATGTCTGGGCCTCGAGGTCAAGATTAGGTGTTACGGCCCTAGAAGGAGGAGAAGAGGATTCGGGTATCCTAGGGATCATTTCTAGAGTAATGTGTGGAAGATCAGGGTTAGGATCGCATTGAGGGATGGTTTGAGAAGTTTTGGACTCAGTAGGATTAGAAAGACTAGACTCCGGAGGCCCAGCTTCGTCAGTCCTAATTGACCTAAGAGGTTGAGCGAGAATAGGAACCCCGAGGGGTGAAGATGAAAAAGACGGAGGAATAGCTGTGACCGAGGGTTCAGTATGGATAGCCCCCTGAAGACCAAGGTTTTGAGTTGCAGCAGGGAGAGCGACAGTAACTTCCATAATTTTTGAAGAAGAAGTAGAAGAAGAAGACGCCATAATATAAGAAAAATGGATACAGAAAACTAAAGGAAAGGGCTCGAATAAGGGCCCAAGGTAAATGAATGAAATACTGAGGTAGTAGATAGTACTAAGGTAGTGAAGCCAAGGTGGTGGCGCCGAGGTGGTGGCAGCGCTGAGGTGTTGGTGGCGGCACCGAGAGATTGGTGGCAACATCGAGGTGTTGTTGGTGGCGGCGCCGAAAGGTTGGTGGCGGCGCCGAGGTGTTGGTGGCGGCGCCGAAGTGTTGGTAGCGGCGCCGAGGTGTTGGTGGTGGTGCCGAGATGTTAGAGCTAGCTCGAGGTGTATGAGCCTTGGAAAGAGTGAGGAAAAAGTGAGAAAGATGAGTGTTTGAGAAGAAGGATAAGTGAAAAGTGAATGTTTGAATGGTAAAAAGAGGTATTTATAGGAGTGAAAATGGGAGGGAAAACCAAGAGTTTCAAATCCTCACCATTAATCCAAAAGTCACTGTACCAGATCTTGACAAGTGGCAAGGCTACATTAATGGTGGTAGGTGACAAATTACACAGAAGACGAGGTGATATTAAAGTAATTTTTCAACTGATTTCGACGTATCCAAGGCTTTAAAATCAATTCTCGAAACTATTGCATAGCTCTGGAAACTGAGGGGGCATCATGATATGGGTAAGACCCTTGAACTTTTACAAAATCGCGAATTGACCCTTCAGTTGGAATAGGGATACCTCGGACGAAGAGGCTCTTGTCTGAGGTCCTAAGGACCTCGGATTGGTGAGGTTCGAGGTCCTATAGACCTCGGATTGTCGAGGTCTTAAGGACCTCAGACATCCGAGATCCTATAGACCTCGGACTGCCGAGGCCTTAAGGGTCTCGGATGTTCGAGGTTCGAGGTCCTAGAGACCTCAGACTGGCATTCTCCGAGGTCCTAGAGACCTCGGATGAGTGCTCGGGTAGTGGAACCTGGATCTCAGTCATCGTGCGTGAAGAAGCCTCATGGGGCCGGACGAGGCATAGGGCCATCTGAAAGTCACCTTTTAAGACCTCGAGCCAAGAGACACTGGTAAACATTGTTCCATAAATTCAGGGAATCTCCAGCTAATCTCCCACTGATCCTCTTAAACAATTATTCATTGGTCCTTTAATAATTCTCCACCATGCTTGCAATGATGATCGAATACTATACCTTTACCCTTTTGACTCAGCAATCATGATGACTTCTCTTTTGAATCTGAAGCCATGGTGCCTATAAAAGGCAGAGGATTCAGCAAGGAAGGGTAGGTACTTCAGATACTAATACTTACATGTTTTACATCTTTCTTCTGCTACATAAGCACCAAGCTAATTTAAGCATCAGAGTGCTAATGCAGGCAAGACCCGCTAAGTCCTCTTTGTTTTGCAGACATCAAGGCAGCACGTGAAGGCTACTTGCGACCCGACATATTTCTACCTTAACACTCATCATGCATGTTATTTCTACAAGAATGGGCGTGATAGAAAGATATCTCTTTGTCTGTGCCAATGGCCAAATTTTCTTTCTTTTATAACGAGAAATTTTCTCTACAAAATTTCTTAATTTCATATTAAGAGTGTTAAATTTCAAAAATTATAGCTTTTTCGTTCAAACGACTTATAATCCGAATTAATCAAATATAAAACTTATCAAGATTGATAGGGAGAAAATTAACGTCCTGTGGATGGCCATATTTTTCACTAGCATAATGTCGGCTAGCATTGGCACGTTTTATTGATCAATTGCTTGCTTTCTACTATTGGGATAAAATTACTTTTCTCTTTTCTAGTGAAATACTTTGCTTATCTTTTTTCATGATTTCGCAAGACCTATATTCAATTGCCACTTTGTTTAGTAAAATGGCCAAATTAACAAAATGCCGCTCACTCTTTCTTCATTTAGCCGACGCTTAATGATAAATTGAACAAACATATTCATATGTCATCATCAATCGCAGTTTGAGTTAGTGCCTAGTATGCATCAAGCACAAAAGTTCGTGTTTATCTATATCGACTTCTTTGCATTAACGTATATAATCTTTGATGACTTAATATATATGACAAAAGATGAACATATCCTCCCAAGTCCCAAGGTCAGGTGAATTAAGTGACATATAGTGATTTGTTATAATTAGATTTTACCATTATAAATATTATTTGATACTTAATTGATTTAGAACAAACGTTCAAATACATTATTGTACCATGAAATTTATAACTTTAAAGTTAATTTAATGTAGTTCTGTATATAATAAATTCCTCGTCATAAAAAAAGAGAAAAAAAAAATGAACATGTCGTATCATACTCACTGACTTGTGACGAAATCGGTAATATGAGAATATTTCATTTGGATTCTTATGGAAATATTGTTCTTTATCACATTCCATTATGTTGAATAAATAATATAATATATTCGACTCTATTTGTATTTTTAAAGGCGTGTTGAATAAATAATATAACAGGTTAAGCTTTTAAATAAGATAGTCACTTAACATTGTATCAAAGCTTAGATGTCAAAATATTATGAGTTCAAAATTCACTGTCATCCATTTAAAAAAATATTCAAACTGTCCAAATGTAAAATTTAAAAACTAATTCCGTCTGCATTTGTGAGACGTATTGAATAAAGCCTCCCTTTAACTCAATCGTTATCCTTCCTTTCAGAGAAAAAAAAAAAAAAAACTCAATCGTTGTCTCTTTGCGCCGACACAACTAGGTAAAGGCGCATGCATGCTTTTCTTATCTTTTGTTATTTGTAGATAAGTCGGTAAAATCTTATTAATTTTCCACCCCATCGATGACTGATGATGTTTCTTTTCTTTCTTGCAGGGTGAAGATGTCGAGCAACAATCTTGATATCGATTTCCTAATTCAACATGGAGTCAATACTTTTACCGTTGCCGGAGAGTTTATTTTCAGTGCTGCGTAGGTTTCCAATTCTTTAATTTATGTAATAATAATAATAATAAGTCTTGTAATTGAGCTTGTGTTCTGTACGTGTGCTCAAGATCTGTACTGTGATTATTTTAAATTTGTTCTCAGAGTAGGTTTTGGTTCGTTATGTTCTCCAACTTTTTGCTGTTTCTTCAGCTCCCTACTTCTATTTTGGCTTTTTTTGCTGCTGCTGCTTGTTGCCTTTCGATGCCTTATTATTATTATTATTTTTTGGGTCAAGCTCTTTCTCCGAATAAGTATTGGAAAAATAATAATAATAAAATTTAAGAACTTAAGTTATATTAATCTTACAATTTTTGTTATAATTTAGTCGTTAATAATTAAATATAAAAGATTAAAAAAAAGAATACTAAGTAATGAGTTCTGATAAAATATGGAGATTTATTAGAGAAATTAGATAGAGAGTCTGAAATAGAGAGTGTTGTTAGAATAAAACTAAAATAGGGAGTTTGTAAAAGTAGAAATAACCAATTTTATTAGCTATTTTAGAGAAAAAATGAAGAAGCTATTGGAGTTGCTCTGAGTTAAAATGTGAGTTGTTGTCGAGGAGAAACTATGGAATTTCAAGCTAATGTAATGGGGCAAATTGGGGCCAAAGTGCTAATAAATTCAAATTTAGTGGCTGCTTTGAGTTATTTAGGCGGAATTGACTATTTTGCCCCTCATAGGCACATGCCTTGCACGTGTCACTGTTTTGCGACTGCTTTTTGGATGGCAAGCTGCCAGAATGACTTGGTCAAGTCATTTGTATGGCTTAGAGTTTAAATAAACATAAAATGTAATAGGTTATCATGGGGAACTAATATTGCAAACATTTTTGTGATTAGCCCAAAAAAAAAAAAAAAGCTGACAGAATGTCACTATGGAACCATTTTAGAAAACTAATGGTCCCTGAGATAATTTAGCCTTTTTTGTTTTGTTTGTAATTTTTTTCTGATTTTTTCTAGGTATCTAATTGTTCATATGTAAAAAATGTTGGTATTAGATAATAATATGTTCATCTTTTTTGATACAGCGTTGGAAGAGCAACGGGGGAGATTCTTGTGCGAATCATCTTTAAAGGTTTTTTTTTTTTTTGGGCCTAACATTAATATATTTTTTTCATATATCATGACGTGATAATTTTGTTATGTCATGTCCCCAGGCCCGGCCCAAGCTATGGGCTGTCACGCCCCGACCCAACCCCCAAGCTAAAGGTTAAGTCCGGACCCGACACACGGACAGAGTCTCCCCTGTACCGTGGACATTCTGAAAACCTGTAAACACTTAAACAAGGTCCCAACAATACAATACAGCTTTTCTCAATTAAACAACAAAGCTATAAGGCCATCCGAGCCTTATAGTGCACAATAATTCCAAAACACACAAGCATGCGAGAACTAGTTGACAGCATAGTCTTATAATCATAACATTCTAGGAAATCAATAAAACAACTTAAGGAGTAAAGCATTCTACATTAACCATCCACTCCCAAGCATGCAAGGAAATAAGGCAAGAATAAAAGTTATTACAGTTCATAGACTTTCAAAGCTACAACCCAACCATCTAATCTTCGACTTATACAACAAGCATATACAAAGCCCTTGGGCTACAAAATAGTACATAAAGTAATCAGATGAGTCTTCCACAAAGCAACAAAATCATTAACCACCTCAAGTTATCAGACACAGCAACTAAGGTAAAGGCTCGATCTGAACTTCTTCTTCCTCAACTAAATCAACAAGCTGGGGATCACCCTCAGCGTCTCCTGAAACAGATATCGAGGTATGAGCAACCACTGTTGCCCAGTGAGGGATATAGTCCCGGGGCGTGCAATGCAACAGATAATACAATTACACAACAATAACACTTTATCAATTTAAGAATCAATGAAAACTTAAATAACCACACAATTAAAAGGATACATTTCAACAATCCCCTATACACCAATCTTCACTGGTCTTCAATCACGATCCACGAACCACGAGCACGATCACGATAAGCCGGCATAACCCCAATCACTCCAGTGGGTGTACTCCGGATGTACC
This sequence comes from Ehretia macrophylla, assembly GCA_037974665.1. NCBI lineage: Eukaryota > Viridiplantae > Streptophyta > Magnoliopsida > Boraginales > Ehretiaceae > Ehretia > Ehretia macrophylla. Next base: position 44,733,035 of record CM075783.1, read on the forward strand.
CCGAAACCTACGACCCAACATCCCCTGGCAATCTCCGGACCAGGCGAATGAGGGAATAGGGTACGGAGTTTGAATATCCACCGGCAAGCCCTCTGCCGCCCAGCCGATATTCAACACATCCGCCCCGACACTATGGTTGCGCAACCACTATGCAATGCACTCAACGATGGCAAGTTAATAGCAATAATATAAGCATTAACACATATGAGGATCAACAAAGTAGGTTGACCTCGTTGCAATTAGGATAGAAGCAAATATAGAAGTTAATAAGCAGTTTACAAGTGAACATATACAAAATAAGCATAGGATTACACCAAAAGCTCCAAACCAACTTAATATCACATATAAACACTCATGAAGTCATGCCGTGGGTTTAGAAATGTGAGACAAACGAAATTGCACTTAAACCCCTTTATTTTACATACTATTTCTCTTCCAAACCCAAGTTAATGATTTCATTTTCAAAAGAAACTCTCACAACCTTCTAAATAACCCCCAAGGTACCCTTTCAACCCTCGAACTCAATCAAATGCCCGCGTTTACCCCGAAAGCCCCAATTTCCCTCTTTTGGCTTTAAACCACACCTACATTGTCCGGGCTTCAAACAAGGAATATCAAGGCATCTATAGCACCTAGGTAGCCTAAGGAAACTAGAATTGAAGCCCGAATCCACCCGGAATTTCATTAACCCCGAAAGCCCCAACTTAAAGTCGGCTATTTTCCATTTTTAGGAGATTTAAGGGCAATGCAAGTGTACGGGGCTATTTGATTATCTTCACTAGTACCTAAGGCATCAATTAGAAGCATTAATTTAAGCCAATTCGAACAATTACACAAAACCTAGAAAAAACGTCACTATTCACCCTAAAAATCAAACTAACGATTCTAACCGTTTAAATTGCGAAATGACGGTTCAAAAGTGTTCTCTAGCATTCATATAGATAGTATATTAGCATAGATAGCAATTACAATAGCATATAATCATATTTTCAACAAATCAATAAATGAGCAATTATCTAAAAATGCAAAAATAAGTCGTGAAATCCCTCACCACTACGCGTAGGAACACTTAGGAGGCTTGAAGACACCCTAATCCACTTGCTCAAGGCTTGGCTTGGCTTGATTTGAAGAGTTGAAGATGGAAAAAAATGCTCCCAAAGGCAAAGAGGGCTGTCGGGTTTTTGGGGCTGCTGTTCAGCTTTTTTTTTTTTTTTTTTGTGTGATATATGAGCTAAAGTGTGATATAATAAGGGGTTGAGTTGAGGTGGGGTCCTTTGGGCGCTTGAGTGGTCTAATATAATACGCGTAGTAAGCTTTAAAAGCGAGTCTAAGGGGTGACACATTGGTTAACTAATTAAATCTATAAAGTTATTACGTAACACTATTCACTTGACTTCTAAAATTATTTTCTAAACGAGCCTTCCTAACGCCTTAAGCTCAAAAGCACATTTTTCCCACTACTTTTACAATTAATATGATTTAATAAAAATGCTAGTTAACTAATAGAAAGCATTTTAAAAACGGAGTGAATAGTAGTCACAAATCAGTTAATAAGGCATAGAAGTAAATGCGCAGATAAGGGATGCAACAGTAATTAAATGCATGGCAAATTCTCGGGCGTCACATCCTCTCCCCCTTAAACTAAATGCGCCCACGCAATTCTTACATGATTCGGCGAATAACTCTGGATACTGATCCCGCATCTGATCCTCTCTTTCCCACGTCGCATCCTCTACTCCGTGATGATCCCACAGAACTTTAACCATCGGAATGCTTTTAGTCCTCAGCTCCTGAACTTTCTGATCAACAATTCGAAGAGGTTTCTCGGTGTAGGTCAAAGTTTCACTGATCTCTAGCGGTTCCGGCTCAAGTATGTGAGAGGGATCTGGCTGATACTTCCGAAGCATGGAAACATGGAATACGTCATGAATTCTGCCCAGACTGGGAGGTAAAGCCAAACGGTAAGCCAAATCACCAACAGTTTCAGTTATCTCAAATGGTCCCACATATCGAGGACTGAGTTTACCTCCTTTACCGTGCCGAATCAAACCCTTGCGAGGAGAAATTTTCAGAAATACCCGGTCCCCCACAGCAAATTTCAGATCACGACGTCGTCTATCTGCATAACTCTTTTGCCGGCTCTGCGCTGTAAGCATTCTTTTCCTGATAAGCTGCACCTGATCAATCATTTTGTTCATTTCAGGTAAAAGAGTAGGGTCGATAGTCTTCATCTCACCAACATCATCCCAGTAGAGAGGAGACCGACATTTACGCCCATACAGTGCCTCATAAGGTGCCATACCAATAGTAGCTTGATAACTATTGTTGTAGGCGAACTCTGCTAGTGGCAAATATTTCTCCCAACTTTTACCGAAGTCCAGAATGCAAGCCCGTAACATATCCTCAAGGATCAAGATAGTTCTCTCGGATTGACCATCTGTCTGAGGATGATAAGCTGTACTGAAATTCAAATTCGTGCCCAGAGCTTTCTGAATCTTCTGCCAGAACTGAGATGTGAATCTGGGATCTCTATCCGACACGATACTCTTTGGAATTCCATGTAGTCGGACAACATTCTCAATATACAACTCCACCAGTTTATCAAGAGAATCAGACTTCTTTTTAGCAATAAAATGAGAAGTCTTGGTCAATCTATCCACAATAACCCAGACTGAGTCGTTACCCCTCGAAGACCTCGGTAAATCGGATACGAAATCCATAGTAATATGATCCCATTTCCAAACAGGAATAGCCAAGGGCTGCAACAACCCTGCAGGTCTCTGATGTTCTGCTTTAACTTTCTGACAGGTAAGACATCGGGCAACATAGTCAGCAATTTCTCTCTTCATATTATTCCACCAGAAATTCTGCTTCAAATCTTTATACATTTTCGTACTGCCTGGATGGATAGTATATCTGGAACTGTGTGCCTCAGCAAGAATATCCTTCTTCAGAGTTGGATCATTCGGAATACAGATTCTACCTTTGAATTTGAGAATACCATCGTCGTGCAGTTTGAAATCCGACTCTCCCCCTTTAGAATTCTCTAAGACTTTCAACAATTGAAGATCAGCCTGTTGAGCTTCTTGAATCCTGGATAACAACAGAGATTGAATCTACAAACTTGCAAATTGAATACCAGAATTTGAAGTACTAGGCTTCCATAAGCACAATTCTTCCATGAATTCCCAATTCTTGATAATCAAACTAGCAATAGTATCCTTTCGGCTCAAAGCATCAGCAACAATATTCGCCTTACCTGGAAGATAATTAATAGTGCAGTTATAGTCCTCAAGTAATTCCAGCCAACGCCTCTGCCTCATGTTCAACTCTTTCTGTGAAAATAGATATTTCAAGCTTTTATGGTCTGTAAAGATTTCAAATTTGTTGCCCCAGAGATAATGACGCCATTTCTTTAATGCTAGAATGATAGCCGCAAGCTCAAGATCATGAGTCGGATAGTTGAGTTCATAAGGCTTCAGTTTCCTGGAAGCATACGCAATAACCCGGCCATTCTGCATCAATACACAACCCAGACCTTCCTTCGAAGCATCACTATAGATCACCAGATTATCATAACCCTCAGGTAAAGCAAGAATAGGAGCTGTAGTCAATCTCTTCTTCAATTCCTGGAAGCTGGCCTCACATTTATCATTCCAGTCAAATACGGTTTTCTTCTGAGTAAGCTGAGTTAAAGGCCCTGCAATCTTAGAGAAATCCTTGACAAACCTCCGATAATACCCAGCTAAACCAAGGAAACTACGAATCTCCGTGACAGTTTCAGGCCGTTTCCAAGATAACACAACTTCAATCTTCGCTGGATCAACAGAAATACCATCCTGCGAGATAATATGGCCAAGAAAAGCAACTTGCTTAAGCCAGAATTCACATTTGCTAAACTTTGCAAATAACCGATGCTCTTGAAGAGTCTGCAACACAATTCTGAGATGTTGTTCATGTTCCGCTTCAGATTTAGAATAGACAAGGATATCATCAATAAATATGACTACAAATTGATCCAGATAAGGACGGAATACCCTCTGCATTAAATCCATGAATGCGGCGGGAGCATTAGTAAGACCAAACGGCAAGACAACAAACTCATAATGGCCATATCGAGTTCTGAAGGCAGTTTTAGGAACATCATCTTTCTTAATCCTCAGTTGATAATAGCCCTGCCTCAGATCAAATTTAGAGAATACCCTGGCGCCTTGCAACTGATCAAACAACTCTTCGATTAAAGGCAAAGGATATTTATTTTTGATGGTTACCTGATTAAGACCCCGGTAATCGATGCATAGGCGAAGAGATCCGTCTTTCTTTTTAACGAAGAGAACTGGCGCACCCCACGGCGAAGAACTCGGCTGAATGCATCCCTTCTCAAGCAAGCCCTGCACTTGAACTTTCAATTCTTGCAACTCAGGTGGAGCCATTCTGTACGGAGTCCTAGAGATAGGTGAAGTCCCCGGCAATAAATCAATCATGAACTCTATCTCTCTATCAGGCGGTAACCCAGGTAATTCCTCAGGAAAGACCCCCGGAAACTCTCTCACGATAGGTACATCATTCAATTTCAGTTGATCCCCAGGTTGATTAATCAAATAAGCAAGATAAGCCTCACAACCCTTGCTCAATAATTTAGATGCCCTAATAGAAGAAATAATAGGAGGTCCCGTAGATTTTCTATTACCAACTATTTTAAGTACGGGTTGGTCAGGCATCTCTAGATACACAATCTTCTTTCTACAATCAAGCTGGGCATAATATTTACTTAACCAGTCCATCCCCAATATAATTTCAAAGTCATTGAAGGGTAGGATAATCAAATCAGCAGGAAAAACACGACCTTCAATAAATATGTTACATGCTCTGCAAATAGATCTAGTAACAAACTTCGGACCCATAGGAGTATAAACCACAATCTCATGCAACAGTTTATCATGTTTCAATTTAGCATTTTGTGCACAAGTAGGAGTAATAAAAGAATGCGAAGCCCCGGAATCAATTAAAACCTTAACTGATTGATCATTAAGAAGAAAAATACCTTCTACCACAGCGGTAGTGTCTGGAAGCTCCTCGGCATCCAAAGCAAATACTCGGGCCTGGCCTCGTGGTGGTGGTGCTGCAGCTGGGGCCCTGGTCTGAGAGTTCTGAGCTGATGTCTGACCCCTAGGGTTCTTAAATTTCTGACAGTCTTTAACCCTGTGCTGATCACTGCCGCAACCTGTACACTTGTTATGTTTCTTCCAACAAACATCCTCAGTGTGACCCTGACGCTGACAGAAGCTGCACTGCTGGTGACGTCTTGCAACAGTGCCTCCCGAAGGAGCTCTGTAAGTAGAGGTAGCTGAACTACCCTGCTGCGAACGGGAAACTGCTGGACGGAACTGACTCTGAGTCTGACTCTGAACTGGTCGTGCTTGAGTCTGAGTAGGCCCTGTGTAACTCTGAGTCTGTCTCGGCTGCGAACTCTGCCCAACTGATACAGCCTGCCCCTGGTACCCTTGACTCTGAGACTGAAACCGTTTACTCGATTGACTGGTCTCGGCTAATACATCGGCTTTCCGTTTCTCATATCTCGAGGCAGCTCGGACTACTGCAGCATAGTTAGGAAAATCATTTGAAGACAAGTTCAGCATAATATCTCTTCTCAAACCCATGATGAACCTCTGAATCTTCATGTCTTCCGGCTGAATTAAAGCCGGTGCATAACGGGAAAGCCGGGTAAAAGTAGCCTCGTATTGATCTACCGTCATACTTACCTGCCCCAGGTTTATCAACTCAGTCTCCCGCCTCTCGCGGGCAACTACCGATATATACTTGTCTCGAAATTCTCGGACAAAGTCGGCCCACGAATGATGACCTCCCTCAGCTACCCATTTCTCACTGATGGTATTCCACCAATCTTCAGCATCACCCTCGAGAAGGAAAGTAGCATAAGTAATCTTCCTGTCATCATGGCACTCCAATATCGCTGCCACTCTCTCGAACTTTCTTAGCCACATTTCAGCTTTCATATCGTCCGGCTCCCCAAAGAAAGTATAGGCCCCATGATGTATAAACCGATCATACAGATTCCCTCCGGTAGGACCACTACCTCCGGCTCTCGCAGCCTGATTACCTGCAACGACCCCTGGTTGACCCTGTTGTGTAACAAACTGGGCGATAGTGTTCATAGCTGTGGCCATCGTGGCCAAGATCTGTGCAGTGCTCGGCTCTTGAACCTGCGGTGCATTTTCGGCCACCTCAGCTTCTTGCCCTTGTACCCCCTCGGGTTCTCCACCAACATTCGGATTATCAGCACGACGACGAGGCCCCATCACGAATAGCTAGAATGCAAAGTGTTATGACAGGTATATATGTATATATGCAATTTATAAGTAAACATATAAAGAAAAGTCCAATTAGATTCACATAAAGTCAAGTACATAGGGATTCAAATAAATATTCCACATTCTCGAAGTAAACATAAATCACTAGATCATACTTGACATTCTAGACTCTTGATATTCTATTTCCATGCTAGCATGTTCATTCCTTATTCAAATTTCACTTAGGTCAATCAAAATCAAGGACTCATGTATTCACAAAGTCACATAACAAATCTCTACCCACAGACCGAGAAATTTAACCCGGCTTCATGCAATCTATAGCTCTGATACCACTTAAATGTCACGCCCCGACCCAACCCCCAAGCTAAAGGTTAAGTCCGGACCCGACACACGGACAGAGTCTCCCCTGTACCGTGGACATTCTGAAAACCTATAAACACTTAAACAAGGTCCCAACAATACAATACAGCTTTTCTCAATTAAACAACAAAGCTATAAGGCCATCCGAGCCTTATAGTGCACAATAATTCCAAAACACACAAGCATGCGAGAACTAGTTGACAGCATAGTCTTATAATCATAACATTCTAGGAAATCAATAAAACAACTTAAGGAGTAAAGCATTCTACATTAACCATCCACTCCCAAGCATGCAAGGAAATAAGGCAAGAATAAAAGTTATTACAGTTCATAGACTTTCAAAGCTACAACCCAACCATCTAATCTTCGACTTATACAACAAGCATATACAAAGCCCTTGGGCTACAAAATAGTACATAAAGTAATCAGATGAGTCTTCCACAAAGTAACAAAATCATTAACCACCTCAAGTTATCAGACACAGCAACTAAGGTAAAGGCTCGATCTGAACTTCTTCTTCCTCAACTAAATCAACAAGCTGGGGATCACCCTCAGCGTCTCCTGAAACAGATATCGAGGTATGAGCAACCACTGTTGCCCAGTGAGGGATATAGTCCCGGGGCGTGCAATGCAACAGATAATACAATTACACAACAATAACACTTTATCAATTTAAGAATCAATGAAAACTTAAATAACCACACAATTAAAAGGATACATTTCAACAATCCCCTATACACCAATCTTCACTGGTCTTCAATCACGATCCACGAACCACGAGCACGATCACGATAAGCCGGCATAACCCCAATCACTCCAGTGGGTGTACTCCGGATGTACCCCGAAACCTACGACCCAACATCCCCTGGCAATCTCCGGACCAGGCGAATGAGGGAATAGGGTACGGAGTTTGAATATCCACCGGCAAGCCCTCTGCCGCCCAGCCGATATTCAACACATCCGCCCCGACACTATGGTTGCGCAACCACTATGCAATGCACTCAACGATGGCAAGTTAATAGCAATAATATAAGCATTAACACATATGAGGATCAACAAAGTAGGTTGACCTCGTTGCAATTAGGATAGAAGCAAATATAGAAGTTAATAAGCAGTTTACAAGTGAACATATACAAAATAAGCATAGGATTACACCAAAAGCTCCAAACCAACTTAATATCACATATAAACACTCATGAAGTCATGCCGTGGGTTTAGAAATGTGAGACAAACGAAATTGCACTTAAACCCCTTTATTTTACATACTATTTCTCTTCCAAACCCAAGTTAATGATTTCATTTTCAAAAGAAACTCTCACAACCTTCTAACTAACCCCCAAGGTACCCTTTCAACCCTCGAACTCAATCAAATGCCCGCGTGTACCCCGAAAGCCCCAATTTCCCTCTTTTGGCTTTAAACCACACCTACATTGTCCGGGCTTCAAACAAGGGATATCAATGCATCTATAGCACCTAGGTAGCCTAAGGAAACTAGAATTGAAGCCCGAATCCACCCGGAATTTCATTAACCCCGAAAGCCCCAACTTAAAGTCGGCTATTTTCCATTTTTAGGCGATTTAAGGGCAATGCAAGTGTACGGGGATATTTGATTATCTTCACTAGTACCTAAGGCATCAATTAGAAGCATTAATTCAAGCCAATTCGAACAATTACACAAAACCTAGAAAAAACGTCACTATTCACCCTAGAAATCAAACTAACGATTCTAACCGTTTAAATTGCGAAACGACGGTTCAAAAGTGTTCTCTAGCATTCATATAGATAGTACATTAGCATAGATAACATTTACAATGGCATTTAATCATATTTCCAACGATTCAAGAAATGAGCAATTATTTAAAAATGCAAAACAAGCCATGAAATCCCTCACCACTACGCGTAGGAACACCTAGGAGGCTTGAAGACACCCTAATCCACTTGCTCAAGGCTTGGCTTGGCTTGATTTGAAGAGTTGAAGATGGAAAAAAATGCTCCCAAAGGCAAAGAGGGCTGTCGGGTTTTTGGGGCTGCTGTTCAGCTTTTTTTTTTTTTTTTTGTGTGATATATGAGCTAAAGTGTGATATAATAAGGGGTTGAGTTGAGGTGGGGTCCTTTGGGCGCTTGAGTGGTCTAATATAATACGCGTAGTAAGCTTTAAAAGCGAGTCTAAGGGGTGACACATTGGTTAACTAATTAAATCAATAAAGTTATTACGTAACACTATTCACTTGACTTCTAAAAATTATTTTCTAAACGAGCCTTCCTAACGCCTTAAGCTCAAAAGCACATTTTTCCCACTACTTTTACAATTAATATGATTTAATAAAAATGCTAGTTAACTAATAGAAAGTATTTTAAAAACGGAGTGAATAGTAGTCACAATTCAGTTAATAAGGCATAGAAGTAAATGCGCAGATAAGGGATGCAACAGTAATTAAATGCATGGCAAATTCTCGGGCGTCACATGGGCAGCTTGGGTCGGTGCCCAAGGCCCCCTTAGATTGGAGGCCCCAAGTTAAAAATATATATATATTAATTTAATAAAAAAATGTCAAACAACTAACACTTAATCGATTTTTGAACTAATGAAGGCCCAACTATTGAAGGTCAGCACTTAAACAATTTTTGTTTATTGTGATATTAATTTTGCATATAATATAAGAAAGCAGGGTTGGCCCAATAAAGAAAACATAGATGTATACATTCAACTCTTCTTTTTATTTTTTTATGTGATAAATTTTGATATTGTTTACATACTTATATATATCTTAACTTGAAATAATTAATTTTTTTACTTATATTCATTTTTTTATTAATTTTTTTTATATGCAATAGACTAAATAAAGCTTAATTATTAAGGCCTAAGAAATATGCTGAAGAAAGACTTAATAAAGAGAAAGAATATTGGAGAAATGTCTTTTTATTTGTAATGATTATTTTAGTAGAAAATTTAGAATTTTTTTAATTAAAAAAAAAACCTAATTATTAAGACCCCTATTTAAATGATCGCCCAATGCCCTCAAATTATTTGAAACGGCCCTGCATGTCCCAAAAAAAAATGAAGTGAGCCTTCAGCCTTCCTCTAGTTGATTTTCAGCTTAATTGATATTAATTATTAGTAAACATGTCTTCTGACTTGTTGGTTGTTTTGCTTAATTGTTTTCTTTTTTGTTCTCCCAGGTGAATAAAGTCACGCAAGAGAAAAATCACATGATATCATAATAATATAATAATTTTTTTATAAATTATAAGAACATGGTACATAACTCTTTGATTTGTCATGTTTTTATAAAAAAAATTATTAAATTATTACTCTATATAATTTCAAATGTGAAATTTTGACAAATCAAAAAAAACGTAAGCATACGGAAGAAAAAAAGCGATAAGATACCTTTACAACTTTCTTTGTTGTAATAGATTAGAGTCTGACCAAAAGCAAGCCGACCTTGAATTAAATTCTTTGAGATAGAACATCATTTTCAAAGAAAAGTACAAAATGTGAGTATATAGAGGATGGTGTACGTGTTGTGTTATGCATGGAGAGAATATCAAAGGTTTTTGTGCCTTATGGAATGAGTTAACTATTTCGTGAGATGTGGTTTGCTTTGTGCGTTGCATTCCTTTGAGACAACTATGGGAATCTCTCTTTGTTTTCCGGTTGTTTCCCACCGGAAAGATGTTACGTCACGAGTTTCAGTTATAAAAATATACTATTGCAAATTATAAGGTACATCACTTATATAGTATATTCAAAGTGACTCTGATCTTTTATTAAGTGTGGGAGTTTTGCACACGTGACGAATCATCAGTTTTATGTAGAATTCATACATAATTTCATAAAATTAACATTTGACGTGTCTGATTATTCCTATCACAGAAAAGAAAAATTGTTGGGTCTGACAGGCTCTCTCAACATGTGGAACTCACATAATATGGACTCTACAGTATATGTGAGGACTGTTAAGTCTGGCTAACTGTGCCCAAAGAAAAATGTCCATAATGATGGTGGATTGGGAAGGATTTTTACCCACTTTTTTGCCGTTCAAAAATCAACATTTCTCTTCTAGTCTAAGTCCACATTTGTAGTAGAAAATGATTACTTCTCTGCACACAGACACACACCGAGTTCAGATAGCCAGTTAGTGTAAGATTGCAAATTATTGCATGAAGCAGAGTATAATTATCAAATTCATAGTTACTAGCTGCATGAATTGTAAATTTTTTTTTTTATGACAAGAAACTGATTTAACCAGGAGTACATTGAATTCACTCTAAAATTATAAACTCTGTGGTGCAACGGGAGGCGCCTTATCAGGAATTATAAACTTGAACTCCACGTAAACTTTATATACATGGTATAACACACCTATGAAACTCATTGCATCTATATATATTCACATAATGAAAAACATTATTCAACATGTTCTACCTTACAGACAGCAGAGGAAGAACAAATTACATGTACTTGAGGTAGACTCAATCACGCATGTTTATATGCCAATTCATACAAACTAAGGTTCTAGTTCTCCAATCACAATTGTTGATCCATATATGGATCGCTCGAATTCATTCCTTTCCCTAGATATCCTGCAACCTCGGAGACAACATCGTTAAACATGGAGGTTCCCCAAGCCAGCCATCCTGTCTGAGCTCGCGTATTAGCTTCGAGCACCCTTCTTTCTTCTTCAGCAGCTAACATATCGCGCTGTCTTTTCAGCATAAACTCCTTTACGGCTTCAACGCCTTTAGATACGACATCTAGAGGAGGGATTACAAGTGGATTTTGATCTAAATCAAGCCGAGTTATATTTTCTAGCCGGTGAAATGTGCCTGGAAGAGCTTGGATTTGGTTATTACTGAGATCAAGATCTCTGAGGTTGGTCAGATCACAAATTGATTCAGGAAGCTCTCTCAAGTTATTAAAATTGCTGCTGAGGTTTAAAACCTCAAGGCTTTGTAATCTTCCAATTGCATATGGCACTCCATGAAGCTCATTAAAATGAGCATCCAAATGTCTCAGAGATTTCATTTCAAAAACAGACTTTGGAAGGGCGCGGATCTTGTTTAGGTGAATGCTGAGTTTCTGGAGATTAACCAATCCGTAACCAATATTTCCAGGCAAGAACATTAAATTATTGAAGCTCGCGTCCAACTCCATCAAAGACCTGTCAGCAAATTCAGAATTGTCACCAGGATCAAGAAGAAAAGAGCTCGTGGCTGAAGGTAGAGCGCAATAATTACCTGCAACCAGCAATGCTTTCTGGAAGCGCAGTAAGTTTATTCGCGGAAACATCCAAAATCTTCATGTTTGTTAACAAGCCAATGGAGTCTGGTAAGCTCTGCACAAGGTTGGATGACACATAAAGCTCCTCCAATTTCTGCAGTCCTGCAATTGAATCAGGAATGGCCTGTAACATAACAAAAGAAACACAGGGGGTTATCAGCAAATTCTGCAGTCCCTCTGTGTTTTATAATAGCGCAACACAGGGGGTAAGCAGCGAATTAGGCATAATACACAGGATTAAAATGCAGTTTACCACCATAACAAAAGAAACACATCAGGAATCACTTGAAAAGATACTCTTAACATAACCAACACATAACTACTACAAATGACATACCATTTTGAACTATCAAAAAGACAAATTTATTATTGAAAAACGGAGAGACTCTTTAATAATAATTTGGATATCAAGAGACAAGTGAAATATGAGATCATTTTCTTCTTTTTATCTTGACTATAAAATATGTGTTCAAATTATGATGATTTTGATTTTCTATTATTGTCACCTCGGATTTAAACATTTTGGGTTAGTTAATTAGACTCAATGTATTGACTAGCTAATAGCAGGACCTAGGTTCTATAGGTGGTAGAGATCAAGTGAACGAGTAGGCTCTCCATTGGCTCGTCACCTATACAAGTGGGGCGATTGTACTATCTCATGTAATTTTTACTTTATAATGGTTTTGGTTCTCTACCATTGTACTAAGAAGTTAAACATTTTGAGTTAATTGATTAGGTTCAATCTATTGACAGTCTCCTATTGAGGGCAAAGATTGTAATATTTGTCACTCATTTGTTCTGTACAATATATTTATTCAGTGTATAAGATGAGTGTATTCTACTACTCATCACAGGCTTACATATTTTGAGATAGTTGATTAGGCTTAATGTATTAGTATTAGTAGACTAATAATTGAATTTGAATCAATACAAAAACGAATTCAAGAATAAATGCTTTCTACCATATGAATCACCGTACCAATAAACATAAAAGAAACAATTTAAGCAAAATATCATATGCTGTAACTTATGATTGAGACTATAAACATAGGAAACTTCAATTGATCAACTATCTAAAAATATATGTTAGAGACAGTAAACCAATAAAATATATCCTTCTAACGTCTTAAGCTAAAACTTTTAAACGAGACGATCACTTTACAGTAATGTCATACTAACCTCCAATTCATTGTGTGAAAGATTGAGAACAACTAAGCCATGAAGCTTACAAAAGGCTTCTGGTAATAACCTAAGTTGATGCCCTGATAGCTCAACTCTCTCTACAACTTTGCTTGATGCATCTTTTAATATCTGAACCACTTTTTCATCAACTTGATCATCGTTAACATGGTCAGGATCATCAACCTCCACCATTTCTTTCTCCGTATGAAAATTTCAAAGTTTTTGCTAATTATCTCTTAGAAACATGTTGATATAGTTCTATATGAGGACAAGTCAAGTCTTCTGGAAAGCGTAGAAATGGAAAAATGAAGTGATGAATTAAGAGTAGACTTTGATTTTTCATTGACAAAAGGAAGGTTGACGAGTTCTTATTCAAAATTATTAAATGAATACTTGAGATATTATGCGGACAAGTAGGTAGGTTGTACATTTTCTTTTTCATAACGAAAAATTTATATTAGATAGGATTACGTTAAATTTAATTAAAAGATATAAATTTTGAGATGTGGCAGTTATTTATTAATAAGTTAGTAATTGGACTTGGCAGATTATAGATGGCAATAGAACAGAATACAAGCCAAAAGTGTCCATTCTCCCTATTATTTAATGGTCCTAAGCTGTAGTTTCCCGTTCTATATAGCTGTGACGAGAATAGCACATATTTGAAGAGTTTGTAATATTCCCTTCCATTTTATGTGGGGAAATGAGAATGTCACATATTTAAGGGGAAGAGTATATAAATTATGCCTTACATTGATTTTGTAAAGTATACGGTATCCAATTTATAACAATTTAGATTTACTAATATTTTCACTACAAATTTAAAATTTTGGATCATTTAATTCGACAATGAAAAAGATTACTCATTAGAGGTCACTGCTGAAATTACAGAGGAGCACACAAATATTGATATCAGTATTATGGGCCATACCAATATCATTGTTAAATTATATAACAGTATTCAACGATGGACTTGGCCCACTTGGCCACTAAAATACAAAGTTTTTTTTTTTTTTTGAATGACTTAGAAATTCAGTTGGCAGAGTTTGACAACTAATTGTTAAATTTTTTAGTACAGCGATGCGTTCTCACACATGCACTAAGTTAGTCAAAGGTGGAACTTCAGAATAATGAGGAGTGTCGAACCCACAATCTCGCAAAAGTAATTTCACCCCTACTACTGCTAAACCATATCCCTGAAAGCCGCTAAAATACAAAGTTGAGTATTGCAATCCGCTTTCTACGAAGGTGTTAAATGTAACACGAGTTCAATTCTTTGTTGTGGTTACATATGTGACAAATAACTTGAAGAGATAATATCAATACCTAAAATATACGACTGTTTGAGAATTTGTAAAGTTATAAAGACACTTAAAATAATTAAAAATTACTCTATTTATAGGGAGAGCAAATAGTAATGTATAATTGGATTAAAATTATTTTAGTCCCTGAAGTTTGCACTAAAGACTAAATTGGTCTCTGAGGTATGCAAAAAGTCTAATTCAGTCCCTGCTGTTAATTTTTTTTATTAACGGTCAACCCATTGATCGTGTAAAATGACGTTCATGCCCCTGTCTTTTAAATTTTTGCTAATGTGTTAAACAAAAAAAAAAAGAGCATGATAGCCGTTGAAAATTCAACGACTATTTTACGTTGTTCTTCCTGCCATGCCTGTAATGCATAGCCAACCAAAAAAAAAAAAGCAATCTCATGAACGCTATATTCCAACGGCTAAAACCCAACGACTATCATGCCTTTTTTTTTTTTTGTTTAACATATCAGCAAGAATTTAAAAGTCAGGGGCATAAGCGACATTTTACACGGTCAATGGGTTGACCGTTAATAGAGAACTAACAGTAGGGACTGAATTGGACTTTTTGCATACTTCAGGAACCAATTTAGTCTTTAGGATAAATATCAGAAACTAAAATGGTTTTAACCCATGTATAATTAGGTAGACTCGGTTGCAAATTAAGGTTCAAAAAGGTAACCTAGGTTGTTTGGAAATGGGGTACTAGTTCCTTAGACTAAGGGCATCCTCAATAGAGTCTTCAAATGCAAAATTTTCCTAATTTAGGTGTTTTTAGAGACTTCAGTCTCTAAAAATAACACTATTTATGATAAAAGTACGTGGGGTCCACCACTTTTGGCTTAAAAGATGCCAAAATAGAGACCTAGTCTCTATTTTCTTCTACAAATTTGTTGAAAAAAATAGAGACTGGGTCTCTATATTGACATCTTTTAAGCCAAAAGTGGTGGACCCCACGTACTTTTGCCATGAATAGTGTTGTTTTTAGAGACTGGGGTCTCTAAAAATACCCAAATTAGGAAAGTTTTGCATTTTAGAGACTCCATTGAGGATAGCCTAAGAAGGCATTTATTAATATGATAAGTATGGTCTCAAGACGTGCAATGTCGTCATCTTTAGTGAGAAGCAGAAAGTCCTTTCACCGAGAGGATACATGTCGTCTCCTAATTAATCGAGCTAGTTTAACTCTCTCTCATCAGAAATTTTAAGAATTAAAAATCGAAATAACTTGACTAGTTCATTGATTCTTCCTTAAAATAATCCCTTTGAATATGGAATAACATTCATGGAACATAAGGGCGGAGCCAGGCATCGGACCTCAAGTAGATACTACAGTGACACAGTGAATAACTAAAGGTTTGAGAATACTCATTTATATATAAATTGATACACATTGTTGCAATTAAAAAAAGGTAAGCATATAAAAAAGAGATAAATAAGTAACTATAGTATTATAGTAAGATAAATAAGTAACTATAGTATTATAGTAATATAAAATGTACCTTTTATAATTGTCTTCAATGTGTATTCATATTTTGAAAGCGTTGAATAATCCTCTCATTATTGATGCAATCAAATATCTATTGGTAGATCTTTTAAATTAATCTCAATTTGAGGTTGTTTTGAACAATGTTGTACATTTTCTTCGCATTTCACTAGATCCAAAAAAAATTGGAAATTGGCATTTTCTCTAAAAATTTATCCATCAATATCAAGAAAAACATATTAATTTCAGTTATAAAAAAATAATTTAAACTAATATTAAACAACTAGAACTACAAAAAAATAAAGACAATTAAACTTTATATCTAAACTAATAATCAAAATTTATATAAAACTAAAAATAAATACAAAAATAAGTTTAACCAAAACTATAAATCATAAGTTCATAACAACTATAACTAATAATAAAAGAAAAAAATCAGTTATTAAAAATAATTTAAATTGCTATTAAAATAAAGATGAACAAATAACTAAAATTATAAGTAAAACTAAAAGTAATAAACAAGAAAATAAACAATCCTAATCCAAACTAAAAGTAAAAAATCATAGTTAAACTTAAAAGCAATAAACAAGTAAACTAGAAGTTAAAAATAAATATATGAAATTAAAATTAAAAATAAATAAGTAAATGTATAATTTCTCACTTTGAGATTGAATTTTGAGTGTGTTGATGCAATTGTTGAGAGAATAAATCGTGAATGTGTCGAATCTTAAGAGAATAAAAAAATTGAGACTTGTTCTTGGCTTCTTGGTTGATTAAGGGAAAAAAAAAAAAAAAAAGAAGAAGTTGAGAGTCAGATTGTCGAGATTGAGAAATGAGAAAAATGAAAGCTAGAAAATTAGATGTGTTGAGTTGCAGCTGTCTGTCAACTCAGGGTTTGGGCAATTTACTGAGGGAAAACTATTCAAAAAATTTAATTGATCGAAATAATACTCATATAGGGTGAGCTTCATATTTATAGGGTTCATCTTATGTATTAAAAAGACTACGATCAATCAGATTTTTTGAACACTCTTCATTTACCGAGGGCTAAGATAAGCCAAGCCCTCATGGTCTGAAATGGAACAGAGCATGTCAGTTTTCAATTGACTTGATGCTTACTTTTAACACTTAGATGTGCCCAAGGCTTTTGATGCCTTTGGCATGTTCGAAAGCAATAGAAGAAACAAAAGAAAAATCTTTAAAATGTTAGTCGAATTCGGTATTAGATTTCAAAATATTTTGAAGTATATTTTTTAGTTTGTGGATTTCACACGTTAGTGGGACTCACGTATCATTAGAGATTAAAACGTGAAGAGCAGTTCTTCTCCTTGCTCATTCTTCCAAGACGTAATTTGTCCAGAGTAGAGAAGAACTTGTTTTTACTCAACAACATTGGGTAAGCACTTGGAGAAAAGCACACAAATCATATGAAATTGATGGGGAGACTGAAAATCAATATATTGCAATTCCAACTTCTTTATTAGTGAATTAGATTGCAGAAGTTATTTATGATTTGTAAGTGTCGAGTCATGTAATTCTTCTGGTTGGTGCTTAGTTTCAGAAGATAGACACCCGTTAATGACTTAGCATAAACCGGCAAAGTTATAATGTAGCATTCCATTTTAGTTACGGTCTTTATGAGATGCCCCTCGATAAGATATTCAACATATGATCCACAAGCATATCGATTTTAAAGGCAATATTTTGGGATTTTACCTTCTATTTTCAAGCTTCTTGCCAAATCAGCACCATGCATATGGATTTTAAAGGAAATATTTTTGGAATTTTACAATCTATTTTCAAGCTTCTTGCAAATCAGCACCATGGTATTGGTGATTACTGTTGCAGAAAATATCCATTAAAAAATCAAGAAAGAAAAGAATGGAAGGTGCCTCAAAAGTTCGTTCACAGACATTGCAGGAAATGAATGGCTGGGTGCATCCTTAGTTTGAGCAGAAATCAATCCATATGAAACTGAAAACAACTTTGTGGGTTATTTGAAAATCCGTTCAAGTATGGTGGCAGTGGTGCAATTTGCCTATCGAATTAAGTCGTTGAATAACAAATTTGATATAAATGGTTGAAATATTGTATGTAAAAACATTTAGATAATTTCAAAATGATTAAAAGAGAATTATTCTTGAATAAATCATCAACATTCACATGGATCAATTATTAACATTCATAAAACTAATACAAAACTATAAATAAAACATCAAACTCTACATTAAAATGACTACTTAGCTATCCAACTCAGTCTGTCCAAATCAGACCAAAAGGGGACAATATTTTTCCCTAACAGATATTATTTACATTAAAATGACTACTTAGCTACCTAACTCAGTCTGTCCAAATCAGACCAAAAGGGGAACAATATTTTTCCCTAACATATATTATTTACGTTAAAATAACTACTTATTCCTCAGCGACGAAAGTTAGCGGGAGGAGGGAAAAAAGCATGTTGTTTAGAGCTTGACGCTTAAAAATAATTTCATTGAGAATAATAAAATTAAAAATAAACCAAAAATAATAATTAATTAAGAAATGCATTACAGCGAGAGGAGGAGGGGAAGGATCATGAGGGGAAGTCAAGAGTTTTTGGATTCGTCCAGTTCCTTACACATGAAGATAGAGGCCCTAAATGGTGCCCAAATTGGTAAAACATCCACATATGCCTTAGTTTCTAACTTGATTGATCATGATTTTGTAAGAAGGGCTAAGGGGAAAGCAGATAGGGAAGTAAACTTGGAACTTGTAGATACATTTAAATTTAACGAGCAGAAGAACTCGAATCTATATGTGAAAAATCTCAACATGTCAATTGATAACAAAAAATTGAAAGAAATTTTCAGTGCTTACGGAAAAGTAACATCAGCACTAGTGATGTTCAATGATAAGGGGGTGAGCAAATGATTTGGCTTTATAAGCTTTAGTAGTGCATAAGAGGCAAAGAATGTTTTAGATTTACTTAATGGTAAACTAATTTAGTTTCATGTTTTTTCTACTTCCCTTAAATATGAGACTTGATTCACAATGTCTCATTTGGTTATGGCTTTGTATAGGGACTACCGTACGAGGATTGTCTTTGTATGTAGCATTTGATCAACCTTGAGAAGAAGGATGTAGGCAACTACAGGACCATCATGCACAATTCATGTCAGAGTTATCTCAAAATACTAATTGGGATATCTTTATCCCAAAATACCATACATCTCATTACGAAACCCTTCCCCTCCTCCACTTACCACGCCATACTTATGGTCTCAACAGCCACTCATGCATCCAAGCTTAGGTGGACATGCCCTTGCAGTTTATCATAATATTATGAATGAGATCCAACAGTTGTGAATAATTCACGTCATTTCTTTATAATTGTATTAATAATTCATAACTCTTGAATGTCTATTCTCGTGTTTTATTGAAATTATGTGGCGAAAATGGCTTTGGTTCATATAGATCTCAAGTTTTTTATAGGAAATAGAATAAATATAACTTAACTTCATTTTCAATTACAATTGAAATAGAATATGTGAACATCAAATTACTTCTATCTTAGCTAAAAGTGTTTACTATATAAATGACTTTTCTTTCTTTTTCTTGCTTATTTTATTTTTATCGGGTGAAAGTGTAAAAAATCTTCGTGTTTTACTGAAATTATATGTTAAACTTTGTAATACCATAATAATTTAATAATTTTTGGGTAATTTATAAAAAAATAAGAAGTACAAATTATTAGGAATTCCTTTTCTATATTAATCGTTGTTGAAAACAACGTAATTTGGATAAGTAATATACATAGATAGAATTCCTCACATCTTCTTTTGAATTATATATGTATCCGCGGGACCCTATTCGTTTATTAATTCAACCAAGCTAAATTTTATATATTTTTGTGGCACTTTATCTATTTATTAATTCGACCCAAATAGAATTAGAATCCTAAGTGAAAATAAGTAATATATAGATAGAATCGCTCAAATATTCTACTGAATTAGACCTTAATTATTCATTTTTTAATTCAACCCAATTAAATTTTGTTCCATTTCAAGAATTAGTGTACACACAATTTAAATACAAAATTATTTATTTTTGAAACCGTGGCCCACTAACGTATGTCATGTAATGATGAGAGATTTTTTTATTATATTCTTCTAAAATTATAACACCAAGGTCTAACATGTGACTTTAACAAATTTTTATTTTTATTTTTTAATTTATCCAATTTTAGTGAGTATCCTTGATAGGAAAAAGCAAGAGGCACCTATAACGCTTCACCCAACCTTTATTGTGTGGTGGGAATTCATAGTAAAGTTCAGATAAAGTTATATCACTAATGTAGCTTCTTGTCTTGACTAAAAAAAATAAAATGTAGCTTCTTGTCTCTATTATCTAGAACTATAGTGGGATGCAAAATCCTGATTTTAGCCAGGTTTTGATTTATTGATATATAACTCACTATTTATGTAAAAAATTATGAGTTCGAGTCTTATTGAGTACATTGTACGATCTTATACCCCTCTTGAATAAAATAAAATAAAAAATCCTGTTTTTAGCTTCTTTTTTTTTGTTTTCTGATTTTATTCTAAGTTGCAAAAAACTCGTTTCGAGGTCAAATTTTGAGAAGATTTGAGTTTGAGATAACCTCTGAAATAAGACTAGAACCATAAGAGGCAGCTTATTTCAAAAGAATTGAATTTGTAATCATCAATGGGAAGAATATTGATTGATTCTAAAAGCTTATGTAAAAGAACGATAATCATTTAAGATCTCCTTATCATTCAGATTGACAAATACAATTCAAAAGTTTATGAAATTACTCGTTGAAGATACATTCAAAGGTCAGTCTTCTAAATGATTGAAATTTTAGTCGACCCTGAACCACAACTTGTAAGATGACAAATACAATTAGAATCTCATGAACTTAGTGTCTGAAGATACATTCAAGGGTCATTCTGCCGTTTAAACAACTAAAGCAGTGAATTTGGAAGAGTTGCACAAAGTTATTGGC
This sequence comes from Ehretia macrophylla, assembly GCA_037974665.1. Classification (NCBI taxonomy): domain Eukaryota; kingdom Viridiplantae; phylum Streptophyta; class Magnoliopsida; order Boraginales; family Ehretiaceae; genus Ehretia; species Ehretia macrophylla. The sequence continues at coordinate 44,753,996 of CM075783.1, forward strand.
TAAAGGCACAATTAATGAATGATGTGGTACAAGAGCAGCGAATTTAAAAACTGCGTACCAAAGTCAAAATCGCAAAGCCTGAAATACTAATGGGTCGCACGTGGATGGATAGATAACATAGGACCAAGACCCTATTATAATACTATATTAAGAATTATGAGTTTCTATCTTAAAACCAATTAGTGTTTGGAATCAATTCATATGTGGAATTCATTTATAAAAATGAATTCTTTTGTTTGGAATTCAAAACCAATATTAAGTCAATTCTGTTATTTGTAAATCCAAATTGTATTTGGAACACATGTGAAATTAGAATTAATAGTTATATTTTACTTAAATACCCTTATTTTATTCAATTGAAATTACACTATTATATAAATGTTATCTTTTCAATTCATTATTGATTTCTGTTACTATCATAAAAATTCAAAAGAAAAAAGAAAAAATAAAGAAATATTTTCAAAAAATTTAAACATCACAAAATAATCATAATAACTTTAAGTTCAACCATAAGTTTAACATGAAAAAAATAACTTTAGATTTAATTAATGCAAATTATTCATCAAATTCAAACATTAATTCAACATTACATCTAATGAGCATTATCATGAAACAATGTTTCGCGTGACTTCTCTCAATTTTTTTAACATTTGGTCAGAATTACTAATAACATAAATCTACATGGCAAACTTAGGAAACTACAAAAATTTGAAATCGATTGTATGGAAAAACTGAAAAAGATTGTTCCAAAGAAGAAACACATGTCCTTGAAAGAATAATCTACATGGCAAACCTATGAATTACATATAGAGCCCTTTAATTACATGTTATTATCTTAAAAATAAGAAGGAACAACAATAGCAACGACATAATAGTACTATAATAATAACAATAAGAATAAACATAATAGAAAAGACATCGTGAATAAATTTGCAAGAAAAATCAAACGAATACCTGAAAGAAGAGTGAATGAAAGAAGTTGACTTTTTTTCTCTTTTTGTCATCAATTTGGAAGAAGAGAGAAGAGTGGGAAAGAAGAGTGAAAAAGACATTTTTTTTTAACCTGATGGTAGTTTTGTCTTCAAAATATTAGCAACAGAATTAGAAAACGTAGATTTGTAAATTCCACCTCTTGGGCTCGGATTTGAGTAAAACTTGTGCAAATCCAAGAATTACAAATCTTGAATTTGTAATTTTTTAAAAAGATACAACCAAACAATAAAACTTAGATTTATAAATAAATTCCACAAAATTTTGTGGAATTCTTTTATATATTAAACAAGACTCACAATTATAAACTTACAAATGACAAATACAATTCAAAATCTCATAAACCTTTTACATTCAAGAGTCGGTCTTCTAAACGGCTGAAATTTTAAATAGACTTGACTAACAACTTACAAAATTACAAATGACAAATACAATTCAGAATCTCGTGAACTTACATTCTAAAAATACATTTGAGGGTCAATCTTCCAAACAACTCAAATTTCAAACGAGCCTAACTCACAACTTATAAAATTACAAGAGCTTCTAATATATAAGATAACTGTTCTAAACAGTTGTCGCATTGATGAATTTTCCTTCATTCAATCAATACAGTCCAAGAAGGTAAGAAGTTAGGCTGGGGAAAAGAAAAAACCGAAAAGCAGATTTTCAAACGACGGTGAAATTTCTGCATGGCATTTGATTTTTGGGAGTTTTTTTCTGGCAATGAAAATGAGAGCTACAAAAAGGACTTGGGCTACGTGTCTTTTGTAACCTGAATGTATGCAACTAAAATACAATAAAACTTATCATCAGTTCGAACTAATATCAATCTTTTTACATAGAATGAGTCTTTCACGGAAATAGAAAAGTTTTCCTCTAAAAATATCTTTTAGCTAAAAGTCTAAAGCCACTCACAAAAGCGTACACAATTTGTAGACCAGGCCAGTTGTGGTGGGATCTGCCTTGTCACCTTCACTCAATTCAATAACATAGTTTGGTAGAAACTCTTTAGTATCTACCAAGCTAACGTCTCACTCACGTGGGATGGAACCTATACGTGTAGAACTCACTTCACATATCTTTGAAATGTTTGATCTGTCTGAAGTATCAAAAAGTTTCTCGTTGGTTTGGTGATAGTATCCGTACAGATTCTTCCAACTCACATTACCATACCTCCGTCAATGGTAAGAACCTGCAGAAAGAAAGCAAATTAGGAGAGACTTGACCACAGATACGAGGGAAATTATTGCATCAGTCTCGGGACTTACACATGCGAGGCTCATGACCCATCAGTGCAATAATTTTTCTAAAATGAACGAAACTAGAGATTACTTTGCATAAACCACTGCGAACTCCAAATTGGATGGACCCTCCTTTTCTTTTTGGGATAGCGGGAAGAAAGTTTTTTCGGCTCTCACACTATACATGGTACAAGTTGATTAAATATAAGATTTATCGGGGTTCATTTCAAAGAAATTAATTTTCTGTCTAATTCAAATCAGAGAAATGAACAAGTTTATTACTCACGTTTCAAGAACTCTACTGGTAGGAAGAAAGTTTTTCGAGCTCTCACATTAGACATGGCCCAGATTAGTAAAGTATTAAGACACAAACGAGTCAATCGCTCACGTCCCAAGAGCTCAACCACTAGGTTTTTTTGTTTTTTAACCACTAGGCTAACTTAGGCTCATGCACTCCATATTTAAGGTGTTTGGAATTCACATGCAAACAGAGCGATCAAGGAGAAGCCAATTGTTATTAATATGGGTGTGTGAGTTTAAGACCCAAATAATTTAAACTTTTGGGTCAAAGTTAAATTTTACTGAGTGTATAAGGTATATTTGTTCTCGCTACTCCAAGGCTAGCCATAATAGATGGGAAGGTATTTACTTATTAATTAATAACACGCCTTTTAAAATATATCTAAATTCAAAGAAATTAAAACCAGTTATTATTCAAATGTTTTAAAACTAATTATAAATAATATTCATATCACATCATGTATTCTACCAATCTAAAGAATAACGTGATCGATTAGATTTTACTAAGCCCCTGTTTGGATTGCAAGAGGGAAGGAAAGGAAAGTAAAGTGAAGAAAAAAAAATAAAGGAAAGGAAAGGAAATGAATTACTTTGTTTGGATTGTAAAAAAATAATAATGGAAAGAAAGGAAAATAATTTTATAATTTTTTGTTTGGATTGGAGAAGGAAAGAAAATGAGAGGTTAATTTTAAATGAAAAATTACTTAAGTACCCTTTTTATTTTTTTAATAATAAGATATGTAGGGACAAAAAAGACTTTTTATAACTTTATTTTCCTTTCCTTCCAAAAAATTCTAAATTGGAAGGATTGTAAAATCCTTCTCATTAAAGGAAATGGAAGAGATTTGGAACCCCTCCATAACCTTTCATTCCTCTAAAATTGCAATCCAAACAAGGGAAATGATTGAAAAATCATTCCCTAACCTTTCATTTCCTTTAATATTGCCAATCCAAACAAGCTGTAAGAGAAATAAAATTAAAGCTCTGTTTGGCCTAACTTTTTGACACTTAAAAGTACTTTTTATAAATTTAGAAGTTGATCACACTTGTTTAGCTCATTTCTAAAAGTATTTTTAAGTAAAATATGAAGTTGAAAAAAGCTTAATAACAAGAAATTCCAAATTGAAGCTTTTCAAAATAGGTTTTTGCGAAACTGTTTTTATATAATGCGCGAAGTTGTTTTCTTTTTCTTTCTCAAATATACTCCTTCATATTTTTAAAAATACAATATTACTTTCAAATTTTCTAAAAGTTCAATATTGTCCAATATATATTAAACAGTCAACGAATTTTGTTCAACAGCACTTTTAACCAAAACTCTATTGCAAGAGCTCTACAATTCAAAACTTAAAATTTTATAGCTAAACCAAACTGAGCTTAAAAAAATTTAAATTTTCTAATAACATAATAACGTTAATTACGTGAAAGTTTGCAAATGTAGGTACAGTTAGACCACCTAACCGAAATTTGATCCCACCATCTTCACTTAATTATAGTGGAGTTTTAAGTTTCCATTTGAATTTTCTCATTTACTTTTATTACATTATCTTCTTACATGCAATTCAAAGTATTTATGGAATATGAAACTATTATCATTCTTTTATGCCTTCACTCCACTTTTGTATAGTAAGAAATCATGTTTTAAATATCAAATTACTCTAACGGGTTACGAATAATATACAGCAATACTCAAGAAGATATAGACAAAGATGTTTTGAAGGTCACAGGAATTGAGAAAACTATAACTAGAACTATAGCTCTCAGCTTTTTTTTTTTTGTTTTATTTCATTCTCACCGTCGTATGCCAAAACAGCAACTGCAAATACATGCAATACAATCCTACTTAAGGTAAGTTCGTCGTTATTCAAAAAAAGAAGAAGTAAATAAATAAAAAAAGAAGCCCCAACATATGCTCATATATTTGAACTACATCTTATCAAAGTTGTACCAATGACCTCACAACTTCAACTCACACTGCAAAGCCTTGCTGACCCAAAACTGCAACAAATCAAGTTCAATTACAAACCCCTAGACTATGACTAAAACTAGCACTGAGCTTCTCCATTATTAAGAGGAGGTTTATCATCTCCACTGTATAATGGATAACAATCTGCAGCAACCTGGAGCATTATGCATTTGTCTGTGGAGATCGCTTGGAATTATTTTTTGGCCGGACCTTCACGAACGCCTTCTCCAAATCCTGTATGTAGTACAAGTAAAGCGCTTAAGAATATCAATGCTAAAACATGGACTACCTGCGATATTGTCAATGTTCTAAATGCTTTTTCTATCGATGCACAATGAAGCAAAAGGAGACATATAAATTACTTCTTTTTTAATAAGTTAATCTAATTCTTATGAATTTAGTTGGGAAAAAAGAATAAAACACTCAATTGGAAAGAGAAACAATAGCAGGAAGATATGTAAACACATTCTGTTTACTTCTATCCTTGAGAAACAATAACATTTACCTCGCTCGGTTCCTTGTTTGATGTATCTCCAGTCCAAAGCCTCTCCAAATTGTAATACGCTCTTACTTTTTCATCAAGAGCATGGATGATTAAAGCACCTGAAGAAAATTTGTCAACCACAAACCTTATCAGAGCAATTAAGTACTTGTGGCTGTGAAAGTCATAAAACATGTCATGTTGTGACTGCCAAATGAATGCACATATTTTCAATTAGAAACATCGAAGAAGATTTATTGCATTTGAAGTTAAGACTTCGGTTTCATGGGCAGCTAACACCATTTGTCTTGTGCTGTCATATAGAAAATGAAAAACATAATCATCCCGCAGAAAAACAACAAAATTGAGAGCAACATGAAAGAGAGTACACATGGTGTCACTTTTGCTGCCATGTGGAATTACTGCAGTTTTTCTCACATAGTTCGCATAGAAAATGTTTCATGCAGTAGGTCATAGCATAAAAACTCAATTAAACAAAAACCATTTCAATGTCATTTTAAAATAAACAAAGTTCTATCTCAAGCAGCGAGTAGTAATGCTTGAGAAATAAACCCAACGAAAAATGGCACTGCAATAAGAATACACGCATGGAATGACGAGGAAGAAGGTTAGAAGATATTTACCAGAGTCAATAACAATCCATTTGCCACTCTCCTGCCCTTCCACACTTGGCAGCACCATCCTCTTCGCTCCTCTTTGCTTTTGCTTAACCTGTTGATTCAAACCACACAACCACATGTTAAGCAACAACACATCAAAAACACCCAGTACATTATACATCATCGCTTCTGGCATTTTTTCTTTTACATAACCACCCTCTAGCACAATCAAGTATGGCTCGGCTAATAAGCACCCAACTGAACTCGAGCTAAACTTCACCAAGCTCAAACAACCCTCAAATCATCTCGACACAGCTTGGACGGGCCAGAGATATTGTGAAAAGACCCAAAGTATGACATTACTATTACGAAATACGACCAACCTCCCAAATTTCAATAATATATCATTATTTTGCCATGTACCTCACGTCTTCCCGAACAAGCCATATACATTCAACCTCCTGAGAACAAGAAATATAGATTCATCCTCCTATGACCCGCAAACAAGTTCAACGTCGCGAGAAATGCCACCTTCTCGCTTATAAGTGCGGAACTTTTATCTTGGTAAGAGAAGCCAACTTCACTCAAATCACTTCATATTTTCAAACTTCACTCAAATCACTTTGTATTTTCAAACACGCACCAACTCACGTTTTTTTATTATTATTATCATTATGCTGCCCACTTCTGGTATTTTATCTTCTAGGGAGGCCAAGCCGGTTATATTTCACCTCTTTTGTCCTCCGAAAGCAAACTCAACTGTGAGCAAGGCTCTTCAAGTCTGAAAAAACCGAAAGGTTGCTGAAGCCCAGGTTGGCAACCAATATGCACACTGATTCGCCTCCCAGTACACTTGGACCAATTTGTAGCTATCTCTGCGAGCTAGTAATGTAGCCTACTTTGAGGCTTTCCATGTCCCTTTTACCAGACTTCTCCAAACCCATCATTTCATTCGAAATACTTACTTGAGCATCGGAATCTCACCTCCCCGGCTTCTCTTAGGGAGGCCCAGTGCAATCTCAACCTTTCTTTTCTACAGATAACCAACTCAATACTCCAGACCGAGCTAAGAACACGTGGACACCCCAAATCTTTCTTTTCTACAGATAACCTGTGGCGGAGCCGCTTAGGTGTGAGGGCGTGCTTGTGCACACCCTCAACTTGATTTTTCTTTTTTGATTTATTAGACACTTTTACTATACAAGTACACCTTTGACCTCTCTCGTTGTGCAAGTGTACCCACTGGCTCCGCCTCTGCAGATAACCAATTAAACACTCTAGACCGAGCTAAGAACACGTGGACAACCCAAATCCGACGCCATTACAACTACATAACTAAATCTAAATGTGCAAAAATTGCATAATTAAAGAGGGAAAAAAGAGGCGAACCTGCCTTGTAAATAAGGGCTTGAGCGATGTTACGCACGTGCCAAGCGGAACGTCCCGTAGCGACAACCATGTAATCGGCGAAATCGCAGTGTTTGGGCACCGGAATAATTTGTACGTTATCGGCTTTCACATCGCTCAAAATCTTCTCCACCTCTTCAAGGCTCAGCATATCTCCTTTGTTCACCACATTTCTACTGTTAGTATTTTCTACTACGGCGGAGCATAGAGAGCGATGGAGCTGCGCCGCAGCGAATAGGTTCTTACATCGTAGAGCTGACAACATCGTATCCCCGCCGCCGATGATGGTTCGGTTTGTCAGAGAGGTCTTTTGGGTCTCCAATGGATTGGGCTTTCTAGCGGGCTTATAGTTCCTTTCTCCGTACATTTACGGTGTCGTACTAATGTCACGCTATTTATTTTTTTCTTTTTATAAAATTTATTATTAAAACGGCTTGGCCTGGTAGTCGGGGCCTTATTTTTTTTTAACAAATTGAATTATAAATAATTAATAATTTATTTGATTTGAAAACCAAAATGTTTATTATTATATTAAATTGAATATTCAATATTCAAGTAACAACAAAGAAAAAAAAAAACTATTTCCATTTTTTTATATAAAATCAAAGTGTGAGAAACGTATTTACTAGTTATATCATTCGCAATTGTCTGAATGTCAAGACGTTTTTCGAACCAACCATAGACTTTATTGAGATAGTTAGAACTCCCCTTCTCGTTCAAGTAGGGCTCCAAAAGATGTTGAAAAAATAAGTAATTTCTACTGGGCCTTTTTCCTTTTTTAAGGTTCATTAGGATTCTTATTAGTTGAAATTTCCAGTTATTTTAGTAGAAATTTGATATGTTTTTTCTGTCTCAGCAAATCATTTTTTTTTTCACAAGGGATTGTGATGTTTTTCTACGGGATCGCGGGTCTCTTTATTAGCTCCTATTTGTGGTGCGCAATTTTCTGGAATGTAGGTAGTGGTTATGATCGATTCGATAGAAATGAAGGAATAGTGGCCTATTTAGGTCGTGTTATAAATGCTCTGGCTAAACCTATTGATAGTAGGCCCCTCTACCATTTTGTATAAATGGGTTTAATATATTCAAAAAATCATTTATATTTTTAAAAGTTATATTATAAATTGTTTGAGTAATATATAGTTTTAATAAAGTTTATTAAAGTGTGATGAAAAATGGTTATGTGTCAATTTTTAAGAACTAACTTAAAAATTCAAGTGAAGACTAGGGTCGATTCAAAAATTCAAAATTTGTGGGGTTATGAAAACAATTTCATACTTTTTCGTCTTAATATGGCAAAAATATAATAGGGAAGATTAAGGGCTCATAATATTTGTCATGTAATATTGTGGATAACTTAAAAGTCCAAGTAAATATTTAAGAACCATCAGTGAAATTGGTTTATTTACTTTTAAATACTTGAGTTTCATGTGAATAAGACGCTTATTACGTAGGATATCAACTAAGAAGCGAGTGATACATATTTTGGTAATATATGTCATTAGGGTAATAATTACTAGTAGTTTTGCGTATGTTAGTTTGTTTCTCTCTCTTTCAATTTGTATGAGATTTTTGTTTTTGTGGTTGTGAATTGTTAGTTTTTTACTTCAATTTGTGTAAACATTATGATACTATTGATTGATTAAAGAAATAAGAAGGGGAATGAATGATATACGAACAAAATAACTAAGTAGTGAAATGTGTCTAGGCATCAATTAGATTGAGCTTAGCACTATCCGGTAAGATTAAATATGTTATTTTGAATTTATTTCGTACTTTATTTTTTATATTTTGATGAAAAGGTTAAATTATAATTCATTGAAGTTTTAAAATCCAAATTGTGAGAAACTCTATATCAATATAACAAACTTTTTAGTTCGAACGAAATAATCCATGTAGTGATGGGATTTAAATTGAGACTAAGATTCTTAATTACTTAGCTTCTCGCTTAATAACTAATTAAAGTACTCATTGGTTCCGTATTTGAACCCTCCAAAAATACTTTTAAAATTAAAATGTGATTTTACTTTAACTTGAGGATTGCTTTGAGAAAGTTTTAGATAAGCCACAATTGCACTATGTACATTTAATACCTAAGGTAATGACCCTACATGACTAGTAGAAAGGCATGCCCTCTTATGTCGGGGTTTGCCATCCTAATCTTTCTACACTTACAAGTTCACATTATGATAAATTTGAGCAAATGGTCTCTATTATTATTTTTTAATTAAAATTTGTCCCTGTTGTTTAAAAATTTGTGCAAATAATTCTTATTATTTTTCTAAAATTTAAATTCGTCCCTATTATTCAAAATGATCCAATTTAGTCCTTATTATTTTTTAAAAATTTTAAATTCATTCATATTGTTCAAAATTACCTAATTTAATCCCTACTATTAAAAAAAACAATTTATTACCTGCCTAAATTGACTAAATTAATTTTTTTTAGAATAATAGAGACTAAATTAATTTTTTTATAAAAATAATAGGGACTAAATTGAGTAATTTTGGACAATATTTTTTTAAAAAATAATAAACTTAAATTGACTAATTTTGAATAATACTAATGAATTTAAAATTTTTAAAAAATAATAAGTACTATTTGTGTAATTTTTTCTTCACATTATTATAAATATTGGTTTAATTATTAAAAGAAAAATAAAGTGTGATTTTAGAAAGCGTACATCAATATATATTTCTTATATATGGCAATTAAAATATTGTCTTTAGGTGTCGTAGCAACTTTTGCCCAAATGTCAATTGTCAGTCTTAGTTTTTTTTTTTTTTATTAAAAAAAATGATCTTATCACTGAGACTTTGATCCAGTAGTATGTTCTTTGATATAAATACAAGAGGTTGTAAGATTGATTCTCATTAATTACATTCTTAATATATATTGTATGATCTGTGACATTCCTTGAATAAAAAATAAAAAATAATCTTATCATATTTCAAGGGAAATTTGTGCAAATAATCCTTATTATTTCTTTAAAATTTTAAATTCATCCTTATTGTTTAATATTATCCAATTTAGTCCTTATTATTAAAAAAAATCAAATTCATCATTATTATTTAAAATTAGTCAATTTAGTTCCTATTATTTTTCTAAAAAAATTCAATTTAGCCTTGTGCAAATAGTCTTTATTATTTCTCTAAAATTTCAAATTCGTCTTTTTTGTTCAATATTAGTTAATTTAGTCTCTATTATTTTCCAAAAAAAAATTAAACTTAGTTAGTGAAAGCAAACAGAAGAACCATACAGAAGACCAAATTTTTGGTAACATATTTTTTGATGTAAAAAGTAAACTTAGTTCAGTAAAAGCAAATAGAAGAACCTTGTTGGACCAAGCTATTTGTATAACTTGGAACATTAGTGAGATGCCCTGTAGATAGGATGCTCTCCTTGTAATTGTTTTTTGTACATTTTTTAGTTCCTAGTAATGAAATCCTTGCCTTTTAGCAAAAAAAAAAAAAAAATTAATTTAGTCCCTACCTAAATTGGTTAAATGGATTTTTTAGAGAATAATAGGGACTAAATTAAATTTTTTTGAGAAATAATAAGAACTGAATTGACTAACTTTTAATAATAGGGACGAATATGATTTTTTTTTAAATAATAGGGATTAAACTGATAAATTTTAAACAATAGAGACAAATTTCAAATTTTAGAAAAATAATAGGGATTGTTTGTGCAATTTTTCTAATGAAAAACAAAACAAATGAAAGATTTCGGCTTATTTGAACACAACTATTTTAACATTACTTTCACTTTAAACACTAAGATCTAATTTATCTAAGAAATATTATATTTTTTCAAATCATGTTTAGCAATTGTTGGTCCAAAGTATTCTATTACTTTTCCCATCCCAAAATAAGATCGACTATAAGTATAGACTCATTAATGTAAAGTTAAGAAAAATATTTAATAACGTTACAATAATATCATCTGATTGAATGAAGAGTAAATCGTACATTTTTATAAAATTTATCAAAAATTTTATGTGTTTGCGAATTCTACTTCTACATTCAATCGAAGCCATTAAGCATTTTCCTATATCGTCAATGGTCTAATTTCAGTTGCTTTTTCGAGACAACAACATAACCCAATAGATACATCTCTATATCATTAAAATCCTCAAATGATAAGCAAAAGCATTCTCATAGCCTCATCACTAAGCATCAGTCGTACGTATGTGACTGTCACATACTAATAAATAACATTAATATTAGTAATTAATTCAGAAAACATTAGACAACTAACGACCACTATGTAATAACGCTTATCCATACAATTCAGACTCAAATTAATTCAGAAATGCAGATGTCGATTACAAATAATCACTCGTTTACATGAAAAGTTTTATACTAAATCAAGTTAAATTATGTCAATATAAAAGTGACTCGTTCATGTTAAAAATTATCTATTATATGATTCATACAAATATAAAAATCTCTTTTAATTAATGTTAATATAAACGTAATCGTCAATTTACATTGAAAGCCATCTATTTTATTAAATCCACGTAATAACATAATCTTTCCCGAATAACTTACACTGACCCAAAAATTAAAGAATAAGACAAAACAAAACAACACTAACACTCCTATCAAAAAAAAAAAAAAAACACAACACACACACCAGCAAAGCAAAGTAAAAGCTTGCTGTGAAGCAAAGAACAAGCAATTAAGCAAACACAAACAACAATTCATTTTTCAGTAGTAATTATTATTAAACATTTATTATATAAAAACACTATCAATTTACTTGGTAGCACATTCACTTTCCCTCTTCACAATCCATCTTTCACGTGCACACACACAGTTATACATACATACATATATATATATATACACTTGCCTATAGATACACATATATGTATGTATATGTTGCGGCATTTTTAGGGTTTTCTTTACGGTTCGATCCAGCAATCATTGCGAAACGGATCTGCAGATCCGAGCCGTTGATTTTGGCTTTGAATTTTTCAAATTATTTGGAAAAAAAAAAGATTGGTGCTTAGTTAGCTGTTGTGTGTGTTGACTTGGTCGAAGGTAAGTGAACCACGAAATCAAATTCTCGAAATTGAAGTCTTTCTGAGTGTAATTTGAGCTTTTATGGGCGTAAATTTGTTGAAATTTGAGCTCAATTTGGGTTCTTTGAGCTTAGCGAAGTTGAAATTTGGGGTTATTTTAGCTGAAGTACGTGAATTGTGTGTTTTTATTATATATATGTGTGTGTGTGTGTGTGAGCTTGAATGTAAATGCGCCATTGTTGGATTAATGTGAATTGGCAGTGGCATTTGGTAACTGTAGTAGTGTGTAAAGTTTGTTTAATTCAAGCCGTTAACAGTTGAAGGTGTGATTTTGAAGTGAATTTTCGGCTTAGTTTCAGGGGCGCCGTCTTTGTGGAGATGTTGAGTTTGAATGTGGAAGTTGCTGGTTGAAATGTGTATTTCGAGTAAGTGTAACGTGCGAATTGGGGTTGGAGTTGGGATTTTGTTGTTAGTTCGATAACTTTGTTCTTGCGTTTGATGAATGAATGAAAAAAGAAGTAAATTAAGCTGCTATAGTTGAAAAGTTTAGCTTTTTGATGATGTGCTGTTTGTTCATGGGGTTCATCGAGGAATTTGATTAATAATTGTTGGGTGAAGTTGTGTTGTGGCGTAAAGATGCCTCCTTCACCTGCACTGAGGTGCTCCCCAAGAAGGGAGCTCAAGGCAGAAAATCACAAGAGAGGGCGTAGTCTTGAAAGTGGAATTCTCTTCAGAGAGAAGGATGATGATCTTGCGCTGTTCAATGAGGTGCAGAGCAAAGAAAAAGACAACTTCTTGCTTCAGTCGAATGATGACTTTGAAGACGTGTTTGGTAACTGCTGGCGCTAATATCTATTTTGGATTTGGTTTTTGTCTTCTTTAATGGAGTGTCGACTTTATTTGTTTTGTTGTTTACTACTGATTAGCGTGTGTTCGTTATTTATTGCATGTATTAGCAACAAGGTTGCGATACTTTTCGGATCATAAAGTTGGGATTTCTATTCCTGCTCGTGGAGAGAGTAGCGACCTTCTCAATGCAGACGGAGATAAAAATGATTATGATTGGTTAGTGTGTTTCTCTGCTTCTTTGAACCCTTCTATTGATTTTCACAATAGTAGATCTATGAAAAGTAGGAAAACAAACATAACATCGCCTCGCGTTCCCTTTACTTAATGCTTCATGTTTCTTCAAACTTGAGCCGAGAAAGTGGCAGCTGGTCAATTGTTTAGTAGCCCAATATAAGCTGTAGAGATGAAATTGATGATTTTCATTTCCTCTTATGCCGTGGAAATATACATCTCTCTTTGTTTTTCACTGTGCTAATGCCACTCATTTCTTTCTTGTTTAACATGTGGTGTTTCAACCTTGTTGTTGAAGGTTGTTAACTCCTCCTGACACTCCTCTATTTCCTTCTCTGGATGATGAGACACCACCAGTTAATCTTGCCCCAAGAGGCAGACCTCAAAGTCAACCCATAACAATTTCAAGGTCATCGACAGTAAGTCCTCGACCAATTCTGTGTTGCGTATTTGGTATTCTTTGCTGCTTCTGATATACACTGTATCTCTGTTCACATAGTTCCACCCTTTTCTATACATTTTTTTTCTTTTCAAATTTCATTTCTGAATGGCATCAATTGCAGATGGAGAAGAGTTATCGAAGTAGCAGGGGAAGTGCCAGTCCAAATCGTTTAAGCCCATCTCCACGTTCTGCTCATAGTACCTCTCAGTCAAGAGGCAGACCAGCTTTAGCACCTCATTCCAGTCCACCTCCTAAGCTGCGACATTCAACTCCAACTAGAAGACCGTCTCCCCCACCGAGTAAACCCTCAACACCTGTTCCAAGGTCTTCTACACCAACTCCTCGGAGGATGAGCACGGGTTCCAGTGGTACCATGGCACCATCCAGGGGAAGGGGTACCTCCCCAGGCAAGACAATTAGAGGAAACTCTGCATCACCAAAAATACAGGCGTGGCAATCTAATATTCCTGGCTTTTCTTCAGAGGCACCTCCTAATCTTCGTACATCTCTGGCTGATCGGCCAGCGTCATATGTGAGGGGGTCTTCACCAGCATCCAGAAATGGATCCAAATCTGGCAGGCAGTCAATGTCTCCCACTCCCTCTAGAAGTGTCACTTCATCGCAGAGTCATGAAAGGGATCGATTTAGTACCCACAGTAAAGGTTCAATTGCATCTTCTGGTGATGATGATGTCGACTCTCTACAATCCATTCCTGTCAGTAACTCCTCAGCTCCGAGGAGTATAGGCACATTCCAGAATAATAGGGCCAAAAAGCCAAATAGAATAGTTTCCTCAAGTTCAGCTCCAAAAAGATCCTTTGACTTGGCACTTCGGCAAATGGTATTTTATTTGCGTGTTCTATTAGAGTCTCATGTTATTTTTTTTGTGCTCATATATTGTTTATGCAACTATTAGCACACTTTATGGCATTTCTCCAGCATATAAGTTATCTTGAACGTGCTATTAGACACTGAAGTGGCCCTCTTATAAGCGATATTGAGAAATGTTGGTTCCAAAACAAGAATGCTTCAAAAAATCACAAAACAAGAAAGAATTAGTATCTTCTTTAATGTTGGTGGACCAGCACATTTATTAATTTTAAATACTGGGAGAGTCTAAATGTTCAAAAAAAATACTGGGAGAGTCATATTTTTAAATGATTTTGAGCCATAATTTATAGTTTTTATGATGTCATGTGCTTTCTTTTTAACTTTTTGCTTCCAGTTTCTGCGCGATGCAGATATAATAATCTTAGATTTCATGGTACCAAATCTAAATTTCTCTGCTTTTAGTTCAATAACTATACTTGACCGGATATGGAATGGCTGAATCTCCCTCATTCCTTCTGTAATTTATTTTCTTTAAACTTTCTGGTAACATCATTAGAACTAATAGGGTCTTTCTCTCATAGATCAGTTAAGTTTGGGCTTGACACGTATTAGTTCTAATGGGAGCAACCTGACTAAATATGTACCTTTCAGAGACATGGTTAGGATCTAACTGCTACCACATTTTCCATTTTTTCTTTTTACCTATTTGGCATGGCACATATTTGGTGCTTTTGCTTTGCCACATATCTAATTGATATTTTATAGCCACTTGGAAGAAGATTTTTCGTTTAAAATCATCATTATCATTATATTATTCGATTCTGATATTCCCCTATTGTCATGGGAAATAAAATGTTCAAGAATGAGAAACAAATTTTAATATAGATAGTAAGGTTTCAGAACTTCAAGAAAATAGTGCAGCTTTAAAAGATTTCCTTTAAATGGATTTGGAATATTGATAGATTTTTCAGAATCGGATGTTGGGCAGGCTGGTTCGAACTTCAAACCTTTACTACAAAGAAAGAGGGCCAAGAAAAAGAATTGAAACCATATCATGGCTATAAGATTTTTTGGTTATACTGACATGACTACTTAGATATTTCTGTATTGGAACTCTCTTTTGCTTGATGAACTCAAGATGTTCCCTTGGTTTGAACGTTGAATTATGTCCTTTCAAGTTCATTAATTTTGCTAGTTGAGTTTATTTTGGACATGCAACGGAAGGAAATGAGAAAAGAAAATTTAGGACTTTGTAACAGTATTAATACGAGAATTAATTGTTGCCATGACATGTGTTGGCTAGTCTGATTATTTCATGGATTGGTGTAGAGAATCTTGTTATAGATTGCTTTATTGAACCCAACTGCTTTTGATTGTTTGATTACTTTTCTGAGTAGGATCATCGGAAGGCTCCTCAAAACATGTTCAGGCCTCTCTTATCCAGCGTCCCCACTTCAACCTTCTACAGTGGAAAAGCTGCTACGACGCATCGTACTATGGTATCCAGAAACTCCTCAGTCACAACCAGTAGTAACGCAAGTACTGATCTAGGTACAAGTGGTGCTCATGATACTGAAGAAAGTGAGCAAAACCAAGAGGAGATAACTAGCACGTGTATATTGGCACCAATTTGTGATGTACAGGATCAAGTATTTGTCTATGATGAAGATGTCACATTAAATGAAGATGATCGGAACAAAGTGCACGATGCATCATCTGCCAGTCAGTATGGTGAACTTGACATGCGCCTTGCAGTAGATCCCGAATCAGTTGACAATGAGAGTTGCAGTGGACTCGACACAGTTATAGCAATTACTGCTGTTTCTGACTTAGTTGGGGAAGGTGATTTTGTAAATGCTAATATTCTTGAAGATACTGTACTTTGTTCAAGATGTGGTTGCAGTTTTCATGCCATTGATTTAACCGAACGAGACCTAAAACTTTGTTCCGATTGCAAAAGCTTGGAAGTATCTTCAGCTACAGCCACTCTGCTGACAACAATGCTAGTAGGTGAGAATCCTCCAGGAGTGTCTTCTAAGCTTTTAGAACACGAGTCTCTTGACACTCTTCAACCCTCAGTGGCATTAACTGAATCGTTAGAAGTAAGTATGAGGGAAACAGGGGTGGATCACCTTGAAGTGAATATTAAGGAGGGCCAGAACCCCAACAGTGAGTTGAACATGAGTGTCTTGTTGGAGAATTCGCTTGCAGAGCCACTGGTGGAGAAAGGTGGGAAGAGTCTTTTAAACCATCCCGAGATATGTGAGTCATATATTAACCATGAGACATCTGGTGGTGACATGAGCTCTCAGCAGACACAAAATGTCAGTGACTACTCAAATTCAAAGGTTGACATTCCTGAAGGTGCAGGTATTTCGTTGCTGCTGAAGAAGTCAAGCAGTGGCAAGGGGCATATAGTTCAAGGCAGGAGTTTTGCATCCAGTAACTTAACGTGCAATGACTTGTCCTATGTAAGAGACAGTGCGAACAGTTTGAGAAGCTCAATTGGACATGGCAGTATGTCTACATCTTCTTCTACTGACATGAGTTCTGTGAGACATATAGAAGCTCGTATTCAGCGTCAACCCAGTGGCAAAAAGCCTGAAATGGAAAATTATAGATATGATATGCACTCAAAACATCAGCACTCTCTATCATCTTTCTCCGGTGCTTCAAGCCATGCTTTCCAAACTTCAAGTCTGACTACAAGCTCTCATGAAGAAAGTTCTGAAGTATCCGCAGTCTCTGTGGAAAAGAACGCAGAAGAAGCAGGTGAAGAACTACAAGAAAAATCGTTTTCAGAAAATAAAGAAGGGGACATCACTTGCATTTCTGAAAATGAAAGTGGCTGCAGAACAGCCTCGGAATATTTTAGCAATGTGACAAGCATTCATCTAGATGATACATTGGTTGCACCAGTTTCAAATTTGGGTAACAATTCAAGTAATGCTATGGATATCGAAGTGTCATCTGCACTTCCTGAGACTTGCACTGCTAAGGAAGATCCCATGTCAAATCCTTGTGCAGAGAGGATAGACGTCGAAGTCCAAAATGAGAGCTCTTTGGGCTCAATGTCAGAGATGGGAATTGAAAATGGCCACTTGAGTTCTCCTGCTTCAGAATCTGATGTTGTCTCTCAAAGTTCAAGGAACAGCATTGAGATGCAGGAGCCTTCTGTCCCTGTGGTATCGAGTAAAGATATAGGAGCTTCTGTTGATGAATCAGCCACCTCAAATCATGCACATGATATTCTCGGTATGCAAATATTGACCACTAATTACACCCCCATTTGCTTTGTTTTTTCAAAATCTTCCAGTAATCCTGGGTTGCACCCCCTTGGTGCTTTTTATAAATTCTTTCATTTCTCAAAAAAAAAAGTCCAAATACTTCACAATTTTGGGAGTGACGATATTCTGATTTCAACCATTAGGCTTGTCTACTTCTTCAGATTATTTGATCCCTATCATTTAGGCTAATCTAAATATCTTGCCCTTCATCATTCACAATCAAGTTGTGTCAACGTTTTGAATTCAAGAGAATGGGGAAATGCCGCCTTCTCAAGTTGTTTAGGGTTGACTGTGTAAATTTTAAGTGGTGGCTTTCATGTTGCCAAAATTTGTTCCTCCGAAAATTTTCTAGGGTTTACAGTCTCATTTTTTTATTCCAATTCTGTCGTTACTTCCTGTTCTCCATTGCTGTTTAATTGAATCTGATCAAAACAATCAAGGTGATGATTATTTCGGTAAATTTTGGGCAGATAGTTGTACTTTTGACAATTATGGTCAATGTAAGCAGTCCGTATATATGGTATTTCATTTATTTCTTACTTCATGGATATGACAAAATGTAAACAGTCTGTATATATGGTACATATCTTGATACATATTTTAAAATCCCTTCACGATCGCCTTAGGAAACATATTGAGAACCAATCGTTATACTTTCACATACATTGTTCCTATATTTGCCAATTTTTTTTTTTATATAATTTTTTAATTGAATCAATATGCAGCGGTTATAGTCTTCCATGTTAATATTCTTTCCGTACACTACCATTTTACTTCACATACTTGGTGATGCAGTCCATCTTTAGAATCAAGTTTTTGTCATATGTTTTAATGAGCTTACAATTATGGTCTTTGAAACATTTACCTACCCTCTCCCCTCTTTATGAACATGCTGACATTGTTGTGTTTGAATCTTTATCTAAATTAGTCCATTTAAATTCTGAGTCTTTTCTCTGTTATGGCAGAAGAAGCTACCGTTATGCTAAAGGATCAGGGAGGAATGAAGGCAAGAAGCTTGACGCTAGAAGAAGCAACAGATGCAATTCTCTTCTGCAGTTCAATTGTCCACAATCTAGCATATGAAGCTGCAAATATAGCTATAGAGAAAGAAATTTCAATCCCACTGGAAGTTGCTCGGCCCAATATAACAGTCTTGGGGAAATCTAATGCCGATAGAAAGGATCCACGTGGCAAAACCGTATCTAAACGTGCTCTAAAATCCCAAAAAGTGAGAAAGCAGGTGGAAAACGAAAGGATACCTCTACCAAGCAAAACAGAAGTTGAAGATAACATTGAGGTATCTGCTACTCGTATCGTTGGTGCTCCTAATCAAGTTGACAGTTTGGAACCTCCAAAGCTCGAATCCAAGTGCAATTGCACGATTATGTGAATAACGATGGTTGAAATGCTTCTCGATCATTTGACTTATTTGCAGGAAAAACTCCATCTCTGTAATTCAGTGTGGGGGCTGTTTGAATAAGTCCTGATATTTTTTCGGGTCGAATTGATTTGCAAGAAATACATCCTTTCTGTCACATAATCATTGTAAAGTTTTTGTTTCTTTTTAGGATTACAATAGCGAGGGCGTCGAGAACTTCGGTTACCATATTCTTATTAGTCATTTGTATTTAGTACTAGTTCTCTATTAGAAAGCAAGTGTGAATTCTTTTTGTGGTGCTAGAGAAGTGTGAATTTCATACCCAAGCATAATTTGTCCATTGTAAGTGTTGTAGAAGTACATTGATCATTTGGTATGTGGATCCACATTGGAATACTTTTGCATATCTTTTGGCTCTTTTGTGTCGTCAGATTTATATAGTCTAACTATGAGAAGTCGTAACAATGTATCCATAGGAAAACCTTGCATCTCCAGCAGTAGCCCTATGAGGTACAACTCAAGCCAAGTAGCGCATTACATAGGTTATCGGCATTTAATCATTTCCTTTCTTTTTTCTCATATATGTAATATTAATTGATTTGGTGCACCATGTGATCACGTGTTTGAATGAATGGAGGAAAGGCAATATTTAAAGGATATTCTTACCACATCAATCAAGGAAAATATTTGGATTCGGAGGTACAGCCCATGCGTGTGAGGTTCAGGTCCTGATGATCCAAGAGCGTTCCCGACAACAAATTTTGTGGCTTTCTAACTCTCATGACCTCTTAGCACCATGTCCTAACCCCATGGACCTCGTGTCTCCGCCTATGGTACCTAGCACCTTGGCCTATCAACCCAAGGCATTTGATGCCTAGCCTCGATCCTATGCCCCTTTCTTAAATCTGCATTTGCGATTATAACATGAAAAACACATTATTTAAAAATTACACCTTATTAACGTGATTTTCAAAACGGGCTGTTAACAATCAACATGGCAATAAACAAAACGTATATATAGCCTCCAACACAAAATCCATCAACCAAAGTGTCCAACTGAACATGCTCCCAGCAACCAACTTGAACAACCATGTCCGAGCAATACTAGGGAAATGCACAAACCTTAACCACCTCAAACAGCTCCAAGCACATCTCATCACTCTCGGCCACGCACAAACACACTTCTACACCTTCAAACTCGTCCGTTTCTGCACCAACGCTCTCCACAACCTCACCTATGCACGCCTCATCTTCAACTCTCTCACCACCCCCAACATTTATCTCTACACAGCCATGATAACAGCCTACACAACGCTTGCTAATCACCAATCCTCCCTCCTTCTATACCGTGAAATGGTCCGAAAAGCCCGTCCAAAGCCTAACCAATTCATATTTCCCATTATACTAAAATCTTGCCCACAAGTTGTCAAGCCTTATGGCATTGAAATGATGCATACCCAGATAGAAAAATTGGGTTTTGGACAATACCCAGTTGTCCAAACGGCTTTATTGGATGTTTATTCCAGGTTTTCTGATGATGTGTATATTGCTAAAAGGGTGTTTGATGAAATGTCTGAGCGGAATGTCGTGTCGTGGACAGCAATGATTTCGGGGTATATGAGGGTAGGGGAGGTGGGAAATGCGGTTTCGCTGTTTGAAACAATGTCTGAGGAAGATAGGGATACGCCGTGTTGGAATAGTATCATCGCGGGGTGCGCGCAGAATGGGTTGTTTTCAGAGGCCATTGGGTTTTTCAGGAGGATGGTGAAGGAGGAGGGGATGAGGAAAGGGAATAGGCCTAATAAGATCACAGTTATTTGCGCGCTTTCAGCTTGTGGACATTGTGGAATGCTTCAGCTTGGAAAATGTATTCATGGGTATGTATATAGGAATAGTCTTGGTTTGGATTCGTTTATAACGAATGCTTTGATTGATATGTATGGGAAATGTGGGAGCTTGAGAGAAGCAAAGAGGGTATTTGATAAGACTAGGAAGGAGAGTTTAACGTCTTGGAATTCGATAATCAATTGTTTTGCTCTTCATGGTCAGAGTGAGACTGCTATTGGTTTTTTTGAGGAGATGTTACGGTATAAAGATAAAGTGAAACCAGATGGTGTAACTTTTATTGGATTGTTGAATGCTTGTACTCATGGAGGTTTGGTAGAGCAGGGGCGTCGTTATTACAATATGATGACTGATGAGTATGGTATTAAGCCTCAGATTGAGCATTATGGATGCTTGATTGATCTTTTTGGTCGAGCTGGCCATTTTGAAGATGCTATGGAAGTTACAAGGGGGATGAGGATTCCACCCGATGAGGTTGTTTGGGGTTCTTTGCTTAATGGATGTAAAATTCATGGACGTACAGATATGGCCGAGTTAGCTTTAAGAAAGTTGATTGAGATTGATCCCAATAATTGTGGTTATACTGCAATGTTGGCAAATTTATATGGAGAGTTGGGGAAGTGGGAGGAGGTACGGAGGATAAGGAAGATGATGGTTGATACAAATGCATATAAGTTGCCTGGTTGCAGTTGGATTGAGGTCGATAACCAAGTTCATCAATTTTATTCTGTTGACAAGTCGCATCCTAGGTCTGCGGAAATATACAAGATTTTAGATTGCCTTGTTGATCTATGATGTTACCAGAGAGTTGATTTCTAAGCCTTCCCTGGTTCCATAAGTGAATGTTCTTTCCAAGAAAGCAGTGTTTTCTTCAGCAAATCCTCGGATGTTTTCCATGTACAAATGGTCCAAATGAAAACTATCTGGCATTCCAATGTCCATGCTTGGAAGGATTACACTGATGATATTCTTGAGAAAGAGAACGAGTCATCCCGACATCCCTCACCTTCCCTTCTATAGTTCTGACTACTTCTAGGCTAAATGAGCGATGACTCGTGAGTATCATTCTGAAACTGAAACTTCTCCACAGAAATTGTCATTACATTTCTGCTGAGATACTGTCAGGCTTCCATTGTTAACGTATCTCCTTACTCGCGTTTGCGGAGAAGCTCATTGACCTGCAGACTGTTTAGCAAAGATATCGGCATTTCTTCGAGATTGGACTTAAAAAAAGTATATGTTGGTCTCCCTTTTTCAGTTTCTGGAAATCTGATGAATGATCGAAACAATAAGAGGAGCCAGAGCATTCGTAGCACCAACTTAAGCTCAGTGATAAGGGGCCAATGGGAAAAAGAACACTTCTCCATTGAAGAATTCTCGTCTCAGAGAGCATTATGGGAAAGATCAAGAAAAGAAGCAAAGTGGAAGTTCTGTATATTGTAACTTAATTGAAGTTTCGTCAGAACGTTTACTTGGGTCAAAGCAACGTACATGGATCAACCATATAACGAACTTCTTTCTGATGTTGAGTACAAAGATCGTTTATCTAGGTCATGGTCTTCAGTACACACAACTTTTATTTGGGTCAAAGCAGACGTATATCGATCAACTTATTTCTTGTCCCGAGCAGGGGCGGAGGGAGAGGGGCCCGGACACCTCCAAAAAAAAAAAATTTAATATATTTTAAAAAAAAATAGTTTTGGCCCCCTTAATAAATACGTTGAAAGTTGTAAAAGAATTCAATATATGAGTTATCTTAGGTAGGTAGTAACAAGCAAACCCACATTGGTGGTGAGGGATCGAATCACCTTTGCCGCAACAAAGCTTTTTTTTTTTCCCCTAGTAAGCCTAGTTTTAAGTTGTTTAAAAAAAAGGGTGAAGTGCATCAGACCTCCTTATACTTTAGTGAAAGTGCATAATATCCCCTTATAGTTTAAAAATCCTCTCAGTTAGTCCTTGTAATTTTTCAAAAGTGCACAACACCCCCTTACCGTTAAAAAATATGTTAAATTTAATGGAGAGTATACTTCACACGCGTTAAGTGAGATTTTTTTATTTTTATTTTTAACAAATTTATTCATTAAATAATTATATGAATTGACTAAATTATCATTTTTTTTTTAACCTAAACAAAAGAAGAAATGGCAAAAGAGATAAATGAAAAAAAAATGAGGGTATTTACGTTTTTTTTACAAAATCCGTTAAATATGACGGATTTTATAACTGTAAGGGGGTGTTGTGCACTTTTAAAAAATATAAGGACTAGTTTAGGGAGTTTTTGAACTATAGGGGATGTTGTGCACTTTCGCTAAAGTATAAGGGGGTTTGATGCACTTCACCCTAAAAAAAAAGGAAAGGCTAGGGAAGTGCCACGTAGAAAGGTTAGGGAGGTGCCACGTAGGCACTTCTTTTGCCAATTGCCTTTGTCAGGAAAACACAAAGGTAAAACTTAAAAGACATATGATGTATTTTTTTTTTCTTTTTGGTTTTAAAACAAAACTATCATCATCTTCTTTTTAAATCTCAAAAACTATTATCATCTTTTTCTCCCATCTTCTCTCAAGTCTCCATTTTCTAAGTTGTTTAAAAAATAAAAAGAAAGTCTAGGGAAGTGCCACGTTGGCATTTCCTTTGCCAATTTTTTGCCGGAAAAACACAAAGGTAAAACTTAAAAAGCATATGATGTATTCTTTTTCTATTTTTGCTTTCAAAACAAAACTATTATTATCTTCTTCTCAAATCTCAAAAACTATAATCATCTTCTTCTGCCATCTTCTCTCAAGTTTCCTTTTTCTTTGTGTGACCAAGTAGGTATGTGTGTATTAGTGTATATAACTGTATGTATATATATAACTTATATCTTGTGTATTAGTGTATATATGAAACATACAAGAAATTTTGTTTCTAGCCGTAAATGATAATTGTGCAAAGTATGTGGCAAGTGATTGAGGTCATATTTATGTGCAGAGAAAAATTTAGTAGCATATATACACATATGCTCTTGTTTTGATCCCTAAAATGTACAATTCTTAGTAAAAGTGAGCCTATTAGTTGCCATTAGCTTTGCTTTTCTTTGTGGAATCTCTTGCCAATAAACTTAAGTTTGGCTGTCACATAGTCTTTACCATCTATTTCTCTTCCATCACTGAAGAAGTGAGATCACTTTTTTCTCTTGTACTTAACATTAAGCTAAGTAACTTGAATCACGAGAAATGTATTTAACCAAAAAAGAAAAAGAAAGTCACTGTAGTTGCATTTTATTTTTTGCTAATTTTTGCTTGTATGTGTGTGTTTATTAGATTTTGATAGATATGTATAAGTATGTTTATTAGATTTAGATAGATATTTATAACTTTTAACTTTAATTGTAAAAATTGTGTCTTTTTTTCTCTATTAACACAAAAAATACTGTATAAAAAAAAAATTACCCTCCCAACATTCAAGTTCTAGCTCCGCCCCTGATCTCGAGTACAAAGAACAGTCATCTGGGCCATGGTCTTGAGTACGAGAACGTTCATCTAGATCAAAGCAGACGTATATGAATCAACCATATAATGAAATTTGTGGTCTCGAAAATCAACCGACATCGGAAAAATTATTATTATTATTTTTTGCTATGTCGGAAAAATGATTTTTCTTATGATAGTTACATTGTGCCTTATAGCCCTAGATGTAAAAATTAATTTATAGATCCGTTCTTGACGGTCAACCTTTGTATAATAATTTTAAAGTAGATTTGATCCTTCAATGAATTTTACCTATAGTAGGAGATTAGTACAACGAGTAACTAAATAATAGATTTGTCTTCCTTGATCCAACGTAGGTAATGAACTTACATGGGAAAGAAAGGCGTACGATTTTAGGGTAAATTTCACTCTTAGTTCCTATTGTTTACATACTTTTTTAATAAACTCCCTAATATTTCAAAAGATTCTTAGTGATCATAATGTTTATAAAAGTTATTTAAAATGCTCTCTATTGTTCAAACTTAGTCAATTTGGTCTTTATTGTTTTTCAAAAAATTCAAGTTAGTCCTTATTATTTTCAAAAAAATCTCAATACAGTCCCTATATATGACTCCTATTTGGGGATTAAATTAAATTTTATAGAAAATAATAGGAATTAAATTGGTTAGTTTTGAACAATAGAGACTATTTTGAATCACTTTGTAAACATTAATGACTAATATGATTTTTTTAAACATTAAGGACCAATTTAAAAAAAGTATAAACAATAGGGACTAAGTGTGAAATTTACCCATGTCCCAATGGGAAATCAATTAGATTAAGAGAAGGAATTCTAGGGTTAGGATTAGCATCCACTCATAATTTTTATTATGTTATAAGTGAGATCTAACAATTGTGATCAATTAAAATTAGTTTATCATAAATGCATTATAGTTTATAATCGTTAAATTTTACTTGTTTTACATTAATTCAAATCATATTATGTTACGAATGGATCTTTACTGAGACTTCTAGCCCTATTGGATTTTGTTTTTAATTTTGTTGGATCAGAATCGGTCAAGAGAGATCTAACGGTTCTAAACTAAAAAAATTATTTTATTATAACTGTATTATAAGTTTACAACAGTTGAACTTGACACATATTGCGTTAATTCAACACATATTATGTTATGAGTGGATCTTTATCCAGACTTCTAATCCTATTAGATTTTTGTTTTCAATTTTATGGATCATAGTCGGTCAAGGGAGATCTAACGGTTCCAAACTATCAAAATTAATTATTTTACTAGAACTGCACTTTAAATTTACAACAGTTGAATTTCACTCATATTCTATTAATTCAACTTATATAACGTTATAAACGAATCTTTACCCGAACTTCTAATCCTATAGGTCGTGGGACGTGGAACTAGAATAAGGGTGACCAAAAAAGCAGAACCACTCGTGTTTTGAACTCCCAATTACATCATGCTTAGGACTCCTCCTAATCCTATTGGTTGAAGGACGTGGAAAAACAGAACCGTTTGTGCCAACAAAACCTAAGCAGAATCGAAATATGACATGTCATAGTACTCATAAACTATAAATAGACCTTAGTCATACTAACACGAGCACAAAAACTCAATCAACTTTGCATTCTTTCACATTAGACATCAATACAAATCTTTGCATACGTGAATAACAATGGAGTTCAAGAAGCAAACATGGTGGATGGTTCTTCTTCTCTTTTCAGGTATTATATTCGTTGACTATTCATGCCCGTGAATGGTTGTCTTAAGTTTTTAGATGAGATGATAAATTCACGTTATTAGTTCTTCGTCCAAGAAGATAGCTAAACTAGCAGCTATATATTGTTCTTCCATAAATATGTGGTGTCATGATATTATCATATGTGATAAGATAGTTACCGTCTTCTATAGCGTGTTATAAATATCCATAGTTGTTTTGCTTGTGTATGTGTTTTTCTATGAAAGCTTAGTGAGACTGCAAAAAGATTGTGAAAATATTATGTTAGCCATTATGCAACTTGGATGGTACGATCCCTCAGTCACCCTGAATAAAAGTGGTGATCTCGTAGCTCTTAATTTATGAAGATGCGTTGGCAATTGCTCATTCATAGGTTATTATGAGTTGAAGACAAGCCGCTATAATAAAATTGGTAGACACGCTGCAGTAAAATTTTTTGTACTTGAAAAAATTTCTGCTCATGATTTTTAATCTTCCCTTGAAGCATCATGCATGTTGCATACTTTTGTTACTATGCAAGTCTAATAGGGTGATTTTGATTTTAGAGTTTGTAATTGTTATGATGTGGCCGGGGAGTTGGGTGAACAACTCGGCCTTAATACACATGCATAGAATTCAACCTGGGTCAAGAGTGGTTTATATGATTTATTAAGGCCTAATTGGGCCTAATTGTTGTTTTCTGTGCTTCTCTGGACTCAACATAACTAGTGACGAACCGACTTTGGCTTGAAGATGTGCAAATATTCTAAACTTGGAAAAATGCATTTTTTCCTTTTTTTTTGGTTTTTTAATAAAAAAATTATTATATTAGATATTTTTGCTATATGAGTGTATACCCTAATCACTTTCACTACACGAGTGCACATCCTAAACTTAGGTGTCTGGGTCCGCCACTGGCCATAACAAATAATGTTCAATATTTGCAGACTTGGTACTTAGTGAATTGAATTGTATAAATTCTCTAACTTTTCGTTTTTGCAAATTACGAAGGATTTCTCTTATCAGTAACATTAGCTGCTAAGGAAGCTAAGAAACATGGGACAGTGATTGGGATTGATCTCGGCACCACATATTCTTGTGTGGGTGTATACAGAAACAATCATGTCGAGATAATAGCTAACGATCAAGGAAACAGAATCACCCCTTCATGGGTTGGATTCAATGATGATGAGCGACTAATTGGAGAAGCCGCGAAGAATCAAGCGCCTCTAAACGCAGAAGGGACTATTTTTGATGTTAAAAGGCTAATGGGAAGAAAGTAAGTGAATGCGTGTAAAGATTTTTATGCGTAATTTTGTAAAATCCCTTGGTGCCAGAGAACGTTGTGTGATGCTGATAATTTTTATGATTGTGTTGGCAGGTTTGATGATCCTGAGGTTCAAAGAGATATGAAGATGTTGCCTTATAAGATTGTGAACAAAGATGGGAAGCCTTATATTCAAGTGAAGATGAAAGATGGAGAAAACAAGGTGTTTAGCCCTGAGGAAATCAGTGCTATGGTGTTGCAGAAGATGAAAGCCACGGCCGAGTCTTATTTAGGACATTCAGTTAAGGATGCAGTGATCACTGTTCCTGGTATGATGAGATTTGTTGCGCTCTCTTTTTCTCTATTGTTGATTCTGTTTTTATTTTTATTTTTATTTTTCCGCTCTTTTCGTGGTTCTGCATAAATTATGTTGTCTGTAGCTATGTGAATGTCTTACAAATTAATATGCATTGACCATTGTATTATTCCACATAAAAAGAAGGAAATCATTTTTTTGCAAATCCAGGTATTTGGAGTTATGAAAGTGTAGCCTGGGCACATATTGTGTTTTCCGGCTTATGCTTTTTGGCAGCTATCTGACATTGGGTGTATATTAGGATTTAGAAATATTTTGCGATTTTTGTATTAAAGGTTTCTTGATTACTAGTTCATGTATTGAAAGCTATCTGGTTTTTGCATATGCAGCATACTTTAATGATGCACAAAGACAGGCTACCAAGGACGCAGGCACCATAGCCGGTCTCAATGTGGTTCGTGTAATCAATGAGCCCACAGCAGCTGCAATTTCTTATGGTCTAGACAAGAAAGGAGAAGAGACGAATATTTTGGTGTTTGATCTTGGTGGTGGGACATTCGATGTCAGCATATTGACCATTGATAATGGTGTTTTCGAAGTCCTTGCCACCAATGGGGACACTCATTTGGGAGGAGAAGATTTTGATCACAGAGTCATGGAGTATTTCATCAAGCTGATCAAAAAGAAGTACAACAAAGACATCAGCAAGGACAACAAGGCTCTTGGAAAGCTGCGGAAGGAGTGTGAGAGAGCGAAGAGGGCCTTGAGTAGCCAGCACCAAGTGCGAGTTGAGATCGAGTCTCTTTTTGATGGTATTGACTTCTCTGAGTCACTAACAAGGGCTAGATTCGAAGAGTTGAACACAGATCTGTTCAAGAAGACAATGAGGCCAGTGAAGCAGGCCTTAAAGGATGCAAATTTGAAGACGAGTGACATTCATGAAGTTGTACTTGTTGGAGGAAGCACCCGAATTCCTAAAGTGCAACAGTTATTGAAGGATTTCTTTGATGGAAAAGAACCAAACAAGGGTATCAATCCAGATGAGGCTGTAGCCTCAGGAGCAGCAATTCAAGCAGCAATCACCAGTGGTGAAGCTGATGAAGACACGAAAAGTATTAATCTTGTTTGATGGGACTATTCTCTAATTTGCTTAGTTTGATATCCCTCAAAGAAACAACCTTATATCGTTCTTTCTTTTTGTTTTCCTGCAGATTTACTTTTGCTAGACATCGTTCCCTTGAGTTTAGGTATCGAGACAGTTGGAGGAGTCATGACGAAATTGATCCCGAGGGGTACTGTTATTCCAGCTAAGAAGTCTCAGGTTTTCACAACTTACACAGACCAACAAGCAACTGTAGAAATCAGGGTATGTTGAAACAGATTTGCAATCATGTAATTCATACCTAGGATTGTGTAGAAAGCCTGGCATTGTTTTCTGGTACATAAATCTTGGAAAAACTAATGCTGTCATGAAATTTTCAGGTCTATGAAGGCGAAAGGAGCTTGACAAAGGATTGTCACAAGCTTGGGAAGTTCGAGTTATCTGGAATTCCTCCGGGTCCAAGGTACACATACTTCTAGCCTTCTGAAAATAATTGATGACATTTTAGAATCGTTTCAGTTAACTTTCAGTATTGATACTAACGGGCACTGCACGAAATTATCTTGATTTGTTTCTCTCAGAGGAGTTCCACAAATTGAGGTTACCTTTGAGGTTGATGTAGATGGTATACTCCACGTGACAGCTGAGGACAAGGCAGCAAAGAATCGACAATCCATTACCATCACCAATGACAAAAGGAGTCTCACCCCTGACGAGATTGATCAGATGGTAAAGGAAGCAGAGGAGTTCTCAGAGAAGGATAGAAAGGCGAAGGAAAGAATTGATTCCAGAAACAAGCTTGAAAGCTATATTTATACCATGAGGAGCACCATTAGTGACAAGCTTGTTGACAAGATTGATTCGGATGACAAGGAAGAGATTGAGAGTGCGCTGAAGGATGCCCTGGAATGGTTGGATGACAACCAAAACGCGGAGAAGGATGACTTTGATGAGAAGATGATTGAGTTGCAAGCTGTTTGTGATCCTGTGATGAGGAAGGCATATGAGAATCGCAGTGGAAGCTCTGATGATCCAGAAGATGATGAATTGTAAAAATATAGGCAGCAGTTTGAAATTTTTTCTCCATTCTTTTTCGACATTTTTCTCTAGTTTCGAGTGGTTAGATGGATATTCATGTAGGTAGAGAACTAGTCTCAGCTTTTACAATCTCTTTTTTCAGTATACCGCTTGTGGATTCAAGATCGTTTAAATTAGCAAACTTGTGAAAATTTTCGAAGTGCTGAAACTGATTCTTGATCAATTTTAATTTTTCTGCATATGCTGTGTTTTACTATACAATCGACTCACATGTAAGATCGTTATATAAGATTCTTGGCTAGTTCTCTTCACACTGATTAATTTTAAGATGAAACCACACGATTCTTGATATGTCGTAATGTTGTTGATGTGTCACGAGCTTGGTAGTTGTTGAATACAATTCTCCATATCCTATTTCAGCATACAATCACCTAAGGTAAAGGAATCTACTTTAATTTGTAAATCCTTTCTTAGACGATAAGGAGCTAAAAGATCTACTACTTTAATCATTATCTATTTTTATTATTCAAATATTTGACGACACGAAGAAAACCATTTATTTGGGGCATGTAGCTCACAAAATTCAGGACTAAGACATTGACCTCTGCATATATTATGATAAAACAAAGTAATTTGACACACGAGTCTAGCCGTATATACACCACAAGTGCAATATCGTATACGAACTTATTACGCAAAAGGTTGAGATCTTGAAATCAAATAATCGCTAAAAGTGAACAGACACTGAGAAATAAAATGGCATTGGTTATAAGATGACTAGGAAGTTGTGATATTCTGTTTCGGTGTGAAATATAATAGAAGGGCTAATTTATAAATTAGTGTTGTAAATTTAGATAGTAATTTGAAAAAATTATCGGATAAATAAATTTGAGACCCATGACAATTATCTTACGTTTATGACTCTAGTCGATCTCAGTGAAGATTATTACGACATCAATCTCGATGATGATTATTATTACATTCTATTATTTTTTACCTTGATATAAATATAATGAGAGTGATTAATAAAATAATATTGTGAGTTCAAACAATATCATAATTAATTAAACGGGTCTAAATTTGTTATGGACTTACAGTGTGTTTGGATTGGGGAAAATGGGGGAAGGGGAGGGTTAGTAAGGGGAGGGGTTGAGTCGTTACCCTGTTTGGTTTGGGAGGAAATAGGGGGAAGGGGTATAGAGGGGATGATACTCACCCCTCTATACCCCCAGAATATGGTCCTTCCAATTTGGGAGGAAATGGGGGAAGGAAAAAATATTATTTGCTATAATGACATTGTTGCCTTTTTTTTTTTTTTTTTTCTCATCAACAAATCATGAAATTTTAATATAAAATAAAACAAGGGTATAAAAGTCATTATACACATAAAATTTATCTCTCCCTTCCATTTTCTTTCTAATTCAAACAAAAGATACTCATAATCCTT
Organism: Ehretia macrophylla; assembly: GCA_037974665.1. NCBI lineage: Eukaryota > Viridiplantae > Streptophyta > Magnoliopsida > Boraginales > Ehretiaceae > Ehretia > Ehretia macrophylla. The sequence goes on from CM075783.1 coordinate 44,785,255, forward strand.
TATGATACTCTCCTTTATAAAAATTTTCAATCCAAACATAATTTTATCCTCTCCACTCATTTCTTTTATAATACTCTTCCTTCCTCTCCTTTACTAAACCTCCTCCCCCTCAATCCAAAAACAGCCTTAGAGTATAACAAAGACACTTCCAACTTGCCCCCAAGATCTTAAGGTTAGATGAAGTAGTTAAGTAATGATTTGTTATAATTTGACACAGACTAAATGGTATATTTTAGCTAAAATCAAGATATTTTACTTAAAAAAAAAAAAAAAACTTCTAAACTTTAAAATCCAACTTCATAAATAAAAAGATGGGTTTCACATATGAGGTCCTACATGCTATGTGAGAGGCGCCGAACGGCAGATTGCGAAGAGGAACACTTCCCATATTTTTTTTTTTGGTCAAAACACTTCCCATACTTCAAACAACTGAAACACGTCACCTAAGACCGTTAGTTTAAACACGCAAACAAATAAACGAATCATCATATCTCTCTCCTCTCTCTCTTTCTCTCTCTCCACATTTACAATGCAAAAAGAGAAGACACATTTAGATTCTATCGTAATGATTATAGAATCCAAATCCTGCATATGATATTGGCTGTCTTTTATAATTAATTACTAGAGATGGTGGGTGCAACAGTGAGATTGATTCAAAACAGTATGGCTGCAACTACCTCGGGGAAGACGACGTCGTATGCATCATCATCCTCAGTGTTTTCCAACTACCCTTTAATATCTGCCATCATAGCTTTCGCTCTTGCTCAATTCATTAAAGTTTTCACCTCCTGGTACAACACTTTTCTGTGAATTGTTTATTGTTTGTAATTTATTCTTATTTTGTTTAATTTCAAGAATTTTTGAAGTTTAGATCTGATTTAATATATGAATGTTCTAACTGTTATGTTTTATGTGAATTAATGTGTGATTTGCCAAAAGATGGTGTTTGACTTTTTTCAATTCCTTAGTTTTACGACTCGTGCTTCTCTTCGGCAAATGGCCATCCGGTCCACTAATATACATGTGGGGCTCATTTGTATTTTAGGGTCATCCTTTGTTGCAAGCAAGAATTTCTCTAGATTCAGATACACCACATTCAATGCAATGCCACTTTAGCTTCTTACTATTATTATTTTTATTATTTTGGTTAATTATGTGCCGGATTGTTATCCAAAAATTCCAAACCTACAAGCGAGATTAGGCTTGGGAATAATGGTCTTCAATGAGATATATACTAGGTCCGAAATGGATAGCCCTATTGATCATTTAAATTCATAACACTAACTTATGAAACATGTGTGTCCCACTTTGTGGAACACTAAATGAGGTTATGCAGTTTTTTGTACTTATGATAACATGAGGTATGTTGGTTTTATCCTTACTAATAAAATTGGTCGGAATTGGAAAGAAAGAAAATGTAGTGAAGATTAACAAGCATATTCTGTTCATTCTGTAATCTTCTAGCTCAAAGTAGATACTAGCAATAAAAGATTGATGGAAATCAACTTCAGTATGGAAATTAATTCCTTAGAATGGCCTATATCTGGCTCCCTTTCTCTTTCTTTTTTTTTTTTTTTTTGGTTTTTGCCTTCATGTTTCAACTTTGTTACCTTCTTTTTTCTTTTCATTTTTCATTTGGGGCGCTGGGGGGTGGGGCAGGGGTCTTGATGATTGGTTGAAGTAGAAAGTTTTTCGGTCATTGAATCTTAGTTCTCGTGGTTACATTTGGATTACTTGACTCGGTGTAGTTTTGAGTACATTCTAAATAACATTTTGAAGTTATAAAGTATATAACTAGCTAAATGTTGCACATTTTACCCTCACAATCATTTTTAAGTATGAAAACCTGTTTACTTGTTTAGAAGGAGAATCATTACTCTGTTAATTTTTAGGGGTTTAATGTCTTGATAGCCTTGCAGGTATAAGGAAAGAAGATTGGATCTCATGAAACTAGTTGCATCTGGTGGTATGCCGTCATCCCATTCATCAACTGTGACTGCTCTTGCGGTGGCTGTCGGTTTGCAAGAAGGCTTTGGAGGATCAATCTTTGCAACTGCATTGGTTTTGGCATCTGTGGTTCGTATTTATGTTGCTTATAATACACTGGCCTTGAAGCTTTTCTTAAATATAAGTTAAATACTTGTAGATAAACTTTATTACATCTCTTAATCCATGTAGAATTTGAAAAACAAGTTGACGCTAATTTTGTTTTGTGTTAGTGTTTAATCTATCCATCAAATTGTACTATAATTTTAGGGGATTGTACCTCTTTTTTCTGTTCAATTACATAAGATAGTGATAGTTTGTTCACTTGTCTTCCTGCTAGTGAAGTTTAATGATATCTTATACAACACTTCAATTATCTTATCGTGCACTTTTCTTAAAGTTCACCATTCTTTGGCTATACACTTCATTTATTAAGATGTCTTACTTGAAGTATAATTACGTGCAATAATTTAAGGCAGAGTTTTCTTTTGGCAGGTGATGTACGATGCAACTGGTGTAAGATTACATGCCGGACGCCAAGCAGAGGTTTGTTACTTTTAGCTGCTGTTTGTGTGTTCCATGCGTCTCATACATATACTAGTGCACATACATTGGCTTAGTGTTTCTGTCTGGAACTTGATGGACAGTTTTGTGTTCACTAAGTGGACATGAAGAAACATTTTGCATGTCATATATTCAAAGAGATTGTCGAAATGTTCAATTAATTTTCTTAAGATAAATTTTACAGGTGTTGAATCAGATTGTTTATGAACTTCCTGCTGAGCATCCTCTTGCTGAGAGCAGACCGCTACGTGAACTTCTCGGTCACACCCCTCTACAGGTTCATTTTGAGCTTCAGATAATTGTTATTTTAAGATTATCCCTTCGATTTTCATTCTTCTTTTTCCTGTTTGCAACAGCTCAGATTCAGAATCTTAGTGGTCTATTGGCCGCTTTCCGGCAATTAGTCGAATCCTAGATGTAGAAATATTAAAAGGTGGACTTATGAGCAATACGGCTAATTATAATTATCGATCTGTCTCCAACTCTTGTTCCTGTATCTTTGTTGCTGAAATTATACATTATATTTTGATCAAATGCTAACAAGTAAGCTACATGAACATCTGAAAGAGAAACAACTCCTAGTTTCGCCCCTCCCTAAACTATTGAAAGATTTTTTTTTTTTTTTAAGAAAAAGAATGGAACAAAAAGCAAATGTTATGTAACTCGTCATCATCTTGTTGGCAAATGATACCAAATGGAGAGCATTTGGATGCTCAGTTTTAGAAAAAAATGAAGTACGGCAAATTCAATTTGTCTGGTATACATGGACAAAGTATTGCTTGAATTTCGTGTCCTTCAGGAGCTCATGGATCTCGCTCCATTCTAATGCCAAAAGAAGTTACAAGAATGGGTCTCCTTGCACTCTGACCTATTTCCTTGTACAGAGGTTTCAGCTCAAAGTCCTTTCCTTTATACAATTTACTCACCAGGGTAGATTTTGCCTTGTATTTCAATTTCTATATGAATATCCTTTAGATGGTGGATACTTTTTACTTTTCGAGTTTTTATGCACTGATTAATTGTCTAACATCATAAGGGTTAAATCCTGCTAGTTGTCGTTATACATCTTGAAATATATATGTAATTTAATTTTCTTATCAGAAGACGGTTCTCTCATCACTAAACGAGCACTTTATGCAGGTTGTTGCAGGTGGATTACTGGGACTGGCAACTGCAGTGACTGTGAGTTTGTTCGGCAGCTCTGGCAGTCGAGCGTGATGCTCAAGAAGATACCATCCGTAGCACTTGTGACGACTGGTTTGCTGCAATTATAGTTTGGAGGTTCAACTTGCTGATGCTCACCTTTCAACTTTGAACTGTTTGAGATTGTGTTCTCTGTTATTCAATTTGCATGTTTATGTATCCAAATTTCTATATTCCATTTAAACGGAAGTCGCGTTAAAAGGCTCATTAGTTGGTTGATACTTGATACATAGTAAATATATACGAAGTTATCCACTACATGCAAGGGGATTACCATAGACGTCTCTTAACATTTCTTGATACACTTGTAGCTGCCCTTTTTTTTGGGTACAATGTAGGCGGAAGCCGTAGTTCAAACTCAGAACTTCTCATATACTTGTAGTAGTTAAATCACTAGAATATTGGTCAATTGTTTGCCCTTTTATTTTGTGGACATGAAATCAGGGTATCATTGTCTCACCATGCCTCCTGCCTCTTAATTGCATTCATTTGAATGGTTCATCATTTACATGTCTAAGGTTTGGCATATGAGTGTCGAGAAATATCTTTTAGTGCTGAGATGAGGTTATGATGGAAAATTGTCCTATTCAGCTGTCGGAATGTACCGGCTAAGAGGGGGATGCCCCACACATGTGGGGCCCACACCACATGTAAGAGCCGGACAAAATCCAGCAACTGAATAAGAGTCTTTCCCGCTTATGATAGCTGAAACAAAATTGATCAAGTTAATTAACAAAAAAAAAACAAAATTGATCAAGTCTTTGTTGTAGTTTCTGGACCACTTATGAAACATCCATTTTTTGAGGTTACACGTTAGCTCTGTAATAGCGTAATAGTATAATAAACTCGTACAAGTTATAACAATGTGTCGGAGGCCTTTTGCACTACCCACTATAAATAATAACTTATTTTGTTCCCCCTGTTTAAGTTTGTCAAAGATTGAGCAATAGGAAGAAAATCAGTCTAATCTCAGGTAAATCACAGTCGAAGTCATAAGAGAAATAACAATTTTATTGGAAGCACCCACCGGTCAAGCCATTGGCTAATGCCAATTGTGGAAGCTTACAGAAAAGTAACTTTTTGAAGTTGTGAAAACAGTTCACTGCTAGTTCTTTCACTGTGCCTAATACCCAGAGATTTTCATTCTTCGAGTCATCACAACAATTTATTCAGAATGATCTGCATCAATGTAACAAAGAAGCCATTATTTGACTGCATGACTCCATGATGTATCTCATCATCCACATTATTAGATCTGCAGGTGTATTGCACTATGCATTACTGGCATCCAATCCAAAAATGGTGCTGAAAACTTGTTTCATCTCCAGAATCGGATCGTTTATGTTTCCAGACTTGGATCACCAAGCGATATGCTCGTCAGGCCTCACCAAAACCGCTCCTCTATCTGACATCTTGCATAGATTCCACCAAGAAGGTGAAGTTGGTGATCTCTTGACTTCCACAACATTTATGAAGTTCTTCCAGGGCATTAATGGAGCATCACTTGTGCCATTCCCATCAATGGTGTTCTCTGGCCGCACCACACATACCTTCAAAGGAACTTTAATTTCCTTAGCCACCTTGAATGCAGCTTGAGCTAGATGATAGGACTCTTTGACTGGTGATATAATGAGAAGAAACTCAACCTTATCAACTGAGACAAGATCCAGAGTGGAAAATGTGTTCTGCAGAAAAGAAAAAAATATTTCAGGTTTACTGCAGGATTACTCATAGATGATGTTGTAATGTCGTACGTGAAAGACATGATATGAGTTTGGCTTATAAGTTAACCTAATTTATAACTCGCGTTAACTATTTGACTTGGATGAAATTTGATCGAAACAATTATTCTCAAGTCTATAATACGTGTCTAACTTGGAATACCTTGCTTGATAGATTGGATAACAGCCTAACATTCATATGAGGCAGCCTTGACCCTGGATCTGTGGATGGAACATAGTCTCTCCTACGTCCAGTAGGTGATTCTAATGCATCGAACATGTTATCTCCATCAGACACCAATGTTCCTTTCTGGTACCTAATATGGATAGCATAAAACTTTAGGTAATCATATAATACCATACGTAGTCTCACCTTGCAATTTAATAGAAATATCATGACCTTCACGTCACACTGCTACATATCTTATTGTTCTGCCAAGAATCTCCTTCTAAATGAACGATTTGTTAAACTGAAAAAAGAACACTTAACAGAAACCTAAATCTTCAGCAGGGAATTGAAGTTGAATGCTCTCCCCATCTTCAAATATTTGTTTTAATTTAGTAAGCTTTGAATATCCAATAGGATTTTTTTTCATTCAAGACAAAATCTGAAGGTTGCAAACTAAATATGCTAAAAATTCCACATAAAATCGCCTTCTGTAGTCCGGATGGGAAAATGGCTTTGTAAAATTCATCATATAAAAATTGGGTTAAAACCATTTTAGTCCCTGAGGTTTGCACTAAAGACCAAATTGGTCCTTGAGATATGCAAAAAGCCCAATTTAGTCCCTGCTGTTAGTTTTTTATTAACGATCAACCTATTGACCGTGTAAAATGACGCTCATGCCCTTGTCTTTTAAATTTTTGCTAATGTGTTAAACAAAAAAAAAACATGATAGCCGTTGAAAATCCAACGACTATTTTACGTTGTTCTTCCTGCCATGCCTGTAATGCATGGCCAACCAAAAAAAAAAAAAAAAGCAATCTCATGGACGCTATATTCCAACAGCTAAAACCCAACAACTATCATGTTTTTTTTTTTTTTGTTTAACTCATTAGCAAAAATTTTAAAAACAAGGGCATGAGTATCATTTTACACGGTCAATAGGTTGACCGTTAATAGAAAACTAACAGCAGGGAATAAATTGGACTTTTTGCATACCCCAGGGACTAATTTGATCTTTAGTGCAAACCTCAAGGACTAATATGGTTTTTACCCTATAAAAATTAGTATGCAGTGTAATGGATTCATAATCTGGATCTTTAATTATAAAAGCTCACCTGCATTTCCAATGGTTGGATCAAGACCAAGTGTAGCCGGAATTGGACACTAAGTGCTGTGTTGAAATTGGCAATCTACAAAATTCAAGATAATATACAGTTATATGAAAGGGTGGAGTCAGGAGTTTTCTCTAGTGGGGGCTTTAATTATACAATTAAACACTTATATATAAATAATCTTTTTAATAGGGGCTGAATTAATTTTTCAACTTAAAAATATCTTAAAAATACACACATTTTTTAATAAAATTTGAGTTGAGTGGGGGTTGCAACCCCCACAATCTTAAGAATGGCTCCGCCACTGGTTATATGACAATTTTTTAAGTTAAGACTGAAATTATAGTTACCAGGTTCGTGGTACGGTCCGAATTATGGTATGCATTTGGGTACGATGTACGACACTTAAGTAGCGATTTGTATACTTGAATGGTTTTGGGCAGGAATGGAATGAGTCAATGAATGAAATGAAATTGGGAATGGAATGAACTTGAAAATGAGAATGACAGGTTTGGTATGCTTTAAGAAATAAGAGTAGTAATGTGAATGACTTGTATAATATGACATAATTGCCCTTTTATTATTATAGTATTAAAAATAAGAAAAAATATAAATATAACCGCAAACAAAATAAACAAAAATAATAATAATAATAATAATAATAATAATAATAATAATAATAACAATAATAATAATAACAAAATAAAAATAATAAATAATAAATAATAAATAATAAATAATAATAATAAAACCAATTTAAAAATGATAAAAATAAAAATAATAATTATTATTAATAACAAAATAAAAATAAAAATAATAATAACAACAACAATTATTATTATTATTTTTATTATTATTATTATCATTATTAAATTGGTATTATTATTATTTTTGTTTTTGTTTTTATTTTATCATTATTATTATTATTAGTATTTTTATTATTATTATTTTAATCACTATTATTATTTTTTATTTTTGTTATTATTATTATTTTATTTATTATTATTATTATTATTATCATTTTTATTATTATTATTATTATTATTATTATTATTATTATTATTATTATTTTTATAATAATATTATTATATTTTTAATAATTATTATTATATTTTTAATTATTATTATTATTATTATAAAACAAATTATTTATAAAAGTCATGTTAAGGGTATGGTAGTGAAGTTGATTCTCAAACACATGGGAATGGGTCATTCCCATGTATTTGGTTTGTAATGACTATTCCCATGTATGTGGGAATGAGATTCCCTTGAGAATGACATTCCCAAATTCATTCCTCATACCAAACATGGAAATTAAAATAGAATTGAGAATGTCATTTCATTCTTAACTTATTCCCACATACCAATCACTACCTTAGAAGTTCTTAAACTTCTGTTGTATGCTAATTGAATTCATTGTACATCGTAAAAAAGTATTAGGTTCAATTATCAAATATTATGTAGAGCAATAATATTTTATGTTTACTAATTACTAAAATCAATTTGTTGTGAAGTTTAGTCTAAAGTTTAAAATCTAATTTTAACGGCTATGATAATTTTTTAATATTGTATATCAAGTATAAACCAAAAAGCAAACTAGAAAATTTTTATATCTTAAAAAAGGTACTCTACATAGTAGTATATCTAATAGGAATTTAGGTTCTATGATCTCTTTCCTTATATTTCTGGTAAAATTTGCATACTATTTGGGTCACCAACTTTTTTTTTTTTGCTAAATGCAAGTGGGTGTATATTATAATTCAAAAATAATTACATAATTGTCAAATAAAATCACCAGAAATGGCGCTCGTCAATGTTTCAAGCCCTGCAAATGGCTTGGTTCAAAAGAGAAAATTTAACTTTTCTAATTTTATACATTTTAGTTCGGACATCAAAGATAATTCTTGAAAATATATCGTCTTCAGTAAGCATTTCGTTACTGTACAAACGCCTATTCCTTTCCTTCCACAAATGGTAAACGAAAGCTCCGAGAAAATGTTTCATCGTGGTAGCTTGGAAATTAGACAAGGAAGCAATATGGTCGAACCATTGCATAATGTCATTCCAGTTGGTGATAGATGGTGGTCCCAATTTTAATGAACTGGAACGCGAATACAACGTTTTCTTACACAAATATACCACAAATTGTGACGTGCAAACCGATATACAGTTCCGGGGATAGGACAAATTTGATAACTATGAACTGAACATACAATTTTATTTAAATATACACAAGAAATAAAATCAGTACCTGCTTTCTTTCCATTTCATAAGTGGAAAGGAAAGATACTGGAGCTATACCCTGAAGTATAGAGGCCAATTTCCGGGCAAGGTTATGAGCATCTTGAATGCCGGTATTCATACTTGCAAATTACACATAGGACATTTAAGTGTTTCTTTAGTTGTTAATAATATATATCATTGAAATTGTATCGCTCGAACTTCATATCTTAATAGGTATCTTATGTGATTTTATGTGGCAAGTGTTACATGTAACGAATATTCATTTTGAAAAAGATAAATGGTGTGACATTTGAGACAGAAGAGGTGAAGAGTAAGTAATACATGATATAAGAGATGACATACAATATTACTCATGTATAGGATTTGTATTCGTTATTTTTCTCTTCCCTTACTTTGATCTTTAATTTTTCTCGGTTTAAACAATGGTTGCCTGTGACCTGAACATCTCGCAAGAAGTAGATTACCTAATGATTAGAAGAATTAATAGGTCACAGAAATGCGACATCCCGTCTAATATAGATTTTGTAAGAGATATGTGTTTATTTTATAATGATTTGGATTCATTGTTAGTATTAACACGGGCTCAAGTATTTTGGCTAGTTAATTAGACTCAATATGTTAGTAGTCCAATAGATGAGTCCCGGCCATAACAAAAAATTTCAGCATGAAAGGTGTTTCGCACCAAAACCACCAGAAGGAAGAAACACATGAGCCGCATCACCAGCAAGTATAATTCTGTTGTCACTGGATACAAATTTCTCTGCAACTTGAGCATGTATCACCCATGACCTTCTGTCTAATATATTTAAGTCTGCAAGCTCTCGGCCAACTGATTTGGAGATTAACCTCTCACATATCTACACAAGATGAAGATTTTAATATAACAATTACAATGAAGAAGCACAATAAACCTCTATCTAAATTAATGTTCAACAATCAAGTTACTAAATGGTCTTGGGTTTAAGTCTTAGTGTTACTCATTTAAAAAATAAAAAAATTATTCACATGCAAGACTCCAAAAGAATCATGTCGCGCCTATGTGTGAAGAGATGTATTGAAGATAATAAATAAATAGGGTTAAATTCACTTTGTAACCCTATCATTAAATGTTCTGACACTTATTATCCTTCATTTTTTAAAACCGCTACTTATTAACCCTCCGGTCAACTTTCGTTAAAAAATTAATAAAATAGTATTATTGTTTATATTTCTGAACAAATATAACCCTTCCATCAAAACACACACACCCATCCACGAAACAGACACGCATACACTCTCTTCTTCGTCATTAATAACAGTGACACTCTCCCTTCTTCTTCATTCTTCATCATCAACAAACACACACACTTGATCCCAAAAAAAAAAAATATATATACACAACCTTGCAAGATTCGTGACTACTTGAGGAAAGGGCAAGCATAACAACTTTTCAAGATTCGTGGAAGCTGGCATGGATTTAGTGATTAAATGGTTATATATAGAATAGGCCTGGGGAAGATTTAAGATTCAGATTATATTCTATTTTGTTTTCTTGTTAAGGTGGCTCCTTTAGCCAATTGTAGTTGAAAGCTTTTGTTGAATTCCAGAAAATGCTCATAGTCAGCCATTGACGTGAGCTTCACTTACATACTCCTTTCCAATTGTTCTTGCTTTATATTTGGTCATTACATATTTGGTGCTTTCATTCACGTACTCCATATGGCAGAAGGTACATGCTTGAAAACATTTTTCTTCTTCATCAAGCACACACAGACATATAGTCACGCAGCCACACACATCAAACACACACACACACAGAGTCACAGTCATACACACACCAAACACATACACAGTAACAAACACACACAGTAACAAACACCAACACACACATAGTCACATACACCAATATACACACGCAGTCATACACTGCCACACATACGAACACCAAACACACGCTTCTGCAGCTAGCCATTCGCGGAGATGAAGAGCTTGACACACTCATCAAAGGGACCATTGCTGGTGGTGGTGTCATTCCTCACATTCACAGATCCCTCATCAACAAAACCACTAAAGATTGAGCTTTGTCTCTCTAGATTTTTGTTTAGTGTTGGGGGTTCAAGATGAATCAGTCGCGGGGGTTGGGGGTTAGGAGATATCAACCCTGGAGGGGTTTGGGGGTTCGGTGTTTAGGATAGATTAGATTGAGATTGGGATTGGGGTTATTGTTTTAGTATTATAGAGCGTCAATGTTTTTGTAGACTCTCAAAATTTATAATTAAGATCAAGTGACTTTTATCTATGCAGATCTATGACTTAGATCATGTGATAATTATGTGGCTTTCACCTTCATAGATCTATGACTTTGATCACGTGATTTTTATCTCTATAATCTCTTTTCTAAGGTGCACACTAGCAACTCACCCTAATCCAGATGACTTAGAAGATGATTGTGATGCTTTTGAGAGTAGTGAAAGCACAGGCCAAGCACTTCTAGGGTTCCTTTTGGCAAGACTATTTTAATGTAGTTCAATTTGGACATATTGTGATATGGACTTGAGTTAATCCAAATCTAATTCACTATTAAGAATGAGGCTTAAGTCTTGACTAGATTTTGACAATTTCAGTTTCCGATGAGCATATTATCACTGTTACATGGTCCAAAAACATTTGGCTCATTATGCAATCCAACCCAAGAGATACAAATGTTCAAGTTCATATAATTTTCAAGCTTGTCTCGCCCATACAGTAAAATATACCTCGGGACTGAAGTCGTCCAGCTTCTGTTGAGGTGGATAAAAGGGTACGTATAAAGTAAGTAGTGTTAGAAGAAATAGGATCTTGATCTGATGTGTGTAATATGAAAAATGATCGTACATTATATATATATACCTTGATATAATTTGAATTGCCTTTGAATAGTGGAATATAGCATATAAACTTGACATATATACATCTTTAATTGTATATACCTTGATTTACTTCTTTTAACGGTGTATATCTTAAATCACACCTTGAATGACTTAGAAAATAATGATGAAGTTCCAAGATATATGGAGGTATTGCTTTGATTCTTCGTCATATTTATGTTCGTCAATTAACGGGAATAACCAAACTTTTCTGTGTGTGTGACTAGGAAGAAGCACCAGGACACGAGTCTATTCAGGGGCAGATGCATAAAGGTGCAGACCTGGCTGATATGAGAAAATGTTAAAAAATTTATATATTTTTTATAAAAAAAATTAAATACTTATATATATTTAGTTAAAAAAATTAATTAGGTCATATCAACTTTCAAAGGTCCCAGATACAACGTTGCATTAGATATAATATCTATGTCTACTATTTTTTATTGTCTTTTCATGAATCTACGAAATATACTTGAATGGAAGCTTATGCATGAGTTGTTTTATTTATTTATTTTATTCAATGAAAATTTAACGTCGTACAATATAATTAACGAGACTTGAGTTTAAAACATTTGACACACAACGAATAATTTTATCATTGAACTAAAATCCTAATAGCCGATTATATATGAATGAGTTTTGCTCTAATTATTGAAACATCCCAATTTTTTACGTGTTTTTTGTGGTCATTAATGCCGCATTAGACACATGGTCGAATAGTAACTTAAAGGCACTTCTTACAAATGTGCGAAAAGCAATGTAAGGATTCACAAAAAGCGTGTTGGAACCACTAATCGTATAGGACATATCACACATATTACCATTTTAAAAGCAAACAACTTGGGCTCCGTTTGTTTGCTGTAAAATAATTTATTAGAAAAAAATATTTTAAAAAAAAATATAATATTAAAAAATATTTTTTGTTATTTGGATGTACAGTGAGTTCCGTAAAATATTTTCTTTTTTCAAATGACATGAAAATATTTTTCCAAATTTTGTAGTAGTTTTAATTGTTGACCAAAAAATATTTTACAGTTAACTAATTTTTTAGTATTACCAAATACCGAAAAATTAAGCAAAAGCAGCAGCAATTGATTGAAAAATATTTTTCAGTTGATCAATTTTTTGATGTTACCAAATACTAAAAAATTAAAAAAATATTTTTATGAAAAATATTTTTCGACAAACAAACGGAGGTTTGAATACAAATTTAGGTTTTCATGAGCAATAGGAACCGAACATTTAATATTGGAGGGGTTAAGATTCAAATAAGAAGATTAATAACAAAAAATAAAAATAAAAAAGATTAATAACTTTTTTTTGATGATACAATATAAATTTTTTTTTGAAAAAAAAAAACCTTGAGGGGCTTCGGCCCCCGCCAGCCCCTAGCTCTGGCCCCGTACACACAAGTGGAATCCCATAAAAAAAAAAATTAAAAAAAAAATCATGAGAAATAAAAAAGAAAAAGCAGTACCTGCAAAATAAACTCCCCTTGCTTCAGATCATGAGCAACAAGAACACATACAGCTTCAGGATTGAAGATGAATAAGAGCATGCCTGGTCTCTCCTTTATCAAATAGTGTCCCAATTCTTGGCTGAAAAAATGGATACTTACAAACTTTTGCAAGTCCCTTTCACCTTCCATGTCTATATCTGCAAGCTTTCGGATTCTGCTTCTTGCACCATCTGTACCAATAAGAAAATTACAATGGATATCTTTCTGCAGACATTTTCCTTGATCATTCTCAAAAGAAACAGTTGCTGTAACACCATGGTCTGCAGCCCTGATTGAGATGCATTCATTCCCCATTAATACCTCTCTCTCCTTAACACCTTCAGAGTTTTCAATATGAAAGCCGAGGTTCTCCAGCTTGTTTAGTAGCAAATTATGCAGTTTGTATTGCGACAAGTTAGCAACAGACACTGGGCTCACAGATTGATCAACATCTGCAGGTGATAGAAATTGCAATATGATCAGCACCATATTAAGTATATTATCTTTAATTAACACCACAGCCTCCTCACGTGCCGATGGGATTCAATTTATTTTGAACTTTGTACGTAAATAATATTTTTGCTTTTAAATGGGTGGTAGTCTGGGCTCTCATATATATTATCAGGGACGAATTTAAAATTTTTGTTAGTAAAGGCTAATATTACACAATTTAACACTCGTATATAAAAAATTATTTTCAATGGATGCTAAATTAATTTTTCAGCCTATAAATACATTCAAAATATGCATATTTAAAAAAAAAATTAAAATGAGCGAGGGTTACAAATAAATATAGCTCCGTAGCTTTGTAACCAACTCATCTAAAATATCTTAGGTCCGTCTTCTCAGCACAACCCTGAAGTTATTTTACATATTTAATAACAATAAGTCAACAACATAAAATTTGTCACTTGACCCCACAAATATAGTCCAAAACCATATGCAAAATCAATAAAATTTTCATGCATACTCCCATAATATTTCTTAGTATAATATAACACCAATGTTTGCTTACAAGACACCAAAATATAATATTCATGTGATAGTTTCAATCTATAAATACATTATATTCTGCCATTGAATTGATTTTAAACTACAAAAATAGAGGAAACGTGTTTTTTGGTGGGTGAATTGAATGGCTAAGAAGAGAATAAAATGTTAGTTAGGAGAAGATTCTTATCTTTGAAAAGCTTCGAGATATATATTATAAATATTACCTTGAGGTTGAATATGATCAACTGCACCAAGAAGACGGCCAGTGAGTGAAGTACAATACACATACTTCCTCCAATAATCTAGAGGTGTTCGAGTCTTTTGAATATCATTAGCTAAACCATCCAATCTCCGAATTGCACGTATATATATATGAATTCTACATCAAAATTCAAGCTCCATTTAAAGTTAATATATAAAACCCATAAACTTATCCTGATAAATCATTATGATATCCACATGCATAGCGTTTAAATACATGCACCTTACTTTTATTGTTTGAGAGACTGTTATTACGACTCGAACTGAAACTAAAACTAACTCATCAGATTAATAATAAAAGAAGAAAAAAGAGATTAACCAACCTCCATAGACCTATTGTTTATGAAATGTGCTTGTGGATGTTTCGAAAAGGCTTTTCTTTTCTCCAAAACAGCACATTTGACCCCTACATAAGAGTTATGAAACTAGGGGTTAATTAACCAAGGGTCTTATAAGGTATATATACTTTAAATTGAGTTATGAGATTTTCGAGTTCCAATCTTGTTGTCATCGTACTTTCACACGAGACAGGTGAATTGGTCCGAAGTACTACTTGACCGACAACTCAAAAAAAGTATATTAAAAACACGTAAAAGGGGTAATGAGAAATCGGGTTAAGATCATTGTTACCAAGTTTGGTTAAAATAATGGAGAGAACAAGGCCAGTAGGGCCTGCACCAACGATCAGGACCGGCAAAATTGAATCATCACCGTTGACTTTGTTGTTTAAGTGATCTGATAAGTTCCTTTTTTGTATATGCTTGAATGGAAGTGTTGTAGTTTTGCAGTGTCCATGCAACCTTCTTCTTAACCCCAAAACACCCATCACACACACACACACACACACACAAAAAGAATGAAATGCGAGAAAGCAGCTGTTAGTTCACTGAGAGCTGCAAAGCTTAACTTATATCATTTTTTACGTCTACCCTGATCGTCTATAAAATGTTAAAAATGTAAAAAATCTTCAAAAACATGTAGTTAACTTAGTGGTTAATCACAATTATTAATATGTTGAGGGTGTGGGCTCAAGTCACTATAATTATATTTTTTTTGCCAGTTTTTTGCTGGTATGTGTGTGTCTATTCTATTTGTTTTGATTTTATTTTTCTATTAGATAGATAAATATAGCTTTGAGGTACTTCGTATTATGCTTGTTTTGATTTTTTTTTTTAATAACTGTAAAAATTGGGTAACACGGTACAAAAACTACTATATAGAAAAAAAAATTTCAGCCCCTCCAACATTAGATTTCAGGCTATGTCCTTGATCATCTTAATTTGGTTCTAAACTTGGAGCATAACAACCCTTTTAATAAATTTATTCTACTTTTCTCATAAATGTATGCAGAAGTCATGGAGTAGTTGATCAATCAATTTTTACCTCACAGTCAATTGCATGCATCATTTCGTTTGTATTACCTTCTTTAATTATATTGCATGAGCTTTCATTCTTTTCCGTCATGACCTTATTGGGTCTATATCCCATGATCACAAATTTTATTGTGCAATAATACTCCGTAATGCATGCTCCAGAGAGTCAAGAGTTAAACAATATTTATAATAAAAAAATACAAATTCAAATTCAAGACCTTTAATAATAATAAATTGCTATCCAAATATTTTACCCAAACACTCCACGGTCGAGAATGACGCTTGTTTTTTCCATTGGCAAAAGGTGAAATCTGAAGAGCGCGTCCAACTTATCCGCTTCTTGCACTTCTCTTCTGCTTAAAGAAAAATCAAATTTAGTTTGTTGAAAATTCAATAAATTTTTAGCACAGTTGCTAGTTTCATTCACTGGTTTATAGACCTCCAAATTTGACCATGCAAATTCGAGTTTTAATCGCGTACTTAAAAGGGATCACCTTTCTTAAATCTACAAGAGAACCACAATTTGATTATGAATACCAATAGGCCTTTGGTTTAATTATATGCCTCTTGTTGTGACGTTGTAACTGTGAAAGATTACGGGATCAATTTTTGTGAGTGATTTTATTTGAAATGTGTTATATAACTTAAGTCTCCCTTAAATAAAACAATAATAATAATTATGAATAGAACAACATTTAAGATCTCTAAAAGATATTAATGCTTCCTATACACAAATTCTTCACAAAAAAACAAGTCCAAATTACAAAAAATGGGAATTTGGATGCCTCTAATTAATATGTAATTGAAGGATCCTGTAATTACTTTACATTGAGTAACACATCACTTCTATAGTTTTATTTAGAATAAATGGTTAAATTTATGTCATTTCACAATTCATTTATGTTTCACATCAAAACGACTATCATTCAAATTGGTAGCACATGCTTGGGAAATTACTCCATACATGGAAGGGTTTCGAGTATCATAGTAGAGTTGTATCCAACCCTTTGATGTATGAAAACCACGAAATGGTTGTGTGCGTAAGTTTCTAACGATATGCCATGTCCACTCCACGTGGTTTCAGACCAATCATTAATTATAATTTCTTATTCAGTAGTGAGAAGTACTATTTTTTTTTTTTTTTTGGGGGTCAAAGAGAAGTTCTAGCGAGTGTCTCGATTTTTGCTCCCTTTCCTCCTTAGCTGTACAAGGACTAAAGAAGGCCAAAAATTGAGAAATCTATGAAAGAAATAAACAAGAAGGAAGAAGACTTTCAAGATTTTAACGTGATTCTGACAAAATTTATGTCCACAAATGAAAAATAACGAATTTCTTTAATTTACAGATTATAATAATTCAAGATGTCCCTCAATTCAAATCCCTATTACGATTTACACTCTATTCTAGAAGAGAAGAAATGGTGAATAATGGTAATTGGATTGGGAGAAACGTGAAGTATACAATATTAATTGATTGTGAAAGTATATACATATATATTATACGGAGGGAGAGGAGATTTAAGCGGTTATAAGTCAAAGTTGAGTTTTACAGGTTTGTGTAATGAGTAAATTATGTATATAGTTCTTATTGTTTACATTTTTTTTTTTAAGTTGATCTTTAATATTTTTAAAAAATCATATTAGTCCCTAATATTTATAAGAGTGATTCAAAATAGTCTTTATTATTTTCAAAAAATTTTAATTTAGTCCCCAAATAGGATTACATGTAGAGACTAAATTGAATTTTTTTTAAAAAATAATAGAGACTAAATTAAATTTTTTGAAAAATAATAAGGACTAAAACGGCTAATTTTGAACAATAACGACCATTTTGAATCACTTTTATAAATATTAGGGACTACTATAAATCTTTTGAAATATTAGACACTAAATTAAAAATATATATAAATTATAGGGACTAAATGTGAAATTTACCCTTTATGTAAACACCCCCATTGTTCTTGCGACTCGTCGAACTTGACACAACATGACAACTTATTCTAAACTCGAGAAAATGATATATATAATGCGAGGCTAGATTTGAAATTCCCATAAACTTTTATTGATCTTTGAGTCATCATAGCCATTTATTCTCGAATGATCTGCCTCTTCGTAACAAAGAAATTATTACATTGATAATATTTAAACTGCATAACTTCCTCATCCATGCAACATAGACATTATTATAGCTTGTTTATAGAAAACTTTTCAAAAAGTTGATCAGCCTCTCTAGTATATGGAGTGAGCCCCATAAATGTAGGGTCCATTTTATGTGAG
Source organism: Ehretia macrophylla (assembly GCA_037974665.1). Taxonomy (NCBI): domain Eukaryota; kingdom Viridiplantae; phylum Streptophyta; class Magnoliopsida; order Boraginales; family Ehretiaceae; genus Ehretia; species Ehretia macrophylla. Next base: position 44,803,537 of record CM075783.1, read on the forward strand.
TGGTGTTTTGATCCGTCAGACTTTTTGAAGAGTTTTCTCTTATTAAATGGAATACTATGTGCTGCAAGCATCCAGTCCAAATATGATGTTAAAAACTTGTTTCATCTCTAAAATTGGATCATTTATGTTTCCTGACTTGGATTGCCAAGCAACATGCTCATCAGGCCTCACCAAAATAGCTCCTTTATCTGTCATCTTGCATAAATTCCACCAAGAAGGTGAAGTTGATGATCTCTTGACTTCCACAACATCTATGAAGTTTTTCCAGGGCATTAATGGAGCATCACTTGTGCCATTCCCATCAACGGTGTTCTCTGGCCACACCACACATACCTTGAGGGGAACTATAATTCCCTCAGCCACCATGAATGCAGCTTGAGCTAGGTCATAGGACTCTTTGACTGGTGCTATAATGAGAAGAAACTCAACCTTTTCAACTGAGACAAGATCCAGAGTAGATAATGTGTCGACCTGCAGAAATATCTAACTGAAATTATAAATTTAAAGATGCAAAGCACAGATTTCAGGTTGCCTTCAGGATTATAAAAACTCTTAGATATTGTAGAGATGTTGTAATGTTGTGAGACACATGATACGAGTTTGGTTTATGTTGAAATTAATAGACTTTCAAGAAAACACTCTCAAAATATCATATAGTTATATGTAGATTTTATTTTCAAAATATTACAAGATATTGATAAGAGTAAGAAATATCTTGTATGTAGAATGTTCTATGAAAAATCAAAGCTAAAAATATCTACCCTAGGGTCTAATATTTTGTAAGATAAGTTTTAAAAAGCTCCAACACTAGCTAGAGTGCAGCCAATTACAAAAATTCTAAATCTAGAAGTAGTAAGCTACTCCATAAAGCCATGATATCCAAATAATGTTGGATTCATGGTGTTCCAACAACAAATATTTTAACTACTCCCGCTTTTAATCAATGAAGGTCCACAAATTTGTCTTTGTCTCATTTTCAACCGTTTATAAATTAGTGTTGTACGATGGAATAAAAACTCCAACTAACCATTTTTTATCTAATTGATATTTGGCGACATTATTTTAACATGCAACTATATTCTTGAAACTCAAATCGAACTTAGAATACCTTGCTAAACAGATTCGACAACAGCCTAACATTCATGTGAGGCAACCTTGATCCAGGATCTGTGGAGGTAACATAGTCTCTCCTCCGTCTAGTAGGTGATTCTGAGGCATTGAACATGCTATTACCATCAGACACCAGTGCTCCTTTGAAGTACCTAACATGGATGCGTAAAGCTTTAGGCAATCGTATAGCATAAGTCCGAATCTCGAGATATTATACTTATCACATAAGAACACTGCATCAGAAAGCAAGATTTTCCCTTGTATTTTTATAAAGATTCTGGGAGGACTCTTAACTAACTTGCATGGAGAGCTAAACTAAGAATTTGAAAGGGTAGTATGGTGAACGAAACTTCTACCATAAAAGGGTTAGTTCCTTGGCTCTATAACATAGTCTTACCTTGCAATTTAATTGACTATTTTCACAACTTAATATCATGACCTTTAGGTTTATTTTCTGGGGCGAAACTAGACCATTTAAGGTGGGGGCAAGCTCAAAGAAAAAAAAAAAAACACATGTATTTTTTTTTTTTTAAAATGCTAGGGTCCCCTCCCCTAATTTTTTACATTTGTTTATTATCAATCTTCTTAATTGAATTTTGGCCGTCTAAGATCAAATTTATAGTTCTGCCCCTACATATCTTAACATTTTGTTAAGACTCCTCTTCTAAACTTACAATCTGTTAAACAAAAACATGGAACACACTAACCTGAAACCTAAATCCTCAGCAGGGAATTGAAGTTGAAGGCTCTCTCCACTTTCAAAAATCTGTTTTAGTTTAGTAAGCCTTGAATATCCAAGAGGATTTTTCTCATTTAGGACAAATTCTGAAAGCTGCAAACTCAATATGCTAAACATGCCACGTAAAATCGCTCTTTGTAGTCCAGATGGCAAAATGGAGCCTATCATACTATTAATACCTTGGTATACTGTAAAATACATCAAATAATAATTAGCAAGCAATGCGGTGAATTCATAATCAAGACTATTATAAAAGCTTACCTGCATTTATTATGGTTGGAGCAAGGCCAAGTGCAACATGAACTTCCATTAGTATGTTGAGGTTTTGGGTACTGAGTGCTGTGTTAAAACTGGCAATCTGAAAAGTTCAAGACAAGACATAAAAATAAATGCCAATTTTACAACTTAATATATACATATATTTTAGGGCAAATTTCACAAATAGTTCTTATTGTTGATACTTTTTTTTTTTTCATTCCCATTATTTTAAAGATGATGTCTTTGATCCCTAATGTTTACGCTTTTTTCAATTTTATTCCTATTGTTTCAAAAGAGATCCGTCTAATCCCCAAAGTTTACAAATTTTTTTAATTTACTCTCTAATATTTTCAATTATTTTAAATCTAGTCCCTAAAGTTTCATGTACAGGTCACAAAATAAAATTTACAGCAGGGACTAAATTGAATTTTTTTTTTGAACTTTGGGGACTAAGCGCAATACTTTTGAAATAATGAAAATAAAATTGAAAGAAAGTATAAATATCGGGTAAATTGAAACTTTTTACAATCTTTGAAGACTAAATGCGTCACTTTTGAAACAATGAAGACAAAATTAAAAACAATAGAAATAATTAGGACCATTTGTGAAATTAACCCTATTTTCTATATATTGAAAATCAGTACCGGCTTTCTTTCTATTTCATAAGTGGAAAGAAAAGATACTGGAGCCATAGCCTGAAGTATAGAGGCCAATTTCCAACCCAGATTATGAGCATCTTGGATGCCGGTATTCAAACCTGTAAATAAGCAATTTTTGTACTCCAATTTCTAGGAAAGGTTATGGAAAGTAATTTATTATGCACAAAGTGTTTCAACTATATATACAATTTCAATGTTTTTAATAAGCTGTTTAACCAGTGACCAAAAAAAAAAAAAAAAAAAGCTGTTTAAGTACCAATGCAATTCTCAATCAATGACAAAGAACACCATAATCCTAAAACAAGAAAGGAAAAAAGTAAATGCATGGATATGTTACAAATTCCTGTTTCTTTTATTCGGTATTTATTTACCTCTTTTTTTTTTTTTGCTCGATAAATAAACATTTCATTCTACAACAAAATAAGAACAACAAACATGTACATCAAGACGGCCCCTCAAGGCACCAGATCAAGAAAAATAAATATTCCAATCCCTACATAAAATAATATTATCTAATGTACTCCTAAATTTACGAAACAAACTAACTTTATCTCTAACATCCGATAGGATTTTAGCAATAATTTGTTCCTCCATTTGTGGGTTATTAGAGTCAAAGACTCTGTCATTTCGCTCCAGCCAAATATTATAAATACAAGCATTGAAAGCAACCTTAGTAATTGTAGCCTTTAGACTACGACCTTTGGAAAGTAAGCTCAACTTTTGCATCAGCGATTCCCATCCAAGACTAAGATTGCCACTTCTAAGTCTGTAGAAACAGCTCTTTCTTTACTTTTAATCTTTCATTTTTTCTCGATTCACATATTTGTTTCTTGTAACCCTAAACGTAACTATTAGATTTTGGGACGGGTCGCCCAATATGGGTTGACCCACCCTAACCCATTTTGTATGAGTCAAAGAGAAGTTGTGGGAAGTTACATAACTTCCCACATCCTAATTTAAAAGAAAATAGAAAACGTCTGTTTTCTTCAGATGTTAGAAAAAGACAGAGTGTTGTCTTATCTGTTCTCTCACTCAATTTCTCTACTGGTTTACTATGTGTAAACCAACCATATCAAGAAGGCTATTAAGTTGTGGCAATTAATCCACTCCCTCGTGGTTTGGATTCCGATTCGCAGTACTTTAACGGTGGAACCAACGTGGCTTTTTTCTACAATTCTTTTGCTGCCACTATGAGGTAAGTATGCTTTATGGAATTATATTGGATACATATATTGTGTATTTAATTCCTACAGTGGTATCAGAGCCATATCGTTGGCTCTCCGTTAAAATTATGTGAATTTATAAGATTTATGCAATGAATATTGTGAATGATAATTTAATGTATAAGTGATTTGATTTATGTTAAAATCATGAGAATTTGTTTCTTTAATCACTGGTATATAATCTATGTGATTATACTTGAGAAAAATGCATAAATTAATTATTTCGCACATTTATTTTTCATAATTCTTGTGACAATTTTGGGCTTTTTGTATCTGTAACATGCTCCAAAAATTGTGATTTTGGTATGTATGGAACAGGCTCATCAAGAGCTTTTCGTGCATATATGGATCGTTAAATTTGGCCTTAAAATGCGAAAGTTATGATTTTTTGAAGATTTTTTGTAAATCTGAAAAAATTAGGACTAATGTGTGTTCTTTGTGTAGTGTGTGTGTATTGAAAAACATGAAACATGGCTGAATATAGATCTGAACATGGGACTAAGTGGGCCAATCAAGGACCACCACGTGACCATGATTTGGTGTGTTCTTTTTTTAATATTTATTTTTTTAAATATCAAATTTTGAATTTTTGAAATTAATTAATTTTTTTAAATTCAAAAATTTTAACTAACCACTAGTACCGCATGGCACGTAGGGCCAGCCACGTGGCACCACATGGTAATAATTTTGTGTTATTTATATGTTGACCTCATAACTTTGTGTTATTTATGGTTTAGTCCTATAACTTTGTATTATTTATGGTTTGATCTCATAACTTTGTATTATTTATGTTTTGACCCCATAACTTTATATTAATTACGGTTTAAACCCATACTTTTGTATTATTTATGGTTTGAACCCATAGCTTTGTATTATTTACTGGTTGATACCAAACTTTATATTATTTATAGTTTGACCTCATAGCTATGTATTATTTTTGATCTGGCCCATTACCTTAGTGGTAATTTAGTTTGTTACCTCATGTTCTTCTTTTGGCCTATTATCTTTGTAATAATAGTGTTTTGGACCCCATGTTTCTATTTTAGACCATTATCTTTGTGATAATGTCATCTTTGATCCCAATGTTCTCAATTAGGGCCATTATTTTTGTGATAATTGTGTTTTTGGCCCCTATTTCTCGCAAAGCAAGTACATAATTTAAATTAGTTTCAATTTAGACATGAAATCATGAGTGATTTCATTTAATTGCCCAAATTTCTTTGTGATTCAATTGTAATTATTACAATATAGGCATGAAATTTTTGTAGTTTCATTTAAATTCTAAAATTTATGTTATTTCATAGTATGAAATTTATGTCATTTCATCATACAACTTGTTGTGTACAATATTAATAGATGCTATGTGCACTATTAATTTTTGAAATTAATTGATTGGATCATTATATACTAAAGTTGTTTATTTTTCTGAGGACTTCAGTAGTCATTCGAGGATTGTGCGAGTTAAACAAACAGCAAGAAATACTCCCAACACTACTAATCATATGAACACACATTGTTGTGGGCCCAAAATGATTATCCCTTAAATCTTCTTATTTTTATAATTATATGATGGGATAATTTGATGTGCATGTGATAGTCATATGTGGTTTCATATATAATGTCAGACCGCACTCTTATTTCTCCTAACACATAGAACCAAAATGTGTCTTTTGGATCTCAATAAGTTTGAGATAGCTTTTGCGTGCCTAGTAGTCATGGTCTACATGTGTGAAGAGAATTGAATGTGTTAATTCTTGTGGACCAGACCGAGTTATGAACGGATGGAGAACATTGAGGAGTGCTTAATTATGTCTAACATTATTAGTTATTTATATGTTAAATACTTCTTCATGTTCATCTCATGATAATGTTTATATTTATCATCATACTCTTATTATAAGCTTGTACTACATATGTTATTGAATTAATAATTAGTTTATTAATCCTTTAACTGAGTAGGAGTTCTATGCATGTTAATCTATGTCGTTATCATATAGAACTTAGTTTTCCTAAAAACGTGAATTTGAGTAATTCGGTTTCTGGGAATGTTATTTTACTAGGGTGAGTTTAGTTGTACCTTTTAGATACCTGATTTATAGATGATGGTAGATTGTATTACGATCTACTAATTTTATATCTTGAATCTATTACTTACATTTAACACTTGATCTAGCAAAATTATTTAATATGTGCTAGTATTGAACATCCAATCGTCTATGTTAAGGTTATTAATAGTAATAGCCTAAAATATCATTATTGCCCTTCACCAAAGGAAAAATGACCTGTGATGATTGTAGTGGCATCATAAAGTTCAGAATATCCTTGAGGAACAACTAGGTGCTTGAATCACTGAGTTGTGTAGTGGTGAACCAAGTGGGTGTAACACTACTCAACATAAGAGGTAGAGGCCTATCAGGCTGAAAAAATGCCATTGCTCGCATTACGTTGCTGGGCATCGTGCATAATACCTCATTGCTTGTTACGAAATTTGACCTATTGATGTAAGGATTTCAAAAGCTTGAAAGAAAAGTTCAGTGGAATTTCTATTTTTAAGCTAAGTCAGCTTATATTGAATTCGACACATGCCGCGAATGTCTCAATGCTACTGAATGATAGCATTTATGAGATATCAAACATAATTTGAGAATTGAAGGCAGTTGGCCACATTCTCATTGATGGTAACAAACGTATGTTGTTATCATATCCTCACTATCTGAGCTAAGTGCACATGATTGTTATCTTGACATGAAAAGAAAATGTTAACACATTCCAAATGTTAAGCGTCAATTGGAGGTGGTGTAGAATGCCTTTTAGCCAGAAGGGCTGCTGGTCAAGCTTATATAGCCAAGACCAATAAGCGAGGATCATGTGGGTCAAAGTAAAAAAGCGCAATACCACTGAGAAAACCATAGAGGACAGACGTACATGTGGCAATTGCAATTTAACATTGTGATAGCTATATGCTACAATTGTCACAAAAGGATCACTAAGCTCGGGATCGCCCTAAGCTGAAGATTAAACGTTTGTCCTCATGACTAAAAACGTAGGAGCTTTTGTGGGATACCATTTGATTTTAGATCAAAATATGGTTATTTTTGTAATAACTCAAGAGTTGAAGTCAAGGGCATTGACACTTGATAAGTACCATTATGTGAAGGTCAAACTCTATATTTTTTCACAATGTGCTAGAAGCTCCGGTTTTTCAAGTCAACTTGGTCTGTGCATTAAAATCCCTTTACAATTAGGTCTTATACTTTATATGTACTCAGTTGAATTGTTAGGAACAACTCATCATAAATATGGCTACATTGTGCATGGTTTCCTTATTCTATGCGCTGAACATCAAAACCATTGTGTTATTTATGCTATGTCTTTGAGATCTGTAGCATAGCAAGCTAGGCATACTCAGGCGAAATATAATGAATAGACTCACAAGAAAATGTCTTTTAAGATTGTGATTAGTGCAATTCTCCCTGCCTCTGTGTGAAATTTGCCTAGCTGATAACACTACAATAAATATGTAAGCTTGCAAGCTAGTTTTCTGTTGCAATTAATTCATCCCGAAATTTCTTGATTCAAAGAATGTTAGGGTATGACAAAAGGCCTAATATTTCATTACTAACGATTTCATTAGTTGTGAGCTTGTCCTTTCTGTTTTCTCACAAGTCCAAAACTTTTATTTACTTTGGAAGTAATTTTAAACTTGTGAGAATCCATGAGACAGAAAATGAAATTGATAACTGACTGCGGTCAAGTATATCTATTTGATTAGTTCAAAGTCTTGTAATGAAAGAGGTATAGCACGAGAGCTAACTATTCCTAGAACTTTGCAACTATGAGATGTTGTAGAAAAATAAATAAAACCTCATTGGATATAGTTATGTATATGATGTGTCATATGAATTTCTCAATTTTGTGTTGAGAATACGCAATTCTAATACATATACTTAACCAAGTGCCCTTATAATTAGACACTTCAAGACCCTATAAGTCATGGACGAATAGTGAACCAATCCACAATGACTTATGACTTTCGGAGTTGGCTACTTTGTTCATAATATTTCTCATAAGCATCAGAAACTGAAACCGAAAGGAAATGAAACATTTCCATTTGGTACATTGAACGCTCCAAAAGGGAATGTTCATTGATGAACAAATAGTAGGAGTGTGTCTAAACTCAACATTCTTGGACAAATAATTTCCTAGTGAGAGACTCAGTTATTGGAATTGAAGACTCCTAATGGTCCTATTTCTCACAATCTTTCAGTAGGACTAGAGAACTAGTTTCCGTTCACTGATCCAAGTGGGTGATAAACACCGGTTGATCAATATGAATTTGTTTCATATAGCAATATGAATTTGTTTCATATATGAGTTTATTTCGCGATCAATGTGAGTTCGCTTCATTAACCGGTTTGTGGATCATGTTCACTTGCAACAGTAATACCGGTATGGTCAACTAGAACTTGTTTCGTGATCAATGTGAATTTGTTTCATTGTCGGGCGATTGTGAAAATAAAATTTTCATAAGATTACTAGTTAAGATGATGGTGAGAAATTGGATGAAAGCAATGGAAAGACAATTGTGTTCAATATGAGATATTAAGCTCGCCAGGGGCTAAAAGTTGTAATCCAATTAGAGGGCAACGCTTATGAGCAAACCTTTTTTCTTTGTTAGGATTGCATCTATTCACCGATTTATGGCCATGTCATTTAGTTGAACCTTAACTTACATAAGGTGGATGATAAGATGACATTTCTTTGTGGAGAAATGCATGAAGAATTCATTTTGTATGATCTTCAAATGGTTCAAGAAGATATTTTGTACATGTCACTTGATCTGGGAGTAGATATGTGATTCTATCTCTCTAGATGGATGACATATTGTTGGTTAGAAATGACAAAGAGTAGATAATCACTATTTGTAAGTGGTTGTCCTCAACCTTGTGGATGAAGCATAATGGTAGAGTAGTTTATATGTTTAAAGTCAAGATCCAGAGGGGTCGATCTAAAGATTCTTGTTGTGTAGCAAGAGTCATGAATCAAAAATGTTCTTGAATGACTCTACGTATAAGTCTACAAATCTTTATATACTCTTGTAGTTAGAGGTGAAAGCCTAAGCTAAGGGATTATATCAGTGTAATCAGAACCGTACGATTCGCGATTCGAATCGTACGATTTGATACGATTCACTAAAAAAATGATACGAATCGGATAGAAGAATCGTGAATCGACGTGAATCGCAAGTGAATCGGGACCGAATCGTTAGTGAATCGTACGATTCACTGAATCGTTCGCGATTCGGGTCAATTTTTTTTTCCACCAAGTGAACGCCCTTTGAAACCAATTGCCATTGTATTACCAGAAAATGAATACCAAATTCAAGTAACCATAATTTGTTCCAAGAAATATAACAAGCTGATTAGAATCCGAGTTGGTGGGCATAACTATGAGGGTCTTTCCTACACATCTTCAACCCCTTTTGTCATTATTGATCTTAGAAACCTTTCATCAGTAACCATTGACACCGAAAGCAAAACTGCATGGATTCAAGCAAGTGCAAATCTGGGTAAATTTTATTATACAATCGCTCAACAAAGCAGTACAATTGCTGGTGTTGCAGGGGATTGCCCAACAGTTGGGGTTGGAGGACACATCAGTGGGGGAGGAACTAGCATGTTGTCTCGAAAGTATGGCATTGCGGCTGATAATATTAATTCAAATAAAGAATCTCAACTAAAAACTATTAATATAAACATAATATGTCAAATATCAACTAGTTTCAAATTTGTGACCGAATCGGTACGATTCACGATTCGATTCAATTCACGATTCAAAAAAATGACATTTCGATTCACGATACGATTCACGATTCGACAACTATGGATTATATCCCTAAATGCCAGAATAGATTGATGAGATAAAAATGTTTCCTATTCAAGCACCATAGAGACCTAGTATATATTGTGGTGTATACATGGCTAGATATTTGATCTTATCATGAGATTGGTAAAGTGTTATCAATCAAAGCTTTGATAAGTTCATTGCATCATTGTCAAAATGATCGTGAGGTATTAAAGGGCAATTTAGTTTTGCCTATGCCGTTGAAGTGCTGATCTTTGTAGGAAGATATCCATATACACAAACTTGGGTGGTGACCCAAATGAGCAATAAGATACCTCTTCATACATGCTTTCTTGCTGATTATTGGCACTAATTCGTGGAGTAGCAAGAAACAAAAATGCATAGTATTGTGGAACTCTGAAATTGAGCTGTGTGGCATGCTCAGCAACTATGTAAAAGGCAGTATGGCTCGAGAGATTATGATGGACTTGAGATAAGTCAGTTTCTAGACGGGCAATGACGATCTATTGTGTCTACTTATTATCCGCCGCCTATGCTAAGGATCCTAAATTTTATGACAAGATTTGGTACATAGACGTTAAGTATGACTTTGTGTCATAAAAGGAAGCAACTGTGGATCACTCACTTACGCATGAGATAACAGTACCTCCTTCATAAGCCCATCTCCAGAGATATGCATTTGTTGCAGTAGAATCTCTAGGGTTGCCTAGGATTTGATATTGATGTTTAGTAAAGTAATGTGCAATTACTAATGTACTCATAGTGGTGAGTACTTGATGCCAGTTCTTAGTGAACAAATTTTCTTCATATGTTTGCTTAGTGCCTTATCTTTGTGATAAGCTTTGAAGAAATTGAGTATGACTATACTAGCATATATTGGCATCAGAAAGTATATTGACAGGTTGATGAGATTGGCTCTCCCACACGAGCAATCGCCTCTGGTGCAGTGAGAGCATGCAGAGATGAGACGATATGAGTTGGTTAGTATTCGTCGGGAAATACTATACTCATATAAGGTACGTCGCCTTAAGTATTGGTTTGAAATTAGTTTCTGTGACAAGATTAAGATGAGACCTGTTAATTGTATATGTTAAAATTAAAGACTGACATGAGGTCGATATGGATTCCCATGGTCCATATAACCTGTTTGTAGCCAGATTTGAAACCTTGATTACTAAGTGTATTAAGTTCAAGGATTCAGGTTAGTATCTGAGTGATAACTAGACCAAGATCTATATGGTGTTTGATTTAGGTAAAGACATACACCCCTTGTAAGGGAAGTCACACCGTAACACATGTTTCATACCATGTGTACTTTGCGACCACAAAAGAAAGTGGGTGAATGGATCCCTACTTCACCACTGTGTGAGCCCTTGAAGCAATAAATGCTTATTTGGGATACCCTTAGTGACCTACGCTCATATTCTAATAGGTCAAGTTCAATGTTAGCTACTTTGCTATGTTGCCTAAAGATCACGTTAGATTCGATCATATGGGACATGTCCAGGAAAACGGTTGACTTGACTTAGAAGGATCTTGATCGAAGGGAAAACTGCTCGCATATGGACCCGCATGTGTTCATTGGTCAACCAGTTATACAATCTTTGTGATTAAACAATCTTAGTGATTGAACATAACTATGAATACATATTTGAGGTTTAAAGGTCAAACATGGCCTACGAAGGATAAGGTATGTGTTGACTGATGTGAACCTAAATTGGTCTAGGGTATAGCGAGACCTTTTCTTCTGTTGAAGACCGTAGCTCCCATGTATCCTTAACAAGTGCATGGTCTGAGCTTCCACTTGTTGTGTACTCGCAGGTCGCACGACTTATTTACCCGTATGAATTTGATGGTGATTCCCGACAAGGTCGTAGAGAGAGATAGTGGTAGATGTTAGATTTTGGGACGGGTCGTCCAATATGGGTTGACCCACCCTAACCCATTTTGTATGGGTCAAAGAGAAGTTGTGGGAAGTTACATAACTTCCCACATCCTAATTTAAGAGAAAATAGAAAACGTATGTTTTCTTCAGAAATTAGAAAAAGACAGAGTGCTGTCTTCTCTGTTCTCTCACTCAATTTCTCTACTGGTTTACTATGTGTAAGCCAACCATATCAAAGAGGGCTATTAAGTTGTGGCAATTAATCCATTCCCTCGTGGTTTGGGTTCCGATTCGCAGTAATTTAACAGTGGAACCAACGTGGCTTTTTCTTACAATTTCTTCGCTGCCACTATGAGGTAAGTATGCTTTATGGAATTATATTGGATACAAATGTTGTGTATTTAATTTTTGCAGTGGTATCAGAGTCATATCGTTGGCTCTCCGTTAAAATTATTCGAATTTATGAGATTTATGCAATGAATATTGTGAATGATAATTTAATGTATAAGTGATTTTATTTATGTTAAAATCATGAGAATTTGTGTCTTTAATCACTGGTATATAATCTATGTGATTATACTTGAGAAAAATGCATAAATCAATTGTTTCGCACATTTATTTTTCATAATTTTCGTTACTGTTTTTGGGCTTTTTGTGTCTGTAATTAACATGCTCCAAAAATTGTGATTTTGGAATGTATGGAACGGGCTCGTCGAGAGCTTTCCGTGCATATATGGATCATTAAATTTGGTCTTAAAATGCGAAAGTAATGACTTTTTGAATATTTTTTGTAAATCTAGAAAAATTAGAATTAATGTGTGTTCTTGGTGTAGTGTGTGTGCATTGAAAAACGTAAAACATGGCTGAACATGATCTGAACATGGGACTAAGTGGGCCAATCGGGGACCGCCACATGGCCATAATTTGGTGATGTTATTATTTTAATATTTATTTTATTAAATATCAAATTTTAAATTTTTGAAATTAGTTTTCTTTAAAAAAATTCAAAATAAATTTTAACTGACGACTAGTGTCACATGGCACGTAGGGCCAGCCACGTGGCACCACATGGCAATAATTTTGTGTTATTTATTTTTTGACATCATAACTTTGTATTATTTATAGTTTAATCCTATAACTTTGTATTAATTATGGTTTGACCTTATAACTTTGTATTTTTTTATGTTTTGACCCTATAACTTTATATTATTTACGGTTTGATCCCATACTTTTGTGTTATTTACGGTTTGACCCTATAACTTTGTGTTATTTACTAGTTGATACCAAACTTTATATTATTTATAGTTTGACCCCATAGCTATGTATTATTTTTGATCTGGCCCATTACTTTAGTGGTAATTTAATTTATTACCTCATGAATTGGAGTACAACAACAAAAAAATCTACTAGTATTATAATACGCTCGTTACCCTTGTCCTAAAAGCTAGTTAGCCTCTCTATCTTACTAAAATGATCTCATAAAACCCTATTATTTTTTAAAAAATATTTGCACATAACCCTACCGTCATGATAACATATACCCAACGACTCAAAATTGCATGCGCCATTAACTTGGATAGATTAACTAACAACAGAAGGATATAATACATATTTGCAACATTCTAAGAAGTAATTTCTATATAAGCTCAGTCTAATACTACGAGGTGTAACGTGTATATTTGGCAAACCTCTGGGATATCACACATTAATTTTCCCCTAAAAAATCTGATGAGTAGAAGAATTAATAGGGAAAGTAATTCAGAGAAATTTCAGGATGAAAGGAGTTGCATACCAAAACCACCAGCAGGAGAAAATCGATGAGCAGCATCACCAGCAAGTATAACCCTGTTGTCACAGGATACAAATTTCTCTGCAACTTGAGCATGCATCACACATAACTTTATGTTTAATACATTTAAGCAGGGACGGAGCTAGGAATTTAGTATGGGGGGGGCCGAATTTTTTTTTTATACAGTATTTTATATATTTTTAATTAACATAATTAATTATTCTAAAATTAAATAATAAAGAACTAATTAAAAAAATTAAACACAAATAAGTGTAAAAAAAATACCATTTTGCAAAAAAAAAAATATTAAATTACGTAAAGTAGTGTTTACCAGTTCAGTCAATAAAGTTGAGCTCGTCTCTCCTTCATAGTATAGAATTCATCAATTATTGTATCAACAAGAACATCCTTAGCAATTTCTTTTTCGATATAAACAATCATACTATCTTTGAGAAAGTCATCTTCCATCCGATTGCGAAGCCTTGTTTTGATAACTTTCATAGCAGAATAAGCTTGTTCTGTCGTTGCTGTCGAGACTGGAAGAGTCAGAATCAACCGTATATTTGAATAAGCTCGTTTTGATAACTTTCATAGTATAGAAAAAGCTCGTTTTGATAACTTTACCTGAAAATAAATTTCAAAAATTAGAATAATAAAAAACTATATATATTTTTTGGTTGGTTACAGATTGTATTAAAAAAAAAGTTTGTATTTGACTACTAAAATGATAATTTATTTCACATAAAATATTTTTTGGTTGGTTACAAATTCTATATTTGACTGTTGTTTTTTTCAATAATTAATCTTCTCTAATCTACACATTATGCCTCACTTAAATTTAAAAACTAAAATTATCTATTTCACATAAAAAATTAAAATTGACATTACAATTTACAATATAATTGACAAATAATATGTACTAAAAATATAAAAAAGAATTTAACAAACAAAATTTCATAAATAAACATAAATTTATATAACAAACAAAATTTAATAAATAAACATAAATTTATATAACAAACAAAATTTAATAAAACTTACCTTAGGGGTGATGTTCTGCTGGTCCTTTGGAGAAAGAAGAAGAAACTAAGAAAAGAAGAAAGGGAGATTGGCCGCCTGCTTCTGCGTTCAGAAAGATGAAGAAACGAAAATGAACAAGAAAATAAGAAAGGAGGATAGGTAGTTGGGGTTTAGTCCACAATAAGAATTTTTTTTAAAATATATTAAAGAATATAATAATAAAACTAAAGTTGGGAAAGCCGAAAGCAGCAGACAAAGGAAAAGCTTCTTCATCTTTTTTAGGAAAAGCAATAGATAATAATATTATTTTAATTCAAAAATTTTGTTAAAGTTGAAAAGCAGTAGACAAATTTTTTTTTTTATAAAATAAGGGGGGCCGAACTATTTGATAAAAATTTTTTAACAAGTAAATTTTTTTTTTTTTTAAAAAATGGGGGGGGCCCGGGCCCCTGTCTGCCCCCCTTTAGAACCGTCCCTGCATTTAAGTCTGCAAGCTCTCGGCCAACCAATTTGGAGATTAACCTTTCACACATCTACAACAAAATGAAGCTTTCAAAATAACAATTACAATGAAGACAAGAAAATATTGGTTCCAACATCAGTTATGCCTGAAAGGCTAAAACTTTATAAATTAGAGTGTCAATGCTTTCAATGAAATTCTTGTTACTGTTACAGGGTACAAATGCATTTCACTTGTACTTCAATCTAACCCATGACGAATTTTGAACAACTTCATATAAATTTCAAGTTACTTTTGCTCGTGGGAAAGTATTATGCAAACAGTGAAAGATACCTCATTGGTGAAGTCCTCAAGCTTCTGTTGAGGTGGATAATATGGTACCTATGAAGTAAATAGCTCAAATATAAATTATAGGTTTTCATGGCCAATAATGTAAACAAACACACTACATCATTTTTTCTCTTTTGCAAACTTGAATTAGAAAATAAAAAAATTATTGCAAAAAATTAAAAATCATTGCAATAGTTGTCTTATTGCAATGATTTTTAACTATTGTATAAACTAAAATATTTTACAACGGCTTTATTTAATTGCAACAGTCAAAAACTATTAATAATTTCTCATAAAATTAATTTCCTTACCGGTTCTAAATTATTGTTTAATTGCAATAAGTCTTTCAAACTGTTACTTATTATTTACAAAATCGTTATAATAGAGAATTTGCAATGAGATTATATGCAATGACACCATATGCAATGGTTAAAGTTATTTGCAATAGTTTTTAGCCTTTTTGTAATAATTTCAAATATTAATAACTATTGCAATAGATTATAAAAATGTGTTAGTGGTGCATGAGTCCTTTGCACAAGTGAGGTCCACAATCCATACACACACATCATATTGAGACGTTTTCAAATTTTTATTTCAAGAAATTCCAATAAAAACACACTATACCTGCAAAACAAACTCTCCTTGCCTCAGATCATAAGCAACAACAAAACATATAGCTTCAGGATTGAAGATGAAAAAGAGCATGCCTGGCCTCTTTTTTGTCAAATAATGTCCCAAGTCTTGGCTGAAAAAGTGGATACCTATATACTTTTGCATGTTCCTTTCACCTTCGATGTTTATACCTAGAAACTTTCGAATTGTGCTTCTTGCACCATCTGTACCAATAAGAAAATTACAATGGATATCTTTCTCTATACACTTTCCTTCCGTTTCAAAAGACATAGTTGCTGTAACACCATGGTCTGCTGTCTTGATTGAGATGCATTCATGCCCCATTAATATCTTTCCCTCACTAATCATCTCAAGTGGCTCCTTAACACCTTCAGAGTTCTCAATATGAAACCCGAGGTTTTCGAGCTTGTTTACCAGTAATTCATTCAGTTTGTACTGCTTGAGATGTGAAATAGACACTGAGCTCACTATTTGATCAAAATCTGCAGATAAAAGAAATTACAAATCATGAGGTTCCATTTTAAAACTAATTGGTACTAGGTGGAGTAGTCTAGTAATTTATATGGTAGTTTTGGAGTTTTTTTTTTATTTTTCTTTATGTTGATTCGTATATGCCAAAACACTCCCTCTTCATGTGTGATCAAGTGAGAATCGAGAACTAATAGCCGAGAGCTTTCTATGTAGGAGAAATATATATAACAAAAATCAACATACCTACATGTGACTATCTAAGATTCGAGAGTTGACACATTAAGAAAAATGAGTCAGCGAGAGTTGACCGGTTGAGATTCGAGAGGTAACACATTGAGGCAAATAAGTTAAGGAGAGTGAAACAACTAACAAAATAAACAGATAGGTCACACGTGGATAGATGCAATGAAATGAAGGGCCCAACTTTGATAAATACTATATTAGAAATTTTGAGATTTCCTCCTAAAATCAATTGGTATTATTAGGATGTTAAATGGTAATCATAAAGTCTGTGATTTTTATGTGAGATGTATATGCCAATAAGCACCAAGAACAATGGCGAAAAAGTCCACCAGAAATTATCATCCACTGAGATACTTAAATCAAGAACTACACTATAAATGAAGAACTACTAATTTCATGTTGTCATCCGTTTTAATTTTCTTTAATATTAAAATAAGTCAATATTATGCAAATTGTTAGTTCAGGCACAAAGAATAACATCCAAAACAAATGTAATAAAAATAGGGATGGCAGCAAGTGGGTTTTAAATTCAAAATCGAGGTATTCTCTCGATAACAAAATCATTGAGATATCCGTTAAGGTTTCATTTTTATAAGAGATAACAGACTGGTAAAATAATAAGTTTTAATTTTAAATATTATAAAAATTAATAACTTAAAACCCGATTATTAATTTACATATATAATATAATGTTTCAAGTTGGTAAAAAAATAATAAAAATGGACTAAATGTTTTAAAAGATTCATTAGGCTAAGCCCAATACTCCTATTTTAAAAAATAACAACTAAGAAAATCCCATTACTAATCATCTCTTTTTAACTTATTCCGTTTAACGTTTAGCGCTAAATTACTAAAAGGAGTAAAGCTATTTCTTTTCTTCTCTTTAATGTTAGCCATTTCTCATCTGTCATCTGTCATCTGTCATCTGTCATCTCACTCTCTCTTCAAGCTTCAGCCTCGACAACTCTGCCGAATGACAACCTTGTGTGTCTCTCCAGGAGAAACTCTTAAAAAAGTCAGACTGACCGGTCAGACTGGCTTTTTACACACAAAGCATTAAGACCAAATACATGTGGGGACCATGCATTGTGAGTAAAAAAGCCAGACTGACCGGTCAGTCTGACTTTTTAAGTGTTTCCCGTCTCTCCAGCCTTCACAAATACGTCAGTCTGGCTTTTTAAGTGTTTCCCGTCTCTCCAGCCTTCACAAATACGTCTCGCTGTCATCATTAACCGTATGTCATCATCTTATTTATTTATTTATTTTTGCTACTTAATATCTTAGTTTTTGTTTTTCTTTTGAATTTTATGGGTCCACAAGTTGATATTTATGTTTCTCTACCTATGTTTGTTGATTTCTTTTTTTTGCTTTTTTCCTATGTCATCATAGAATGAATTTGAATGGAAGCATAAAAAGTTCATGAGGCAATTCATGTTATTTCTTTCATTTTTTGTTTTTCATAAAGACAAGAACATAGACTGGGAACTCTAGTAAGCAGTACTTTTGGAGTGGTTTTTTATTTAAATTATTATTTTAAAATTATCACTTTTGAGTTCGGTTACCCACAATTTTTTCAACTATTTGTCAGCTTTAATTTTTATAGTGACTTTTAAAATTATCGATTTTTGGTTTTAGTTTTGAGTTTAGATTACGCTAAACGGTTTTTGTTTCGATTTTGTCATTTTTTACGATTTTTCAATAGGTTCAAATGAAAAAACAAAGAGCGAGAAAAGTGAGTTGAACGTGGATGTATAAGAGTGTAGACCATGGATGAGCCACTCTAGCTAATACCAAAAAACATACGGTTCTATACTAAAATCTATAGGTATTAGATACAGTAGACAAGGGTGTTAAATATAGTCCAAAATCATAGCCGAAATCAATAAACTTTTCATGCCTATTGCCATTATATTCCTCACTACAACCGAAGAATTTTCTTACAACATACTAAACTTAATATTCGTGTGATAGTTTCAATAAATGCACCGATGCATATGTTATAAACGAAAAATATCAAATATTACCTTGAGGAGTGAATTGCTTGCTGCCCCCCTGTGTTTTGCCCGAAATACTCATTCACCCCCTGTGTTTTTAAAATAGGCTCATTACCCCCCTGTGTTTTTATCGATTAAGCTGTCGTACCCAAATCGCTTATTCCGTTAGCAAACGTTACAAAATTAGTTAATTGATCGTTATACCCTTATATAAAGTTAAAATCGAAAAAACACAGGGGGGTAATGAGCCTATTTTAAAAACACAGGGGGTGAATGAGTATTTCAGGAAAAACACAGGGGGGCGGCAAGCAATTTACTAAAAGGGTATTTTTGTCCAACAAAGAATTTATTTTAACCAAAAGCATAAAAAAATCGCATTTTAAGCGCGTGTGTTACAATTGCCGTTAAATTAAACGGTTTTTCTAACGGAGGGGGGCGGTCAGCTACATTCCGAAAATCACAGGGGGGTAAGAAGCCTATTTTAAAAACACAGGGGGTGAATGAGTATTTCGACCAAAACATAGGGGGACGGCAAGCAATTCACTCATTACCTTGAGGTTGCATGTGATCAACTGAGCCAAGAACACGACCAGTGAGTGAAGTACAATATACAAAATTTCTCCAAGAATCTACAGGTGGTTGAGACCTTAGAATATCATCAACTAAACCATCCAATTTTCGAAACACCTATAAAAAAATTCTACGTCAAAACACAAGCACAATTTCAACTTAATAAAAACTATAAACTTATCCTTATAATTAAACCACTATATATCTACCTATCTACATATCATTTTACATATTAAAAGAAAAGGAAAGGATTAAACCAACCTCCATAGACCTATTGTTTATGATATGTGCTTGTGGATGTGTCGAAAAAGCCTTTTGTTTCTCCAAAACGGCACATTTTACCCCTACTTAAAAGTTATGATCAAACTATGAGCTAATTACCAGTGCATTGATGTACTTTAAATTCAGTTATGAGATTTTCGAATTCAAATACTGTTGTTGTTGTTCTACATATATAGGGACAAGTGTATAAATAACTACTTAATCTAAAAATTTAAACTTTCAAGGAGTATGCACTTAATTAATTTGGTATCTCTAGCACATCCTCTTGCATCAGGCATGTGGTAGACCGCTATTAATATTGTGGCTAGATGGAATATCAATGATCTTCTTGATAATAAGAATATGACATAATGCAAGTGATCACTTAATTTTATATACTACTTGACCGACAATTCAAATAAATTGACTATATTAAAATTTGTAAAAAGGAAAAGGGAAAATTGGGTTTGAGATTGTGACCAAGTTTGGTTAAAAGGATGGCAAGAACAAGGCCAACAGGGCCTGCTCCCACAATCAAGACTGGCAAAATTGAACCATCGCCGTCGACTTTGTTTATTTCTGATAAGGCCCTTTCTTGTATATGCTTAGATGAAAGCATATTAGTTTCATAGTCTTCATGGAGCCTTCTTGTCAACCCCATCACACATACACACACACTGAGAGAGAGAAAGAGAGTGAAAGCTAGTGTCACGGCAGACAACCTTATATAGTCTTTTGAAGGCAAGTCCTCCGAAAAATTGTGAAAAAACCTCGGAGTAGTTGATCAATCAATTTTTGGGTAATGTCATTTCATGCATGAACATTTTTTTTTAATAATAAATGTTAAAGTCGTAACTTGAATTTGCAACCTGTCGTTACAACCTATGGGTACATAAACATTTTGATTGACTTTTTCATGTCATTGCATTTATGAGCTGGCTTTCTTTTAATTAAGTTGGCCAAAAATTTGACTCGAATGCTTTTATATTGCACAAAAGTTGAGTCAAATGCTTTTTTACTATCCGAAAGTTAACTTACTATTTTTAACATGATCTGAAGATCATAACAACAGCACGTGGTACTGACCAAATCTTAACTTGAAGTTTTGTCCTAAAAGTAAATTAAATTAAGCCCTTTAGTCTAACTCCACTCTTGTCTCTTTGAGAAGTTTTCTTACTTAAGACTTATTTTATTGCTCAAAATAATCAAATACGTTGAAAATTCAATAGGGTTGGCGGTCTTAATGATTCTAGTGCAAATTTAAGATGCTACTTTGGTGGTTGCGTGTAATGCCGGAAGCTATCTTTTGCTCTAAGCGTGGGGAATAGTCACGAAGATTGTTGTTTAGCGGGTGGATCATGGATCTAACGACTAATCTAGATTCTATTTGATTTGTGATATTGTTGTTTTTATCGATCCGATAAAATGCTTATAATATTTTTTATATCTGCAAAATCATTTTGGTGTCTTTTAATACTTACAATTCTATTAAGTAATGAGCCGTTGGCTAACTTTGACTCAATTTTTAAAAGAGGATTTTTATAAGTCAAAACGAGAAACACAAGGTATGAATAGGGATTAAGGGCGGAGGCATGTCGCCTCCAGTGTATGCACACGCATATACTGGAGACAACATGCCTTCAGTGTAATTACCAAAAAAGAAAAAAATATGCCTTTAGTTTATTTATATAAAAAAAAAAAAACTCTCTCCATCTTTTTTTATTTTCGTCAGCAACTCTTGAAACCAAAAACCCCAAATCTAACTTAAAATTTACTGTCAAGATTCAACAAAAATTGAACTCATGTTGGTGTATTGTTTATTCAAAAGGATAGGAAAATTTGGTTTTCTTTTGGTGATTTGGCTAGCTAAGGAAAAATGTTATGGTTAATATTTACCTATTTTTGCACAATAACATGCTCTAAATTCTTGATTTTGTCACTCTGATTAGCGTTTAATGCTATGATAATACATAGAAAGAGATGTTTTTTTATGACATTGACAATGAGTTGATTATTTAACGATTTCAAAATAAGCAGTAACGTCGAGAATAATTATAAAATGTACGTTTTTTTATTAATATAGTTATTTATTTTTATCTCTTTTATATGTTATATCATTATTATATGAGAAGAGTCATATCTTGAATTACTCTATATATATTTTGGTACTTACCATTTTTTATAGTTGTTATAATGTCCGTAAATTAAGTATTAATTTATGTATAGATGGTGTTCCCGAACCTTTATTTATTGGCTATGCCACTGTAGTACCTATCCTGACCCTTAGTACCTGATTCCGTCCATAATAGGGATGGCAGTGGGACAGGATTTGGAATAGAAAAACCTATCTTCACACCCCCCACTCTATCATTGAAAAGGTCACCTGAACACCCTCCATGCCGCCGTCCTTAACCCTCATCCCTCGCCCCCTCTCCAGATTCATAGAAAATGAAGCGATTTTTTTGTTTTTCTTTTCATCTTTGCAATATTTAGGTTAGTTTCGCAATCTCCATGGAGCCTTCTTGTCAACCCCATCACACACACAGGGGGAGAGGGAAAGAGAGTCAAATGCTAGAAAGCCGCAAAACTAATGTCGCTGCAGACAAACTTATATAGATTTTTTGGGGGAAGTCATTTCATGCACGAACATATTTTTTTTCTTTTTTTTTTAAGATAGATGTTAAAGTCCGTAACTCGAAATCACAAACGCTGTTACAACTCGTGGGTGCATAAACATTTTGATTGCCATTTTGAGGTCATTGCATGCATGAGCTAGCTCTCTGTTGCCCAAACTTTGACTCAACTGCTTTTATATTGCCCCAAGGCTGACTCAAATGCTTTTTTACTATCCGAAAGTTAATATCTTTAAACATTATCTAAAGAGCATGTCAACAGCACGTGGTACTGACCAAATCTTAACTTAAAGTTTTATCCAAAAAGTTAACTAAATTAAACCCTTTAGTCTAACTTCACTTTTGTCTTGTTGAGAAGTTTACTTAATTAGACTTATTTTATAGCTCAAAAGGATCAAATATGTTGAAAATTCAATAGGGTTGGTAGTCTTAATGATTCTAGTGCAAATTTAAGAAGCTACTTTGGTGGATTTTATTGGTTGCACGTAATGAAGCTATCTTTTGCCAGTCACGAAGATTGTTGTTTAGCGGGTGGACCATGGATCTAATCTAGATTTGTGGGATTGTTGTTTTTATTGACCCACAGAATGCTTATAACAATTCTTATATATATGCAAAATCATTTTGCTATCGATTAACACTTACATCTCCACGGCTAACTTTCACTCAATTTTTAAGAGAAAATTTTTACAAGTAGAAATGAGAAGGACAAGATATGAATAGGGATGGCCGTGAGACTAGATTTGGGATAGGGAATCCTATCTTCATACTTCACTCCATCACTAAAACGGTCACCTAAACACAAATATGTGGGGGTTATAGTCCCCACTGTCACGCCCCGACCCAACCCCCAAGCTAAAGGTTAAGTCCGGACCCGACACACGGATAGAGTCTCCTCTGTACCGTGGACATTCTGAAAACCTGTAAACTCGCAAATAAGGTAACTACAAGGTAAACAAACTTTTCATGGCTATATATATTTAAAGATTCAAGGCCATCCGAGCCTTGAAGCAAATAACAGTTCCAAAACCACACAAGCATGCATGTATCTTGTTTACAATATAGGCTAATAGCCATGCCATTTTAGGATAACATTTAAAACATACTTAGAAGATAAAACATTCTACATTAAGCCATTCACTCCCAAGTATGCAAAGTGAATAAAAGCAGAAACATAAGTTATTACAAGACATAGGTTCCCAATTCTACACTACAACTAACTATCCTTCAACTTCTTACAACAACCAACATAAACAAGCCCTTAGGCCACAAAATAGATACACAAGTATCAAATAAAAACAAGAACGCACAACCAACACAGAACAACACACAGCAACTAGGGTAAAGGCTCTATCTGCACCTCTTCCTCCTCTACTACTACCTCAACAAGCTGGGGATCACCCTCAGCGTCTCCTGAAACATATATCGAGGTATGAGCAACTACTGTTGCCCAGTGAGGGATATAGTCCCGAGGCGTGCAATGCAACAGGTAATATAGTTAAACAACTATGACAATTAGACAATTAAAGAAACAATGATAGCTTAAATAACCACACATTTAAAAATGATACATTTCACATAACCCCTATACACCAATCTTCACTGGTCTTCATTCACGATCCACGAACCATGATCACGATCATGATAAGCCGACATAACCCCAAACACTCCAGTGGGTGTACTCCGGATGTACCCCGATAATCCTACGACCCAACATCCCCTGACAATCTCTGGACCAGGCGAATGAGGGACTAGGGCACGGAGTTTGAATATCCACCGGCAAGCCCTCTGCCACCCAGCTGATATTCAACACATCCGCCCCTAACACTATGGTTGCGCAACCACTATGCAATTCACTTTACAATGGCAAGTTAATGTCAATAATATAAGCAATAACACAAAGGAGGATCAACAAAGTAGGTTGACCTCGAAGCAATTACAATAGAAACAATTATATAAACAAATAAGTAGTTTTACAAAGGGACATATGCAAGATAAGTATAGAATCATACCAAAAGCTCCAAATCAACTTGAAACCACATATAAACACTCAAGAAGTCATGCCATGGGCTTAGCAGCGTAAGTCAACCGAAATTGCACCTAAACCCCTTTGTTTTTCAAACTATTTCTCTTCCAACCCAAAGTTAATGATTCAATTTTCAAGGGAAACTCTCCCAACCTTCTAACTAACCCTCAAGGAACCCTTCCAACCCTTTAACTCATTCAAACACCTGCAATTACCCCGAAAGCCCCAAATTCCCTCTTATGGCTTTAAACTACGCATACTTTATCCGGGCTTCAAACAAGGGTTAGCAAACCTTCTGTAGCACCTAGGTATCCTAAGGATACTAAAAGTGAAGCCCGAATCTACCCGAATTCGCATTAACCCCGAAACCCCCTTTGTTAAAGTCGGCTATTTCACGTTTTATACAATTTTAGAGCAATGCAAGTGCACGAGGCTATTAGACTACCTTCATTAACACCTAAGGCATCTATTAGGAGTGTTGAATCAAGCTAATTCGAGCAATTACACAAAACCCTAGAAAAAAATGTCACTATTCACCTCATGAATCAAACTAACGATTCCAACCGTTTAAAAAGCGAAACGATGGCTCAAACATGTTCTCTAGCATTCATATACATGGTATAATAGCATAGAAAATCAATACAATAGTATTTGATCACATTTTCAACAAATCAAGAAAATGACAACTATTTAGAAATGTGAAAATAAGCCGTGAAATCCCTCACCAACGTGCGTAGGAGCACCTAGGAACCTTGTACACACCCTAATCCACTTGCTCAAGGCTTGGCTTGGCTTGGATTGATGATTTGATGAAGCAAAAATCCTGAAATTGCAAGAGAAGGGCTGTCGGGTAAGCTACAGTGATTTCAGCCCTTATTTTTTTTTGTTTTGTTAAGTTATGAGCTAATGTGTGTGTTGTGGGAGTTATATATTAAATGGGGCTAAGTTGCTTGCTTAAATGGTTCACTAAAATGCGCTTAGTTAGCTTAAAACGAGCCTAGATAGTAAAATGAATGCTAGCTAATTCATTCCCTAAGTTATGTTATGTAACACTATTCATAGTTTGCTAAAAACATTTTCTAAACGAGTTCTCCTATAGCCTCTAGCTCATTTGCACATTTTTTCCACTACTTTAACAATTAATATGATTTAATAAAAATGCTAATTAACTAATAGAATGTAGTTTAAAAAAAATGGAGTGAATAGTAAATTAAGAAAACAGTTAATAAAGCACAGAAGGAAATGCGCAAACAAGGGATGCAACAGTAATTGAATGCATGGCTAAATCTCAGGCGTCACACCCACTCAATTCATATTTTGTCTGAAAACGTATGTATTTTAAGGTATTTTTGAGTTAAAAAATTAATTTAACTCCCAGTAAAAAAAAAAATTTATATATAAGTATTTGATTGTATAATTTAGCCCCCAATAAAGATATATCCTGAATTTACCCCTGCCTGAACACCCTCCATCCCGCTGTCCTTAACCCTCATCCGTTGCCCCCTCTCCAGATTCATAGGAAATGAAGTGATTTTTTTTTGTTTTTCTTTTAAACTTTGCAACATTTAGGTTAATTTAGATCATTTGACTTCAAAAGTTATACTAAAATTAAAATAAATAATGAATATGAATATAGGTGTTAAGTAACAGTTAAATTGTATGCCTCAAACTAGATGGCAAAATTGTATGCCTCAAACTAGAATTATAAAATTATAGGTGTTAAATAAAAATCAAACATGAATCACATATAAATTGTATTCCTCAAACTAGATGGCAAAATTGAGATTACAATAACCAATTTTGAGCCCCTAAAACTATTACGTATGGATATTACATGTGAAAGAAAAAATATTTCTTTATGTTATTAGATGCGTATTGATTACCATAAAATCTTAATTGTTATTACTGGATGCCCAAATATTAGGAGAATTTCTATCTTAAATATCAATATGTTTCTTATTTTCTCATACAATAAATTATAAATATATCACCCTTAATTGTATTTTCTAAAACTATCTCGAAGTATAGCTAGAAACTATTGACAAAATATCTTAAATCCAGACGGTGAATGCAGGGTATTCATATAAAATAATTGTAAAGGCTAAGTATTAGTGTGTAGTCTCTTGATTAAAACAATGAATGTAAAATTGTCTTGAATCATTATTCTTTCCCTCTCATTTCCAAAAATTTCGTCTAATATTATTTTTGTAAACTTTGACTTTTATAACCTTAAGATTTTAATATATAAGTAAAAACAAAGAATACAAAAATAACTTTATATGTATGCAAAGAAGGTGATATGGAGTGGGAAATGCTTATACCATCGGCTA
The DNA here is from genome assembly GCA_037974665.1 of Ehretia macrophylla. Taxonomy (NCBI): domain Eukaryota; kingdom Viridiplantae; phylum Streptophyta; class Magnoliopsida; order Boraginales; family Ehretiaceae; genus Ehretia; species Ehretia macrophylla. The sequence goes on from CM075783.1 coordinate 44,830,036, forward strand.
GCCACATCTTGCACAGGGATTAAAGGTTAATCCTTACTAAATTATTTTTCCAACAAAGAGTAAGATGAGCTGTAATGATTCCACATAAGAATCGCACCCTTATAAGATGTGCTTCTTAAGTACAAGGGGTTCCCTACCTAACGGACTAGTCTTTTGGGATGGACTCTCCATTTGGGCTTGAGTTGTTACATTCTTAAACTTATTATTTTGTTACATTAAAGTTTCAAATCCGTTCCTATTATTCAAGGACTAAATTGAATTTTTTTGAGAAAAATGGAGACGAATTTAAAAGTTTTTAAAAATAATAGGGACGAAACTGAGAAACTTTAAATAATAGTGACGAAATTGAAACTTTTAGAAAATAATAAGAACTAAATTGAAATATTTTAAATAATAGGGACTAAATTGAAATTTTTTACAAATAATAAGGTCTAAATGTGAAATTTTTCCTCTTTCATAAGGTGATCAAGTAACATTAGAAAAAGTAGGTTTTTTTTAATTTTTTTAATTTTAATTCAGGAAAGATTTAAAGCTGTACAACACATATTAAGAATATAACGAGTGAAACTCGAGTTTCCATAGGGTTTTTTTTTTTCACTAAGAAAAAAGTACGTAGTTTTGTTTTGGTTATGAATATAGGACAAAACTATAAATTGTTGGGCCATGCAATATTAGCATAGATAAAACATTGTATCCACTGTCAGCTTTTAGTGTTCCCCTACTGCTGAGGTCAAACATGCAAAACGAATGGGGTTAGTACTATAAAACTAAAACTAAAAAAAATTATAACCTACATATATAAGATTTAGAGTCGTGCTTCAAAACGATCCAATTGCATTGGGACGTTTCCAATAATTTTTCTAAGATTTAAACATTTGAGTAGGCTCACTTGATGACCCCACTATCGACGTCCCTACTTATCGATGATGTGATAGATGATGATAGCTATATTTTGTTAACTAGCTTATGGAAGAAGTGGTTAAAATTTGTCATGCTACTAAATTTGACGAGGTGAACCCGAGTTTGTAATTGTTGTGTATTTAAAAAGTGAAACCCTTCCTAAACTTAAGTGGTTCTGGACTTTAAAATTGAAATAAATTTACAAACACATGAGCGACCTAGCTCTGAATAATTATATACCATAATCACAGATAAAACAAGAACAATCAAGATCTCAAAAAGACATAATGCTTCGATATGCAAGTTCTCAATAATAAAGCAAGTCCAAAAGGAAAAAGTCTTTTTACTCCTCGAAAAATATATTTAATCTCAAACAGATAATCAAAAAATTGCTCTTTAAAATATAATGCTTCCATTACATAAATTCCTGACAAGAAAACAAGTCCAACCCACATATAAATAAATTTAGTTGTCAGAAGTTATTCAAAATTAAATAAATAAGGTTCCAAGACAGAATTGTAAAGATATTCCTTCAATTTCTTCGTGATGGATCATCAAGTCAGGGTGGTCACTATCTCAAGTCATCAAGGCAGGATTCCAAAATTCAAATTATGTCATTCCAAAATGTTGAAAGCAACGGTCAAAGCTAAACAAATATCGTATAAGCGACAATCTTCCTGTCTAAATAATTCACATAATACAACAATCTTCTCTTAAGTGGTTGCACACCAGTCATTTTCATTTCTTAATCACCCACTGTTGAGAAATTACTCCTCAAAATTTGTCTTCGAAACAATGAACATTTTGAAGTGACAGTTCTACAGTTTTAAGATTTTGTAATTTGGCCCCACTGAGTTGCCATATAATAGTGTTTAGGCAAGTTCAATAGATGTTCGGACAAATCTAATAGAAGTTTGAACAGGTTCAATAACTGTCCAAATAAATCCAATAATGGTGCGGACTGAACTTTACAATTAAACAAAAATGCAAAAACTAAAAACAAATATGACTGAACTTTTGTAAGCCCAATCCTACTCCTTGTACGTCTTGAATATTACTCATTTTCCTCCTCAGGTATTGTTATGACAAGGACCAAAGAAATTAAAACGCAAAAAAGTATAGAAACTTAGTAAAGAAATAAACCAAAATGAAGAAGACTTGCAATACATTGATATTTTCAAAATTTTAATTCTATAGAGATTCTCTAATTTTTTTAACTAAAAACACATAGATATTTTAAATTTTGTTTGAAAAAAAACTTAGATTTTTATCACTAAAAGTAATGTCAGACGTCACCATTATTCTTTCCCTCTCATTTCCAAAAATTTCGTCTAATATTATTTTTGTAAACTTTGACTTTTATAACCTTAAGATTTTAATATATAAGTAAAAACAAAGAATACAAAAATAACTTTATATGTATGCAAATAAGGTGATATGGCGTGGGAAATGTTTATACCATCGGCTTGCCATACCTTGCACAAGGATTAAAGGTTAATCCTTACTAAATTATTTTTCCAAGAAAGAGTAAGATGAGCTGTAATGCTCCCACATAGGAATCTCACCCTTACAAGAGGTGTTTCTTAAGTACAAGGGTTCTCCATCTGACAGACTAGTCTTTTAGGATGGGTTCTCCCTTTGGGCTTGAGTAGTTACATTCTTAAGCTTATTATTTTGTTACATTAGTATTTTGTTACATTAAAGTTTCAAATCCGTTCCTACTATTCAAAGACTAAATTAAATTTTCTTTAGAAACAATGTGGACGAATTTGAAAGTTTTTTATAAGAATACGGACGAAATTGAGAAACTTTAAATAATAGTGACGAAATTGAAACTTTTAGAAAATAATAGAGACTAAATTGAGACATTTTAAACAATAGAGACTAAAGTGAATATTTTTACAAATAATAAGGACTAAATGTGAAATTTTTCCTTTTTCATAAGGTGATCAAGTAACATTAGAAAAAGTAAGTTTTTCATTTTTTTTTATTCAGGAAAGATTTAAAGCTGTACAACACATATTAAGGATATAACGAGTGAAACTCGAGTTTGCATAGGGTTTTCTTTTTTTCACTAAGAAAAAAGTGTGTTGTTTTGTTTTGGTTATGAATATAGGACAAAACTATAAATTGAGGGGTCATGCAATATTAGCAGAGACAAAACGTTGTATCCACTGTCAGCTTTTAGTCTTTCACTACTGATGAGGTCAAACATGCAAACCGAATGGGGTTAGTACTATAAAACTAAAACAAAAAAAAAAATTATAACCTACATATATAAGATTTGGATTCGTGCTTCAAAACGATCCCATTACATTGGAATGTTTCCAATAATTTTCTTAAGATTTAAAGATTTGAGTAGGCTCACTTAACGACCCCACTATTGACGTCCCTACTTATCGATGATGTGATAGATGATGGTAGCTATATTTTGTTAACTAGCTTATGGAAGAAGTGGTTAAAATTTGTCATGCTACTAAATTTGACGAGGTGAACCCCAGTTTGTAATTGTCGTGTATTTAAGAAGTAAAACTCTTCCTAAACTTAAGTGGTTCTGAACTTTAAAATTGAAATAAATCTACAAACACATGAGCTACCTAGCTCTGAATAATTATATACCATAATCACAAATAAAACAAGAACAATCAGGATCTCAAAAAGACATAATTCTTGGATACGCAAATTCTCAATAATAAAGCAAGTCCAAAAGGAAAAAGTCTTTTTATGCCTCGAAAAATATATTTAAGCTCAAACAGATAATCAAAAAATTTCTCTTTAAAATATAATTCTTCCATTGCATAAATTCCTAACAAGAAAACAAGTCCAAACCACATATAAATAAATTTAGTTGTCAAAAGTTATTTAAAATTAAATAAATAATGTTCCAAGACATAATTGTAAAGATATTCCTTCAATTTCTTCGTGATGGATCATCAAGTCAGGGTGGTCACTATCTCAAGTCATCAAGGTAGGATTCCAAAATTCAAATTATGTCACTTCAAAATGTTGAAAGCTACGGTCAAAGCTAAACAAATATCGTATAGGCGACAATCTTCCTGTCTAAATAATTCACATAATACAACAATCTTCTCTTAAGTGGTTGCACACCAGTCATTTTCATTTCTTAATCACTCACTGGTGAGAAAGTACTCCTTGGAATTTGTCATCGATTATGAACGTTTTGAAGCGACAGTTCTACAGTTTTAAGATTTTGCAATTTGGCCCCATTGAATTGCCGTATAATAGGTTTTTAGGCAAGTTCAATAGATGTTCAGATAAATCTAATAGAAGTTTGAACAGGTTCAATAACTGTCCAAAAAAATCCATTAATGATGCGGACTGAACTTTACAATTAAACAAAAATGCAAAAACTAAAAGCAAATATGACTGATCTTTTGTAAGCCCAAACCCTACTCCTTGTACGTCTTGAATATTACTCATTTTCCTCCTTAGGTATTGTTATGACAAGGACCGAAGAAATTAAAACGCAAAAAAATATAGAAACTTAGTAAAGAAATAAACCAAAATGAAGAAGACTTGCAATACATAGATATTTTCAAAATTTTTAATTCCATAGAGATTGTCTAATTTTTTAACTAAAAACACATAGATATTTTAAATTTTGTTTGAAAAAAAGCTTAGACATTTATCACTAAGAGTAATGCCAGACGTCACTATTATTCTTTCTCTCTTATTTCCAAAAATTTCGTCTAATATTATTTTTGTAAACTGACTTTTATAACCTTAAGATTTTAATATATAAGTTAAAACAAAGAATACAAAAATAACTTTATATGTATGCAAAGAAGGTGATATGGCGTGGGAAATGCTTATACCATCGGCTTGCCACACCTTGCATAGGGATTAAAGGTTAATCCTTACTAAATTATTTTTCCAAGAAAGAGTAAGATGAGCTGTAATGATCTCACATAAGAATCTCACCCTTACAAGAGGTGCTTCTTAAGTACAAGGGTTCTCCCACCTGACGGACTAGTCTTTTGGGATGTGCTCTCCATTTGGGTTTGAGTTGTTACATTCTTAAGTTTATTATTTTGTTACATTATAGTTTCAAATCCGTTCCTATTATTCAAGGACTAAATTAAATTTTTTTAAAAAAAATGGGGACAAATTTGAAAGTTTTTGAAAATAATAGGGACAAAATTGAGAAATTTTAAACAATAGTGACGAAATTGAAACTTTTAAAAATAATAGAGACTAAATTGAGCTATTTTAAATAATAGGGACTAAACTGAATTTTTTTACAAATAATAAGGACTAAATGTGAAATTTTTCCTTTTTCATAAGGTGATCAAGTAACATTAGAAAATGGAGGTTTTTTTTTTTTTTTTTTTTTTTTTTTTTTTTTAATTCAGGAAAGATCTAAAGTTGTACAACACAAATTAAGAATATAACGAGTGAAACTCCAGTTTGCATAGGGTTTTCTTTTTTCACTAAGAAAAAAGTATGTAGTTTTGTTTTGGTTATGAATATAGGACAAAACTATATATTGTAGGGTCATACAATGTTTGCAGAGATAAAACATTGTATCCCCTGTCAGCTTTTAGTCTTTCACATGCGAAATGAATGGGGTTAGTACTATAAAACTAAAACAAAAAAAATTATAACCTACATATATAAGATTTTGAGTCGTGCTTCAAAATGATCCCATTACATTGGGACGTTTTTAATAATTTTCCTAAGATTTAAAGATTTGAGTAGGCTCACTTGATGATCCCACTATTGACGTCCCTACTTATCGATGATGTGATAGATGATGGTAGCTATATTTTGTTAACTAGCTTATGGAAGAAGTGGTTAAAATTTGTCATGCTACTAAATTTGACGAGGTGAACCCCAGTTTGTAATTGTCGTGTATTTAAGAAGTGAAACTCTTCCTAAACTCAAGTGGTTCTGAACTTTAAAATTGAAATAAATTTACAAACACATGAGCGACCTAGCTCTGAATAATTATATACCATAATCAAAGATAAAACAAGAACAATCAAGATCTCAAAAAGACATAATGCTTCGATACCCAAGTTCTCAATAATAAAGCAAGTCCAAAAGGAAAAAGTCTTTTTACTCCTCGAAAAATATATTTAGTCTCAAACAGATAATCAAAAAATTGCTCTTTAAAATATAATGCTTCCATTACATAAATTCCTGACAAGAAAATAAGTCCAAACCACATATAAATAAATTTAGTTGTCAAAAGTATTCAAAATTAAATAAATAAGGTTCCAAGATAGAATTTTAAAGATATTCCTTCAATTTCTTCGTGATGGATAATCAAGTCAGGGTGGTCACTATCTCAAGTCATCAAGGTAGGATTCCAAAATTCAAATTATGTCACTCCAAAATGTTGAAAGCAACGGTCAAAGCTAAACAAATATCGTATAAGTGACAATCTTCCTGTCTAAATAATTCACATAATACAACAATCTTCTCTTAAGTGGTTGCACACTAGTCATTTTCATTTCTTAATCACTCAATGGTGAGAAAGTACTCCTCGAAATTTGTCTTCGAAACAATGAACGTTTTGAAGCGACAGTTCTACAGTTTTAAGATTTTGCAATTTGGCCCCACTAAGTTGCCGTATAATAGGTGTTTAGGCAAGTTCAATAGATGTTCGGAAAAATCTAATAGAAGTTTGAATAGGTTCAATAACTGTCTAATCAAGTCCAATAATGGTTCAGACTGAACTTTACAATTAAACAAAAATGCAAAAACTAAAAGCAAATATGGCTGATCTTTTGTAAGCCCAACCCTACTCCTTGTACGTCTTGAATATTACTCCTTTTCTTCCTTAGGTATTGTTATGACAAGAACCGAAGAAATTAAAACGCAAAAAAATATAGAAACTTAGTAAAGAAATAAACCAAAATGACGAAGACTTGCAATACATAGATATTTTCAATTTTTGTAATTCTATAGAGATTGTCTAATTTTTTAACTAAAAATACATAGATATTTTAAATTTTGTTTGAAAAAAAGCTTAGACTTTTATCACTAAGAGTAATGGCAGACGTCGCCATTATTATTTCCCTCTCATTTCCAAAAATTTCGTCTAATATTATTTTTGTAAACTTTGACTTTTATAACCTTAAGATTTTAATATATAAGTAAAAACAAAGAATACAAAAATAACTTTATATGTTTGCAAAGAAGTAGATATGGCGTGGGAAATGCTTATACTATCTTGGCACATCTTGCATAGGGATTAAAGGTTAATCCTTACTAAATTATTTTTCCAAGAAAGAGTAAGATGAGCTGTATTGATCCCACATAGGAATTTCATCCTTACAAGAGGTGCTTCTTAAGTACAAGGGTTCTCTCACCTGACGAACTAGTCTTTTGGTATTGGCTCTCCTTTTGGGCTTGAGTTGTTACATTCTTAAGTTTATTATTTTGTTACATTAGTGTTTTCATTGAGAGTGGACTCCATAGAGAGAAGACTATAGGTTGGATTAATGTGTGGTAAGTGTCACACTGAATACTGATGGATGAGTGCAGCTGCCAAGAGAAAAGGACTATCGCCGAGTTAGTGTCGATAGGTGACTATAGGCTGGATTATGGTGTGGTAAGTACCACACTAAATACTAGCTAGTAGACGAGTACAGCCGTCAGGAGGAACGAGATACTGCCAGGCCTGTGTCGATAGGCTAGCTCGATGTGGGTATCGGCTCTTAACATAATTGTCAAATCATGAATCGAAATCTCATTTTTTTCAATCGTGAATCATATTGAATCGTGAATCGTAATGATTCGGTCACATTTTCAGTAATGCATCAATAATTGATATTTTGTGTTATCAATGAAATTTTTTATTTTTTTCTCAAAAACAATTGATTATTGTGTTCTCATTAGTTATTTTGAGTTAAAATTATTTAGTTAGACTTTTTTTTGGTTAGATGTTAAAAGATGATATAAAGAAAAAATTATTATAGTTAGTTTATGTTTTTTCTTTTCATTAAAATAAAAACCTCTGTATTAAACAAGAAGGGAAATTTGAACAAATGGTCCCTATTGTTTTACTAAAATTTCAAATTCATCTATATTATTTAAAATTAGTCAATTTTGTCCTTATCGTTTTCCAAATTTTTTACATTCGTCTCTATTATTCAAAGTTAGCCAATTTAGTCCAAATTATTTTTCAAAAAAATTCAGTTTAGTCCTTGTCTAAATTGGCTAAATTAAATTTTTTTAAAGAATAATGTGGACTAAACTGGTTTATTTTGAACAGTAGGGTCGAATTTAAATATTTTTGAAAAATAATGAGAGCCAATTTTAAACAATAAGAACGAATTTAAAATTTTAAAAAATTAAGAAAGACTATTTATGCAATTTTCCTAACCAGATAAGGGTGAATGTGAAATTTAAGGCTTTTGTTTTTGGCTTTTACCATTCACCTTTGACTCTTTGAGAAAAGAAGACAATAATAATTAAGGCATTTGCCTTTTCTTCCACTCAATTTTGTCTCCACATGTCCCATTTCCTTTTCTTTTGTTTCTCTACCGACAGGCACCATAGCATCAAATAGAAAGAGAGAGAGAAAAAAGCATCATAGCAATGAATGGGACGAATCAGTGAATTGGCCGATTCGATACGATTCGGTACTTTTTTCACAATTCGACTTGCGATTGATACCAATTTACAATTCCCTGTTGATTTGTATCGATTTTTGGGTGAATCGTACTATTACGATAACTATGACTCTTAATTTAAGGGGAGTAAAATGTAATAAACTCACATAAAAATTTTACTCTCACAAAGGGTGCTTCTTTAATAAAAGAAGTTTTCTTACTTAACAAAATAGTTTATTTGAATGAGTTCTCCTTTTAAACTTGAATTATTATATTATTGAATTTATTTTGTTATTATACGGGCCAAGTCAGGTTAGCCCATAATGAGCCAATCAATTCCAAATTTCCAGTAGAGCTCTAGAAGCTATCCTTTTCACGGCACTACTTAATCTGCGCATGGTTCTTGAGTGATTCATAACATGTTCTGTTATCTTTTGGACCAGTGCATATTCTTAGGGCAAGTCCAACACACTCCCTATTTTTTCTCTATAATAGAGAGTGAAATTAGTGACTCTCTACTTTTATAAACTTTCTATTTTAATTTTACTCCAACAACACTCTCTATTTCAGACTCTCTATTTTAAAAACATCATAATAAAATAAAATATGTGGCTCAATTATAATAAAATATAAACCAAATATTTCACATCTACAACAAAACAACAATAAACAGCAATAAACAATTGGTTTGGCGAAGCTAATTTACTCGCCAAGTTCAGCGAGCCAAAAATAAGTAGTAGCAAGTTTACCTAATTGGCGAGCAGCAGTGGCGAACTCAGCAGTGGCGAACTTGTTGGACACAAGTTTTGGTCGAAAACTTGCTATTTTGACGAAGGAGCTCATTTGGCTAAGCTATTGGACTTGCTCTTAGTACAAAGCATAACCACAAGTTGGTAAACAAATTTGTTCACTAAAAAATTTATAGAATTTACCTGAAAAAGTTCATAATGAGATCAATTTAAACGATATTAATTCTCGCTGACCTGGGTTGTGGAAAAAGATTTGTGATTACTATTCAAACAATATGACGATATTACTTATAAAAGGGCACTTGTCAACCACGTAACTACAGTTTTTCACAAAAAAATGAAATAATTTCAAAACATGAAGTAATTATATAATACTTTCAAAAAATAAAAACCCTTCAATAACAGTTGTCATAGATTATCAATTTAGATAAATACCTTCTATATAAGTCTTTTTAATGCCTTTATTTTCTCAGATATATAATATGTGTGTGTATATATATATATATATATATAAATTATGGTCATTGACCGTCATTGTGGTGCATTAGCAACCCTCTCTATACTGGCTTCGCTTGGCTCTGTAGACGAGTACAACCGTCAGGAGGAACGGGCTATTGCCGGACTAGTGTCGATAGGTTAGCCCGATGTGGTATCGGCTCTTAACATAGTTGTCAAATCGTAAATCAAAATCTTATTTTTTTCAATCGTAAATCATATCGAATCGTGAATCGTAATAATTCGGTCACATTTTCAGTAATACATCAATAATTGATATTTTGTGTTATCAATGAAATTTTTTATTTTTTTCTCAAAAAAAATGATTATTGTGTTCTCATTAGTTATTTTGAGTTAAAATTATTTAGTTAGACTTTTTTTTTGGTTAGATGTTAAAAGATGATATAAAGAAAAAATTATTATATTTAGTTTATGTTTTTTTTTCATGAAAATAAAAATCACTGCCTTAAACAAGAAGGGAAATTTGAGCAAACAGTCCCTATTGTTTTACTAATGTTTCAAATTCATCTCTATTATTCAAAATTAGTCAATTTAATCCTTATCGTTTTCCAAAATTTTTAAATTTATTTCTATTATTCAAAGTTAGCCAATTTAATCCATATTGTTTTTCAAAAAAATTCAGTTTAGTCCTTGTCTAAATTGGCTAAATTAAATTTTTTTGAAGAATAATATGGACTAAATTGGTTTATTTTGAACAGTAGGGTTGAATTTAAATTATTTTAAAAAATAATGAGGGCCAATTTTAAACAATAAGAATGAATTTAAAATTTTAAAAAATTAAGAAAGACTATTTATGCAATTTTCCTAACTAGATAAGGGCGAATGTGAAATTTAAGGCTTTTGTTTTTGGCTTTTACCATTCACCTTTGACTCTTTGAGAAAAGAAGACAATAATAATTAAGGCATTTGCCTTTTCTTCCACTCAATTTTGTCTCCACATGTCCCCTTTCCTTTTCTTTTGTTTCTCTACCGACAGGCACCATAGCATCAGGTAGAAGAGAGGAAAAAAAAGCATCATAGCAATGAATGAGATGAATCGGTGAATTGATCGATTTGATACGATTCGGTACTTTTTTTTTCTCAATTTGACATACGATTTATGCCAATTTACAATTCGCGTGTTGATTTGTATTGATTTTTGGGTGAATCGTATGATTACGATAACTATGATTCTTAATTTAAGGGAGGTAAAATGTAATGAACCCACATAGGAATTTCACTCTCATAAAAGGTGCTTCTTAAGTAGAAGGGATTATCTTACCTAATAGAATAGTTTATTTGAATGAGTTCTTCTTTTGAACTTAAATTATTATATTCTTGAATTTATTTTGTTATTACATGGGCCAAGTCAGGTTAGCTCATAATGAGCGACTCAATTCCAAATTTCCAGTAGAGCTCTAGAAGCTATCCTTTTCACGGCACTACTTAATCTGCGCATGGTTCTTGAGTGATTCATAACATGTACATCAAGATTTTCCTCTCTCTTATCTTTTGGACCAGTGCATATTCTTAGTACAAAGCATAACCACAAGTTGGTAAACAAATTTGTTCACTAAAAAATTTATAGAATTTACCTGAAAAAGTTCATAATGAGATCAATTTAAACGATCTTAATTCTCGCTGACCTGGGTTGTGGAAAAAGATTTGTGATTACTATTCAAACAATATGACAATATTACTTGCAAAAGGGCACTTGTCAACCACGTAACTATAGTTTTTCACAAAAAAATGAAATAATTTCAAAACATGAAGTAATTATAAAATACTTTCAAAAAATAAAAATCCTTCGATAACAGTTGTAATAGATTATCAATTTAGATAAATACCTTCTATATAAGTCTTTTTAATGCCTTTATTTTCTCAGATATATAATATGTGTATATATATATATATCTATATTTATATATTATATAAATTATGGTCACTGACCGTCATTATGGTGCATTAGCAACCCTCTCTACTGGCTTGGTTCTATAGTCACTGACTGCAAAAGATACCTTCGACATTGTATATATCCCACAAAACCCACCAAAAGTTGCCGAAATTTGCACTAAAAGCATTTCGAACGTCCTATCCTATTGGATTTTGAACATATTTGATCTTTTTAGCAGAAAAGAACTCTGAGTCGGAAAACTTAGGAAAATGTGAGTTGGACTAAAGGACTAGTTTAATTAATTTATTTTTTATTGAACCTTCAACCTAAAATTTGATCAGTTGCCATGTACCATTGACATGAATTATAATCCTCTCTTAATTAGTGATTTATCTACCGTTTTAACACTATATTTCAGCGTCATTTCACTCATAATATATATATATATATATATATATATATATATATATATATATATATATATTTTAACTTCCCATTTTTTATAATTTAAACTTTGAATGAAGGGCTAAGATTCAATTTTCAATTATTGGGATTCAATTTTTAATTATTGGAGTGAAACATTAGTTAATTATGAAAGGGTCCTGATCCGTTTAAAATGCTCTTCAGATCTTGACTTAAGATAGTTAATTATTGGAGTGAAACATTAGTTAATTATTGAGTCAACTATTTCACAGTATAAAAGCATTTGAGTCAATTTTGGACAATATAAAGAAACGCTCAGTGAACTTTTGGATAATATAAATTATAAAATTAATGAAGGTTTACGCATTCAATGACGTAATGAAGGCAATATAAAAGAAAAATTTAGATTCTGCCCATCAACGAGCTCTGCAGCTCTTACTGAACTAACATCTGCTTTCTAGCGTTTCAGTGTGTGTGTGTGTGTGTGAGATGGGAGGCGATGATTCAATCTTGCCGGTCTTGACCGTGGGTGCTGGTCCTGTTGGCCTTGTTCTCTCCGTCCTTTTAACCAAACTTGGTTAGAATCTCAAACCCAATGTTCCCTTATCCTTTTTACACATTTGACATTTTTTTTTTTTTTTTGTGAGTTGTGGTTAAGTAGTACTCCGCACTAGATATCAAACTAATTACATACACATTTTTTAAAAGCTTAAAGTTTTTAAGCTAAGGGATCGTTATAAAAAGGTCTTAGGTTCAATCTCCCCACCATTAGTCATTTACCACGTGCCTTATCTTTGTTGTAATGTGACGAGTTGTGTTAAAAATACCAAAATAATTAAGTATTTGAATTTTAAAAATTTGAATATTTAGATCAAGCGATCACTTGCACACATGTCCCATGTAAAATGATGACAACAATATTTGTACTCGAAAAATCTCATAGCTGAATTTAAAGTACCTCAATGCATTCGTTAATTAGCTCATAGTTCTATAACTCGTATGTAGGGGTAAAATGTGCCATTTTGGAGAAACGAAAGGCGTTTTCGACACATCCAAAAGCACATATCATAAACAATAGGTCTATGGAGGTTGGTTTAATCTTTTTCTTTTCTTTTATTATTAATTTGTTGTAAATGCCATGTAGATATATATCTAGATATATAATGGTTTATAAGGATAAATTTATGCTCTTTATTATGTTCAAATAGAGCTTGTATTTATAGGTGTTTCGAAAATTGGAGGGTTTGGCTGATGATATTCTAAGGTCTCAACCACCTGTAGATTCTTGGGAAAATTTTGTATATTGTACTTCACTCACTGGTCGTATTCTTGGCTCAGTTGATCACAATATGCAACCTCAAGGTAATATTTTATTTTTTTGTTTATAATATATGCATTGGTTTGTCATGGCAGAATATATAATGCATTAATAGATTGAAACTATTACATGAATATAATCTTGTAAAAATGTTGTAAGCAAAGTTTGGAGTTGTAGCATGAACTATAATGGAAGTATGCACGAAAAGTTGATTGATTTTGCATATGGTTTTGGACTATATTTTTTTACTAATACAGAATATAATTTTTCGATAAATAGTAGATTAAAAAATTGTTGTATAAGACGTTATGCTACTCCACAATACCAATATAGGTTTGAGGATGTAACCTTCTATTCTTAATGTTTTGTAGCTAGGTCTTGGTCCAGTGTTTTACATCAACATGTGACCACTATTTTTTTTTTTTGACGTTGCTCCTCTATGGTAGTTCTTTTATGTAGCTTTCTCGTTGAATTTTGTTCGTCCAAGTCAACTTGTCTTGTCTATCCACGTGTGACCTACTCTTCTCGCCATGTGCAACATTTCTCGTTGAACTTTATTCATTTATATTAACTATCGTATTCAAACATGTTTATCTACAGATTTTGTTCAAAAAGTGAGCCCAGTGTCTATTGCACACCTCACGCAGTACAAACTCAATAGATTGTTACTGAACAAGCTCGAGAACCTCGGCTTTCGTGAGATATTAATGGGGCATGAATGCATCTCAATCAAGGCTTCAGACCATGATGTTACAGCAACTGTTTCTTTGGAGAATGATCAAGGAAAGCGCATGGAGAAAGATATCCATTGTAATTTTCTTGTTGGTACAGATGGTGCAAAAAGTACAATCCAAAAGCTTGTAGGTATAGACATGAAAGGTGAAAAAGACTTGCAAAACTTTGTTAGCATCCACTTTTGTAGTCAAGACTTGGCACATTATTTGATAGAAGAGAGACCAGGGATGCTCTTTTTCATCTTCAATCCTCAAGCTGTTTGTATTCTTATTGCTTATGATCTCAACCGAGGAGAGTTTGTTTTACAGGTATTGTGTGGTTTTTTGTGTTTTGAGATTCTGACTTGCTGGCTATTAAATCATATCACTCATCTAAAAGCTTAACTTTTTAGAAAAGAATTTGTTGAAATTATTTATTGTGTTCAATACGTACTCTCACGAATAAGTTAGAAAGTTTTTGACTAACTCTTGCTTGTTGACGTAATTATGAAAATGAGTGACGGTAAATTTTGAACCCAAAACCTTTTGATGATACTTGAACTTATGATATCATATATTAAATTACCATTTCATCTAAAAGTTTAACCTATTAGAGAAGAATTTTTTATATTTATTTATTATAATTATTGTGCATGAAAACATTTAATTTACATACAAGTTACTTGCTTCATAGGTACCATATTATCCACCTCAACAAAAGCTGGAGGACTTCAGCCCTGAGGTATCTTTCACTGTTTGCATAATACTTCCCCATGAGCAAAACAGCTTGAAATTTATGTGAAGTTGTTCAACATTCATCATGAGTTAGATTGAAGAATCAGTGAGATCGATGCATTTGTATGTATTACATGATCATCTCATCTAAAAGTTAGACTGTTAGTAAGAGTTTATATGTTATATTTATAATTGTCCTTAACACCCCTGCACGTGTAGGTGGTATTTTTTTTAATTTATTTTTTAATTTATAGTTTTGCGTGTAGACAGTTTTAATATTTTGATTGAGTGGCGGCAAGACTAGAACCAACATCTGAGCTCTAATACCATATTACTTTTACCACCTCATGTCTAAAAGTTTAAACTATTAAAGATAAATTTATTTTACTTATTTAGAATCGTATGCTGAAATGGGTACGGAATGCAAGCACATTATTTGCTCTATTTTGATTCCCATACTTAGTATGAAATAATAAACTCATGAATCTTATTCCCTAGGTAATGTGGTTCCTCCCAATTTAGGATTAGCTATTTCAAACAAAACTCATAGGATTAGCCTATATTCGTGCTCTTAGGAATGAACTTTGTCAAGTGTTTAAAATATCCTTTCAAAATATAATATCTATACAATAACAACAATCAATCCTCAATATTATTCTTATTGTTATCATTATTAGTATTATAATTGTTTTTATTATTATTATTATTATTATTATTATTATTATTATTATCACCAACGTGCTCGCTTCCAATTGATGACCGACTATTATATATTATTTATATGATTTATAAATATCATTTATTATTTACTAATAATATACTATTTATTAAATGAAAGAAATGTCCTTTTAAAACATAACAAATATTTAAAAACAAAAGGCCAATTCCTATTATTATTATTGTTGTTGTTGTTATTTATTGATTTTATTATTACTATTGCTTCTTGTTATTCATATTATTAATATTCTTATTTATATGTTTTATAAAGATCATTATTTTTGTTAATAATATTTGCTATTTATTATTGATAATAGTATTAATAATGCACAAATACTTTTTCAAAACATAACATGTAATAATAACAAAAAAAAAGTACAATCCTTATAATAATAATAATAATTATTAATATTATTATTATTATTATTATTATTAATATTATTATTATTATTATTATTATTATTATTATTATTATTATTATTATTATTATTTTTGTCATTGATTAATCTAAAGATTAATACTCTTCATTAATATTATTTTTGTTATTCTTTATTAGTGTTATTATTATTTATCATATGATCAAAATGCCCTTTCTAAACATAAGGGTAATAACAAAATAGTAATTTTTATTATAACTATTATTTATTTATTTATTATTATTATAATCTTACCATTATTGATATTATATTTATTTTTATTCTAACATTGATTTAATAACAAAAGGATAATTCAATCATTTTATAAAATACTTTTTCAATACTATTCTAGTACAATGACTATCAAACATGGGTTTGATATTAATATATCAATTCTTATCTTCATTACTATAGCAAAACAAGTATGACATACCCTTTACCAAGTTTCTTCTACTATCAATTCTCATAATTCTATTCCTGTCCAAATCATTTAAGATATCAATCGCCACCATATTGTCCCCAACGATACCATGTAATATTAAATTCTGCAACAGTTCTAGGCACAATTCATGTTGGAACCACCGTCTTGTCTTCATTATAATAGTTATTTTAAAAGCTTCGTCTCATTGTAGATGTGTGAGAGGTTAATCTCCAAATCAGTTGGTCGAGAGCTTGCAGACATGAACGTAATAGCCATAAGGCCATGGGTGGTGCATGCTCAAGTTGCAGAGAAATTTATATCTTGTGAAAACAGAGTTATACTTGCTGGTGATGCTGCTCATCGTTTTCCTCCTTCTGGTGGTTTTGGTATGCAAGTATTTTTGTGCTGAATGATTAAAGATTAAAGTAAAGAAAGAGGAAAACATGACTACAAACCTATGCATGAGTAATATTATATACTACCTAGCTCCTGTATTGTATCACCTACTCTTCACCTTATATATCACAAATGTCATACCATAAAAAAATTGGACAATCCTACTATGACATGTCCGACTAGAAAATTAGAAAAAATAAAATAAAAAATTGGACAAATCTACCATGACATGACCGACTAGAAAATAAAAAAAATTAAAAAATATACAAATCTACTCCACAAGTCCGACTAGAAAATAAAAATTCTACTTACATGAGGCACTTCCAAATTAAAATAAAATCGCATTCAATGCCTAATAAGAGATGAAGATTGAACGATATATACAAATTCAATAATATATATATCTGTGTGTGTGTGCATGTGTATATATACTTTTGGGTAATTTGCAGGTATGAATACTGGCATTCAGGATGCTCATAACCTTGCCTGGAAATTGGCCTTTGTACTTCAGGGTATAGCTCCAGTATCTTTCCTTTCCACTTATGAAATGGAAAGAAAACAGGTAATGACACTATCACATTTTAGATTTCTTGCAATGCTCTAATTAAACAAGTAAAAAAACCGTTGTCATAGGTAATTTGTTGCAACAGTTTTTTAAAGTTGCATAAAATTGTTGGAAAATTTATGATATGCAACAGTTTTTGTTAAGTGTTGTTTATTATATTCATTTTTTGCAACGGATTGTAAAATTATAGCTTAATTGCAACTTAAATATAGGATTTTGCAACCGTTTTGTTAGTATTACTTCTAGACATTGTAGAATCTAGGATATGCAACACTTTATTAAGTGTTGCTTATTTTATTTACTCTTTTTTGCAACGGTAGGTAAAATTATGGGCTTAAATGCAATGTACAAAAATTATTGCTTATTAGATTTTTATTTAGTAAGACGTTTTGAGATATTTTATTCGAGAAGAAATTTCAGGTTAATTCATTTAAAATGAAAAACTATCAAAACCGATTATTTGAAAAGATAGAAAAAAAAACTTAAAAGTTGATAAATTTGGTTTTCTTTTTCCCCCTTTATTTCTACCATTTTTTTTCAAAAAGAAGACTTTTTGCTTTTTAGTTCTAAATTAATGTCAACTAGTGAAAAAAATATTGCAAGTTTTAGAAAATAGCAATGCAAGTGTAAAAGACTATTATTTATGATTTTTAAAATTATTTACAAAAGTATTTACTATTAAAGATACTAAATGAATAAACTATGTTGATTATTAAAGATAATAAATGAATAACATAAATTTTTCTCTAACAACTTTACATTTAGATCAGATGGTTAGAAACATAATTATAGAGTTCAATATCAAAAGGTCCTGGGTTCGAGTCTCATTGCTACCTATTTAGAAAATATATCCAAGTGCAACTTATTAAAAAAAATGGAAAGTGAATCTCATGCATATATATTATTTTAAGAAAGACGAACTTGTAACAGTAAAATTACCGTTGCATATACTTTTAAAAACCGTTGCAATAACTAGCAAAAACTATCACAAAAAGTATTGAAAACCATCGTTGTTGCTCTCAGAAACCGTCGCAAATAGGAGAACATTTACCATGTTATCTTTAGAAAAAAACCATTGCTAAAAGAATCTATTGCAATGGTTTTTTTACCGTTACTATTTATTTGTAAAGTACCATTGCAATGGAGAATAGACAACGAGAGCGGATTCAACGGTAAGAAAACTGTTGCCTAAAGGCATTTGCAACGGTTTTTAGCTTTTTGACAATGGTTTTCAAATGTTGTCTAAGATTAAAAATGTGGTAGTGTGATTTTATATCTCGTGTATATATAAGTATATGTATGTATATATATATATATATATATATTAGTTGTACTTTCAATTTAAGTTGAAAAATTGGAAATATTTTATGTCTTCTCTTGAACTTCGCAGATTGCTAATTTCAACACAACATTTAGTATCCAAAACCTCAATGTTGCGATGGCGGTTCCTGCTGTACTTGGTCTTAATCCAACCATGCGAAATGCAGGTAACCTTTTATTATCCATATTATGGGGTCCTTTTTGAAAACGGTTACTGTGTGCCTAGCGCGCATGGAGCCCACAATCCATACACAACACAGGCGGACATTTCAAAACCTCTGCTTGCTTTAAAGCATTTTCACATATTATGAATCTATTATATTGCGTGCTAATACTCATCATTTGATAAATTTTGTAGTATACCGAGCTGTTAATGGTATGATGGGTTCCATTTTGCCATCCGGGATACAAAAAGCCATTTTGTATGGAATGTTTAGCATATTTAGTTTGCAACTGTCAAACTTTGTCTTGAATGAGAAAAATCCTCTTGGATATTCAAGGCTTTCGAAATTGAAACAGATATTTGAAGGTGGAAAGAGCCTTCAACTTCAATTCCCTGCTGAGGATTTAGGTTTCAGGTTACTGTTATTTCATTTTTGTTAATTGAATTGTTAGTTCAAAAGAGAGCCTGACGCAAATGTTAAAAGCTGCCACCGTGTGACTTGAAGGTCACAGTTTTGACTGAAAAAAGGAAAAATCCATTTTAATTGATGAAAATATTATAAATCTCAAACAAATTCCTGGGGATTTGAAAATCTTTCCACAAGTCCCTGTACTGAAATGTCTTTTTTGCCATATTTTTTGTGCTTGCAGATTTTCACTACCTCTTGCAATGGTACGGCAGAAAAGAGTTTTGCCAATAAAAAAATTAGTGTAACCGTTTGCTTTTTGGTTAAAGGAAAAAAACGATTACATTAGTACAGTTACATTCCGATATATGAACAAGTTGGAAATTAATTTTAAAAAATAGTCTAACAGATAATTGGGTAATGGTCAAATTGTAAGGGCAAAAATGACATTTTAATGCATTATTCATTTTAGTGCACCATTGAAGAAATACATGATAAGGTTATATATAGTATATCCAAAATGATTGACGCTTTTTTAACTCCATACGTAACAATAATTTTGTACATCTGACTATTCCTTAAATTGTTAGGGAAAAACTATTCTCAACTGTTCATTTATCCAATTAAACTTATGATCTTTTTTTCAAAAACCTCTAGGCAATTATTCAATTTGTGTTTAAAAAAATTTATGTGGTATATATAATATTTCTCAAGGTTCTCTATTGTGCTATATAATCACCTAAAGTTTTATACATCCACATTAGGTACCTCAAAGGAGCACTGGTGTCTGATGGTGATAACATGTTAGGTGAATCAGAATCACCTACTGGACATCGGAGAGAATATGTTCCATCCACACATTCGGGGTCAAGGTTGCCTCACATGAATGTTAGACTATTGTCGAATTTGTCAAGTAAGGTATTCACGTATCATAAACTTTAAAATAACTATCTTAGTAAAAATAGTCAAGTTATTATTTAAAGGATTAGTACTTAGTTTTATAAGCCACTTATTTTAGCGTGTTTGTCATAATTGTTTTCTATTTTTAAAAGTGCAATATTACAATCATTTATATTTTGAATATGTGACACCGTTAGTTATTTTTTACAACAAACTACATATAATCACGTAATGATCACATGTTTTTTCCTCAAATTATAAACAAAAAAAATGAAAAATGACTAACAATATCACATATTCAAAAAATAAATGACAGCAATATTACACTTTTAGAGATAAGAGATCACTATGTCAAATATGTTAAAAATAAATTATTAAATTGGATATTAACCCTTATTTAAACTTGTAAGCCAAACTCATATCTTGTTTGTATTAGAGATATAATGCACGGTAGTAGAAATTATGGTAGAGAGAATCTGGTGAAATAGTTTAAGAATGATTGGTGGGGGCAAGAAAACATTTAGATAGTTGAAATTGATATAAAATGACGGAAGGCATATAGTTTGGACATTGTGTAGGATAAAATGATAGCTATATGCAAACTTTTGTAACATTATATTTCTTAATCAACTTTCATCTGCAATGGTTTGCAATAAAACTAATTCCCGATAATTTTGGGTCTAGACACTTGATGATGTCTTACAACTCATGCACGTTCAATTTTCATACTAATCTAGATAGCACGCAGTATTTGACTTCTATCCATATAAGAAGACTTTACCAATAAGCTAACATTAGCCGACAATCTTTGACTCTTATGACACCTACTAGGGGCTCGAGTAAATCTAGCTTATGACTTCTGCAAACTTCTTCTTTCTACATAGTAATAGAATATCGGAAGATGAGCATTAATTTTCAGCATATCTTGTGTCTCCAACGACATTACAAAGTCAACTATGAGTATGAGTTCTTTCTCTTCTTTCTTCTTCTTCTTTTTTAAGTAAGAAATTTGCATCTTGATCTCATATCATGACACATGACATCTTTGCAGAACACATTTTCGACTTTGGATCTTGTCTCAGTTGAAAAGGTTGAGTTTCTTCTCATTATAGCACCAGTCAAAGAGTCCTATGACCTAGCTCAAGCTGCATTCATGGTGGCAGAGGGAATTAAAGTTCCTTTGAAGGTATGTGTGGTGTGGCCAGAGAACACCATTGATGGGAATGGCACAAGTAATACTCCATTAATGCCCTGGAAAAACTTCATAGATGTTGTGGAAGTCAAGGGATCATCAACTTCACCTTCTTGGTGGAATCTATGCAAGATGACAGATAGAGGAGCCATTTTGGTGAGGCCTGATGAGCATGTTGCTTGGCGATCCAAGTCAGGAAACATAAATGATCCAATTTTAGAGATGAAACAAGTTTTTAACATCATATTTGGATTAGATGCAAGTTGCACATAGTGCAATCAATTAATAAATTAAACTTGAAGCTATAATAATGTCTATGCTAGAAATCGATGTAATAGTTTCAGATAGTGAAAGCCCTCATATTGTATCAATCTTTCAACTATATAAAGTGTTGTGGTAAGTCCGAAGAGTCACGATATTTGTATTGTAGTCGTGTGGACTAGCATGCTGTGCAGAGAGGAAATAAGAACGTTTGATGGTTTTTTAGGTTTTTGTGTTTTCATAAGGCAAAATTCCACATTTAGTTCCTGTTATTTATAAAATGTCTCAATTTAGTTTTTATTGTTTAAAATATTTTAATTTAGTCTCTAGTGTTTTACAAAAAAATTTAATTTCGTCCCTCTTATTTTTAAAGAGTTTCAATTTCGCCCCTATTATTTTTTTAAAGTTTCAAACTAAATTAAAATTTTTTGAGAAACAATAGGGACAAATTTGAAAATTTTTAAAAATAATAGGACAAAATTGAGAAACTTTAAACAATAGTGACGAAATTGAAACTTTTAGAAAAATAATAGAGACTAAATTAAAATATTTTTAACAATAAAGACTAAATTGAATTTTTTTACAAATAATAAGGACTAAATGTGAAAATTTTCTTTTTGCATAAGGTGATCAAGTTAAAAAGGAGAAAATAATTCCAATTCACAATAAAATTAAAACAGTTAAAAAATCTAAAATATACCTGCATAAAATTGTAACGTTCTCTTCCAATAGATTCATTTTCGGCAACAGCAAAGTATGCCAACATCGGGTAGTGCCCAATATATGACGCGTAGCTATCACATGATATGTTCACTGCCCATTCACTGTATGTAGAGACATTTTATCACCACCCAAAAAAAAAAAAAAAAAAACCCATTTATTATGACATCATGATAAAAATAAAATAAAAAACCAGAAAATAATAAATAAAATATTAAAAAAACCCATTTATTGTGACATCATTATATATATATTAATAACCCAAAAAAAAATTAAATTAAATTAAAATAAAATAAAGTTGCTTACAATCTAGTCATGTCAGCATGACCAGTTCCAACATACTTAGCTTGCAAATGCTCAAGCTGTGAGTTTATATTGAACCTATCACTTGCCTGCATCACAAAATATATTATTAAAAAAATAAAACTAAAAT
The DNA here is from genome assembly GCA_037974665.1 of Ehretia macrophylla. Classification (NCBI taxonomy): domain Eukaryota; kingdom Viridiplantae; phylum Streptophyta; class Magnoliopsida; order Boraginales; family Ehretiaceae; genus Ehretia; species Ehretia macrophylla. Next base: position 44,852,756 of record CM075783.1, read on the forward strand.
AAAAAAGACATTTTACATATTTAAGAGGTCATATTAATTTTATGGACTTTAAGGTCTAATACATATTGATTTTTTGGTGAAGAAAGATAAAAGAAAATTGTTTGATAAAATTTGAAGTAAACATAAATTGTTATTATTATTTTTTATTTCCTGTGTGAATTTTTGGTAAATTTTTACCTATGGTAGTTCTCTTATGTAGCTTTCTCGCTGAATTTTGTTCCTCCAAATTAACTTGTCTTGTTCATCCACATGTGACCTACTCTTCTCGTTAACCTTGTTCCTCCATATTAATTCTCATGTGCAACATTTCTCGTTGAACTTTATTCCTCTATATTAACTATCGTATTCAAACATGTTTATCTACAGATTTTGTTCAAAAAGTGAGCCCAGTGTCTATTGCACACCTCACGCAGTACAATCTCAATAGATTGTTACTGAACCAGCTCGAGAACCTCGGCTTTCGTGAGATATTAGTGGGGCATGAATGCATCTCAATCAAGGCTGCAGACCATGGTGTTACAGCAACCGTTTCTTTGGAGAATGATCAAGGAAAGCGCATGGAGAAAGATATCCATTGTAATTTTCTTGTTGGTACAGATGGTGCAAAAAGTACAATCCAAAAGTTTGTTTGAAAAAAAGCTTAGACATTTATCACTAAGTGTAATGTCAGACGTCACTATTATTCTTTCCCTCTCATTTCCAAAAATTTCGTCTAATATTATTTTTGTAAACTTTGACTTTTATAACCTTAAGATTTTAATATATAAGTAAAAACAAAGAATACAAAAATAACTTTATATGTATGCAAAGAAGGTGGTATGGCGTGGGAAATGCTTATACCATCGGCTTGCCACACCTTGTACAGGGATTAATGGTTAATCCTTACTAAATTATTTTTCCAAGAAAGAGTAAGATGAGCTGTAATGATCCTACATAAGAATCTCACCCTTATAAGAGGTGCTTCTTATATACAAGGGGTTCTCCCACCTGACGGACTAGTCTATTGGGATGTGCTCTCCATTTGGGCTTGAGTTGTTACATTCTTAAGCTTATTATTTTGTTACATTATAGTTTCAAATCCGTTCCTATTATTCAAGGACTAAATTGATTTTTTTTGAGAAAAATGGGGACGAATTTGAAAGTTTTTGAAAATAATAAGGACAAAATTGAGAAACTTTAAACAATAGTGACGAAATTGAAACTTTTAAAAAATAATGGGGATTATATTGAGACATTTTAAACAATAGAGACTAAACTGAAATTTTTTACAAATAATAAGGACTAAATGTGAAAATTTTCCTTTTTCATAAGGTGATCAAGTAACATTAGAAAATGGAGGTTTTTTTTTTTTATATATATATATATTCAGAAAAGATCTAAAGTTGTACAACACAAATTAAGAATATAACGAGTGAAACTCGAGTTTGCATAGGGTTTTCTTTTTTCACTAAGAAAAAAGTACGTAGTTTTGTTTTGGTTATGAATATAGGACAAAACTATAAATTGTAGGGTCATGCAATATTTGCAGAGATAAAACATTGTATCCCCAGTCAGCTTTTAGTCTTTCACTATTGATGAGGTCAAACATGCAAAACGAATGGAGTTAGTACTATAAAACTAAAACTAAAAAAAATTATAACCTACATACATAAGATTTAGAGTTGTGCTTCAAAATGATCCTATTGCATTGGGACGTTTCCAATAATTTTCCTAAGATTTAAACATTTGAGTAGGCTCACTTGAAGACCCCACTATCGACGTCGCTACTTATTGATGATATGATAGATGATGGTAGCTATATTTTGTTAACTAGCTTATGGAAGAAGTGGTTAAAATTTGTCATGCTACTAAATTTGACGAGGTGAACCCGAGTTTGTAATTGTCGTATATTTAAGAAGTGAAACTCTTCCTAAACTTAAGTGGTTCTGAACTTTAAAATTGAAATAAATCTACAAACACATGAGTGACCTCGCTCTGAATAATTATATACCATAATCACGGATAAAACAAGAACAATCAAGATCTCAAAAAGACATAATTCTTGGATACGCAAGTTCTCAATAATAAAGCAAGTCCAAAAGGAAAAAGTCTTTTTACTCCTCGAAAAATATATTTAATTTCAAACAGATAATCAAAAAATTGCTCTTTAAAATATAATGCTTCCATTACATAAATTCCTGACAAGAAAACAAGTCCAAACCACATATAAATAAATTTAGTTGTCAAAAGTTATTCAAAATTAAATAAATAAGGTTCCAAGATAGAATTGTAAAGATATTCCCGCAATTTCTTCGTGATGGATCATCAAGTCAGGGTGGTCACTATCTCAAGTCATCAAGGTAGGATTACAAAATTCAAATTATGTCACTCCAAAATGTTGAAAGCAACGGTCAAAGCTAAACAAATATTGTATAAGTGACAATCTTCCTGTCTAAATAATTCACATAAGACAACAATCTTCTCTTAAGTGGTTGCACACCAGTCATTTTCATTTCTTAATCATTCACTGGTGAGAAAGTACTCCTCGAAATTTGTCTTCGAAACAATGAACATTTTGAAGCGACAGTTCTACAGTTTTAAGATTTTGTAATTTGGCCCCACTGAGTTGCCGTATAATAGGTGTTTAGGCAAGTTCAATAAATGTTCGGACAAATCTAATAGAAGTTTGAACAGGTTCAATAACTGTCTAAACAAGTCCAATAATGGTGCGGACTGAACTTTACAATTAAACAAAAATGCAAAAACTAAAAGCAAATATGGCTGATCTTTTGTAAGCCCAACCCTACTCCTTGTACATCTTGAGTATTACTCCTTTTCTTCCTTAGGTATTGTTATGACAAGAACCGAAGAAATTAAAACGCAAAAAAATATAGAAACTTAGTAAAGAAATAAACCAAAATGAAGAAGACTTGCAATACATAGATATTTTCAATTTTTTTAATTCTATAGAGATTGTCTAATTTTTTTAACTAAAAACACATAGATATTTTAAATTTTGTTTGAAAAAAAGCTTAGACTTTTATCACTAAGAATAATGCCAGACGTCGCCATTATTATTTCCCTCTCATTTCCAAAAATTTCGTCTAATATTATTTTTGTAAAGTTTGACTTTTATAACCTTAAGATTTTAATATATAAGTAAAAACAAAGAATACAAAAATAACTTTATATGTATGCAAAGAAGGTGATATGGCGTGGGAAATGCTTATACCATCTTGCCACATCTTGCATAGGGATTAAAGGTTAATCCTTACTAAATTATTTTTCCAAGAAAGAGTAAGATGAGCTGTATTGATCCCACATAGGAATTTCACCCTTACAAGAGGTGCTTCTTAAGTACAAGGGTTCTCCCACCTGACGGACTAGTCTTTTGGTATGGGCTCTCCTTTTGGGCTTGAGTTGTTACATTCTTAAGTTTATTATTTTGTTACATTAGTGTTTTCATTGAGAGTGAACTCCATGGATAGGAGACTATAAGTTGGATTAAAGTGTGGTAAATTTCACATTGAATACTGATAGACGAGTGTCGCCTCTAAGAGGAAAGGACTATCGCCGGGTCAATGTCGATAGGCGACTATAGGCTGGATTATGGTGTGGTAAGTGTCACACTAAATACTAGCTAGTAGACGAGTACAGCCGTCAGGAGAAACGAGATACCGCCAGGCCTATGTCGATAGGCTAGCCTGATGTGGGTATCGGCTCTTAACATAGTTGTCAAATCGTGAATCTAAATCTCATTTTTTTCAATCGTGAATCATATCGAATCGTGAAGCGTAATGATTCGGTCACATTTTCAGTAATACATCAATAATTGATATTTTGTGTTATCAATGAAATTTTTTATTTTTTTCTCAAAAAAAATTGATTATTGTGTTCTCATTAGTTATTTTGAGTTAAAAGTTTTTAGTTAGACTTTTTTTTGGTTAGATGTTAAAAGATGAAATAAAGAAAAAAATTATTATAGTTAGTTTATGTTTTTTCTTTTTATTAAAATAAAAACCTCTGCATTAAACAAGAAGGGAAATTTGAACAAATGGTCCCTATTGTTTTACTAAAATTTCAAATTCATCTCTATTATTCAAAATTAGTCAATTTTGTCCTTATAGTTTTTCAAAATTTTTAAATTCGTCTCTATTATTCAAAGTTAGCCAATTTAGTCCATATTGTTTTTCAAAAAAATTCAGTTTAGTCCTTGTCTAAATTGGCTAAATTAAATTTTTTTGAAAAATAATATGGACTAAACTGGTTTATTTTGAATAGTAAGGTCGAATTTAAATATTTTTGAAAAATAATGATAGCCAATTTTAAACAATAACAACGAATTTAAAATTTTAAAAAATTAAGAAAGACTATTTATGCAATTTTCCTAACCAGATAAGGGCGAATGTGAAATTTAAGGCTTTTGTTTTTGGCTTTTATCATTCACCTTTGACTCTTTGAGAAAAGAAGACAATAATAATTAAGGCATTTTCCTTTTCTTCCACTCAATTTTGTCTCCACATGTCCCATTTCCTTTTCTTTTGTTTCTCTACCGACAGGCATCAGATAGAAGAGAGAGAAAAAAAAAAAGCATCATAGCAATGAATGGGATGAATCAGTGAATTGGCCGATTTGATACGATTTGGTACTTTTTTCACAATTCGACATGCGATTGATACCAATTTACAATTCGTCTGTTGATTTGTATCGATTTTTGGGTGAATTGTATGATTACGATAATTATGACTCTTAATTTAAGGGAGGTAAAATGTAATGAACCACATAAGAATTTCACTCTCATAAAAGGTGCTTCTTAAATAGATGGATTTCTCTTACCTAACAGAATAGTTTACTTGAATTATTATATTCTTGAATTTATTTTGTTATTACACGGGCCAAGTCAGGTTAGCTCATAATGAGCGACTCAATTCCAAATTTCCAGTAGAGCTATAGAAGCTATCCTTTTCACGGCACTACTTAATCTGCGCATGGTTCTTGAGTGATTCATAACATGTACATCAATATTTTCCTCTCTCTTATCTTTTGGACCAGTGCATATTCTTAGTACAAAGCATAACCACAAGTTGGTAAACTAATTTGTTCACTAAAAAATTTATAGAATTTACTTGAAAAAGTTCATAATGAGATCAATTTAAACGATCTTAATTCTTGCTGACCTGGGTTGTGGAAAAAGATTTGCGATTACTATTCAAACAAATGACAATATTACTTACAAAAGGGCACTTGTCAACCACGTAACTATAATTTTTCACAAAAAATGAAATAATTTCAAAACATGAAGTAATTATATAATACTTTCAAAAAATAAAAACCCTTCGATAACAGTTGTAATAGATTATCAATTTAGATTAATACCTTCTATATAAGTTTTTTTAATGCCTTTATTTTCTCAGATATATAATATGTGTATATATATATATATTTATATATTATATAAATTATGGTCACTAACCGTCATTATGGTGCATTAGCAACCCTCTCTACTGGCTTGGCTCTATAGTCACTGACTGCAAAAGATACCTTCGACATTGTATATATCCAACAAAAACCCACCAAAAGATGCTGAAATTTGCACTAAAATCATTTCGAACGTCCTATCTTATTGGATTTTCAACATATTTGATCTTTTTAGCAGAAAAGAACTCTGAGTCGGAAAACTTAGGAAAATGTGAGTTGGACTAAAGGACTAATTTAATTAATTAATTTTTTTATTGAACCTTTAACCTAAAATTTGGTCAGTTACCACGTACCATTGACATGGATTATGATCCTCTCCTAATTAGTGATTTATCTACCATTTTAACACTATATTTCAGCCTCATTTCACTCATAATATATATATATATATATATAATATTTTAACTTCCCATTTTTTATAATTTAAACTTTGAATGAAGGGCTAAGATTCAATTTTCAATTATTGGGATTCAATTTATAATTATTGGAGTGAAACATTTGTTAATTATGAAAGGGTCCTGATCCGTTAAAAATGCTCTTCAGATCTTGACTTAAGATAGTTAATTATTGGAGTGAACATTAGTTAATTATTGAGTCAACTATTTCACAGAATAAAAGCATTTGAGTCAATTTTGGACAATATAAAGAAACGCTCAGTGAACTTTTTGATAATATAAATTAGGGTGAAGTGCACCAGACCTCCTTATACTTTAACGAAAGTGCATAACACCCCCCTATAGTTCAAAAACTCTCTGAACTAGTCCTTATGTTTTTTAAAAGTGCACAACACCCCCCTACAGTTATAAAATCCGTCATATTTAACTGATTTTGTAAAAAAAACTTAAATACCCTTATTTTTTTTTTTCATTTCTCTCTTTTGTTTTGTTTAGGCAAAAAAAAAAAGGTAATTTGGTCAATTCATATAATTATTTAATGAATAAATTCGTTAAAAAAAAAAATCACACTTAACGAGTATAAAATACACTCTCCGTTAAATTTAACGGATTTTTTAACGGTAGGGGGGTGTTGTGCACTTTTGAAAAACTATAAGGACTAACTCAGGGGGTTTTTAAACTATAGGGGGATGTTATGCACTTTCGCTAAAGTACAAGGGGGTCTGATGCACTTCACCCTATAAATTATAAAATTAATGAAGGTTTACGCATTCAATGACGTAATGAAGGCAATATAAAAGAAAAATTTATATTAGTTTGTCTGCCCATCAACGAGCTCTGCAGCTCTTACTGAACTAACATCTGCTTTCTAGCATTTCAGTGTGTGTATGTGTGAGATGGGAGGCGATGATTCAATCTTGCCGGTCTTGATCGTGGGTGCTGGTCCTGTTGGCCTTGTTCTCTCCATCCTTTTAACCAAACTTGGTTAGAATCTCAAACCCGATGTTCCCTTATCCTTTTTACACATTTGACATTTTTTTTTTTTTTGCGAGTTGTGGTTAAGTAGTACTCCGCGCTAGATATCAAATTAATTATATACACATTTTTTAAAAGCTTAAAGTTTTTAAGCTAAGGGATCACTTATGCTATATTAGAGTGTAGTTATAGAAAAGTCTTAGATTCAATCTCGCCACCATTAGTCATTTACCACGTGCCTTATCTTTGTTGTAATGTGATGAGTTGTGTTAAAAATACCAAAATAATTAAGTACTCGAATTTTAAAAATTTGAATTTTTAGATCAAGTGATCACTTGCACACATGTCCCATGTAAAATGATGACAACAATATTTGTACTCGAAAAATCTCATAGCTGAATTTAAAGTACCTCAATGCATTCGTTAATTAGCTCATAGTTTTATAACTCGTATGTAGGGGTAAAATGTGCCATTTTGGAGAAACGAAAGGCGTTTTCGACACATCCAAAAGCACATATCATAAACAATAGGTCTATGGAGGTTGGTTTAATATTTTTCTTTTCTTTTATTATTAATTTGTTGTAAATGCCATGTAGATATATATCTAGATATATAATGGTTTATAAGGATAAATTTATGCTCTTTATTATGTTCAAATAGAGCTTGTATTTATAGGTGTTTCGAAAATTGGATGGTTTGGCTGATGATATTTTAAAGTCTCAACCACCTGTAGATTCTTGGGAAAATTTTGTATATTGTACTTCACTCACTGGTCGTATTCTTGGCTCAGTTGATCACAATATGCAACCTCAAGGTAATATTTTATTTTTTTGTTTATAATATATGCATTGGTTTGTCATGGCAGAATATATAATGCATTAATAGATTGAAACTATTACATGAATATAATCTTGTAAAAATGTTGTAAGCAAAGTTTGGAGTTGTAGCATGAACTATAATGGAAGTATGCACGAAAAGTTGATTGATTTTGCATATGGTTTTGGACTATATTTTTTTACTATTACAGAATATAATTTTTCGATAAATAGTAGATTAAAAAATTGTTGTATAAGACGTTTTGTTACTCCACAATACCAATATAGGTTTGAGGATGTAACCTTCTATTCTTAATGTTTTGTAGCTAGGTCTTGGTCCAGTGTTTTACATCAACATGTGACCACTATTTTTTTTGACGTTGCTCCTCTATGGTAGTTCTCTTATGTAGCTTTCTCGCTGAATTTTGTTCGTCCAAGTCAACTTGTCTTGTCCATCCACGTGTGATCTACTCTTCTCGCTAACTTTGTTCCTCCATATTAATTCTCATGTGCAACATTTCTTGTTGAACTTTATTCCTTTATATTAATTATTTTGTTACACCAACAGTGACGACATACTTCGCCGTCTCCAAAATTGGAGACGGCAGCGCCTCCCGTCTTCAAAATTAGAGATGACAGCGCCTCATGTTACCAAAATTGGAGATGAAAACGCTTCCCGTATCCAAAATTAAAGACTGCAGCGCCCCCTGTCTCTAAAATTAGAGACGACAATGCCTCTTATCTCCAATTTTGGAGACGACAACGCCTCCCATCACCAAAATTGGAGACAGGAACGCCTCCCGTCTCCGATCCACCCAAAATACAAAAAAAAAAAAAAATTGAATAATTGTTCAATTTTAAAAACAGCCCCTCACCCCCATTTTCCCGTGACCCCTCCATCCCAGTCCCCTACTCCCTACCCGTGACCACCCCACCCCCAAGTCCCCCACCCCCACCCCAGTCCCCTACCCCCACCCCGCAACCCACCCCAATCCCCTACCCCTACCCGTGACAAACCCCTACCCGTGACAACTCCCCCCCCTCAAGTCCCCCACCCCCACCCGTGACCCCCCCTGTCCAGATCTACACACACACACATATATATATGCAGCAGTAAAGCATAAATAATAAAATAAAAGCTAGATTAATCTGGTAACTGTAATAATTATATGCAGCAGTTGCTTTGCATCAATTTGTATATTGCTTCTAGTTACATCTCCAGTTCTTCTTAAACTGATGTACTACAGGCTGCATTATCGAGCGAGCATTACCTTGGAAATAGAATGCTGGAAGTAAAAATAGCAACACCAAAGGTTTAATTTTTGACTCATGGATTTGTTTCTACTATGTGCTTCTCCAGTTCTGAATATTACTGATTTAATTTCATTTAACCAATGATCATTTTTTTTTAATGTATTTTGTACGTCAACTTGATGTTGTTTATGAAATGTATTGATCTATGTATAACTATACATGTAGATATATGATGTCAATATTTTTGTCATGTGGATGTATGATGTCAATCTATTTTCTTTGTTTCTAAATTTTCATTTTATGTGTAATTTTGGCAGGAGGAGATGTGAGCACCACTGAAGAAGGGAACCAGGATTTTTGTGGCAATAATTCCACCTTCTGTAACAGAAAATACATTCAGAAGGTACATGTTTAGATTTTTATGTTGCTTGTTGCAACGAAAGCAGGATTTGCTTTGTTATTTTTGTTGTATTAGAAATCTATTCATTGATGTAGTTAAATTTTGAATCTGCCTCTTTATTTATTTTTCTTCTGTAGTTATTTTGAGAAGTATGGTGAGATAACAGATCTATACATGCCAAAGGTTCTTCCTCTTCTCCTCCCTTCCTCCTTTTTGAGGCAAATTTGATTGCACACTTGTGCTTCCTTTATTCTCTTGTCATTGTATTACTTTCATGGTATAATTTTCACAGATTATGTCTTCAATATCTGCAGGATCCAACTACCAAAGGACACCGTGGAATTGGGTTTATCACTTTTGCTAATTCTGGTAACTTCAATTCGAGTTTCCTCTTGCACATTGTCTTTTGCATAGAAGAGAAGTAGTATGAAGTTCCTTTGCATTTTGCAAAGATCATCTTGCAAAATGAATCTTAATTAACTGTTGTTGCACTATGCTTGTTATATATGTAAACGAGGTGTCGGTACCACCGGATTTTGGAGGATTTGGATTTTATAGGATTTCATGGAATTTATTAAAGCAAGAATGGGGTTTAGAAGGAAAATATTAGCCTCCTAGTTGGCTAGATTTGGCAGGCTTGGGATTTTGAGGCATGCTGATTGTATCCCTAATTTCATTAACATTAAAAACTTTTTGCTTCCTAATTTAGAAATTCTCTTATGCTTTTTTTAACAGATTCTAATTTCTAATACAAATTCTACATGAATTTCGTTCCAAACATAGAGTTGGTAGCACTTAGAATTTCGTTTCAAACATAGAGTTCGTAGCACTTAGATTTTCTTTTCAAACACAGAGTTGGTAGCACAAGTTGTATAAGGATTGGGAAACATGGGCTCTTACCAGTAGGTCTGTGTTTTTTTTGTATCTTAATCAGTATACACCAATCTTATCCTCAGTTCTCAAGGACCTCTCCTATAAGTTAACTGTTCATATCGGACATGCATAGGCGAATACACTGTGGACACTCTTTAAGGTGCTAAAAATGAATTGTAAATTTTGTAGAATGTTAAAATTGAAAAGGTTTTCGAAGGAACATTTTAAATCTTTATAATTTTCTCTTTTACTTTGGTACATCTTACCATTTCATTAGTATCCTTGTCCTAAATTTCATGTTAAAGTTTTTTGTTCCCATTTGATTCAACCAACACATATGCCAGTCAAGTCTTTTTGTGTGTTTGTCTCGGTTTTCAGAAAGCAATGGTACTGTATTTGCACATCATATTATTGGCGTTGCTTATTTCATATAAATAAAAGTATATGAATCTATTGGCATTTAAATCTCATACTACAATAGGTTGACCGTAATTGTCCTGCTTTTGACAGATTCTGTGGATGATCTAATGGCTGAAACCCATGAATTAGGAGGGTCTACGATAGTTGTTGACCGTGCAACACCAAACGAAACTTGCTTAACCTTTCTCTTCTTTTCCCTTTTAAATTGGATATCTGAATCCTATCTTCACTATTTGTTTTTTTCTCATTTCTTTCAAGTAATGTATGCTTTACTTAATATACCAGATTATGCTTATATTATAAACAAAGTAAAACCAAGCCAAACTAAGCCTTACACCACTATTTGGCGTCAGCACATTATGACTTGTGGTGTTAGAACAAATATTTGTGTTCTATTTTTGATTTTACCTAGCCCATTAATTGGAGATGTTCGTTATATATTCCTTTATTGCGTATTCCATGATTATGCTATTTGATGTAGGATCCCAAGCGAACAAGCCACAGGGGTTTTGGTTTCGTGACCTTTGCTGAAGATGGTGTTGCAGATCGTTGTATCTCGAAGATCTCATGAGATATGTGGACACCAGGTATAGTTGGAATTGCTTAAATGACATCATGTTTGTAATGGAATAGTTCACAATGACACATTCTTTAGCCAATCTCTTTTGAAAAGGTCTTATGTGATCTCTGATGGAAAAAGTCCTAGAGCTATTGAATTGATCCTGATTTTGAACTTTCCCAATTCCAGCGCCATATGCTGTCAAGTATTTATTTATATATTTTTCATTATTGAATTAGATCATGTAAAATTTTGTAGAATATCAATCTTGACCATTTTTTAGAATTTTTTTTTTTTGAAATACATGCAATACATCTATGAGAAATGCTTTATGTTACCTTTTTAACCTTGGGATGAAGTAGATCAATGGTGTTAAGCCTCGGGCTTGTTTTCATTTGGCATCCGATCGATTGTCTTTAAATTGCATACATGATTAATAATCATTCATTTATATGTAAACTTACTAGATAATCATGATTGAATGTTCACAATAATGGTTACATTCCGTCCGTTATCTGCAAATTCCATACATGACTAATAATCAATTTCAATAAGAAATTAATAGATCATCATAATTGAATGTTCACAATAAGGCCTACGTTCCATCCATTGTCAGCAAATTGTGTACATGGTTAATAACCATTTAAATGCAACCTCAATACATTCTTGAAGAATTATATGTTGGTCGAGTTGCTAGAGCAGTGATAGGCAGGAAATGGATTTTCATAATTTTTCTTTTTCCTTTTTTTTTCCTTTAAATTTCTTTTGGTTGTAGCTTGAGAAATGAACTCGTCTAATTTTCCTATTTAAGATTCATTTCATTTATTTATTGTGAGAAGCAATATTTACAATTCATATGCTAATCAGATACTGGTGGTTTTGATGGTATTTAGTGATAATCAACGTCTCTTTCTTTTTTCCTTTCTATTTTTTTCATGGTAATATACTCCATTTTTCAATGGAATGGGTGAATTTGAAAAGTTGATTTAGTGGCCACAAAGAAATGTATGTTTATATAGTTATATTACTCAAAAATTCCTTTGTACTTGGATATGAGTTAAAAATTGAATTTCTATTTCAATATCTTTCTAGAACTTCTTTCTCATTCTGTATGACCAATATCAATATATATAGTGATTAAATTGGACAGTTCAGAGAGATGGGATATTTGCCTCAAGCAATGGTGAATTACCTTGCGTTGTTGGGTTGGGGTGATGGCACAGAAAATGAATTTTTCACCCTTGAGCAACTTGGTTAGTCAGTCTTAACTTGATCAATGTTTTTTCATATCTTATCTGTACAAGTTTATGCTGACAAATACTAGAGCACTGTTATTTCGTTTTACCAGTCTCACAGCTTCGAGTCTCCTTCTTATTGCCTGCTAATTGATAAATACCATGAAGCTAAGGCAGGGAGGTAAAATGTAGGCCCTGTTATGCATTTGCTGAGATGTATCATTAGCTATCACCTGCTTGTATCAATGTAGTCTTACTGTGAAATCATGTGAATTGCAAATTTTACTCTGGTAAAATGAAAGCTCTGCATGTCTCAACCTTATGGTATATCTTTTCAATTTGAAGGTGGATGAATGGGCAGCATTTGAGATCTCTTCCTCAGAAGGAGCTAACAAAACTAATCGGTGAGCTTATTTTAGGAAAAGAGATGTAAATGCTGAGAGAAGTTGACTGGAAGTCCTTTAACGAGGATCAGCATATTCTGGAGTCGGCTACTAACTTCTCACATTGATGATATATTATGGCCAGCTTTGTGTGTTTTTCTTAGTAAACTATATGATGGTGCATGTGGTGTGTAAATGTAATACATATCTTAGTTTTGTTTCAAATTTTTGGAATGAGCTGTTGTGTACAAAGTTTAAGGTCCTTTCATTAGGTCCAAGTTGAGTATATTATTATTGATTTTTATGTAGTTACAGTTTTGTTTGATCAAGCAACATATTTTGATTTACACTTGTATGCTCAATTTGCCACCTTTATTAGCCATTTTAGCTAGACCCTCCCTACAACAAAATAATATAGGCCAGATTTGATCATCAAGTGCCTAAATATCTAACTTGTTCTTCAATTGTGAAAGGATGAGGAAAATGTATAATACTGTACTTTATGGGGACATACTTTTCTCCCTATATATTTTTTTTGTTTGAAATGTTAAGTTAGTGAGGGTTCTGTGATGGCTTGGTGACAGCAAAGGTTAGTGATGGATTGGCGAGGGGAAAGGTTGGCGAGGGTTTGGCGACGACAATTTTGGTGACGGTATGGTGAGGGGTTAAGTTGGCGAGTGTTCGGTGATAGCAAACATTGGTGACGGCCGAGTGACGGGAATGGTTGGCAAGGACAATTTTTGTGACAATTTGGGGACAGGTTAAGTTGGCGAGGGTTCGGTGACGAAAAACTATAGTGACAGCCTAGAAACGAGAAATGATGGCGAGGGTTTGGAGATGGAAGATTTGGAGACAGACTGGAGATAGTTTGGCAGCCATCGCGAAATTGGTGACGGCTTGGTGAGGGGTACAATTTTGGGGATCACCTCGTGTCTGACGGACGTTTTCCCTCACCGTGCCGTTACAAATTTTAAATTGACGACGGCACGGTGAGAGAAACCGTCTCTTGCAAAATTCAATTTTTGTTGTAGTGTCCAAGGAGCCTTCTTGTCAACCCCATCACACACTGAGCGAGAGAGAAAAAGAGTGAAAGCTAGTGTCACTACAGACAACCTTATATAGACTTTTGAAGGCTAGTCCTCCGAAAAATTGTGAAAAAACCTCGGAGTAGTTGATCAATCAATTTTTGGGAAATGTCATTTCATATATAAACATTTTTTTTTTATAATAAATGTTAAATTCGTAACTTGAATTCGCAACTCTCGTTAGAATTAATGGGTGCATATACATTTTGATTGACTTTTTCAGGTCATTGCATATAGTTGTCGAAATTGTACGATTCGCGATACGAATCGTACGATTCGATTCGATTCTCATAAAAAACGATTCGAATCATTGAATGAATTGTAAATTTAGCCGAATCGCTTCTGAATCGTTGAGAATCGTTGTGAATTGTTTCCGAATTGTGTGATTCGTGCGATTCAATGCTCGAGAGAATGCAGATTGAAGATAGCCTTAAGCCTGATGGTGTCGTCCTTCTTGGACTTCTGGCAGCTTGCACCCACGCAGGGCTTCAAAAAGAAGGCCAGTATTTATTGGATAACATGACCTTGTTCTTTCTGAATCTGTTCTTTGATTTCCAGATCTGTATCGGAGTGCCCCACAGTAAGGGTAAATTGTTCGCCTGTTGTGGGTTGAAAGATCAAATCCATGGCTGGTTCGGTCGGCAAGTTGAAGTGTGTACTGAAGGTGGTGTGAGTTTTTTTTTTTTAGTGTGTGTGTGTGTGTCTTGCAGAAAATGAAGTCTTGAGAAGGTGAGTGGGTATGCAACTGTTATAGAACAGATATTGGCTGGTAGTTAGCTGAACACCCAAAAAAAAAAAACCAATTTATACAAACTCAAGAGGAAAATCCATTTATAAACATAATAAAATACTTCTAACCTTGAATAGAGATCAAAAACAAAGAAAGAAAAGAAGGGAAGACCCTCATGTTATCTGCAAAATCTTGGCTTGAAGGCATCGAGTCTACTTCTCAAATACTCATTTGAGTATCTGGCTGTTGTTTCTCTTTTAAGCACAGCTTTTGGGCTTCATCTCATAGTGACATGCAGCTGTAAGACATTTTTTCTTTTGACCATATTTTTTATTGTTTGTTGTGAAGTGGTGAGATTGACTTATAAAAATATTTAGTTGTTTGGGGTGGTGAAATACTGAAATTAATTTAAAGATATGTATTTAAATAAAATAATTTAATCATAAACAACTAATAGAAACAAGATATATTAATTATTATTTATTTTTATTTTTGTGATCGAATCGTTACGATTTATGATTCGATACGATTTACAATTTAAAAAAATAATATTTTGATTCATAATACGATTCACGATTTAACAAGTTGCATGCATGAGATGGATATCTTTTATGTTGCCCCAAAAATTTGACTCGACTGCTTTTATATTGCACAAAAGTTTTTTTTTTTGGTCATAAATATTGCACAAAAGTTTACTCAAATGCTTTTTTACTATCCGAAAGTTAACTTACTATGTTTAAACATGATCTGAAGATCAACAGCACGTGGTACTGACGAAATCTTAACTTGAAGTTTTGTCCAAAAAGTAAATTAAATTAAGAGTAAATAGCGTTTCGGCCCTCTATAGTTTATCATAAGTGTAAGTCGGGTCCCTGCAGTTTTATAATTAGCTTATAACCCCTTGTGCTTTTCAAAATTGAAGCATGCATGCCCCCTCCGTCAAACAATCTGTCAATTTTAACAGAATTTGTTATGCACGTGCTAGTAACACAACTGTTTGTGTTTTTTACACGATTGACCAATATGTATGAGGTGCGCAATAACCCTTTGTGTTTTAATAATGGTGCGCAATAGCCCCCCTGTGTTTTTAATGATGGTGCGCAATGGCCCCCCTGTATTTTTAATGATGGTGCGCAATGGCCCCTTGTGTTTTTAAAGATATTTGATATGCTAACATTACCTCGGCGGCATTTGTGTCATTTTGATATTGCCTTTAAAATTTTAAACGGATTTAGACCAAAAGGGCACGTGTGCTTCAATTTTCAAAAGCACAGGAGGTTATAAGCCAATTATGAAATCACAGAAACTCGACTTACACTTATAATAAACCACAAGAGGCCGAGATGCTATTTAGTCCAACTCCACTCTTGTCTCTTTGAGAAGTTTTCTTTCTTAAGACTTATTTTATTGCTCAAAAGAATCAAATACGTTGAAAATTCAATAGGGTTGGTGGTCTTAACGATTCTAGTGCGAATTTAAGAAGCCACTTTGATGGATTTTGCTGGTTGCATGTAATGCCGGAAGCTTCTTTTGTTCTAAGAGAGGGGAATAGTCACGAAGATGGTGGATCATGAATCTAATGACTAATCTAGACTCTATTTGATTTGTGGTATTGTTGTTTTTATCTACCCCACAAAATGCTTATAATAATTTTTATATCTGCAAAATTATTTTGATGTCGTTTAATACTTACAATTCTATTAAATGATGAGCCGCTGATTAACTTTGACTCAATTTTTAAGAGAGAATTTTTACAAATCGAAATAAGAAGAATAAGGTATAAATATGGATCAAGGGCGGAGACATGTTGCCTCCAGTGTATGCACAGGCATACACTGAAGACAACATGCCTTAAGTGCAATTACAAAAAAAAAAAAAAAAGTAATTATATAACACTTTCAAAAAATGAAAACCCTTCGATAACAGTTGTAATATATAGATTAACAATTTAGATGAATACCTTATGTATATTTTTTAATTTATTTTCTCAGATAACATATATATAATTATGGTCACTGACCACCATTATGGTGCATTAGCAATCCTCTCTACTGGCTTGGCTCTATAGTCACTGACTGCAAAAGATAGCTTCGATATTATATTGCTGAAATTTGCACTAAAATCATTTCGAGCACCCTATCTTATTGGATTTTCAATATATTGGATTTTTTTAGCAGAAAAGAACTCCCACTCGGAAAACTTATTTAAGAGGAAAATGGGAGTTGGACTAAAGGGTTAATTTAATTTAATTTTTTTTTATCGAACCTTCAACCTAAAATTTGGTCAGTTACCATGTGCCATTTAACATGGATTATGATCCTCTCCTAATTAGTGATTTATCTATCATTGTAACACTATATTTCAGCCTCATTTTATTCATAATATCTATATTTTAACTTCCCATTTTTTTATAATTTAAACTTTGAATGAAGGGCTGAGATTCAATTTTCAATTATTGAAGTGAAACATTAGTTAGTTATGAAAGGGCCCTGATCCATTTAAATGCTCTTCAGATCTTGACTTTGGACAATATAAAGAAATGCTCATTATGCTTTCTCTTTCTCCCTCTTGCAGCAACTCTCAGTCCATACTCCATACTCATAATCTCCCCTCCATGCAAATTGTACTGCATTCAAAGCATCTATGACATTTAACTTCTTTGATTAATTAGGCACCCTAACTGCTTGACTGTTATCTCCTTCACGATGGATTGCCTCACCAGTTGGTTGAGAACTTGATATCTGCTTGCCTCTACCTCTTCCTTGCCTTTCTCCAATATTTGTCCCTGCCTCTAGTTGTGAAGATGATATTGGCCCTTCATGACTTCTTCCTCTGTCTTGCTGCACCTTCAATTTCAATCCTGTTAAACTGACAGCTCCTCATGTTGTGAGAGCTAGAACCACAATTAGAGCAATGCATTGTCACCTTTCTCTTCAAACTATGTTTTGTCCCTTGGGTCCTTTTTTCGTCAGCATCCCTATTCCTTGACTTCTTTGGTCTACCTGACTGAGTTTGGGGTATAGGAGCTTCCAAACGGATTTTGTTAATCTTCTTCGACTATGATTCACCATTTATAGGGTACAACACATTTGCATATGTCTCCATAAACTTCTCCAAGCTGTAACATTTGTCAATGAAATTACTTGTTCCCCCAACAACATCGTTGCAGTTTCATCTTAACCTCTACATCTACATTGGATTGTGCATTAGTAAGTTCTTCATCAGGATATGATTCTGCTCAAATGATTTGAATTATAAGAGCTAAAAATTATATACAAAATTTTTAAAGTGTCTGAGACATTTATTCGAATGCGTAACCAAAAAGGATTGATCAGCTCCTACATGCCCATATTTAATATCTAGGAAAGATGTAATATGTGAACATGTACTGTGAATTGGTATCTCAACTTAACCAAATAGTTGTCGCTCCCCCTAAAATTATCTATAAGATCCCATCAAACAATTTACTTACGAATATAGAATAGAATATAATTATATTAAGAACTTCAAGCTACTTACAAGAAAGAAAAAATTTGTGAAATTTAAGGGGGTTATATGTTCTATGTCGAGAGATATCGCTTAATTCTTGCCATTATGGATGATTCAATAACATAAACTTTTTCTAGATAAAGATTCAATAACATAAACTAGACAAGAAAATGATAATTGTTCATTTTTTTTTCCTCTTTGCTTTCCGAAACTAATTTGATTTAATTAGTTATAGCCAACAACCACTAAACCTGACAGAAGCTAACCATAGTCTATCCATCATCCAATCAATCAGTAAATCACCAAAGGTTCAAGCATGATCTCAAGTTAATCAAATAAGTCCATTGAAGCCTGATATTACAAGTCCATTGTACTCAGGTTGTGTTTGACCAAAAAAAAAAAAAAATGGCAGCTTGTGCAAGTGGACAATAATAAAGTCTTCTTTCACAGGTAAGATGGTTTGGCACTAAATTAAAACCTAAATCAAAACATATATCTAGAAAAGCCCTAAATTAAAACCTAGAAAAAGCCCTAAATTATATACATTTCATATACATATTAGATTAAAAAAAATAGAATTTCAAAATCCTAGAAAAAGCCAATAGCAAAGCCCTAGAACAAAAATTATTATAATACACAGAGCATTTAGATGGCATTAAACAATAGACATCAATTTAGAGAAGAATAAAAAAACCCTAATCTGTACAAGGCAGATTCGATTTTCACATGACAATAACAACGAAAACAATACAACAAAACACATGTTGGCATGACAAACAAACATTCATAAAATAAACGAACAGGTTCCAAACTTACCGTACACGAGTTCGGGTTCTACATCCTAGAAGAGTGGATCTCTAAGTACCCACGGCATTTGCACAATCCAAAGCAGGCTTAGTATTAGCAAGGAAATGAGGCAGATTTCATGAAGAAAATGCAAGAATTTTTTTGATGAATTGGAAACCCTAAAATGAAATTTGACAAACCCAGTCCCAATTTAGAATTTTGGGATGTTTGTCTACTTGGATAAGATATATGGGGGGTTGGGCCAAAAGCATAAAAAAAAATTTATCGGCGGCAGTTTCGTAATTTAGAGTAGGGCAAAACTGTAAATAATATTTATACATACAGTGGCAGTTCTGTAATTAATATATTGAAGTGACAATTTTACCCTTATTTTGTCACATGTCTGGCACATGGTTTCGTTTTGTCATTGCTTTTTGGACGACAGGTTAGCGGAATGACCATATTAGAACCAAATGTAAACTCATGGTCCCTTTAGAACCATATATAGTTGAATGGACAAAATAAGACTCAAACAATAATTTAGTAACATGTAGAATTTTTTACCCATAATATAAATTACTGAAGGTTTACGCATGCAAAGGCATAAGAAGGCAATATATAAAAGTAAAATACCTCACAATCTATTATTTTAATGAATTTAAAATTTCCAATAATTACCATGTTGAAGATTAACCCTAATCTGAAATTAAAGAAACGTCCATGCATGCCAGATTATGACGTACGAAAATTTTGTTGATCAACTACTCCTTTATTTTTGCAAAAAATTATGAGAAGGGTAGATGTAAAAAATTTATATAAGTTCGTCTGCCCATCAACGACCTCTGCAGCTCTTACTGAACTAACATCTGCTTTCTAGCATTTCAATGTGTATGTGTGTGTGAGATGGGAGGCGATGATTCAATCTTGCCGGTCCTGATCGTGGGTGCTGGCCCTGTTGGCCTTGTTCTCTCCATCCTTTTAACCAAACTTGGTTGGAATCTCAAACTCGATGTTCCCTTATCCTTTTTACACATTTGACCTTTTTTTTCCAATTTTTGTGAGTTGTCGGTTAAGTAGTACTCCCCGACCCAAAAAAAAAAAAAAAATAGTACTCTCAAATAGATATCAAGCTAATTATATATACAATTTTTAAAAGTTTAGAGTTTTTAAGTTAAGTGATCAATTGCGCTATATCAGCGTGTAGTTATAAAAAGGTCCTAGGTTCAATCTCGCCACCATTAGTCATTTACCACGATCTTTGCTGTAATGTTACGAGTTGTGTTAAAAATACAAAAATAATTAAGTGCACGACTTTTAAAAGTTTGAATTTTTAGATTCAGTGGTCACTTACACACATGTCCCGTGTAAAATGATGACAACAGTATTTGTGTTTTTTGTTTGTACTTTGAATTTTATTTAATAAAACTCAACTGAATTACCATTAAAAATAAAAAACAGTATTTGTACTCGAAAAATCGCGTAGCCGAATTTAAAGTACCTCAATGCATTTGTTAAGTAGCTCATAGTTTTATAACTCGTATGTAGGGGTAAAATGTGACATTTTGGAGAAACGAAAGGCGTTTTCGACACTTTCAAAGGCACATATCATAAACAATAGGTGCATGGAGGTTGGTTTAATCTTTTTCTTTTCTTTTATTATTAATTTGTTGTAAATGTTATGTAGATATCTAGACATATAATGGTTTATAAAGATAAATTTATGCTCTTTATTATATTCAAATAGAGCTTGTGTTTTGATGTAGAATTCGTTTATAGGTGTTTCAGAAATTGGATGGTTTGGCTGATGATATTGTAAGGTCTCAACCATCTGTAGATTGTTGGAGAAATTTTGTATATTGTACTTCACTCACTGGTCGTATTCTTGGCTCAGTTGATCACATGCAACATCAAGGTAATATTTGATTTTTTTTGTTTTTAATATATGCGTTGGTCATTGGTGTGTCATTTAAGAATATATGATGCATTAATAGATTGAAACTATTACATGAATATTTTTTTTAAAAACATAAAAATTCATGTAATAGTTTCAAAAATATTCATGAAACTATTACATGGACATTATCTTGTAAAAATATTGTAAGCAAAGTTTGGGGTTGTAGCAAGAACTATAGTGGGAATATGCACGAAAAGTTGATTGATTTTGCATATGGTTTTCGACTATATTTTTTTACTATTACAGAATATAATTTTTTGATAAATAGTAGATTAAAAAATTATTGTATAAGACGTTATGCAACTCCACAACACCAATAGATTTGAGGATGTAACCTTCTATTTCTTAACGTTGTTGTTAGGTCTTAGTCCAGTGTTGTACATCAACATGTGACCCACTATTTTTGCTGACTTTGCTCCACTATGTTAGTTCTCTTATGTAGCTTCCTAGCTGAATTTTGTTCTTCCAAGTTCCAAGTCAACTCGTCTTGTCCATCCAAGTGTGACCTACTCTTTTTACTAACTTTGTTCCTCCATGCCAATTCTCATGTGCAAATATTTCTCGTTGAACTTTGTTCTTCTATATTAACTATCGTATTCAAACATGTTTATCCCTCCTAGTCACATATGAGAGGAAGTACAACAAATTACACTTCTCTTACATTAACAAATCCTAAATTCCAATACTAAGTATAAGATTTTGAACAGTTCCACCTATTATCAATTAACTTTAAAATGGAAGTCTTGTTTCTTTAACACCATGTTTTGAGAGTTATTGTTTGTGTCTAAGCTAACAAAATACATGTTGTTGACTTGTTATTTGTTAAGCCGAACACATTATAAGGTGGTATTTGAGTTAGTATTTTTTAATGTGAGAATAGTGTATATTTTTACTCCATCCGACATGTAACCCAACGAGAACCAAGAAGCGAGTGCTAATATTAAGCTGAAACGAGCCAGTGAAAGCGCCTTGATAACATGTTAAGAACCATAGGGCTCTACATAGAAGCAAGAGAAATTGAGCAAAAATGAGTTAGGGAGGGCGAAAATAAACAAACAGATGGATTGCGCGTGGATGGATGCAATTGCCCAAAACCCAATGCAACTTTGATACCATGTTAAAAACCATGAGCGTCCATCTTGAAAAAAATTGGTGTTAAGTTGAATTGGTCCAATCAAAGACCACTTAGATTAATCAAATTAATTAATTTAATTAAATTGATTGATTATTAATTAATTATTTTAAAATTATTAGTTAATGAATAACAATAAATTAATTAAAAATTTATTATTTAATTAATTATTAGTTTAGTTTATTAAAATTATTAATTGCATTAAATTTCCTTTAAAAATTTTAATTACTCAATACTTAGTTAATTTATTAGTTAGTAATTTATTATTAGTTTATTAAAATTATTAATTAATTATTAATCATTAGTTAATCAATTTTTAGTTATTATTTTTAAATTATTTATTCTTAATTTAATATTGATTATTTAATTATTTATTTATTAACTAAAATATTTAGTTATTAATTAAATTAAAATTTTTATTTATAAATAATCAAATTAATTAATAATAATTGATTTAAAATGTGTTAAGGGGTGGGAAGCTCATTAGGGAAGAAAGGGAATAGAAAGCACATGAACTCATATAAAATGTGTTCTCTTTTTCTTGTTCTTGAAAAATTTCTTAAAACAATTTTTGAAAACAATTAATAAAAACAAAGTATGTCAAATATATATATATATATATATATATTGTCTTTTTTAATGATCAGAAACAAAAAGAAATGTTTTTAGTTCCAAATAACCCCGTATATTCCAACATTATTAAATTTGTAAAATTTTGGGGTTGAGTTGAAATGTATGGTATGAATATACATAGAACAGCTCTTTATTACAGTAGGGTGAAGTAGACCAGACCCCTAGTAGTTTGTTGTAAGTGCACAATATCCTTCTATGATTTCAAAACCATCAAATACCTCCTTAGTAGTTTGTTAAACTAAGCACAATATCCGCTCCCGAAAAAAAAAAAAATCATCTATGTTAACAGTGAGTATACTACACGCACGTCAAATGCAATTTTTCATATTTTTGTGCTTAAATAAATTATATTTTGGACAAAAATACCCGTACTTAAATACATTTTTTTTCTCTCTCCACCCATCCTTTCACAAAAATAAATAAATAAATAAATAAAATACAATCATCATCATCCCCTACCTCGCCACCATATCACCCTACCCTACTATCCCATTAGCCCATCCCAACCACCCCACCACCCCATCAACCCCACCGAGTGGCAGACCCAGGCACCCACACTCAAGGTGTGCATTCGTACAGTGAAAGAGTTCAAGATGTCCACAAAGTGTCCAATATAATAGTTTCACTAAAAAAAAATCAAAAAACAAAATTTTTTTTCCCAAGGTGAGGACATGCACATCCTCACCAAGATATAGATCTACCACTGGTCCCACCCAACCCGCCTTGTAAAATCACAGAAAGTCACATTAGCAAAAATTTAAAGCCCTCTATACGCCTACTCAACTACTCTAATTTTTGATAGCAAGATAATAACAGACATATATTAATGGTAAAGTTATGCTCTTTTATTGATAAAGAAAATAGCCTATAAATAGGCTTTACATCACTTCAACATGGCACTAACCACTACTCCTATAAAGTAGGACCACTCACGAGACACTTTCTCAACTACAAAATCAAATAACCAAATACCTAAAGACTTGGTCGAACCTGCTAATGACTAGAGCTTCCAAAATATTAATAAGAAATAAAACATTTAAATCTTAACATCCTCCTTTAAATTGAAATCTGCAGAAATCAGTTTAAAAGAAAAATCAACTATCTACAAAGTCCGTCTTTACAATAGCACGAGAACAAACTCCAAGTAGACCACGCAACTTCACAAATGTATTCAACTTGAAAGGCTTGGTATGTATGTCTGCAACTTGGTCTTCACTTCGACAATAAACCAGTTTGATTGTTCCATCATTGCTGAGATCTCTTAAAAAATAATATTTTACATCGATATGTTTGCTTCTTCCGTGTAGTACAGGATTCTTGGAGAGTGTGATTGCTGAGTTGTTGTCACAAAAAACTGTAGTAGCTTCAACTTGCTTGAACTGTAACTCTTCAAGAATTCTTCTCAACCATATAGCTTGACAAGTTCAAGCTATCGCAGCAACAAATTCAGCTTATGTAGTTGACAAAGTGACAATTGGTTGCTTCTTAGAAGACCACGAAATGGCCCCTGTGCCCAACAGAAAAACATAGCCCGAAGTGCTCCTTCTATCATATTGATCTCCTTCATAATCACTGTCAGTAAACCCGAACAATTCTAACTTTTCACCTTTCTTGTAGAATAACCCAAAATCTATAGTTCTTTGCAAGTAACGAAGGATTCTCTTGGCAGCTAACAGATGCATTTTTGTTGGATTCTCCATATATCTACTTATTAAACTTACAGAATACATTATGTCTGGTCTTGTTGCAGTTAAATACATCAAACTGCCAACAATTTGCTTGTAAAGTGTACTGTCCACCTTCTTCCCTTCATGATCTTTGTTTAGCTTCAAGCCAAACTCAGTTGGAGTGCTTACAAGATTGCAATCCTTCATCCGAAACCTGTCCCAAATATCTTGCATATACTTCTTTTGAGAAATAAAAATCCCATTAACTGATTGCACTACTTCTATGCCAAGGAAGTAATGCATCATACCAAGATCAGACATTTCAAATTCAACCATCATAGATTTCTTGAATTCTTTAAACATGACACCATCATTTCCAGTAAATATAAGATCGTCTACATATAAGCAAACAATGAGCAGTTTTCCATTATCTCCAATTTTAACAAAAAGTGTATGCTCATATAGACATTTGTGAAAGCCTTAATTCAAAAAATAAGCCTCAATGCGACTATACCAAGCTCGTGGAACTTGTTTTAATCCATAAAGAGCTTTTTTTAATCTATACACTTTATGTGCATTGCCAATCTTAATATGACCAAGGGGTTGTTCTACAAATACATGTTCCTCCAAGTTTCCATGCAAGAATGCCGATTTGACATCAAGCTGGAAAATAGGCCAAGAGTTCTGTGCCGCCAATGCAATCACCAATCTGATTGTATCATGTTTTGCAACAGGAGCAAAAACTTCCGTATAATCAATCCCATATTCCTGCTTATATCCCTTTGCTACCAAACGCGCCTTATACTTATCAACTTCACCATTTTCCTTTAGTTTTGTTTTGAAGACCCACTTTACACCAATGGTTTTGTGCTATTTTGGAAGATCAGTCAGCACCCAAGTATTCTTTCTTTCAATGGCGTCAATTTCATCATTCATCGCCTTTCTCCATTTTGCTTCTTTGACGGCACTTTCAAAGGTTGTAGGATCACAATATGAAAATAAAGCAAAATGAGTGATTGAATCTTCATTTTCAGTTACCTCATAGTCTACCATCCATGCGGGCCTTTTTCGAATACGACGAAGAGTTTGAGGTGCTGTATTAGTAGCTTCTGCTGTTGTTGGAAAAATTTCAGTAGTTATTGGAGTTGCTTCTGATGAGTTTTCAGGCATAAAGGCTGCTGGAGTTGGCTCGCTTTCAAAATCATTGTCAAAAAGAACTTGAGTAGGCTGCTGCCTATTCCAATCCCAAGTATTTTCCTCATCAAAGACAATGCCTCGGCTGGTCAAAATTTTCTTGGTTAGTGGATTAAACAATTTATATGCTTTGGATATTTCATTAACACCAAGAAAGACACATTTTTCTCCTTTATCATCAAGTTTCTTTCTTTTCTCATCCGGGATATGTGCATAAGCGATACAGCCAAAAATTTTAAAATAATCTACAACTGGTCTCCTTCCACTTCAAGCCTCCTCTGGTGTCATATTTTGAACAACAAATGTAAGACTTCTGTTCAAGATGTGAATACTCTAATTTACTGCTTCAGGCCAAAAAGGTTTTGGAATTCTCCCTCTTGCCAACAAGCTTCTCACCATATTGAGGATGGTTCTGTTTTTTCTCTCTGATACACCATTTTGTTGTGGTATATAAGCAGTTGTCAACTCTCTTCGAATGCCATGAACATCACAAAAAACTTCAAATTCGGTTGAGCAATATTTTCCCCCACGATCTGTTCGGAGAGTCTTAATGGTGTTTCCCGTTTCATTTTCCACACGAGCCTTGAAGCTTTTAAATGCACACAAAGCTTCTGATTTGTCCTGTAAAAAATAAACCCAATTTTTTCGAGTATAATCATCAATGAAGGTAAGAAAGTATCTTTTACCTCCATTAGAAAGTGGTGTTATCGGGCCACATATGTCAGAATGAATCAACTCCAAAACATCTTTTGCTCGCCATGACTTCCCTTGGGGAAATGGAGAACGATGTTGTTTGCCAACAACACATTCTTCACAAACTTGGGAAGGAATACTAATCTGAGGAAGACCTGTCACCATATTTTTCTGTTGGAGGGTCTTCAATCCACCAAAACTCAAGTGGCCATAACGAAAATGCCACAACCAAGAAGGATCTTTTATTTCAACTACCAAACAAGATTGCACATTTTCAATCTTCAATGGAAACAACCTGTTTGAACTCATTTGCACAACAGCAATAGCTCCCCTAGTAGGATCATAAATCTCACAAACACCCTTTTGAATAGTGATTACATAACCTTTTTCTTGCAATTGACGAGCACTTAACAAATTGCTTTTCAAGTCAGGAACGTAAAGGACATTAGAAATTGTTTCTACAAAACCATTCTTAGTTTTTATCTTAATATCACCCTTTCCTATTACCCTTACAGTGGAACAATCACCAAAACTTACTGTAGAATGAAAGCCTTCATTTAAATAAGAAAAAGAAGACTTACTGCCACACATGTGGTTACTGCAGCCCGTATCTATATACCAAAGATCAGACTCAGGTTCTTGATTAGTTTGAACAGCCATTAACAAAGTTTCTGTTTCCTTCTTTTCGGCAAAATTAGATTTCGCTTCCTTTTCTTTATCGTTAGGCAGCCTAGTATAACATTCAGAACGATAATGTCCAAATTTATGACATCTAAAGCACTCTACCTTTGATTTGTCAAAATTTTGATCTCGTCCTCTGCCTTTGCCCTGAAATTGATCATCATCAGCTTTGAAATGCCTGGTGCCATCATCAGCTTTGAAATGCCTGCCGCCATCTCTATTGCCTCGATCTCTCCTTCCTCTACCTCTACCTTTACCTCTTCCTCTAGAGTTTGAGAAATGAGTTGATGTAAAAGCCTTTAAAGCTTGCTCCTCTGAAGTTGAACTTGGGTTCATCTTCTGTTCATGGACTAGCAAGGAGCTCTACAGTTCATCGAGAGAAAATGCATCTATGTCTTTTGATTCTTCAATTGAACACACGACATAATCAAACTTTGGTGTCAGGGAACACAATATCTTCTCCACAATGGTGACATCTGTCATCCTCTCACCATGAAATCGTATTTTGTTGCTGATCTCCATAGTCCTGGCACAGTAGCTGGTGACAGATTCCCCATCCTTCATTTGTAGAGTCTCAAAATCTATTCTCAAAGCTTGAAGTTGTGCACGCTTCGCTCTAGCAGAGCCTTGATATTTTTTCTTCATGGAATCCTAAATATCTTTGGAAGTTTCTTTGCTAAGAATTGTTTCCAAGACGGGACGATCAATGGCCTGAAAAATGTAATTTTTTGCCTTCAAATCTTTTAGCTTTCTTCGTTCCAACTCTATTTTCTGGGCATTTGTCAAGACTGTATTTGCTGCTGGTTCTTGAATTCCAGATTCAACAATCTGCCAATACTCTTTTGACCGTAGAAAATTCTCCATTAGCATAGTCCAATGGCCATAGTGACCAGCAAAATGGGGAATCGCTGCCTGTACAAAATTTGAATCTGAAGCCATCGATGCTGTTTCAATATTGTTTGGGAACTCTCTCTCTCTTGCTTTTTCCCACTGATACCACTGATAGCAAGATAAAAACAGACATATATTAATGGTAAAGTTCTGCTCTTTTATTGATAAAGAAAGGAGCCTATAAATAGGCTTTACATCACTTCAACATGGCACTAACCACTGCTCCTATAAAGTAGGACCACTCACGAGACACTTTCTTAACTACAAAATCAAATAACCAAATACCTAAAGACTTGGTCAAACCTGCTAATGACTAGAGCTTCTAAAATATTAATAAGAAATAAAACATTTAAATCTTAACAATTTTTTGACAGACACCTACTTGAACCTCCTTAAGAAAATATCTGGTAAGTTGAGGTACCTCAAGGTACTCTATCGGGTTAAATGTTAGATCTAAGTTACATCACAAAAAAAGGCAGAGCAGAAAGGAAAATGGGCCATCTTCGACACAAGAACAGTTTATATTATTATTAAGTTTATCACCTCATCTAACAACTTAAGTTGTTAGACAGGGATTTATTATATTATTTATTATCTTCAACACGCACTGCAAGTGCAGGCGGAGTTAGTTTTTGAACCTTGTACTTAGACAGTTTTAATGTTTTAAATGGGTGACGGTGAGTTTTGAACCCATGACCTTTTGGTACTTAGATTCTGATACTATGTTAAGTGAACACCTCATCTAAAAGTTAAAACTATTGGAGAGTGGTTTATTATATTATTTATTATCTTCAACAATTATCTTTGGAGACGTTTATTTGAATTCTCCGTTGCAAGGGAAGTCCATCTTCTTTCACTTCCCATCTCCACGAGGCCGCTATTGCCTTATTTGTCTTTTACCGATCAAGATAATGGGAAGCCCTGGAAAGCAGAGGATAAAATCTTAGTTGATGGATATATATATATATATATATATATATAGATCTATGTATGTATAATATATATGTATATATCCTTTTTTATATGTATAGATCTTAGTGTATATATGTATATAAACATATATATACAAATTTATATATATAAACAGAAGGGAAAAGAAAGAAGGAGAATAAAAAAAAAAATTTAAGGGCACTTAAATCTTTTTGTGCGGTTCTATTAACTATATTGATGGAAAGGTAGGAAGGGGCACGTGTGCTGAGTTTATAAAATCACAAGAGACTTGTTAGTGAGTTTTTAAACTATAAGGGGTATTGTGCACTTACGACAAAGCACAGGGGGTCTAGAGCACTTTACTCATTAAAGTATCTCAATGGATAATAATTGGTGTGAGTGTGCTTTGTTTTAGGAGTTATTGTTGGTGCTAATATAGCCTGCAATTTTTGTTTTTCTGCAGATGTTGATAAAATAGTGAGCCCAATGTCTATTGCACACCTCACGCAGTACAAATTGAATAGATTGTTACTAAATAAGCTCGAGAACCTTGGTTTTCCTGAGATATTAATGGGGCATAAATGCATCTCAATCAAGGCTGCAAACCATGGTATTACAGCGACTGTTTCTTTTGAGAATGAAGGAAAGTGCACGAAGAAAGATATCCATTGTAATTTTCTTGTTGGTATGGATGGTGCAAAAAGTACTATCAGAAAGCTTGTAGGTACAGACATGGAAGGTGAAAAGGACTTGCAAAACTTTGTTAGTATCCACTTTTGGAGCCAAGACTTGGGACATTATTTGATAGAAGAGAGACCAGGGATGCTCTTTTTCATCTTCAATCCTCAAGTTGTTTGTATTCTTGTTGCTCATGATATACCCCAAGGAGAGTTTGTTTTACAAGTATTGTGTGGTTTTATGTGTTTTGAGATTCTGACTTGTGGACTATTAAATTACCATTCATTTAAAAGTTTAAGTGGTTAGAGAGGAATTTGTTAAATTATTTATTGTGTTCAACACGCTCTCTCACGAATAGGCTAGATAGTTTTTGACTGAATCTTGCTCGTTGACTTAATTATGGAAATGGGTGACAATGAATTTTTAACCCAGAACCTTTTGATGATACTTGAACTTGTGATACTAGATCAAGTTACCATTATACCTAAAAGTTTAAACTATTAGATAAAAGTTTTTTACATTTATTTATTACAATTATTGCCCATGAAAACCTATATTTTACATACAAGTTACTTACTTCATAGGTACCATATTATCCACCTCAACAGAAGCTAGAGGACTTCAACCCTGAGGTATCTTTCATTGTTTGCATAATACTTTCTCATGAGCAAAACAACTTGAAATTTATTTGAAGTTGTTCAATATTCATCATGGGTTAGATTGAAGAATGAGTGAGATGCATTTGTACTTATTACATGATCATCTTATCTAAAAGTTAAACTGTTAGAAAAAAGTTTATATGTTATATTTACAATTGTCCTCAATACCCCTGCACGTGCAGGTATGATTTATTTTTTAGTTTTGCATGTAAATAGTTTTAATAATTTGATTGAGTGGTGGCAAGACTAGAACCAAAGTTCGAGCTATAATACCATATTAATTTATCACCTCATGTCTAAAAGTTTAAACTATTAGAAATTAATTTATTATTCTTAGGCTTCGTTTGTTTACCGTAAAATAACTTGTTGAGAAAATTATTTTTCTGAAAAATAAAATACTGGAAAATACTTTCTAGTATTTAGATATACAGTGAAAAATATTTTCCGATATGAGATTTCATAAAAAAAGAAAAAAACAAACATACACATATAATATATATATTAACCGTGAGGGTGGATGGAAGGTAAATTGGGGGTAGGATAAGGTTGGGGGTAGGGTATGGGATCAAACACGCAAAATGAATTGATGAGGTGAACCCGAATTTGTAATTATCGTGTTTTTAAAAAGTGACACACTTTTTACTGAACTTTAAAATTTAAATATATCTATAATCACGAGCAACCTAGCTCTAAATAATTATATACCACAATCATGGAAAAAACAAGAACAATTAAGATCTCGAAAAGAAAACAAGTCCTAACCACATAAATAAATCTAGTTGTCAACAGTTATTCAGAATAAAGGTTCCAAGACAGAATTATAAAGATCTTTCTTCAATTCCTTCGTGATGGATCATCAAGTCAAGCTGGTAGTCTGTAGCTCAAGTCATCATGGTAGAATTCCAAAACTTGTGGCTTGACCAAGTTATACCATTTCCATGGACACCAAAAAAAAGTTATACTATTCAAATTATGTCACTCCAAAATGTTGAAAGCAATGGTCAAAGCTAAACAAATTTCTTATAAGCGACAATCTTCATGTCTAAATAATTCACATAATCCTACAATCTTCTCTAAGTGGTTCCACACCAGTCATTTTCATTTCTTAATCACTCACTGCTAAGAAAGTACTCCTCGGAATTTGTCTTCGAAACCATGAACATTTTGAAGTGACAATTCTACAGCTTTGAGATTTTGCAATTTGGCCCCACTGAGTTGCCCAAACAGATATAATAAATGTCTAGGCAGGTCCAATAGACATTCGGACAAATCTAATAGAAGTTTGAATAGGTTCATTAGTCGTCCAAACAAGTCCAATAATTGTGCCGACTGAATTTTACAATTAAGAAAAAGTGTAAAAACTAAAAGCAAATAAGGCTCATCTTTGGCAAGCTCAACCCTACTCCTTGTGTGTCTTGAATATTACTCCTTTTCCTCCTTAGGTATTGTTATGACAAGGACCGAAGAAGACGCAAAAAAATATAGAAATTTAATTACTATAAAGGAATAAACCAAAATGAAGAAGACTTGTAATACATAGATATTTTCAAAATTTTTAATTAAACAGATATTTTTTTCTATGGAGATCCACTAATTTTTTAACTAAAAATATATAAGTATTTTAAATTTTGTTTGAAAAAAAAAGCTTAAACTTTTATCACTAACCCTTACTTACCTCCTCCGTCATTTGCTCACACACGTTTTGTGAGCCCCACATGTACTTTTTGCATATGTTTGAAATGCTAATCCGTCTAAAAAATGATCCAAAATACATATGAGCAATGAATACACTTGAGTAACAAATTTCATACATCAAGTCCAATCAACTAATTTGTCAATTAGGACATCATCGCGTCCCAAACCCAAGAAGTGCTTGCATATAGGAAATTCATTATAGGCCTAAAACATGATCTTCAACTCAATAAAATGATGAACTTACCTAACATGGAACCAACACGAAATTATTATTCATTGAAAGATTAAGAGAAGATTGAACTATTAATAAAATTGTGTAAATAAAGACTTAAAAGCTTAAGCTATTAAGTCAAAGTTGAGTTTTACACATTAATGTAAACACTGCATTGTTCTTGCGACTCGCTGAACTTCACACAATATGATAAACACTTTCTAAACTCAAGAAAATGATATAATAATCCGAGGGATATACCATCCCCACAAACTTTTATTGTAGCTTCAAATGTATTGCACTATGCATTACAAGCATCTAATCCAAAAATGGTGCTGAAAACTTGTTTCATCTCCAGAATCGGATCGTTTATGTTTCCAAACATGGATCGCCAAGCGATATGCTCGTCAGGCCTCACCAAAATGGCTCCTCTATCTGTCATCTTGCATAGTTTCCACCAAGAAGGTGAAGTTGGTGATCTCTTGACTTCCACAACATCTATGAAGTTTTCCCAGGGCCTTAATGGACCATCCCTTGTGCCATTCCCATCAATGGTGTTCTCTGGCCATACCACACTTACCTTCATAGGAACTTTAATTCCCTCTGCCACCAGGAATGCAGCTTGAGCTAGGTCATAGGACTCTTTGACTGGTGCTATAATGAGAATAAACTCAACCTTTTCAACTGAGACAAGATCCAGAGTAGATAATGTGTCCTGTAGAAATATCTTGTAGAAGTTATTAATTTATAGATGCAAATTTCACTTGAAAAATAAGAGTGAAATGAAGAAAACGGTGTGTATAATATCCCACATCCGTGGGAGATTGTGTATTTGAGTATTTTATAAGAGGGTGTTGTAGTTATAACGAATAATTTGAGTTAATCATTTTGGACCAGTAAAAAAGATGGGCCAAGTAATTTTTTTTTTTATGCCTACAATATCAGTCTCGCATCCAGATTTGAGCACACATGCACATAGAGAAGTTCAACTTGGAATACCTTGCTTGACAGATTCGACAATGGCCGAACATTCATATGAGGCAACCTCGACCCAGGTTCTGAAGAGGGAACATATTCTTTTCTACTTCCAGTAGGTGATTCAGATGCATTGGACATGCTATTACCTTCGCACACCAATGCTCCTTTGAGGTACCTAATATGGATGCATAGAACTTTAGGCAATCATATAATACCATCTGTAGTCTCTCCTTGCAATTTAATAGAAATATGATGACCTTCGGGTCACACTGCCTACATATCCTACCATTGCGTCAAGACTCTCCTTCTAAATGAACAATTTGTTAAACTGAAAAAAAGAACACTTACTTGAAACCTAAATCCTCAGCAGGGAATTGAAGTTGAAGGCTCTCTCCACTTTCAAATATCTGTTTTAGTTTGGTAAGCATTGAATTCCCAAGAGGATTTTTCTCATTCAAGACAAAATCTGAAAGCTGCAAACTGAATACGCGAAACATTCCAAGTAAAATTGCCCTTTGCAGCCAAGATGGCAAAAGGGAACCTATCACACCATTAATACCTCGGTATACTGCAAAATCCATCAAATAAAAATTAGCATCCAATCCGATGGATTCATAATCAGGATCTTATAAAAGGGGCGGACCCAAGTACCCAAGGTCAAGGTATGTAATCTTGTAGTGAGAGAAATTAGGGTATACACTTATATAACAAAAATATCTAATATAATTATTTTTTCAAAAAAAAAAAAAAAGAACAACCAAAAAAAATTTCAAGTTGTGTACACCCTCATCACCAGATAAATCCGCCACTACTTATAAAAGCTCACCTGCATTTCTTATGGTCGGATCAAGACCAAGTGCAACATTAACTTCCATTAACACATTGACATTTTGGATACTAAGTGTTGTGTTGAAACTCGCGATCTGAAAAATTCAAGGTAAGACATAAATATACGCCAATTTTACAACATAATATATATTTAATTTATTATATAGCCAAAAGATTGAAAATCATTACCGGCTTTCTTTCCATTTCATAAGTGGAAAGGAAAGATGTTGGAGCCATATCCTCAAGTACAGAGGCCAATTTCCAGGCAAGGTTATGAGCATCTTGGATACCGGTATTCATACCTGTAAATGAGCATTTTTTTCACGCCAATTTCCAAGCAAGGTTATGGAAAGTAATCTATTATGCACTAAAAAGATGCAAAATCACATTTTTCAATGTGATTTTCATAAGCTGTTCAACCAATGCAATGGCTCAATGACATCTGACACCATAACTCTAAAGGAGGAAGAAAAAGGAAAAACATAAATGCTTGGTTTTGTTACAAATTTCTATTTCTTTTATTCGGGTTAAATTCTGCAATACTTCTTAAGGTTTACTGAATATACTTGTTACTCTTTATGGTATTAGAATGACCTCATATAATAATTGTACTTTTCAAAAAGAGACACCTTGCCCCATACCTTAAATCCGTTAATTGAAAAGATGAAATGATGAAGATGCCCTTCATTTACTATGCACAATACCCGTGTGCTTTACTTAACAAGCTACGTACTTTCCTGTCATATCGAAATGATCCAATAAAACTTGTCCTTTATTGGAAATGCACAACATGCTCTTGTGCTTATCATCATAATAAGCTCCTTACCTCTAGTCCTAAAAGCTAACTATCCATTTCTCTTATCGAAATGATCTCATCAAATGTTTTTAAAATGTTTGCTCATAACCCCCACCATCATGATAGCATATGCCAATGACTCAAAGTTGCATGCTCCATTAACTTGAATAGATTAACTAACACTATAGGGGTGTAGTATTTGCAACATTCTGAAAAGTAAAAGTGGTTTATGAAGTCATTCTGATACTACAAGGATGTAACGAATATCTTTACAAACCTCTGGGGTATGGTGCATTTTACCCTAGAATATCTAATGAGTAGAAGAATTAATAGGGAAAGTAATTAAGAGAAATTTCAGCATGAAAGGTGTTGCATACCAAAACCACCAGCAGGAGTGAACCGATGAGCAGCATCACCGGCAAGTATAACTCTATTGTCACAAGATACAAATTTCTCCGCAACTTGAGCATGCAACACCCATGGCTTTATGTTTATTACGTTTAAGTCTGCAAGCTCTCGGCCAACCAATTTGGAGATTAACCTCTCACACATCTACAACAAAATGAAGCTTTCAGAATAACAATTACAATGGAAGGTACAGTACGTAGATAGACTGATTTGGTTCCAACATGAATTATTCCTAAAACTATATTAGAGTGTCAATGTTTACAATGAATTTTTTGTTATTGTTACAGGGCACAAGCGCATTTCACCCATTCTTCAATCTAACACATGATGAATGTTCAACAACTTCATATAAATTTCGGGTTGTTTTGCTCATGAGAAAGTATTCTGCAAACAGCGAAAAATACCTCAGGGTTGAAGTCCTCCAGCTTCTGTTGAGGTGGATAATATGGTACCTATGAAGTCAATAACTTAAATATAAATTATAACAGCAACTGTATGCAAACAAGTTAGAATCCCAGAACACATAAAAGGGAAAGACTCTTATTTGGCTGCTAGATTTTGTCCGGTTCCCGTACATGTTTGGGGCCTACCCTCCTTTCTCAACCGGTACAATCCAGCAGCCAAATAGGAGAATTTTCCCACATAAAAACGCGCAATACCTGTAAAACAAACTCCCCTTGCATCAGATCATGAGCAACAACAAAACATATAGCTTCAGGATGGAAAATGAAATAAAGCATGCCTGGTCTCTCATTTATCAAATAATGTCCCAAGTCTTGGCTGAAAAAGTGGATACTGACATACTTTTGCAAGGACCTTTCACCTTCCATGTCTATACCTACAAGCTTTCGGATTGTGCTTCTTGCACCATCTGTACCAATAAGAAAGTTACAGTGGATATCTTTCTCCATGCGCTTTCCTTCCCTATCAAAAGAAACAGTCGTTGTAACACCATGGTCTGCAGTCTTGATTGAGATGCATTCATGCCCCATTAATATCTCTCTCTCCTTAACACCTTCAGTGTTTTCACTATGAAACCCGAGCCTCTCGAGCTTGTTTACTAGCAATTCATTTAGTTTGTACTGCTTCAGGTGTGAAATAAACATTGGGCTAACTATTTGATCAAAATCTGCAGGTAACAAAAATTGCAATATCAGCACCAAGAATAATTCCCATAAAAAAGCACACCGCAAATTATCATCAAATGAGATACTTAAATCAAGAACTGTTGTATGCATATTGTCATCTGTTTTACAAAAAATTGATGGAAATAGGTCAATAACATGCAACTTGTAAGTTTAGGCACAATGAATAACACCCAAAACATTTCGGTAATAAAAATATGGGTTTCATCCTAAAGTAAATAGACAGGGTAATCTAGTATCATATATGGTGGTCCTAGTGGCGGAGCCACTTAGGTGTGACTCCTCAACTTGAAATTTTTTTTATTTTATTTTATTTTATTTTATTTTTTAAAAATACTATTATATTGGACATTTTTCATTGTACAAGTGCACCCTCTAACCTCTCTCAGTGTATGAGTGCACCCTTTGACTTTAGGCTCCTAACTCCGCTCCACTGGGTGCTCCTATGAATTTATAATTAATCAATATAGGAGATTTGTGTTCGCTAACACTCTCCCTCACGTGTATCAACCCTATATAGGAGGCTCACATAAAAGAACAAAGAGCGAAAAGAATGAGTTGCACGTGAATGGACAAGATTAGACTATGACTCACTCTAGTACCGTGTTAAGAAAACATGGGATTATTAGATAGAATAGCCGAGGGTATTAAATATAGTCCAAAATCATGGGCGATACATCAATCAAATTTTCATGCATATTCCCATTATATTTCTCACTACAACCCAAGAATTTGCTTACAATATACTAAACTTAATATTCTTGTGATAGTTTCAATCTATTAATGCATTATAGTCTTCCATATATAAAACCCATCAATACATATGTTTATAAACGAAAAATATCAAATATTACCTTGAGATTGTACATGATCAACCGAGCCAAGAAGACGACCAGTGAGTGAAGTACAATATACAAAATTTCTCCAAGAATCTACAGGTGGTTGAGACCTTAGAATACCATCAACTAAACCATCCAATTTTTGAAACACCTATAAGTCAATAAACTCTACATCAAAACACAAGCTCTATTTGAACATAATAAAAAGCATAAACCTATCCTTATAAACAATTATATATCTACATATCTACATAGCATTTTACACAACAAATTAATAATAAAAGAAAATAAAAATATTAAACCAACCTCCATAGACCTATTGTTTATGATATGTGCTTGTGGATGCGTGGTAAACGCCTTTCGTTTCTCCAAAACGGCACATTTTATCCCTACATAAAAGTCATGATTAAACTATGTTTTAATTAACCATTGCGTTGAGGTACTTTAAATTAAAAATACTCCATCAACTTTGTAAACCTTTTAAACCCTGATTGTCATTCCTACTTTAAATTCAGTTACGAGATTTTCGAGTTCAAATACTGTTGTCACAGGGCAAGTATGTGTGTAAGACAACTCCCATAGCATCCTATTTTTTTTTTTACCTTACATGTAAGGAAGAGGAGAAATGCATTTCAACACCTTTCCGAAGTCTTTAGTCTCATTTTTAATATCTCTACACTTGGGAAAGGAACACACAATCCCCTATTCCATCTCTTAAAATCTTCCAACGGTCAAAAGAGTAAAATCTATAAAATATAAAGAAGCTATTGGATTGAAACTGAAATAAGGATCTCTAAAATAAAGAATTGATTAAATGTATAAAAGTTGTTTAAATGAAACTGAAATAAGAAATTCCTGAAAATAGGAAAATTGTTGAAGTTGGCCTAAGTGGCTATATAATCTAAAAGTTTAAACTTTTAAAGAGTGTATATTTAATTAGTTTTGTATCTCAAATGCATCCCCTCACATGGCAACCAAGATTTGGGCTAGGCACGTGGTCAAAGGTTGATATATGGCGGCTACATTGAATCAATATCCTTAATAACAAGACTCTAACAGAATGTAAGTAATCACTTAATCTGACTTACTACTTGATCGACAAGTTAAAAAAATAAAAAATAAAAAATAAAAATGTATTAAAATTTGTGGAAAGGATAAAGGGAAAATCGGGTTTGAGATAGTAACCGAGTTTGGTTAAAAGGATGGCAAGAACAAGGCCAACAGGGCCTGCTCCCACGATCAAGACTGGCAAAATTGAATCATCGCCGTTGATCTTCTTTATGTCTGATGAGGCCCTTTCTTGTGGAGATGAAAGCGTATTAGTTTTGCAGTCTCCATGCAACCTTCTTGTCAACCCCATCACACACTCGCACACTCACACACGGCAAAGAGAGATCAGTGAAATGCTGGAAAGCTGGAAAGCTGCAAAGCTCGTGTCGCTGGCATACAACCTTTTATAGATGGGAGGGATTCTAACACGTTCCCCTCTATCTCTAGCGCATGGACCTTACATACAGGTACAACCCGCATATCTATTTAAGTGATGTTTTTAAGAATTTTCTTTCATAGATTTTGTTAAGGCAATCTATGGCCAGAGCCATGCCTTAGGGCCTCAAATTCTTAGTAAAATTATTCGTGCATACTGAAAATAATTATTTTATATATAAAAATATTAAATTGTGAATTTTCAACCCGTTAAACAAATACCTAGGTTCGTTGTTGGGCCAACACCTCTTAAAAATTGTGGAAAAACTGGGAATAGTTGGTCAATCAATTTTTGGTATGTTTCACGCATGAACATTTCTTTTATATTGCCAAGGCAATAGTCAAAGATAAACGAATTGTCATGCATGCCAAGGCAATAGTCATGATAAACGAATTGACGAAAAGCATGCAACCATCATGTTTAGATGATTCGAGCATGATAGAATTTACAACAATAATTAATAAATAAATAAGATATTCAAATAAACTTTTTAAATATATTTAAAAGAAATGTTCACCAATGTAACTAAGTCTTTCCATTCCTTAATAAATATATTTAAAGAAATAAAATATTTTATTTTTTCCTCTTCTTATTTTTTTTCAATTTAAAAGAGAGAACTTACTGTCTTTCCATTCCTTAATAAATAGGATAAATTTCACTTAACTCCCTTAATGTTTAACAAGAGAACATTTTACCCCTTAAATATTATTTGTATCATCTTATCCCCTTTGACCTTTATTAAGAAAAAAATAAATAAATATGTTAACAAATTTAAATGAAATGACTAAAAAACCCAGACATATCACACAAAAAAAAAAAAAAAAAAAAACATCACTATCTTCCTCATACCCATCTTCCTGTCCAACTCTACCACTTCATCATCACCGTCTCTACCACCCACCCTCCACTTCCCACCTCCCACCTCCACAACACCACCAATCACTGTCTTCCTCACACCCATTTTCCTCTCCAAACCAAGCATCCATGGCTATCTTCATTACCATCACCCGTAGGCTTTGGGTCTATGTTTCAATATTGAATTGATAAAGGCAATTCCAGGGGCCAACCCCACAAGTCTTGTCCTTTTTACATGTTTTTAATATGAATATGTTGGTGATTTGAATTAACAAAAGCCATTACAAGTGCTGATTTGAATGCACAGAGATTTGAGCCCAAAAAAAAAGAAGCAAACCAATGCGTAGAGATGGACGATATTGAAAGTTCTCATATTTACATATTTATAGCATACGATTTTTATTGATGAATAATAGTATATATATATATATATATAAATGTGTGTATCTATATATATAATAATCACTGGGTGTTGTGAAGGTGGGAGGTAGTCCGGTGGGTAGTGGTAGAGACGGTGATGATCAAGTAAAAAGATAGGGATGCTTGGGTTTTTCTTTTTTTTTTGGTGTGTGTATATCTTGTGCTTGGGTTTCTTTTGTCATTTTATCTAGGTTTGTTAACTTTTTTATTTATTTTTCTGTTGACTAAGGGTCAAAGGGGTAAGATGATATGAATAATACTTTAGGGGGTAAAGTGTTCTCTTGGTTATACATTAAAGGGGTTAAGTGAAATTTACCCTAATAAATAAATTTAAAGAAATAAAATCTTTTATTTTTTCCTCTTCTTATTTTTTTTTTCAATTTAAAAGAGAGAACTTACTGTCTTTCCATTCCTTAATAAATATTTAATTTTCCTTCATCTCACTTTCCTTTCATTTCCCTTGCAAATTTAGACATAGTGTAAGGGTATGTTTGGCCTAGTATTTAGATACTTAAAAAATGTTTTCTATGAATTTAAAAGTTGAAACTAACTTGTTTGGTGAATTTTTGAAAAAAAAAATAGGAAAAGGAAAAGTTGAAAAAAGTTAAACATTAAAAAAATCCAAATTGGAGTTTTTCGAAAACGATTTTCGTGAAACTGTTTTTACTATACATTACACCGAAAGTTTTTTTTCTCAAAAATATTCTTCTATATTTTTGAAAGTTCAGCACTGCCCTCAAATTTCTCAAAAATACCCCTCCACATAATTAAAAACTACTTTTGACATGACAAGGTTAAACAATTAATAGATTCTATTCAACAGCATTTACAATAAAGCTCTACTATTGAAAACTCTACAACTCAATTGCTAAAGTTTTACATATAGGCCAATTAGACCCTAAAGTCTACAAATTTATTAATTTGTGTGAATAGTTTCTAGCAGCATGCCATGTCTGCTCTTGGTTATTACATACAAGCCGTTATCATTTTCTAATCGTTCAATGGTGAGAAGAACTAGTGAGTCTTGAGATTTTCTCCCTTTCTTCCTTAGGCATCTATAGCAGGTGCAATTATTCATGGCCAACTGATGTAGTACGTCGTGCCTGGCCCGGCCACATTGTCGAAAAATAATAGCTTTTGACATGTATGAAAATGGATTGAAACTTGGTATGTGTGTGTTTCTCTTTTTGAGTAGATTAACATGTGTATTTATATGTCAAAATTAATTGAGTAAGTGATGAATGAGAAATTACATGATAAAGTGTTATGAACCCGATAATTGTGGACTGCTCTAATTGTGCTAATGGCCTAACCCAAATGACAACCAAGCCCAACTATTGGAAGGAGGACGTGGCTGGTTAGTTAGAGTGACGAATATTCTATTTGCTGAGTGGTGTATTTAGGAGAAGGTGGTTGAGCATAGTCGGGCTAAGCAGAATCAATCTTGTTATTCTTGTTATTTTATTTTTAGTCTTTACATTTCTTCTTCCTCTCCCTTTGGTAATTTCTCTGTTAGTAATGAAGGTTCCCAAGCTCTGTTGAGCTCTTCGACAATTACTGTTTCTTAGCTCCTTAATATCCAAAAGAAATCGTTACATTGGTGCTTTCGTTGAGAGCTCGACGATACCGAACTACGCGCCATGGATTATCAGTATCAACGATACTATCACTATCAACCACAGACACCAACCCAGTTTATATATTATTCCGATCCCGAAACGCTGTCATATGCTCAACAGTACCACCACATGCCAGATCAATATTATCATCCTTAAGCCTACTCATCTGTGATAACACCCACGGCTCATCCGGATTTCATCACCGTAGCGGCTTTCCCAGTTCCACCTTTCATATCGGTACAACCGCCGATATAGACTCTGCGCGAATTGTTCTCTACCTTCGATACGAAAGCCGATCAGTTGTTGATCCTCGCAGAGCAATTCACCAATTCGATGAATATTGCCAAATCAAATGGTGAGTACGAGATGACAGTTGTAGTGACATCAGCAGACGGTTCATCGGCAGCACCGCAAAGTAAAGATGCTTTACAAGATGGCGATGTTGTGAGCATGATGAATTGTGAGGGCATTTCTGCAATGGAGATATGTGAGGCTGATGACGATGCTACGAAGAAATCGAGAATGATGGTAACTGCTAAGGTGACGTCAACAGCTAATTTGGTGCTAAGTGCAGATGTTTTGCATGATATCAAAGTCGTGAATATGGACAATTCTAAGGTT
Source organism: Ehretia macrophylla (assembly GCA_037974665.1). Lineage (NCBI taxonomy): Eukaryota > Viridiplantae > Streptophyta > Magnoliopsida > Boraginales > Ehretiaceae > Ehretia > Ehretia macrophylla. Next base: position 44,894,625 of record CM075783.1, read on the forward strand.
GTTTCATTAATGGAGCTCTGTGAGGTTCATGGTGACATTGTGAAGAAATCGAATGATGAAACTGTATATGTTACTAGTAATTTGATAATTAACGAGAATGGAGAAGGCGCAGGCAAGAGTGAGATGGTTGATGTCGAAGTTGAACAGAAGGCGATGGCTATTGCTAAGGAACGTAAAGGGGTAGAGGAAGATATGGAAGCTGAGTTGCATTTTATTAGTACGACGTCAACTGAACGTGGCTTATAGCATCTTGATGCAATCATAGCTGAAATAGAGAAAGGTGAAATGGAGTCCGCGAGAAAGGTGTTTGATGAAAGGCCTGAGAAAAGTTCGGTGTATGTGAAAAATGAAATGGTAGAGGCGAAGGGGTTAGTAAATCCCCTTTGGTGGATTCCGTGGAGTGTGCATTTGAAGGGGAGAATAATTGCAATGACCATTGATGTGATGGATCATGCAACGGTGTTATGGCTGGTAAGGAGTTCCATTGAGACAAAATTTACTGGTCAATTTGGCGATCTTATTGCAGATTTAGCCATTGATGCTACTACAACAGTAGGTGTAGAAACTGGGCAAGGCATACGTGAAGTGGACATAAAGAAGTATGTTAAGGTTGAGAAAGTTCCTGGTGGACAATTGGAAGATTCAAAGGTTCTGAAAGGTGTTATGATTAATAAAGATGTGGTTGCCTTAGGTGATAAAGGCGTGGAGGCGATGAAATTCTAAAGTGATGAAAAATATGTTAAGGAGATTTGCATTTGATGTCTTATTCAAAAGGTTATGTCAATGCTTCTATTTATGGGATTTCGAAGAGGTTGCGTAAAACTTGGGATTGGATTATGGCATTGCAGGCTTTGATGCTGATGCATAGACTGTTGAGTGAAGAGGACGTTGTTTTTGTGCAGGAGGTAACTTCTCCAAACATGATGGAATTCTTCAAGAGTCTTGGAGTTGACATGGAATTATCCGATATGGCATTCTCAGTGCGCTTGAACAAAGGCCAAGGTTATCAATGGGGGAACAGAAATGGCTTGTCAAGTTTATTTGCACAGAAGTTGAATGCAATGACTCCATACTTCTGGCAAATGCTACGAGAAATTGTCGAATTCGTTAAAGGAAAATATGGATTAAAATTCGTCTATATCTGGCATGCTTTGGTTAGATACTGGGGTGGATTTCTTCCATCTGTTGAGAAAATGAAGAAGTACAACCCCAAGAATGTATATCCAGTTCAATCTCTTGGTAATGTGGGAAACTTTCGGGATATAGCTATGGACAGTCTGGAAACGTTTGGAGTTGGTGTTATAGATCCTCCTCGTATATTTGATTTTTACAATGATCTGCATAGCTATCTTGTAAGCTGTGGTGTTGATGGAGTCAAGGTAAATATCCAGAATGTTGTAGAAACCTTGGTGCGCTAGGAATTTGTATTGAACTCGCAAGGAATGAAGTTGTTTACGTGCAGATGGTTTCCTGAACATTGTGAACCAAAAGCCTTAATCTCTTTATGCCATGGAATGCAGCATCTCAATGAAAGACTGCGGAATCCGGTTAGCAACGGCAGGGTTTGCAGTTTATGGAATTAACTATGAAGGCCATGGAAAGTCCTCGGGGCTTGCTGGTTATGTTCCCTCCTTTGATGATCTTGTTAATGATTGTTCTTCAAGTGTCGGGTCTACCCATTACATCCATCGCGTAACCAGTTTACCCTCGCCAGAGGCCTGGAAGCTATTCTGTGTGAAGGCCTACTGAAATGGGGACGGAATATGTCCTTCTGAGCTGAAGGATTGTTCTCAGGAAATTGTGAAATGGTGTGAAGGTTCACCCCTCGCATTTATAGCTGTAGGCTATGTACTATCAAATAAACCAAAATTACTGAGTGCCTGGGAAAAATTCTATAATAGTATTGGCTCTAAAATTGTATCAAATGCCAATCTTTCACATATACATCAGTCAATGGTACCAAGTTACAAAGATCTTTCAAGCAATATCAAACATTGTTTCCTGTATTTTAGCATATTTCCTGCAGACTACTCAATCAAGCGTGGAAGACTTATCTGCTTATGGGCTGCAGAACATTTTGTAATACAAACTAGAAGCCAAACACAGGAGAAGGTTGCTGAGGATTATCTAGATAATCTTATTGGCAGAAACTTGATTCATGTCAGTCAATGGGATTTTGATGGAAGAGTAAGAAGATGTCGAGCTGTGAACCTTGTGTTGGCGTTTGTTAGTCAAAAGTCAGAGGAAGAGAATTTCGCTTTCATTGTTGCAGGAGCAGATGGAAGCTCAAATGGAAAAATTCACCGTCTGTCCATCCACGGCGCAAACAAGACTTTAACAAGAAACAAAAACTTGAGTTGTGCTCGTTGTATGATCTTGTTCAGGTTGATTAACCTCTCTCCCTCCAAGATTGACGATATACTTGGTAAATCCAAATTACTGAGGGTCTTAGACTTGGAAGGTACGCCATTAGAAGAATTCCCCAAATTATTAAAGCTTACTCCTGTCGATGAACATATGGCTAGAGAACATAACAAGTTTCATGGTGGTCATTTCGCATGTGTTACAGAAAGTGGGAAACAAGAACAAATGTCGTATAAATGCAGAGCCTGCCTTCAAAAATTTCAGACCTGGTCAGAGAAAATAACCACATATTTGCCAGTTGGAGGTCCCATGGTACGGATGGACAACCATGTTTATCATGACTTGAACCTTGAGGACAAGGTTCTCTCAAATGGGGGAGGTAATGTTATGAACCCGATAGTTGTGGACTGCTCTAATTGTGCTAATGGCCTAACCCAAATGACAACCAAGCCCAGCTATTGGAAGGATGACGTGGCTGGTTAGTTAGAGTAACGAATATTCTATTGGCTGAGTGGTGTATTTAGGAGAAAGTGGATGAGCATAGTCTAGCTAAGCAGAATCAATCTTGTTATTCTTGTTATTTTATTTTCAGTATTTACCTTTCTTCTTCCTCTCCTTTTGGTAATTTCTCTATTAGCAATGAAGGTTCCCAAGCTCTGTTGAGCTCTTCGACAATTACTGTTTCTTAGCTCCTTAATATCCAAAAGTAATCGTTACATAAAGTTGAGTGTTCAACTTGGGAAAAAAATAAGTTTGGAAAAATGTTATCCCGCAGGGTAAAAACTTTATAACTGATATATGCTTGACACTTGATGGCAACCATGTGTCAAGGGTTGTTGTAACAACTTCTATCAGAGAACAATGATTAGATAACTTCGCATCTATTTACATGTATATCTGTAGCCAATGATATGTATAGTTGTTAGAGTCCTATTACGTGTAACCCGTCTTGTTGCAACTCTATAAAGGATAATGCACAGGCCCTTGATCGAGTGGGCATTTCCATAATTTGTGTCTCTACATGGTATCAGTCGCTTAAGTCTAATTTCTGGACATCTTTCTCTCCTTTCTGCCTTACACAACAACCCTTTTCTTTTCACGGCTCCCATGGCCTCCATTGATAGCAACTCTACTGCCACACCATCATTCTCCTCCCTCATGGCGTCTCTGCCTGAGGTCACTCAGATTCATCAGGAAGTTTCTCTAAAACTCACCAGCGACAACTTCTTGCTATGGAAGACGCAACTTTTTCCGGTTCTTCAATGTCACGGCCTTCTTGGTTTCGTTGATGGGTCTTCGACTAAACCCACGACACCGTCGGAAGACATTGCTAAGTGGATGCGTCTTGATCAGATGGTGCTCGGCTAGATTTTGATCTCCCTTTCTGATTCGGTTCTTGCACAGGTAGTGGACAAGAACACCGCTCACGAGGTTTGGTAGACTTTTGGCACAACATTTTTGTACTACGACAGATTAAATTCTGGATTTTTGGCATGACTATACATTTTGTTAGTTCATACTTAGTTATATTGCTTGATTATTGGATTCATTTCGTCTCATTACATTACTATATTGTTGTTCATATATATTTTTATTGGAAATGTCCTATGTTATTTTTGGGGGATCTTAACACTTACTGAGATTTTTATCTCATTCTTTTCGTTAAACCTTATTTTGAGAAGGTGAAGAATAGGTCTTTTGCAAAGTTATGGGTAGGAGACTATCTTGACGTTAGATAGTAATCTTTGTTTCAAGTTCTTGGATTATTGATTAATAAATAAGAGTTGTTTGCCTCTTTGAATATTTCTGCGTGGTTGGATATTTTAGCAAAGATATTAGGATATTTCCTTGTGTTTAGATGTTATTGTATTGTTATTACTATAGTATTCTCTATGATCTCATTATAATTTGGGGAGTTTATTCCAAAATTTTATGTTGGAGATTCACATATATTATATTTGTATTATATTGGTTTAGTTGCTCTACAAGTTACTGTTCTACTTGTGGTCTTAGTCTTACATTTGGAACATTTAGAATTAGTGCTTTGCGCGCTTAGGGAGGATATACCCTTTCTAGATTCGTGACAGTCTCGTCTCTAAATTTTACCTGCTAAAATTTGAGGACGTGACATAGTGGTTAGGGAGGATATACCCTTTTTAGGTTCCCGGCAGTCTCGTCTCTAGATTTTACCTGCTAAAATTTGGGGGCGTGACAAATACCACAACAAAGTGACCTCTACTTATGTTTGTTGATTTCTTTTTCTTGCTTTTTTAGAATGAATTTGAATGGAAGCATAAAAAGTTCAAGAGGCAAGTCATGTTATTTCTTTCGAGTTCGGTTACCTACAATTTTTTCAATTATTTGTCGGCTTTAATTTTTATATTGATTTTTAAAATCATCGATTTTCGATTTCAGTTTTGAGTTTAGATTATATTAAACGGTTTATGTATATCAATTTTGTCATTTTTACAATTATTCGACAGGTTCACGTGAAAAAACAAAGAACAAAAATAGTGAATTTGAACGTAAATGTATAAGAGTGTAGACTATGCATGAGTCACTCGAATACCAAAAACATACAGTCCTATACTAAAATCTATAGGTATTAGATACAGTAGAGAAGGGTATTAAATATAGTCCAAAATCATAGCCAAAATCAATCAACATTTCATGCATATCGTCATTATATTCCTCACTACAACCGAAGAATTTTCTTACAACATCTAAACTTAATATTCGTGTGATAGTTTCAATAAACGCACCAATGAGTGAAGTACAATATACAAAATTTCTCTAAGAATCTATAGGTGGTTGAGACCTTAGAATATCATCAACTAAACCATCCAATTTTTCAAACACCTATAAACAAATTCTACGTCAAAACACAAGCACAATTTCAACTTAATAAAAACTATAAGCTTATCCTTATAATTAAAACACTATCTATCTACCTATCTACTTAGCATTTTACATATCAAATTAATAAAAGGATTAAACCAACCTCCATAGACCTATTGTTTATGATATGTGCTTGTGGATGTGCGGAAAAAGCCTTTTGTTTCTCCAAAACGGCACATTTTACCCCTACATAAAAGTTATGATCAAACTATGAGCTAATTAACGAGTGCATTGATGTACTTTAAATTCAGTTACGAGATTTTCGAATTCAAATATTGTTCTCGTTATTCTACATAGGGACAAGTGTATAAATAATTACTTAATTTAAAATTTTAAACTTTTAAGGAGTATGCAATTAATTAATTTGTTATCTCTAACACATCCTCTCACATCAGCGATGTGGTCGACGGCTAATATATTGTGGCTAGATATAATCAATGACCTTCTTGATAACAAGACTCTGACACAATGTAAGTGATCACTTAATTTTAAATACTACTTGATCGACAATTCAGATAAAAAGACTATATATATTAAAATTTGTAAAAAGGAAAAGGGAAAATTGGGTTTGAGATTGTAACCAAGTTTATTTTAAAACATGATCTATGAAGAGCATGTCAACAGCACGTGGTACAAACCGAACCTTAACTCAAGTTTAATTTGTCCAAAAAGTAAAATTTGGGTAAATAAAAAATCTCATAATCCTCTCCCTTTGTTGTTCCCAGATTATCCATCCGTTCCTTCCCAACTAACCACCTTCCACACAACAGAAGTTTGCCTAAAAGAATGAATAACTGGCGCAAAGCGTAGTGCATTTGGGGAATTATGATTCACGAGTACTATCGAAGTGTTTCGTCATATCAAAAGTGTACTTAGTGCCTCCACAAGAACTTTGTGATATTAATGGATAAATTAATGGGGGGGTTTTGGTCTTTGCTCTAAATTAATTAAACCCTTTAGTCTAACTCCATTTTTTTTTCTCTTTGATGAGTTTTTAGACTTATTTTATTGCTCAAAAGAATCGAAAATCTTTTGCTCTAACAGAGGAGAATGGTCACGAAGATTGTTGTTTAGCGAGTGGTCCGTGGATCTAATCTAGTCTCTATTGTGGGATTGTTGTTTTTATCGACCCCACAAAATGCATATAATATTTTTATATATGCAAAGTCATTTTATTGTCTTTTACTACTTAAATCTCCACTAAGTGATGAGCCGCTGGCTAACTTCGACTCAACTTTTAAAAGAGAATTTCTACACTTCGAAATGAGAAGAACAAGGTATGAATAGCAACGACAAGAGAACAGGTTTGGAGCTGAAAAATCTATCTTTACACCCCCGCCTCATCCCTGAAAAAGTCACACAAAACACCCACCCATCCTGCCGTCCTTAGCTCCCATTCCTTGCCCCGTCTCCAAATAGCATGGAAATGAAGCCATTTTTTTTTTTTTGGTTTTTTTTTCAACTTTGTAATATTTAGGTTAATTTAGATCATATGACCATTTTATAACTAATAATGAATATAAATATAAATTTTAAATAAATGTCTAATATGAGAAACTAATGATGAATATAAATATAGGTTTTAAATAACAATCAAACATGAATCACTTATAAATTGTATGCCTCAAACTAGAAAGCAAAATTAATACTATAGTAACCAATTTTGAGCCCTTAAAACTATTACTAATGGGTGCATAAACATTTTGATTGCCTTTTTCACGTCTTGCATGCATGGTTTTCTTTTTTTTTTGGGTCAAAATTGCATGCATGAGCTGGCTTTCTTTTATGTTGCCCAAATTTGACTCGACTGCTTTTATATTGCCAAAAGTTGACTCAAATGCTTTTTTACAATCCGAAAGTTAACTTACTATTTTTAAACATGATCTGAAGAGCATGTCAACAGCGCGTGGTACCAACCAAGTCTTAACTTGAAGTTTTGTCCAAAAAGGAAATTAAATTAAACCCTTTAGTCGTACTCCGCTCTTGTCTCTTTGAGAAGTTTTCTTACTTAGACTTATTTTATTGCTCAAAAGAATCAAATATGTTGAAAATTCAATAGGGTTGGTGGTCGTAATGATTCTAGTGCAAATTTAAGAAGCCACTTTGGTGGATTTTGTTGCCTTTTAAACCCACCAAAAGTTGCTGAAATTTGCACTAAAATCATTTCGAACACCCTATCTTATTGGATTTTCAATATATTTGATTTTTTTAGCAGAAAAGAACTCTGACTCGGAAAACTTATTTAAGAGGAAAATGGGAGTTGGACTAAAGGGTTAATTTAATTTAATTTTTTATAGAACCTTCAACCTAAAATTTGGTCAGTTACCAGGTGCCATTTAACATGGATTATGATCCTCTCCTAATTAGTAATTTTTCTGTCATTGTAACACTATATTTCAGCTTCATTTTACTCATAATATCTATATTTTAACTTCCCATTTTTTATAATTTAAACTTTGAATGAAGGGCTGAGATTCAATTTTCAATTATTGAAGTGAAACATTACTTAGTTACGAAAGGGCCCTGATCCGTTTAAAATGCTCTTCAGATCTTGACTTTGGACAATATAAAGAAATGCTCAGTGAACTTTTGGATAATATAAATATTTACTGAAGGTTTACGCATGCAACTGTGTAAGAAGGCAATATATAAAGGAAAAATACCTCACAATCCACTACAACAAAAATTGGTTTCGGCGAAAGACGATTCCCTTCGCCGGGTCGATGCCGAAAGGGTCTCGGCGAAGGCCTGGCGAGGGGAATCGTCCCTTCCCAAAACCTTCGTCAGTGAATTGCGGTCCCTTGCCGACCCCACACCATTCGGCGATGACTCGGCAAGTGACCATTTCGGCGATGACTATGTAAGGACAACAAGCCTACGCCGTTTTCGTCCCTCTCTGTGCCCTCGCATAAATTGTCCCTCTCCGTGCCTTCGCATAAATCGTCCCTCTCCGTGCCCTCGCCATTTTCGTCACTCTACATACCTTCACATAAATCGTCCCTCGCCGTGCCCTCGCCGAAATCGTCCCTTTCCGTGCCCTCGCAGTTTTCGTCCCTCGTTGTGCCCTCGCCGAAATCATCCCTCTCCATGCCCTCGCCGAATTCGTCTCTCTCTGTGCCCTCGCTTTTTTAGTCCCTCGCCAATCCCTCGTTGAGCCCTCGTGTAAATGTAAATATATATTTTTCTAAATTTCTATTATAATTTGTACTATAATAAGTTGTTTCACCTATCAATTAAATATTTTGTATTGCAAAACAAATTAATTATAAACCACATATTTATAAATTTAGCTAATAAAAATGAAAAAAAAATTGTTCACAGTAAATCCAAAAAATATTACAGTCTGATTGTAATAGAGTTATATAATGTCATAACATTATAAAAGTTCGAAATTCTATTCCCTTTGTCCATCATTCGAAGATGAAGATGCAGATGGCGAAGATTGTTGTTGGGCAGGAACAGGAACAGGAACAGGACCAAGTAACCTTAAAGCAAGTAGTGCTAGTTGTACTTGGAGTTCACGTAGTTGCGTTGAAGTTTCTTGTTGGAGTTTGTTGTACGCCTCGTTCTGCTCTTGTTGGAGTTTGTAGTACGTCTCATTCTACTTATTCAGCTTGTCTTGTAGCTTGTTGTACGCCTCGTTGTTTTGTTCCCGCTTGCCTTCTAAAGATGTTGTGGCTCGAGCAACTGCATCCTATAGATCTTTTTGCATGATGTGACTTCCGGCAGCTGGGTAACTGGTCGATATAGACGCCACAGAGACCTGTGATCCGACTCCGTATAAACGACCCTTGTGTGGTCTACCAACTGCCTCTAAGAATAATGCGTTATGATCAACAGGCGTTGGAGCTGAATCGGACTCGGATGCCTTTGTTGGCTATGATGCCTGTTGAAGCAGTTCCCTGTATCGAGCCTATTATGCACATATATCAACACATAGAGACATGAATATTATTGACAAGTTAGGTGTGATACCACAAAAAAAATCACATAACCTTTTTTTACACAAACAAAATAAGCATCAGAAGAAACATACATATACTATCACAAATTGTCACAGTCCGACAAGACCCCACGTTGATCAATCAATTTTCGTACGTCATATTTACCATGTTGAAGATTAACCCTAATCTGAAATTAAAGAAATGTCCATGCATGCCAGATTATGACGTACGAAAATTGATTGATCAATTACTCCTTTATTTTTGCAAAAAATTATGAGAAGGGTAGATGTAAAAAATTTATATAAGTTCGTCTGCCCATCAACAAGCTCTGAAGCTCTTACTGAACTAAAATATGCTTTCTAGCATTTCAGTGTGTGTGTGTGTGAGAGAGATGGGAGGCGATGATTCATTCTTGTCGGGGCCCTATTGGCCTTGTTCCCTCCATCCTTTTAACAAAACTTGGTTGGAATCTCAAACCCAATGTTCCCTTATCCTTTTTACACATTTGACCTTTTTTTTCAATTTTTGTGAGTTGTCGGTTAAGTAGTACTCCCAACTAGATATCAAGCTAATTATATACACAATTTTTAAAAGTTTAGAGTTTTTAAGTTAAGTGATCAAGTACGCTATATCAGCGTGTAGTTATAAAAAAGTCCTAAGTTCAATCTCGCCACCATTAGTCAGTTACCACGATCTTTGCTGTAATGTTACGAGTTGTGTTAAAAATACAAAAATAATTAAGTACACGATTTTTAAAAGTTTGAATTTTTAGATCCAGTGGTCACTTATACATATATCCCATGTAAAATGATGACAACAGTATTTGTATTTTTTGTTTGTACTTTGAATTTTATTTAATAAAACTCAACTGAATTACCATTAAAAATAAAAAAAATAGTATTTGTACTCGAAAAATAGCTTAGCCGAATTTAAAGTACCTCAATGCATTTGTTAAGTAGCTCATAGTTTTATAACTCGTATGTAGGGGTAAAATGTGCCGTTTTGGAGAAACGAAAGGCATTTTCGACACTTCCAAAGGCACATATCATAAACAATAGGTCTATGGAGGTTGGTTTAATCTTTTTATTTTATTTTATTATTAATTTGTTGTAAATGCTACGTAGATATCTAGACATATAATGGTTTATAAGGATAAATTTATGCTCTTTATTATGTTCAAATAGAGCTTGTGTTTTGATGTAGAATTCGTTTATAAGTGTTCCAAAAATTGAATGGTCTGGCTGATGATATTCTAAGGTCTCAACCACCTGTAGATTCTTGGAGAAATTTTGTATATTGTACTTCACTTGCTGGTCGTATTCTTAGCTCAGTTGATCACATGCAACATCAAGGTAATATTTGATTTTTTTGTTCATAATATATGCGTTGGTCATTGGTGTGTCATTTAAGAATATATGATGCATTAATAGATTGAAACTATTACATGAATATTTTTTCAAAAAACATAAAAATTCATGTAATAGTTTCAAAAATATTCATGAAACTATTACATGGATATTATCTTGTAAAAATATTGTACGCAAAGTTTGGGGTTGTAGCAAGAACTATAGTGGGAATATGCACAAAAAGTTGATTGATTTTGCATATGGTTTTGGACTATATTTTTTTACTATTACGGAATATAATTTTTTGATAAATAGAAGATTAAAAAATTATTGTATAAGACGTTATGCAACTCCACAACACCAATAGTTTTGAGGATGTAACCTTCTATTTCTTAACGTTGTTGTTAGGTCTTAGTCCAGTGTTGTACATCAACATGTGACCCACTATTTTTGCTGACTTTGCTCCACTATGTTAGTTCTCTTATGTAGCTTTCTAGCTGAATTTTGTTCTTTCAAGTCAACTCGTCTTGTCCATTCAAGTGTGACCTACTCTTTTTACTAACTTTGTTCCTCCATGCCAATTCTTATGTGCAAATATTTCTCGTTGAACTTTGTTCTTCTATATTAACTATCATATTCAAACATGTTTATCCCTCCTAGTCACATATGAGAGGAAGTACAACAAATTACACTTCTCTTACATTAACAAATCCTAAATTCCAAGACTAAGTATAAGATTTTGAACAGTTTCACCTATTATCAATTAACTTTAGAATGAAAGTCTTGTTTCTTTAACACCATGTTTTGAGAGTTATTGTTTGTGTCTGAACTAACAAAATACATGTTGTTGACTTGTTATTTGTTAAGTCGAACACATTATAAGGTGGTATTTGAGTTAGTATTTTTTAATGTGAGAGCAATGTATATTTTTACACCATCTGACGTGTAACCCAACGAGAACCAAGAAGCGAGTGCTAACATTAAGCTGAAATTAGCCAGTGAAAGTGCTCTGATAACATGTTAAGAATCATAGGGTTCTACATAGAAGCAAGAGAAATTGAGCAAAAATGAGTTAGGGAAGGCAAAAAGAAACAAACAGATGGATTGCGCGTGGATGGATGCAATTGCCCAAAACCCAATGCAATTGCCCAAAACCCAATGCAACTATGATACCATGTTAAAAATCATGAGCGTCCATCTTAAAACAAATTGGTGTTAAGTTGAGTTGGTCCAATCAAAGACCACTTAAATTAATCAAATTAATTAATTTAATTAAATTGATTGATTATTAATTATTTATTTTAAAATTATTAGTTAATGAATAAAAATAAATTAATTAAAAATTTATTATTTAATTAATTATTAGTTTAGTTTATTAAAATTATTAATTGCATTAAATTTCCTTTAAAAATTTGAATTACTCAAGACTTAATTAATTTATTAGTTAGTAATTTATTATTAGTTTATTAAAATTATTAATTAATTATTAATCATTAGTTAATCAATTTGTAGTTATTATTTTTAAATTCTTTATTCTTAATTTATATTTATTATTTAATTATTTATTTATTAACTAAAATATTTAGTTATTAATTAAATTTAAAATTTTATTTATCAATATTCAAATTAATTAATAATAATTGATTTAAAATGTATTGAGGGGTGGGAAGTTCGTTAGGGAAGAAAGGGAATATAAAGCACATGAACTCATATAAAATGTGTTCTCTTTTTCTTGTTCTTGAAAAATTTCTAAAAATAGTTTTTGAAAACAATTAATAAAAATAACGTATGTCAAATATATATATATATATATATATATATATATATATATATATATATATATATATTTGTCTTTTTTAATGTTCAGAAACAAAAAAGAAATGTTTTTAGTTCCAAATAACCCCGTATATTCCAACATTATTAAATTTGTAAAACTTAAGGGTTGAGTTGAAATGTATGGTATGAATATACATACAACAGCTCTTGATTAAAGTAGGGTAAAGTAGACCAGACCCCCTGTAGTTTGTTGTAAGTGCACAATATCCCTTTATGATTTCAAAACCATCAAATACCTCCTTAGTGGTTTGTTAAACTAAACACAATATCCCCTCCGAAAAAAAAGATTGTGTATGTTAACGATGAGTGTACTACACGCACTTCAAATGCAATTTTTCATATTTTTGTGCTTAAATAAATTATATTTTGGACAAAAATACCCATACTTAAATACATTTTTTTCTCTCTCCACCCATCCTTTCACAAAAAAAAAATCAAAATACAATCATCATCCTCCCATACCCCGCCACCATATTACCCCACCCTACTACTCCATTAGCCCATCCCAGCTACCCCACTACCCTGTCAACCCCACCGAGTGGTAGACTCAGGCACCCACACTCAGGGTTTGCATTCATACAGGGAAAGAGTTCAGGATGTCCACAAAGTGTACAATATAATGGTTTCTTTATAAATAAATAAAAAAACCAAAAACAAAGATTTTTTTCCCAAGGTGAAGATATGCACATCCTCACCATGATACAGATCCGCCACTGGTCCCACCTAACTCGCTTTGTAAAATCACAAAAAGTCACATTAGCAAAAATTTAAAGCCCTCTATACGCCTACTCAACTACTCTAATTTTTTGACAAACACCTACTTTGAAACTCCTTAAGAAAATATTTGGTAAGTTGTGGTACTGCCAGGTACTCTATCGGGTTAAATGTTAGATCCATGTTACATCACAAAAAAAGGCAGAGTAGAAAGGCAAACGGGCCATCTTTGACACAAGAGCAGTTTATATTATTATTAAGTTTATCACCTCATCTAACAACTCAAGTTGTTAGACAGGGGTTTATTATATTATTTATTATCTTCAACATGCCCTGCAAGTACAGCCAGAGTTAGTTTTTGAACCTTGTACTTAGACTGTTTTAATGTTTTAATTGGGTGGCGGTAAGTTTTGAACTCATGAACTTTTGACACCTAAGTTCTGATACTATGTTAAGTGAATACCTCATCTAAAATGTTAAACTATGAGAGAGATGTTTATTATATTATTTATTATATTCAACAATTATCTTTGGAGACATTTATTTGAATTCTCCGTTGCAAGGGAAGTCTATCTTCTTTCACTTCCCACCTCCACGAGGCCGTTATTGCCTTATTTGTCTTTTACCGACTTAGATAATGGGAAGTCCTGGAAAGCAAAGTATAAAATCTTTGTTGTTGGATATATATATGTATAGATCTATGTATGTATAATATATATGTATATATCTTTTTTTAAATGTATAGATCTTTGTGTATATATGTATATAAACATATATATACAAATTTATATATATAAACAGAAGGGAAAAGGAAGAATGAGAATAAAGAAAAAAATTTAAGGTATCTAGGTGGATAATAATTGGTGTGAGTGTGCTTTGTTTTAGGAGTTATTGTTGGTGCTAATATAGCTTGCAATTTTTATTTTTCTGCAAATGTTGATAAAATAGTGAGCCCAATGTCTATTGCACACCTCACGCAGTACAAACTGAATAGATTGTTACTAAATAAGCTCAAGAACCTCAATTTTCATGAAATATTAATGGGGCATAAATGCATCTCAATCAAGGCTGCAGACCATGGTATTACAGCGACAGTTTCTTTTGAGAATGAAGGGAAGTGCACAAAGAAAGATATCCATTGTAATTTTCTTGTTGGTATAGATGGTGCAAAAAGTACTATCAAAAAGCTTGTAGGTATAGACATGGAAGGTGAAAAGGACTTGCAAAACTTTGTTAGTATCCACTTTTGGAGCCAAGACTTGGGACATTATTTGATAGAAGAGAGACCAGGGATGCTCTTTTTCATCTTCAATCCTCAAGTTGTTTGTATTCTTGTTGCTCATGATATACCCCAATGAGAGTTTGTTTTACAGGTATTGTGTGGTTTTATGTGTTTTGAGATTCTGACTTGTGGACTATTAAATTACCATTCATCTAAAAGTTTAAGTGGTTAGAGAGGAATTTGTTAAATTATTTATTGTGTTCAATACGCTCTCTCACGAATAGACTAGATAGTTTTTGACTGAATCTTGCTCGTTGACTTAATTATGGAAATGGGTGACAGTGAATTTTTAACCCATAACCTTTTGATGATACTTGAACTTGTGATACCATATTAAGTTACGATTATATCTAAAAGTTTAAACTATTAGATAAATTTTTTTTACATTTATTTATTACGATTATTGCCCATGAAAACCTATATTTTACATACAAGTTACTTACTTCATAGGTACCATATTATCCACCTCAACAGAAGCTAGAGGACTTCAACCCTGAGGTATCTTTCATTGTTTGCATAATACTTTCTCATGAGCAAAACAACTTGAAATTTATTTGAAGTTCTTCAAAATTCATCTTGGGTTAGATTGAAGAATGAGTGAGATGCATTTGTACTTATTACATGATCATCTTATTTAAAAGTTAAACTGTTAGGAAAAGTTTATATGTTATATTTACAATTGTCCTCAATACCCCTGCACGTGCAGACAGGATTTGTTTTTTAGTTTTGCATGTAAATAGTTTTAATAATTTGATTGAGTGGTGGCAAGACTAGAACCAAAGTTCGAGCTCTAATACCATATTAATTTACCACCTCACGTCTAAAAGTTTAAACTATTAGAAATAAATTTATTATTCTTAGGCTTCGTTTGTTTACCGTAAAATAACTTGTTGGGAAAAACATTTTTCTGAAAACTAGAATACTGGAAAATATTTTCTAGCATTTAGATATACAGTGAAAAATATTTTCAGACATGGGGGCGGGGGTTGGGGTGGGGGTGGGGTAGAAGGTAGGTGGAGTGGGGGTGAAGTGGGTGAGTTCTGAAAAATATTTTCTTCTCCCAAAGGACAAGAAAATATTTTCTACTCTTTTGAACTAAAATGTTTTCCGATTGACAAAATTTTTCGTGTTACCAAAGATCAAAAAATTTGGAAAGTATTTTCCATTAAAGGGTAGGGATGGGAATGGATGGGGTGGGGGTAGGGTATGGGTAGGTGGGTAGGTGGGTAGGGATGGGGTAATGGGTGCATGGGGGCGGGGGTTGGGGTGGGGGTGGGGTAGAGGGTAGGTGGAGTGGGGGTGAAGTGGGTGAGTTCCGAAAAATATTTTCTTCTCTCAAATGACAAGAAAATATTTTCTACTCTTTTGAACTAAAATGTTTTTCGATTGACAAAATTTTTCGTGTTACCAAACATCGAAAAATTTGAAAAATGTTTTCCAGTAAAATATTTTACTGCAAACAAATAGAGCCTTATTTAGGATGGTAAGCTAAAATGGGTACAGATGGAAATGCATTATCTGCTATATTTTGATTCTCATACTTAGTATGAAATAATCATGGCCCTCATTGCAGGATTAACAATCTGCAATAACATAAACATCAATAAAATTTGGGTAGAAATGGATGCAAAAGGGGTTGTTCTTACCTTACAGAACAATAAATCTGGTAATTGAGAAAATTCTTATGATATCTGTAAGGCCAACTGCTTACTCAAGGAATGTTAAGCCTTCATCTCGCATATTTATAGGGAAAGAAACCAGTTTGCCAACCAAGGCGCATTTGCGGAAACTTGCTGCATCCTTGAAAACACAAATGATCAAAAGCAGTTAAGAGGTATGATCAGAATTGACAAGCTTAACTTACCAAATTTAGATTCTAAATTCTTTTGTGCATACGCTTTATATGTTAATCCATACTTTTGGGTGGCCCATTGTTACTTGGAAAGAGGTTCTTGCATGTGTCCCTCTTTCCCCTTAACAATATGCTTTCTGTTTAGTTTTATGATAGATTCTAACTTATTTGATTAGGCTTTTGTAAAAAAGAATGAGTTGTGTTCTTTTTAGTTTAGTTGGGCTTTTGGGGGTATGTTCCCCTATCCCCTGTGGAGGTTTTGGTTTTATGTTCCCCTCCACCTTTGTACTTTCTTTTTGGAATTAATAAAAAACCTGGAGGGAAGAACCCCTCCTTTTACCCAAAAAAAAAAATACTTAGTATGAAATAATGAACTCTGGAATCCAATTCCCTAGGTAATGTAATTCTCCCAAATTTAGGATTTGGCATTTCAGACAAAACACATAAGATTAGCCCATTCTCATGTTCTTAGGAGTGAACTCATTTGTCAAGTGATTAAAATGTCCTTTCAAAATATAATATCTATACAAAAACAAAAGTCAACCCTCAACATTATTCTTATTATTATCATTATTAGTATTAGTATTATTTTTATTGTTATTTACTATGATTTTTTATTATTATTACTATTATTATTATTAAATTTCCTTTTAAAACATAACAGGTATTCAATAACAAAAAGGCAGTTCTTATTATTAATATTATTGTTGTTGTTGTTGTTGTTGTTGTTGTTGTTGTTGTTGTTGTTGTTGTTATAATTATTTATTGATTTTATTATTACTATTCCTTCTTGTTATTCATACTATTACTATTCTTATTTATATGATTTAGAAATAGTATTTATGAATAATATAAATATCAATATGTTTGTTAATAATATTTGTTATTTATTATTGATAATACTATTGTTAATGAAGAAAATACACTTTCAAAACATAGCATGTAATAATAACAAATTAAAGAACAATACTTATTATTATTATTATTATTATTATTATTATTATTGATTAACACTAAGATTAATACTCTTCATAAATATTATTTTTACTATTATTTATTTATATTAATTTTATTATTCTTTATTAGTATTATTATTATTTATCAAATAACCAAAATGCCCTTTTTAAACATAAGGGTATATAATAACAAAATAGTAATGTTTATTATAATTATTATTTATTAATAATTCTATTTAATTTTTACTATTATAACCTTACCATTATTGTTATTATATTTATAATTTTTAATCTTAAGACAATAACATTGATATAATAACAAAAGGATAATCCGAACATTTTATAAAAGTCATTCTCAATACTACTCTAGTATATAGTGACTATCAAATATGAATTTGGAATCAATATATCAATTCATCAATTCTTATATGCATTACTATAGGATAACAAGTATGGCATACCCTATTCCAAGTTTATTCTACTTTCAATTCTCATAATTATATTCATGTCTGAATTCATTTTAAGATATCAATTGCTACCACATTATCTCCAACGATCCTATGTAATATTAAATTCTAAAATAGTTTTAGGCACAATTCATGTTGGAACCATTGTCTTGTCTTCATTGTAAATGTTATTTTAAAAGTTTCATCTCATTGTAGATGTGTGAGAGGTTAATCTCCAAATCAGTTGGCCGAGAGCTTGCAGACATGAACCTAATAGCCATAAGGCCATGGGCGATGCACGCTCAAGTTGCAGAGAAATTCATATATTGTGACAATAGAGTTATACTTGTTGGTGATACTGCTCATCAGTTTCCTCCTTCTGGTGGTTTTGGTATGCAAGTCTTTTCATGTTGATTGATTAAAGATTAAAATGAAGAAAGAGGAAAACATGACTACAAACCTATGCATGAGTAATATTATATACCATCTCATGTGTTGTATCACCTACTCTTCACCTCATATATGACAAATGTCATACCATAAAAAAAATTGGAGAATCCTACTATGACATGTCTGACTAGAAAATTAGCAAAAAATAAAATAAAAAATTGGACAAGTCTACTATGACATGACCGACTAGAAAATTAAAAAAAAATGTACAAGTCTATTCCATAAGTCTGACTAGAAAATAAAAATCCTACTTACGTGTGACACTTCTAAAATAAAATCGCATTCAATGCCTAATAAGAGATGAAGATTGAATGATATATACAAATTCGATAATATATATTCATTAGTGATTAAAGAAACACTTAATATATATAAATATATAAATAAATAAATATATATATATATATATATATATATATATATATATATATATATAATGTGTGTGTGTGTGTGTGTGTGTGTTTATATATACTTTTTGGTAATTTGCAGGTATGAATACTAGCATTCAAGATGCTCATAACCTTGCCTGGAAATTGGCCTCTGTACTTCAGGGTATAGCTCCAATATCTTTCCTTTCCACTTATGAAATGGAAAAAAAACATGTAATGATTTTATATCTCGTGTATATATAAGTATATGTGTGTGTATATATATATATATATATATATATATATATATATATTGAGTAAATTGCTTGCCGTCCCCCTGTGTTTTGCTCGAAATACTCATTCACCCTCTGTGTTTTTAAAATAGGTTCATTACCCCCCTATGATTTTTGGAATGTACCTGACCCCCCCCCCCCCCCCCCCCCTCCGTTAGAAAAATCGTCTAATTTAACGGTAATTGTAATACACGCGCTTAAAATGCAATTTTTTTATGCTTTTGATTAAAATAAATTCTTTGTTGGACAAAAATACCCTTTTAGTAAATTGCTTGACGCCCCCCTGTATTTTTCCTGAAATACTCATTCACTCCCTGTGTTTTTAAAATAGGCTCATTACCCCCCTGTGTTTTTTTAATTTTAACTTTATGTAAGGGTATACCGATCAATTAACTAATTTTGTAACGTTTGCTAACAGAATAAGCGATTTTGAGTGCGTCAGCTTAATCGAAAAAACACAGGGGGGTAATGAGCCTATTTTAAAAACACAGGGGCTGAATGAGTATTTCGGACAAAACACAGGGGGGCGGCAAGCAATTTACTCTATATATATTAGTTGTACTTTCAGTTTAAGTTGAAAAATTGGAAATATTTTTTGTCTTCTCTTGAACTTTGCAGATTGCTAATTTCAACACAACACTTAGTATCCAGAACCTTAATGTATGGATGGCGATTCCCACTGTACTTGGTCTTAATCAACCATTGGAAATGCGGGTAACCTTTTATTATCCATATTATGGGGTCTTCTTTGAAAACAGTTACTGTGTGCCTAGCGCACATGGAGCCCACATTTCATACACAACATAGGCGAATGTTTCAAAACGTCTGCCCGTTTTGAAACATTTTCACATATTATGAATCTATTATATTGCGTTCTAATACTCACCATTTGATAAATTTTGTAGTATACCGAGCTGTTAATGGTACGGTGGGTTCGATTTTGCCATCAGGAATACAAAAAGCCATTTTATATGGAATGTTTAGCATATTTAGTTGGCAACTTTCAAATTTTGTCTTGAATGAGAAAAATTCTCTTGGATATTCAAGGCTTTCTAAACTGAAACAGATATTTGAAGGTGGAGAGAACCTTCAACTTCTATTCCCTGCTGAGGATTTAGGTTTCAGGTAACTGTTATTTCGTTTTTGTTAATTGAATTGTTAGTTCAAAAGAGATCTTGATGCAACGTTAATTGTTGCCACCATGTAGTTTCAACTGAAAAAAAGGAAAAAGCCATTTTAATTGCTGAAAATATGATCAATCTCAAAGAAATTCCGGTGAATTTGATAATCTCTCCACAAGTTCATGCACTAAAATGTCTTTTTTTGTGTATTGCTAAAAATACACAATACCCCCCTGTGTTTTAAAAATTAGCTGATTACCCCCCTGTGATTTGCTAAAAGTAGCTGATTAGCCCCTTGTGTTTTAAAAATTAGCTGGTTATCCCCCTGTATTTTATAAAAGTAGCTAATTACCCTATTGTGCTTTTTACAAATTAGCACTTTTGTTAGAAAATATAAGAGGGCAATCAGCTACTTTTATAAAATATAAGGGGGTAATCAGCTACTTTTAGCAAATCACAAAGGGGTTATCAGCTAATTTTTAAACACAGGAGGGTATTGTGTACTTTTAGCAAAATATAAGGGGGTAATCAGCTAATTTTTAAAATACAGGGGGTTATTGTGAATTTTTAACAAAACACAGGAGGGTAATGTGCTATTTACCCAATTTTTTATGCTTGCAGATTTTCATTATTTCTTGCAATGGCACAACAAAAAAGAGTTTTGGCAAAAAAAAAAAAAAAATAGTATAACAGTTTGCTTTTTGGTTAAAAAAAAAGATTACATTAGTGGAGTAACATTCCGATATATGAATAGTGTTGAAATTAATTTAAAAAATTGGTCTAACAAATAATATTCATTTTAGTACACTACTGTAGAAATATATGATAAGGTTATATATAGTAGATGCAAAATGATCGACGCTTTTCTAACTCCGTACGTAACAAGAATTTTGTACATCCAACTATCCCTCAACTACTCATTTATCCAATTAAACATACAATCTTTTTTTTCAAAAACCACTTGGCATAAACATTTATGTGATATATAAAATATTTTTCAATGTTCTCTATTGTGCTATAGAATCACCTAAAGTTTCATACATCCACATTAGGTACCTTAAAGGAGCACTGGTGTATGATGGTGATAACATGTTTGGTGAATCAGAATCACCAACTGGACGTAGGAGAGAATATCTTCCCTCCACACATTCGGGGTCAAGGTTGCCTCACATGAATGTTAGACTATTGTTGAATGTGTCAATTAAGGTATTCACGTATCATAAACTTGAAAATAGCTATGTTAGTAAAAATAGTCAAGTTATTATTTAAAGGGTTTGTGCTCAATTTAGTCCCTTGTTTTTAGTGAATTTGTCATAGTAGTCTCTTATTTTTAGAAGTGCAATATTGCAATCTATTATCATTTAAATATGTGACACATTTAGTCCTTATTCACTTTTTCATTTAAAATTTGATAGCATAAACAACAAAGTACATACAATTACGTAATGATTACGTGTTTTTCCGTCAAATTTTAAATAAAAAAGTGAAAAAAGACTATCGATGTCACATATTCAAAGGATAAAGAACTATTATTACACTTTTAAAGATAAGAGACCATATCACTATGTCAAACATGCTAAAGATAAGGTTTTAAATTAGGTATTAACCCTCAATATTTTAACTTGTAAGCCAAACTCATATCATGTCTCCAACGACATTAGAACATCAACTATGAGTATGAGTTTTGTACTTATGCATGCAAGTAACCTAAAATCTTTCTCTTCTTTCTTTCTTTTTTCAAGTAAGAAATTTGCATCTTAAACTCATATCATGTCACATGACATCTTTGCAGAACACATTTTCGACTCTGGATCTTATCTCAGTTGAAAAGGTAGAGTTTCTTCTCATTATAGCACCAATCAAAAAGTCCTATGACCTAGCTCAAGCTGCATTCATGGTGGCTGAGGGAATTAAAGTTCGTTTGAAGGTACGTGTGGTGTGGCTAGAGAACACCATTGATGGGAATGGCACAAGTGATGCTGCATTAATGCCCTGGAAAAACTTCATAGATGTTGTGGAAGTCAAGAGATCATCAACTTCACCTTCTTGGTGGAATCTATGCAAGATGACAGATAGAGGAGCCATTTTGGTGAGGCCTGATGAGCATGTTGCTTGGCGATCCAAGTCCGGAAACATAAATAATGATCCAATTTTAGAGATGAAACAAGTTTTCAATATGATATTTGGATTAGATGCAAGTTGCACATAGTGCAATAAACTTGAAGCTATAATAATCTCTATGCTAGATATACGTGGGAGTTATGAAGTTTAATGTCGATGTAATAATTTTTAATCCCTCAGGAATAAATGGTTGTAATGACAATAAGAATAAAAAGTCTTGCGGGAATTTTGGATAGTGAAACTGTTGTGGGAGGTAATAAGAATGTTTGATGGTTTTTAGGTTTTTGTGTTTTCATAAGGCGATCAATGCTCCTTTTGATTGCCTAAAAATAATTTTTGATTTTTAGTAATACCGAAACATTAGTCAACTTAAAAATATTTTTTGATCAAAAAAAAATATTTAATTAAAAGTTAACATATCTTCCAGTAAAAAAATGTTTGGTTAAAAGTTTGGAGAAATGTTTAGTTAAAATTTTAGGAAAATGTTTAGTTAAAAGTTAGGAAAAATATTTAGTTAAAAGTTTTGAATCTATGTGTGTTTATATATACATGTGTAGGTGTTAAAAAAGTTTTCTGTCAAAAAATATTTTCAACTGTGGCGTTCAAATACTAAAAAATATTTTCTAATGTGACAATCAAATACAAAAAATAAGAAAAATATTTTTCGTGTAAATATTTGCCACCAACAAGTTATATTACAGCAAACAAACAAAGCCCAAGTAACATTAGAAAGAGTAAGTTTTCCTTTTTCAGCTAAGGAAAGTAGTTTTGTTTTTATGAATATAAGACAAAAATATAAATTGCAGGTGATGCAATATTAGCAGAGATAAAACATTATATTCAATATTAATAAGTTAGCTTTTAATCTTTCCCTATTGATGAGATCAAACACGCAAAACAAATTGATGAGGTAAACCCAAATTTGTAATTATCGTGTATTTAAGAAGTGGCACTCTTTCTACTGAACTTTAAAATTTAAATATATCTAAAATCACGAGCAACCTAGCTCTAAATAATTATATACCACAATCATGGAAAAAACAAGAACAATTAAGATCTCGAAAAGAAAACAAGTCCTAACCACATAAATAAATCTAGTTGTCAACAGTTATTCAGAATAAAGGTTCCAAGACAGAATTATAAAGATCTTTCTTCAATTCCTTCGTGATGGATCATCAAGTCAAGCTGGTAGTCTGTAGCTCAAGTCATCATGGTAGAATTCCAAAACTTGTGGCTTGACCAAGTTATACCATTTCCATGGACAGCAAAAAAAAGTTATACTATTCAAATTATGTCACTCCAAAATGTTGAAAGCAATAGTCAAAGCTAAACAAATTTCTTATAAGCGACAATCTTCATGTCTAAATAATTCACATAATCCTACAATCTTCTCTAAGTGGTTCCACACCAGTCATTTTCATTTCTTAATCACTCACTGCTAAGAAAGTACTCCTCGGAATTTGTCTTCGAAACCATGAACATTTTGAAGTGACAATTCTACAGCTTTGAGATTTTGCAATTTGGCCCCACTGAGTTGCCCAAACAGATATAATAAATGTCTAGGCAGGTCCAATAGACATTCGGACAAATCTAATAGAAGTTTGAATAGGTTCATTAGTCGTCCAAACAAGTCCAATAATTGTGCCGACTGAATTTTACAATTAAGAAAAAGTGTAAAAACTAAAAGCAAATAAGGCTCATCTTTGGCAAGCTCAACCCTACTCCTTGTGTGTCTTGAATATTACTCCTTTTCCTCCTTAGGTATTGTTATGACAAGGACCGAAGAAGACGCAAAAAAATATAGAAATTTAATTACTATAAAGGAATAAACCAAAATGAAGAAGACTTGTAATACATAGATATTTTCAAATTTTTTAATTAAACAGATGTTTTTTTCTATGGAGATCCACTAATTTTTTAACTAAAAATATATAAGTATTTTAAATTTTGTTTGAAAAAAAAAGCTTAAACTTTTATCACTAACCCTTACTTACCTCCTCCGTCATTTGCTCACACACGTTTTGTGAGCCCCACATGTACTTTTTGCATATGTTTGAAATGCTAATCCGTCTAAAAAATGATCCAAAATACAGATGAGCAATGAATACACTTGAGTAACAAATTTCATACATCAACTCCAATCAACTAATTTGTCAATTAGGACATCATCGCGTCCCAAACCCAAGAAGTGCTTGCATATAGGAAATTCATTATAGGCCTAAACCATGATCTTCAACTCAATAAAATGATGAACTTACCTAACATGGAACCAACACGAAATTATTATTCATTGAAAGATTAAGAAAAGATTGAATTATTAATAAAATTGTGTAAATAAAGACTTAAAAGCTTAAGCTATTAAGTCAAAGTTGAGTTTTACACATTAATGTAAACACTGCATTGTTCTTGCGACTCGCTGAACTTGACCCAATATGATAAACACTTTCTAAACTCAAGAAAATGATATAATAATCCGAGGGATATACCATCCCCACAAACTTTTATTGTAGCTTCAAATGTATTGCACTATGCATTACAAGCATCTAATCCAAAAATGGTGCTGAAAACTTGTTTCATCTCCAGAATCGGATCGTTTATGTTTCCAAACATGGATCGCCAAGCGATATGCTCGTCAGGCCTCACCAAAATGGCTCCTCTATCTGTCATCTTGCATAGATTCCACCAAGAAGGTGAAGTTGGTGATCTCTTGACTTCCACAACATCTATGAAGTTTTTCCAGGGCATTAATGGAGCATCACTTGTGCCATTCCCATCAATGGTGTTCTCTGGCCATACCACACTTACCTTCATAGGAACTTTAATTCCCTCTGCCACCAGGAATGCAGCTTGAGCTAGGTCATAGGACTCTTTGACTGGTGCTATAATGAGAATAAACTCAACCTTTTCAACTGAGACAAGATCCAGAGTAGATAATGTGTCCTGTAGAAATATCTTGTAGAAGTTATTAATTTATAGATGCAAATTTCACTTGAAAAATAAGAGTGAAATGAAGAAAACGGTGTGTATAATATCCCACATCCGTGGGAGATTGTGTATTTGAGTATTTTATAAGAGGGTGTTGTAGTTATAAAGAATAATTTGAGTTAATCATTTTGGACTAGTAAAAAAGAAGGGCCAAGTAATTTTTTTTTTTATGCCTACAATATCAGTCTCGCATCCAGATTTGAGCACACATGCACATAGAGAAGTTCAACTTGGAATACCTTGCTTGACAGATTCGACAATGGCCGAACATTCATATGAGGCAACCTCGACCCAGGTTCTGAAGAGGGAACATATTCTTTTCTACTTCCAGTAGGTGATTCAGATGCATTGGACATGCTATTACCTTCGCACACCAATGCTCCTTTGAGGTACCTAATATGGATGCATAGAACTTTAGGCAATCATATAATACCATCTGTAGTCTCTCCTTGCAATTTAATAGAAATATGATGACCTTCGGGTCACACTGCCTACATATCCTACCATTGCGTCAAGACTCTCCTTCTAAATGAACAATTTGTTAAACTGAAAAAAAGAACACTTACTTGAAACCTAAATCCTCAGCAGGGAATTGAAGTTGAAGGCTCTCTCCACTTTCAAATATCTGTTTTAGTTTGGTAAGCATTGAATTCCCAAGAGGATTTTTCTCATTCAAGACAAAATCTGAAAGCTGCAAACTGAATACGCGAAACATTCCAAGTAAAATTGCCCTTTGCAGCCAAGATGGCAAAAGGGAACCTATCACACCATTAATACCTCGGTATACTGCAAAATCCATCAAATAAAAATTAGCATCCAATCCGATGGATTCATAATCAGGATCTTATAAAAGGGGCGGACCCAAGTACCCAAGGTCAAGGTATGTAATCTTGTAGTGAGAGAAATTAGGGAATACACTTATATAACAAAAATATCTAATATAATTATTTTTTCAAAAAAAAAAAAAAAGAACAACCAAAAAAAATTTCAAGTTGTGTACACCCTCATCACCAGATAAATCCGCCACTACTTATAAAAGCTCACCTGCATTTCTTATGGTCGGATCAAGACCAAGTGCAACATTAACTTCCATTAACACATTGACATTTTGGATACTAAGTGTTGTGTTGAAACTCGCGATCTGAAAAATTCAAGGTAAGACATAAATATACGCCAATTTTACAACATAATATATATTTAATTTATTATATAGCCAAAAGATTGAAAATCATTACCGGCTTTCTTTCCATTTCATAAGTGGAAAGGAAAGATGTTGGAGCCATATCCTCAAGTACAGAGGCCAATTTCCAGGCAAGGTTATGAGCATCTTGGATACCGGTATTCATACCTGTAAATGAGCATTTTTTTCACGCCAATTTCCAAGCAAGGTTATGGAAAGTAATCTATTATGCACTAAAAAGATGCAAAATCACATTTTTCAATGTGATTTTCATAAGCTGTTCAACCAATGCAATGGCTCAATGACGTCTGACACCATAACTCTAAAGGAGGAAGAAAAAGGAAAAACATAAATGCTTGGTTTTGTTACAAATTTCTATTTCTTTTATTCGGGTTAAATTCTGCAATACTTCTTAAGGTTTACTGAATATACTTGTTACTCTTTATGGTATTAGAATGACCTCATATAATAATTGTACTTTTCAAAAAGAGACACCTTGCCCCATACCTTAAATCCGTTAATTGAAAAGATGAAATGATGAAGATGCCCTTCATTTACTATGCACAATACCCGTGTGCTTTACTTAACAAGCTACGTACTTTCCTGTCATATCGAAATGATCCAATAAAACTTGTCCTTTATTGGAAATGCACAACATGCTCTTGTGCTTATCATCATAATAAGCTCCTTACCTCTAGTCCTAAAAGCTAACTATCCATTTCTCTTATCGAAATGATCTCATCAAATGTTTTTAAAATGTTTGCTCATAACCCCCACCATCATGATAGCATATGCCAATGACTCAAAGTTGCATGCTCCATTAACTTGAATAGATTAACTAACACTATAGGGGTGTAGTATTTGCAACATTCTGAAAAGTAAAAGTGGTTTATGAAGTCATTCTGATACTACAAGGATGTAACGAATATCTTTACAAACCTCTGGGGTATGGTGCATTTTACCCTAGAATATCTAATGAGTAGAAGAATTAATAGGGAAAGTAATTAAGAGAAATTTCAGCATGAAAGGTGTTGCATACCAAAACCACCAGCAGGAGTGAACCGATGAGCAGCATCACCGGCAAGTATAACTCTATTGTCACAAGATACAAATTTCTCCGCAACTTGAGCATGCAACACCCATGGCTTTATGTTTATTACGTTTAAGTCTGCAAGCTCTCGGCCAACCAATTTGGAGATTAACCTCTCACACATCTACAACAAAATGAAGCTTTCAGAATAACAATTACAATGGAAGGTACAGTACGTAGATAGACTGATTTGGTTCCAACATGAATTATTCCTAAAACTATATTAGAGTGTCAATGTTTACAATGAATTTTTTGTTATTGTTACAGGGCACAAGCGCATTTCACCCATTCTTCAATCTAACACATGATGAATGTTCAACATACAACTTCATATAAATTTCGGGTTGTTTTGCTCATGAGAAAGTATTCTGCAAACAGCGAAAAATACCTCAGGGTTGAAGTCCTCCAGCTTCTGTTGAGGTGGATAATATGGTACCTATGAAGTCAATAACTTAAATATAAATTATAACAGCAACTGTATGCAAACAAGTTAGAATCCCAGAACACATAAAAGGGAAAGACTCTTATTTGGCTGCTAGATTTTGTCCGGTTCCCGTACATGTTTGGGGCCTACCCTCCTTTCTCAACCGGTACAATCCAGCAGCCAAATAGGAGAATTTTCCCACATAAAAACGCGCAATACCTGTAAAACAAACTCCCCTTGCATCAGATCATGAGCAACAACAAAACATATAGCTTCAGGATGGAAAATGAAATAAAGCATGCCTGGTCTCTCATTTATCAAATAATGTCCCAAGTCTTGGCTGAAAAAGTGGATACTGACATACTTTTGCAAGGACCTTTCACCTTCCATGTCTATACCTACAAGCTTTCGGATTGTGCTTCTTGCACCATCTGTACCAATAAGAAAGTTACAGTGGATATCTTTCTCCATGCGCTTTCCTTCCCTATCAAAAGAAACAGTCGTTGTAACACCATGGTCTGCAGTCTTGATTGAGATGCATTCATGCCCCATTAATATCTCTCTCTCCTTAACACCTTCAGTGTTTTCACTATGAAACCCGAGCCTCTCGAGCTTGTTTACTAGCAATTCATTTAGTTTGTACTGCTTCAGGTGTGAAATAAACATTGGGCTAACTATTTGATCAAAATCTGCAGGTAACAAAAATTGCAATATCAGCACCAAGAATAATTCCCATAAAAAAGCACACCGCAAATTATCATCAAATGAGATACTTAAATCAAGAACTGTTGTATGCATATTGTCATCTGTTTTACAAAAAATTGATGGAAATAGGTCAATAACATGCAACTTGTAAGTTTAGGCACAATGAATAACACCCAAAACATTTCGGTAATAAAAATATGGGTTTCATCCTAAAGTAAATAGACAGGGTAATCTAGTATCATATATGGTGGTCCTAGTGGCGGAGCCACTTAGGTGTGACTCCTCAACTTGAAATTTTTTTTTTATTTTATTTTATTTTTTAAAAATACTATTATATTGGACATTTTTCATTGTACAAGTGCACCCTCTAACCTCTCTCAGTGTATGAGTGCACCCTTTGACTTTAGGCTCCTAACTCCGCTCCACTGGGTGCTCCTATGAATTTATAATTAATCAATATAGGAGATTTGTGTTCGCTAACACTCTCCCTCACGTGTATCAACCCTATATAGGAGGCAAACATAAAAGAACAAAGAGCGAAAAGAATGAGTTGCACGTGAATGGACAAGATTAGACTATGACTCACTCTAGTACCGTGTTAAGAAAACATGGGATTATTAGATAGAATAGCCGAGGGTATTAAATATAGTCCAAAATCATGGGCGATACATCAATCAAATTTTCATGCATATTCCCATTATATTTCTCACTACAAACCAAGAATTTGCTTACAATATACTAAACTTAATATTCTTGTGATAGTTTCAATCTATTAATGCATTATAGTCTTCCATATATAAAACGCATCAATACATATGTTTATAAACGAAAAATATCAAATATTACCTTGAGATTGTACATGATCAACCGAGCCAAGAAGACGACCAGTGAGTGAAGTACAATATACAAAATTTCTCCAAGAATCTACAGGTGGTTGAGACCTTAGAATACCATCAACTAAACCATCCAATTTTCGAAACACCTATAAGTCAATAAACTCTACATCAAAACACAAGCTCTATTTGAACATAATAAAAAGCATAAACCTATCCTTATAAACAATTATATATCTACATATCTACATAGCATTTTACACAACAAATTAATAATAAAAGAAAATAAAAATATTAAACCAACCTCCATAGACCTATTGTTTATGATATGTGCTTGTGGATGCGTGGTAAACGCCTTTCGTTTCTCCAAAACGGCACATTTTATCCCTACATAAAAGTCATGATTAAACTATGTTTTAATTAACCATTGCGTTGAGGTACTTTAAATTAAAAATACTCCATCAACTTTGTAAACCTTTTAAACCCTGATTGTCATTCCTACTTTAAATTCAGTTACGAGATTTTCGAGTTCAAATACTGTTGTCACAGGGCAAGTATGTGTGTAAGACAACTCCCATAGCATCCTATTTTTTTTTTTACCTTACATGTAAGGAAGAGGAGAAATGCATTTCAACACCTTTCCGAAGTCTTTAGTCTCATTTTTAATATCTCTACACTTGGGAAAGGAACACACAATCCCCTATTCCATCTCTTAAAATCTTCCAACGGTCAAAAGAGTAAAATCTATAAAATATAAAGAAGTTATTGGATTGAAACTGAAATAAGGATCTCTAAAATAAAGAATTGATTAAATGTATAAAAGTTGTTTAAATGAAACTGAAATAAGAAATTCCTGAAAATAGGAAAATTGTTGAAGTTGGCCTAAGTGGCTATATAATCTAAAAGTTTAAACTTTTAAAGAGTGTATATTTAATTAGTTTTGTATCTCAAATGCATCCCCTCACATGGCAACCAAGATTTGGGCTAGGCACGTGGTCAAAGGTTGATATATGGCGGCTACATTGAATCAATATCCTTAATAACAAGACTCTAACAGAATGTAAGTAATCACTTAATCTGACTTACTACTTGATCGACAAGTTAAAAAAATAAAAAATAAAAAATAAAAATGTATTAAAATTTGTGGAAAGGATAAAGGGAAAATCGGGTTTGAGATAGTAACCGAGTTTGGTTAAAAGGATGGCAAGAACAAGGCCAACAGGGCCTGCTCCCACGATCAAGACTGGCAAAATTGAATCATCGCCGTTGATCTTCTTTATGTCTGATGAGGCCCTTTCTTGTGGAGATGAAAGCGTATTAGTTTTGCAGTCTCCATGCAACCTTCTTGTCAACCCCATCACACACTCGCACACTCACACACGGCAAAGAGAGATCAGTGAAATGCTGGAAAGCTGGAAAGCTGCAAAGCTCGTGTCGCTGGCATACAACCTTTTATAGATGGGAGGGATTCTAACACGTTCCCCTCTATCTCTAGCGCATGGACCTTACATACAGGTACAACCCGCATATCTATTTAAGTGATGTTTTTAAGAATTTTCTTTCATAGATTTTGTTAAGGCAATCTATGGCCAGAGCCATGCCTTAGGGCCTCAAATTCTTAGTAAAATTATTCGTGCATACTGAAAATAATTATTTTATATATAAAAATATTAAATTGTGAATTTTCAACCCCGTTAAACAAATACCTAGGTTCGTTGTTGGGCCAACACCTCTTAAAAATTGTGGAAAAACTGGGAATAGTTGGTCAATCAATTTTTGGTATGTTTCACGCATGAACATTTCTTTTATATTGCCAAGGCAATAGTCAAAGATAAACGAATTGTCATGCATGCCAAGGCAATAGTCATGATAAACGAATTGACGAAAAGCATGCAACCATCATGTTTAGATGATTCGAGCATGATAGAATTTACAACAATAATTAATAAATAAATAAGATATTCAAATAAACTTTTTAAATATATTTAAAAGAAATGTTCACCAATGTAACTAAGTCTTTCCATTCCTTAATAAATATATTTAAAGAAATAAAATATTTTATTTTTTCCTCTTCTTATTTTTTTTCAATTTAAAAGAGAAAACTTACTGTCTTTCCATTCCTTAATAAATAAGATAAATTTCACTTATCTCCCTTAATGTTTAACAAGAGAACACTTTACCCCTTAAAGTATTATTTGTATTATCTTACCCCCTTTGACCTTTATTAAGAAAAAAATAAATAAATATGTTAACAAATTTAAATGAAATGACTAAAAAACCCAGACATATCACACACGAAAAAAAAAAAAAAAAACATCACTATCTTCCTCATACCCATCTTCCTGTCCAACTCTACCACTTCATCATCACCGTCTCTACCACCCACCCTCCACTTCCCACCTCCCACCTCCACAACACCACCAATCACTGTCTTCCTCACACCCATTTTCCTGTCCAAACCAAGCATCCATGGCTATCTTCATTACCATCACCCGTAGGCTTTGGGTCTATGTTTCAATATTGAATTGATAAAGGCAATTCCAGGGGCCAACCCCACAAGTCTTGTCCTTTTTACATGTTTTTAATATGAATATGTTGCTGATTTGAATTAACAAAAGCCATTACAAGTGCTGATTTGAATGCACAGAGATTTGAGCCCACAAAAAAAGAAAAAAAACCAATGCGTAGAGATGGACGATATTGAAAGTTCTCATATTTACATATTTATAGCATACGATTTTTATTGATGAATAATAGTATATATATATATAAAAATGTGTGTATCTATATATATAATAATCACTGGGTGTTGTGAAGGTGGGAGGTAGTCCGGTGGGTAGTGGTAGAGACGGTGATGATCAAGTAAAAAGATAGGGATGCTTGGGTTTTTCTTTTTTTTTGGTGTGTGTATATCTTGTGCTTGGGTTTCTTTTGTCATTTTATCTAGGTTTGTTAACCTTTTTATTTATTTTTCTGTTGACTAAGGGTCAAAGGGTTAAGATGATATGAATAATACTTTAGGGGGTAAAGTGTTCTCTTGGTTATACATTAAAGGGGTTAAGTGAAATTTACCCTAATAAATAAATTTAAAGAAATAAAATCTTTTATTTTTTCCTCTTCTTATTTTTTTTTTTTCAATTTAAAAGAAAGAACTTACTGTCTTTCCATTCCTTAATAAATATTTAATTTTCCTTCATCTCACTTTCCTTTCATTTCCCTTGCAAATTTAGACATAGTGTAAGTGTATGTTTGGCCTAGTCTTTAGATACTTAAAAAATATTTTCTGTGAATTTAAAAGTTGAAACTAATTTGTTTGGTGAATTTTTGAAAAAAAAAATAGGAAAAGGAAAAGTTGAAAAAAGTTAAACATTAAAAAAATCCAAATTGGAGTTTTTCGAAAACGACTTTTGTGAAACTGTTTTTACTATACATTACACCGAAAGTTTTTTTCCTCAAAAATATTCTTCTATATTTTTGAAAGTTCAGCACTGCCCTCAAATTTCTCAAAAATACCCCTCCACATAATTAAAAACTACTTTTGACATGACAAGGTTAAACAATTAATAGATTCTATTCAACAGCATTTACAATAAAGCTCTACTATTGAAAACTCTACAACTCAATTGCTAAAGTTTTACATATAGGCCAATTAGACCCTAAAGTCTACAAATTTATTAATTTGTGTGAATAGTTTCTAGCAGCATGCCATGTCTGCTCTTGGTTATTACATACAAGCCGTTATCATTTTCTAATCGTTCAATGGTGAGAAGAACTAGTGAGTCTTGAGATTTTCTCCCTTTCTTCCTTAGGCATCTATAGCAGGTGCAATTATTCATGGCCAACTGATGTAGTACGTCGTGCCTGGCCCGGCCACATTGTCGAAAAATAATAGCTTTTGACATGTATGAAAATGGATTGAAACTTGGTATGTGTGTGTTTCTCTTTTTGAGTAGATTAACATGTGTATTTATATGTCAAAATTAATTGAGTAAGTGATGAATGAGAAATTAGATGATAAAGTTGAGTGTTCAACTTGGGAAAAAAACAAGTCTGGAAAAATGTTATCCCGCATGGAAAAAACTTTATAACTGATATGTGTTTGACACTTGATGGCAACCATGTGTATAGAGGGAAGACTTACCCTATTTGGGCTTGATCTAAATCGACCACACACGTGCCCACTTGGATTGAAGCAAGGGCGCGGGCGTGTATATTACTTGAGTGAACTTATAAAGAGACCCGTGATCCTGTAGAAAGACGACATCACGATCCTTTGTAGAGAAAAATGATTTGTTGAGATTGAAAGAAAAGGAAAAATTTTACATTTAGTTTCTATTATTTATAAAGTGTTTCAGTTTAATTTTTATTATTTAAAATATTTTAATTTAGTCATTATTATTTTATCAAAAGTTTCAATTTCATCTCTATCGTTTAATATGTCTTAATTTAGTCTCTATTATTTTTTTTAAAAATTCAACTTTGTCCTTTTTATTTTTAAAAAATTTCAATTTTATCTCTATTATTTTCTTAAAATTTCAAATTTGTCCCTATTATCTAAGGACTAAATTAAAAATTTTTGAGAAACAATAGGAATGGATTTAAAACTTTTTAAAAATAATAGGGATAAAATTGAAATTTTTTGAGAAACAATAAGGACGAAATTAAAAACTTTAAACAATATGGATGAAATTAAAACTTTTAATGAAATAATAGGGACTAAATTGAGACATTTTAAATAATAAAGATTAAACTAAGACATTTTACAAACAATATGGACTAAATGTGAGATTTTCTCAAAAAGAAACTATTGAATTTCTACCAAAATAACTGAAAATTCCAACCATTATGCACAAAGTTGGATCAGTTTTTATGTCTGCACTATTATGATGGGAATCTATTTGCTAACTTTGTTCGTTTGGCCTCTTAACACTTTCAAGATCATCTTACAATGGCACATCATAAACAGCGATTGATTTGAGTTAGTGCTCATTCCTAATACACAACATAAGTATAAACATACCTTTGATTCCAAATCAAATACCCGTGTATTATTCATTGTAAATATCTTTTATCTCGTCATAAGGTATTACTATAAAATCACTCTGTATTATTATTACGCAATAATAACACAGGTAATTCACTCTTTAACTTCATTGGGTGTAAGGCGAACTAGACGAATCCGTTAGAAGCGTGTCCACTTTTGCTTACAGCTTCAAACAATGGGATAAAACTTGAACCTGTTACAACATAAATTAAAAATATGAGTCCAAAAATATGCAACAAGATGAAAATGAATACATCCAATAAATGATCCAAAATTCATGTGGACAATGAACAGACTTGTTTCATAGTGAGTCACTGTCTCGAGTGCTGGCCAAGACTACAAACAAATTTAACACCCTGATAAGGTATATTGTGTCTTGATAGTCACTAGGATCTATCCTTTTCACAAATGGTACTTTGAGCATGGTTCTTGATATATATATATATATGCATAAACATGCTCACCAAGATTTTCCTTTAGCTCTATTCTTTTCTCTTTTAATCACTTTAGTTAATGATTCTCCATTAAATTTGAGTATGTTTCCGAAAGTGCATATTTCTTTGTGTTATCGTAATTACAATTATAGTCTATAAGACTTTTAAACTTATCCTCAATCGTTGAGCCATTAAGGGGTTAGCGGGATTGTAATCTCCACTAATCTAAGAGTATGGGGGCGTTTGGTTCACGGATTGATTTTTCATTCCCAATCCCAAGAATGTTATTATTGGAAATGTTATTAAAACTATTTGGTACGTTAAAGTCCTTGAGGAGTGGTTGGGCCTGCATTTTTTAAAAACTTATGAATTTTAAAGTATTTTTAGGATAAAAATTATCTTGGCCTCCACTAAAGAAAAAAGTTATTTATGTATAAATACTAAATTGTGTATTTTTAACCTCATTAAATGAAAATTCTAAATTCGCCCATATTTATATATCCTATTGTATAATTCGGGAGCCAAACCCAAGTCCTTCCAATATGAGACACTCTTGCAAACATCAAACAGACGTCTATCTCTCTCATATGAGGTGGACTTCACGCATATAGAGCCAATGATGGATGTCTGACGGGACGTTTGCAAGAGTTTTTCTTTCCAATACAATCCCCTGCTGCATTTGACAATTCCATGGCTTCAAAGCAGCAAATTAACATGGCAAGGAATCAGAATCATATAAATCCTATACCAAGTATGGATACAAGAACTACTCAGATTAGATTGGGGCCTCTCATGAATGCTTCTTGCAATTTATTTACAACTGGTGAAAGTAGGGTCCGCCACGAGGGAGAGTACCCACAGATGGGTCCTGTTGCAGCCAATTTATTTACAAAATTTGTACTGCATATTCTATGCCCATCCTGGCCATGTGGAAAAATCAGAAAACTATACTAGGCCTCTATACTAGCTTCCAGATGGCTCCAACATTGTCAAATGCCAATCTGACAAATCATCTATTAAATTTTATGGACAGATCACTCAAGTTCCGGTTCATAAGTAGTGACAATTGTGCCATGAAGACTTGTTTTTGCTATGGCTCTATTGGGTTCCCTTCATCAAACCATTGCTAATGAGTCACTGACTCATCCTTCAATAGGCACACATTGGACAAAAAATAGGAAAGGTGATTTCAATATATTTCTGACCGAGGACGGAGCCTACAACAAGAATTAGCATAGGGAAAATTTCACATTTAGTTTTTATTGTTTCTTTTTAGTTTTAATTTAATTTTTATTGTTTAAAATATCTCAATTTGGACTTTATTATTTTTTTAAAAGTTTCAATTTCATCCTTATTATTTTCTTAAAAGTTTTAATTTCGTCCTTATTATTTTATTAAAATTTTAAATTCATCTCTATTATTCAATGACTAAATTGAAATTTTTTGAGAAACAACTAAGGAAAATTTTGATTTTTTTTAAAAAAATAATAGAGACTAAATTGTCTAATTTTGAACAATATAGACGAATTTGAAACTTTAAAAAAATAATAAGAACGAAATTGAGATTTTTTAAAAATAATAGGGACAAAATTGAGGTTTTTTTAAAAATAATAGGGATGAAATTGAGACATTTTAAACAATAAGAACCAAATTGAAACTAAAAAAAATAATAGGGATTAAATGTGACATTTTTTCATTAGCATATGTAAGATAACTTCTATCTTAAAAATTATGTGACGTTTTCATAAGATATCCTCAAATTGATGTGGTATATTCATATTATAATATATGAACACTAAGAACTAGTATCCGTATTGAGACTAGAAGTCTAGAACACATAGAGAAGTTAACTTCAAATATTAATTTAGTGGTGAAGTGATTAAAACGTAAATGAGAAATTTGTTTCCATTTTAAAGAGCTCATTATGTCAAAGTTAATTTTTTTGAGGTTAATAAATTTTGTATTTGCCTAATCACGATCATACTTCTTAATAATAGGAAGCTATTACAAGGTAAGCTGATGCGGAACATGATTTAAAGGAGTTGATAAAAAAGATTGACAAAATCAAACCCAAGAAGAAGAACAAATAAATCTTCATATTTTTCTTATGTTATGAATAGTATTGTTTTGTTATGAATAGTACCATTTATTTTGTTTTATCCCACATAGGAAGTTTAGCAAATTTTAAGGCCTAAGAGCTCCTATAAATAGATAGCTCCCCAAGCTCATTAAACACACCTCAATCAATACAAAGCTAGTATTGTATACTTCCTCTTTAGTATTCTAGAGTTGTAATATTTAAAGTTTTCCTTGTATCAATGACGTTTTGCTAGAACGAATCTAGTGTTTCGCTTCCGTTCTACGTCAGTTGGCACCATAGCCAAGTTCGAAAGTCCTAGTTTAGAGGGTTGTAGTTGTAGTTGAGCCGAATGCTCTGCACTTGCCACTAATAGTGGATCCTGTGCATCAGAAAGCTTGATTGTTCGATTAAGTCGTATGCTCTGCACTTGCCACGTATAGTGGATCCTGTGCATTAGAAAACTCGACCGATTAAATTACAAACCTATAAGTCGGAGAAGATGGCGTCCAAGAACAACAATGGCGGTGGAGATAGTGGCAACGTCTGTTGATATATGTCAACATCCACCTCTTCATAATAAGTATCGTTAATTATATGGTAGCATAAATTAATGATTCTAACTTAAACGTCGATGAGGTCAAAAGAGATCGCGATGGCTACAAGAAAGAAGTTCAGAAATTTAGAATTACCTAAGATGATGTCGGGATTATACAATGCTAAAGTTAGCCAATTTGACCAAATGAAACTTCCTAGAAGTTGACTTGGATGCTAGCCACCCATGTGGTTAATTGTAGCCACCCATGTGATAAATATGGGTGGCTAATACTTTGAACATGGTTGGTAAAGCCAACCAAGATTGAAATGTTTGATAGGAAAGTCTCCTATGGCGGGCTAGTTGAATTTTATAAATAGGCATGCATTAGTTCATCATTTTCATCCACAACACAACTCCAAACACAATCCTAAGTTAGTCTTTCTTTCTTGTATTCTTCTTGTAAGTCTAGAAGCCATTGCAGCTCTAATCTTGAGAGCGCACGGTATGACAATTATATTGTAAGTGTTATATTGAATTGTTATAACGAGTAGTGTTGTCTTTCTACTTGATTGTTGTTAAGACGTTTCTGGGAAATTTGTTATATTTTTACATGGTATCAAGAGCTTAAGGGGCTCTTAACAACAATCTTGTCTAGTAAAGCTCAACAACTATGACTACTCAAGGTGCTAGTTCTTCTTCTACCAGTTCTAGTTCCGGTTTAGTACCGACAATTCGTATCCGTCCCCCTACCTTCACGGAAGGAAAGCTCGATGGCACGAACTATCTTTTGTGGAAGTTCAAAATCACTACAGTTCTGGACTCCTACGAACTCCTTGATACAGTGTTAGGCATAGATGCAGAACCAGTTGCAGTCCGTGCTGAAGATGACACAAAAAAGGTCACACCTCCAGATCCTCAGCTTGTCAAAGAATGGAGGAGACGAAATGCTGATGCACTTTGTGCAATTGTCACAAGTGTTCAAGATTCTGTCCTCACTCTTATTCAACACACAACCAAGGCATCTGAAGCTTGGAACATACTGAAAAATCAGTATGAAACAAGGAACCAGACTCGCATTCAGAACTTGGAGAATCAGTTAGCTGCTGAGAGATTAAGTGAAGATGAAGCAGCTGAGTCATTTATCAGTAGGATGAAAAACCTACGTGATCAAATGGCTGCAATTGGTATTGCCAAATCAACCGAGGAACTAGCTCGAAGGTGCATTAGAGTGTTGCCTCCAAAATTTGACGGCCTTGTGACAGCACTCAATACACAAGTTCGCATTCCTCCTTTGACGTTTGAAGAATTCACTGCCATGTTGATGGAGGAGGAGATGAGGCTGAGGAGCAGAGAAAATCAACTTGACTCTGCCTTTACAGCCAAGGCAAGGAGTAACCAAGAAGAAAAGAAGAAAGCAAAGAAGAAGACGTTCTCTGGATCGTGCTACTACTGCAATAAGAAAGGTCATGCTGTCAAAGATTGCAGGAAACGAATCCATGACGAGAAGAACGGAACTTTAAAACCAAATTGGAGAAATAAAGAATCTGCCAATACGGCTGAAACGGAAGTGCATCTGTTTACTATAACAGATGTATCGGAGGAAACGTGTACTAGCGCACATGTACATCAAACAAGTGCATGGGTGTTAGATAGTGGAGCTTCCCGACACATGACCAGCAAGAAGGAGTTATATGACTCCATAAAACCTCTACAAGAACCAATGAATGTTGTCGTCGGGAATAATGCGAGGTGTCCCGTTGAGGGCACTGGAACCATCTCGCTCGTGTCTCAAGATGGAGGAAGCAAGAAGCTGTCCAACGTACTCTTTGTACCCCAGATCACCAGAAATTTGCTATCTGTAGCTGCTATTACAGATAATGATCTAGAAGTGCGGTTCAAGAAGACGGAAGCTTTGATTCTTGACAAGGATCAAAATATCGTAAGTAAAGGTATTCGCAAAAATAATCTTTACGAAATCAGCTCTCTTTCTGCTGTTGTGGATGCCAAAACAAGTCAACTTTGGCATGAAAGGTTCGGGCACATTTCCTATCCTGTGTTAAAGGAAATGCAAAAGAAGAAGATGGTGGCCGACTTGCCTTCAATTGAAGAAGTTGAAGGACCATGTGAAGCTTGTATGCTGGGCAAGCAACATAGACAGTCATTTCCCAAAGAGAGTCATAACCGATCAAAGGTTTCTCTAGAGTTGGTACATGCTGACCTCTGCGGAAAAATGACTACCACGGCGTTGGGAGGATCTTCCTACTTTAGGCTGTTAGTCGACGATTATAGTAGGAAGATGTAGGTGTACTTCCTTCGGGACAAGGCTGATGCTCTTGAAAAGTTTAAAGTATGGCACAAACTTGTGACAAATGAGAACACAACTCAGTTGAAGAAATTTCGTACCGATCGTGGAGGGGAATTCTGTTCTACAGAGTTTACCAACTACTGCAACAAGCTTGGGATTAAGCGCCAATTGACTGCTCCATACACACCACAACAAAATAGAGTTATGGAACGAAAAAATCAAACAATTGTAGAAATGGCTCGATGCATGTTGAAAGGTGCTGGCCTACCTGACACATTCTGGGCTAAAGCAGTCAACACAGCGGTATACATCCTCAATCGGTGCTCAACCAGGGCACTCAACGATAAGACTCCGAATGAGGCTTATTATGGTACGAAACCTTCTGTGTCTCATTTAAGAAAATTTGGGTGTGAATGTTTTGTACACATTCCAAATGAAAATCGAAAGAAATTGGATGACAAGAGCAAGAAGGGCATTTTCTTGGGATATAGTGAAGAGTCTAAAGCATACAGACTCTATGATGTAGAGGCCAAGAAGGTGATCATAAGTCGATATGTGGTGTTTAATGAGCGAGCACACTTAATGGAGGATAACGGTCCTGCCATTTCGTCATCAACTGATGAAGTAATCCACCAAGTGCCTGAACAACGA
The DNA here is from genome assembly GCA_037974665.1 of Ehretia macrophylla. Taxonomy (NCBI): domain Eukaryota; kingdom Viridiplantae; phylum Streptophyta; class Magnoliopsida; order Boraginales; family Ehretiaceae; genus Ehretia; species Ehretia macrophylla. Next base: position 44,934,882 of record CM075783.1, read on the forward strand.
CCGTTGAACAATGAAGAAGTCTCTAATGATGAGGAGACTGAAGACCAACCTGTTGTACCCACAAGGAAGCCACAACCGAAGTGGTTCCAATAGCTCTTTGATGGAAGAAATCCAGGAATTACTGATGATAGTCCACATCCTGATGGACTAAGACAATCAAAGAGAATAGATGAGCATAACAGATCAAGACAACAACTAGTAAACATGGCTTTGATGACCCAAATCATCAAGACGGTAAAAGAACCGGTAACTGTGGAGGAAGCCATGTCAGATCCAAATTGCAGAGCAGCTATGCAAGCCGAGTATGATAGTATCATGAAAAATGATATTTGGAAGATCGTTGAAAAGCCACCGAAGAGAAAAATCATCGGTACCAAATGGATCTGGAAAGTGAAGTACAAGGCAGATAGAAGTCTTGAAAAATACAAGGCACACCTTGTAGCACAAGGATTTTCGCAAGTCAAAGATTTCGATGTATATGAAACCTTTGCTCCAATAGCAAAAATGTCAACAATCAGGCTAGTTGTTGCAGCTGCCGTGCATTATGGATGGATTGTACATCAAATGGATGTCAAGTCAGCTTTCCTTAATGGGCAACTTGAAGAAGAAGTCTACGTTGCACAACCCCCTGGCTTCCAAATACCAAGTGAAGAAGAAAAAGTCTGCAAATTGAAAAATGATTTATATGGGTTAAAGCAAGCACCACGAGCTTGGTACAAACGTATAGACTCTTTCTTCTTGTAACATGGTTTCTGTAGAAGCAAATCAGAGGCCAACTTGTATGTTCTAAGTGAACAAGGAAAGAATGTAATTGTAGTCCTATATGTGGATGATCTTGTAATCACTGGTGACCATGAAGATAATATTCGGAAGACGCAAGAATGGTTGAGCCAAGAATTTGAAATGACAAATCTTGGTCTTCTTCATTATTGCTTGGGAATCGAGGTATGGCAAAAACCTCATACGATCTTCATCTCGCAACAATGATATGTTCGTGAGCTTCTGACTGCATTTGGTATGTCCGAGTGCAAACCAGTTGTCACCCCGATGGAAGTGAATACAAAGTTATCAATTGACGATCCTTCAGAACAAGTTGATAACAAGCTCTACAGAAGGTTGGTGGGAAGTTTAATCTTCCTTTGTAACACAAGACCTGATATTAGTTATGCTGTGGGAGTTCTCAGTCGGTTTTCAAATAAACCGAAACAAAGTCACTGGCAAGCAGGGATGCGGATCCTCAAATATCTCAAAGGCACGTTGGAGTATGGGATATCATACAAGTCTGGAGATACTTTATCTGGGTACTGTGACTCAGACTGGGCTGGTGATATTGACTCAAGAAAATCTGTTACAGGTTACGTATTCACATTCGGTGGTGGAGTCATCTCATGGGCTAGTAAGAAGCAACCCACCGTTGCACTTTCATCAACGGAGGCAGAATACAAGGCTGCTTGTGTAGCATCCTGTGAAGCTGTTTGGCTACGACGCATCATGACTGATATTGGCATTCCAATAGAGGAAGCAACAATGTTGAAATGTGACAGTCAGAGTTGTATAGTCATGTCAAAGAATCCGGTATTTCATGCTAGAACAAAACACATAGAGATTCAGTATCACTATGTGAGGGAACTGATTGAGGAAGGTGAAATCTACATGGAGTACTGCCCTACAAAAGATAATTGTGCAGATATCTTCACTAAAGCGTTAGGGAGCATCCAATTGAGCAAGCATCTTCAAACATTGGGTGTTAGCCCAATAGCTTAATCAACATGAGGTGAACATTGAGGGGGGTGTTGATATATGTCAACATCCACCTCTTCATAATAAGTATCGTTAATTATATGGTAGCATAAATTAATGATTCCGACTTAAACGTCGATGAGGTCAAAAGAGATCGCGATGGCTACAAGAAAGAAGTTCGGAAATTTGGAATTACCTAAGATGACGTCGGGATAATACAATGCTAAAGTTACCCAACTTGACCAAAGGAAACTTCCTAGAAGTTGACTTGGATGCTAGCCACCCATGTGGTTAATTGTAGCCACCCATGTGATAAATATGGGTGGCTAATACTTTGAACATGGTTGGTAAAGCCAACCAAGATTGAAATGTTTGATAGGAAAGTCTCCTGTGGCGGGCTAGCTGAATTCTATAAATAGGCATGCATTAGTTCATCATTTTCATCCACAACACAACTCCAAACACAATCCTAAGTTAGTCTTTCTTTCTTGTATTCTTCTTGTAAGTCCAGAAGCCATTGAAGCTCTAATCTTGAGAGCGCACGGTGGGACAATTATCTTGTAAGTGTTATATTGAATTGGTATAACGAGTAGTGTTGTCTTTCCACTTGATTGTTGTTAAGACGTTTCTGGGAAATTGGTTATATTATTACAACGTCGACATCAACATCGCTGGTAGCAGCCATAGCAGAGGCGAAAATGGCCATCCAATTGACAGTGATCGAGGGATGGAGGTCTTTTGGGCGGCGATACAAGCTCAAGAAGAAAATGTGACCCGTGAACTCCGAGAGATTCGCGACATCCTTTCTAAATTAAGCCTAAACGCCAACAGGGCTCGTGACGATGGTCGGATCAACCGTGCCAAAGAAGATGCTCGTAGCCAACCTATCAATCAACGCGACCTTGCAATTCGTCATAGGCAACCAGCCTATGAAGATGAATCTGATGAAAAGCTCCTAAACTATCGAGGAATCAACCAAGCATAACCATGAGCTAGAAATCAACCACAACATTCTCATCAACATGGTTTTGCTCAACATCGCAGACCACCAACATATGAGGAGGAATCTGACAGTGACGAAGAAATAAATCAAAGGCATCAACATGCACCCAGGAGAGGACAAGGCTTTGACGAATATCGTCCTAAAGCCGACATTCTCAACTTCAACGGCGATCTTAATATTGAAGCATTTCTTGATTGGTGCAATGAAGTTGAAAAATTCTTTGACATGATGGATGTACAGGAGGAAAAACAAGTAAAACTAGTCGCCTACAAATTAAAGGGTGGTGCAGCTACTTGGTGGGACACCTTGCAAAACAATAGAAGGCGACAAGGAATGGTACCCGTTCGGACTTGGAGAAAGATGAAACAACAACTAAAAGGAAGATTGCTTCTTCCAGATTATGAACAATACTTGTTCTAATAATACCAAAACTGCAGCCAGGGTCATCGATCAATGAGAGAATACACTGATGAATTTCTGCGCCTTACTGCTAGGTGCAATATATCAGAGTCAGAGGAACAGCAAACATCACGATACCTCAACGGCTTAAAATTTGCAATCTGGGAAAGGATGATATTAGCTCCAATATGGACCGTTGATGAAGGTTACAACATGGCATTAAAGGCAGAAATGCTTTTGGCTCGTATTTCCACTCGACAAACTCCTTTTGCACCAGTCCGTTCGAATCCTGACAGAGGCAAACAAGTTGCAGAAGAAGCAACTCGTCCTTCTACTCACAATACTGGCACTAGCAATCAAGGATTGGCCAAATCAATCAGACAGGCGTCGAATACCACCCGACCCAATAATCCATATGCTAGGCCAACCATTAAAAAATATTTTAAATGTGGAGAACCTGGTCATTTTTCCAATGAATGCCGAGCTCGCAAGTCTGTCAATCTAGCAGACTATGATAAATAGTATGATGAAGAAGTTGAGTACAATAATGATGATGACTTGGAGAATGCTGAAATTGCAGATGAAGATAGAGAACAAGTGACGTGTGTCATTCAACGATTATTGTACACCCCGAAACAAGAAGACTCATCCCAATGCAAACGCATCTTTCATTCAAAATGCAGTATTCAAGAAAAGGTATGCAACCTTATTATTGACAACGGGAGCTGGGAGAATATTGTTTCAAGAGTTTTGGTGAATCACTTGAAGCTGCCCACAGAACCTCATCCAACACCGTACGAGATTGGGTGGGTCAAGAAATGACCTTCAATAAAGGTCACAGAGGTGTGCAAAGTTCCTATTTCTATCGGAAAATCTTACCAGGATGAAATCATGTGTGACGTAATTGACATGGATGCCTGTCATATTCTACTTGGGCGACCGTGGCAATATGACGTTGATGCAACTCGTCAAGGAAGAACAAATGTCTACTTTTTCTAGTGGAATGGAAAGAAAATAGCAATCCTCCCAACCAACAAAGATCAACCCAAAACTTCTAAAGTGGAGGGGAAGTCTTTCCTTATTATGGCAGATTCTACAAATGAATTCCTTAAAGAATCAAATGAGACCGGAGAAACTTTTGCTCTTGCAGTCAAAGGAGAGAAATAGCATGAAGAAGAAGTCCCAGAGGAGGTACAACACATATTGGAAGAATTTAAAAAAATTATTCCGGATGAATTACCTGATGGACTTCCACCAATGAGGTGTAAGAATATAACCAATTTCCCAGAAACGTCTTAACAACAATCAAGTAGAAAGACAACACTACTCGTTATAACAATTCAATATAACACTTACAAGATAATTGTCCCACCGTGCGCTCTCAAGATTAGAGCTTCAATGGCTTATGGACTTACAAGGAGAATACAAGAAAGAAATACTAACTTAGGATTGTGTTTGGAGTTGTGTTGTGGATGAAAATGATGAACTAATGCATGCCTATTTATAGAATTCAGCTAGCCCACCATAGGAGACTTTCCTATCAAATATTTCAATCTTGGTTGGCTTTACCAACCATGTTCAAAGTATTAGCCACCCATATTTATCACATGGGTGGCTACAATTGACCACATGGGTGGCTAGCATCCAAGTCAACTTCTAGGAAGTTTCCTTTGGTCAAATTGGCTAACTTTAGCATTGCATCAATCCGACGTCATCTTAGATAATTCCAAATTCCCGAACTTCTTTCTAGTAGCCATCGCGATCTCTTTTGACCTCATCGATGTTTAAGTCGGAATCATTAATTTATGCTACCATATAATTAACGATACTTATTATAAAGAGGTGGATATTGACATATATCAACACCCCCCCTCAATGTTCACCTCATGTTGACTAAACTATTGGGCCAACACCCAATGTTTGAAGATGCTTGCTCAATTGGACGCTCCCTAACGCTTTAGTGAAGATATCTGCACAATTATCTTCTGTAGGGCAGTACTCCATGTAGATTTCACCTTCCTCGATCAGTTCCCTCACATAGTGATACTGAATCTATGTGTTTTGTTCTAGCATGAAATACCGGATTCTTTGACATGGCTATACAACTCTGACTGTCACATTTTAACATTGTTGCTTCCTCTATTGGAATGCGAATATCAGTCATGATGCGTCGTAGCCAACCCGCTTCACAGGATGCTACACAAGCAGCCTTGTATTCTGCCTCCGTTGATGAAAGTGCAACGGTGGGTTGCTTCTTACTAGCCCATGAGATGACTCCACCACCGAATGTGAATATGTAACCTGTAACAGATTTTCTTGAGTCAATATCACCAGCCCAGTTTTAGTCACAGTACCCAGATAAAGTATCTCCAGACTTGTATGATATCCCATACTCCAACGTGCCTTTGAGATATTTGAGGATCCGCATCCCTGCTTGCCAATGACTTTGTTTTGGTTTATTTGAAAACCGACTAAGAACTCCCACAGCATAACTAATATCAGGTCTTGTGTTACAAAGGAAGATTAAACTTCCCACCAACCTTCTGTAGAGCTTGTTATCAACTTGTTTTGAAGGATCGTCAATTGATAACTTTGTATTCACTTCCATCGGGGTGACAACTGGTTTGCACTCGGACATACCAAATGCAGTCAGGAGCTCACGAACATATCGTTGCTGTGAGATGAAGATAGTATGAGGTTTTTGCCATACCTCGATTCCCAAGCAATAATGAAGAAGACCAAGATTTGTCATTTCAAATTCTTGGCTCAACCATTCTTGCGTCTTCCGAATATTATCTTCATGGTCACCAGTGATTACAAGATCATCCACATATAGGACTACAATTACCTTCTTTCCTTGTTCACTTAGAACATACAAGTTGGCCTCTGATTTGCTTCTACAGAAACCATATTGCAAGAAGAAAGAGTCTATACGTTTGTACCAAGCTCGTGGTGCTTGCTTTACCCCATATAAAGCCTTTTTCAATTTACAGACTTTTTCTTCTTCACCTGGTATTTGAAAGCCAGGGGGTTGTGCAACGTAGACTTCTTCTTCAAGTTGCCCATTAAGAAAAGCTGACTTGACATCCATTTGATGTACAATCCATTCATAATGCGCGGCAGCTGCAACAACTAGCCTGATTGTTGACATTTTTGCTGTTGGAGCAAAGGTTTCATATACATCAAAACCTTCGACTTGTGAAAATCCTTGTGCTACAAGGCGTGCCTTATATTTTTCAAAACTTCCATCTGCCTTGTACTTCACTTTCCAAATCTATTTGGTACCGATAATTTTTCTGTTCGGTGGCTTTTCAACGATCTCCTAAGTATCATTTTTCATGATACTATCATACACGGCTTGCATAGCTGCTCTCCAATTTGGATCTGACATGGCTTCCTCCACAGTTACCGGTTCTTTTACCGTCTTGATGATTTGGGTCATCAAAGCCATGTTTACTAGTTGTTGTCCTGATCTGTTCTGCTCCTCTATTCTCTTTGATCGTCTTAGTCCATCAGGACGTGGACTATCATCAGTAATTCCTAGATTTCTTCCATCAAAGAGCTGTTGGAACCACTTCGGTTGTGGCTTCCTTGTGGGTACAACAGGTTGGTCTTCAGTCTCCTCATCATTAGAGACTTCTTCATTGTTCAACGGTCGTTGTTCAGGCACTTGGTGGATTACTTCATCAGTTGATGACGAAATGGCAGGACTGCTATCCTCCATTGAGTGTGGTCGCTCATTAAACACCACATCTCGGCTTATGATCACCTTCTTAGCCTCTACATCATAGAGTCTGTATGCTTTAGACTCTTCACTATATCCCAAGAAAATGCCCTTCTTGCTCTTGTCATCCAATTTCTTTCGATTTTCATTTGGAATGTGTACAAAACATTCACACCCAAATTTTCTTAAATGAGACACAGAAGGTTTCGTACCATAATAAGCCTCATTAGGAGTCTTATCGTTGAGTGCCCTGGTTGAGCACCGATTGAGGATGTATACCGCTGTGTTGACTGCTTCAGCCCAGAATGTGTCAAGTAGGCCAGCACCTTTCAACATACATCGAGCCATTTCTACAATTGTTCGATTTCTTCGTTCCACAACTCCATTTTGTTGTGGTGTGTATGGAGCAGTCAATTGGCGCTTAATCCCAAGCTTGTTGCAGTAGTTGGTGAACTCTATAGAACAGAATTCCTCGCCACGATCGGTACAAAGTTTCTTCAACTGAGTTGTGTTCTTATTTGTCACAAGTTTGTGCCATACTTTAAACTTTTCAAGAGCATTAGCCTTGTCCCGAATGAAGTACACCCACATCTTTCTACTATAATCGTCGACTAATAGCATAAAGTCGGAAGATCCTCCCAATGCTGTGGTAGTCATTTTTCCGCAAAGGTCAGCATGCACCAACTCTAGAGGAGCCTTTGATCGGTTATGACTCTCTTTGGGAAATGACTGTCTATGTTGCTTGCCCAGTATACAAGCTTCACATGGTCCTTCAATTTCTTCAATTGAAGGCAAGTCGGCCACCATCTTCTTCTTTTGCATTTCCTTTAACACAGGATAGGAAATGTGCCCGAACCTTTCATGCCAAAGTTGACTTGTTTTGGCATCCATGACAGCAGAAAGAGAGCTGATTTCGTAAAGATTATTTTTGTGAATACCTTTACTTACGATATTTTGATCCTTGTCAAGAATCAAAGCTTCTGTCTTCTTGAACCGTACTTCTAGATCATTATCTGTAATAGCAGCTACAAATAGCAAATTTCTAGTGATTTGGGATACAAAGAGTACGTTAGGCAGCTTCTTGCTTCTTCCATCTTTAGACACGAGCAAGATGGTTTCAATGCCCTTAACGGGACACCTAGCATTATTCTCGATGACAACGTCCATTGGTTTTTGTAGAGTTTTTATAGAGTCATATAACTCCTTCTTGCTGGTCATGTGTCAGGAAGCTCCACTATCTAACACCCATGCACTTGTTTGATGTACATGTGTGCTAATACACGTTTCCTTCGATACATCTATTACAGTAAACAGATGCACTTCTGTTTCAACTGTATTGGCAGATTCTTTATTTCTCCAATTTGGCTTTAGAGTTCTGTTCTTCTCGACATGGATTCGTTTCCTGCAATCTTTGACAGCATGACCTTTCTTATTACAGTAGTAGCGTGATCCAGAGAATGCCTTTTTCTTTTTTTTATTCTTTTCTTCTTGGCTACTCCTCACTTTGGCTGCAAAGGTAGAGTCAAGTTGATTTTCTCTGCTCCTCAGCCTCATATTCTCCTCCATCAACATGGCAGTGAATTCTTCAAACGTCAAAGGAGGAATGCGAACTTATGTATTGAGTGCTGTGACAAGGCCGTCATATTTTGGAAGCAACACTCTAATGCACCTTTGAGCTAGTTACTCAGTTGATTTGGCAATACCAACTACAACCATTTGATCACGTAAGTTTTTCATCCTACTGATAAATGACTCAACTGCTTCATCTTCACTTAATCTCTCAGCAGCTAACTAATTCTCCAAATTTTGAATGCGAGTCTGGTTCCTTGTTTCATACTGATTTCTCAGTATGTTCCAAGCTTCAGTTGCCTTGGTTGTGTGTTGAATTAGAGTAAGGACAGAATCCTGAACACTTGTTACAATTGCACAAAGTGCATCAGCATTTCGTCTCCTCCATTCTTTGACAAGCTGAGGATCTAGAGGTGTGACCTTTTTTGTGTCATCTTCAGCACGGACTGCAACTGGTTCTGCATCTGTGCCTAACACTGTATCAAGGAGTTCGTAGGAGTCCAGAACTGTAGTGATTTTGAACTTCCACAAAAGATAGTTCGTGCCATCAAGCTTTCCTTCTGTGAAGGTAGGGGGACGGATACGGATTATCGGTACTAAACCGGAACTAGAACTGGTAGAAGAAGAACTAGCACATTGAGTAGTCATAGTTGTTGAGCTTTACTAGACAAGATTGTTGTTAAGAGCCCCTTAAGCTCTTGATACCATGTAAGAATATAACCAATTTCCCAGAAACGTCTTAACAACAATCAAGTAGAAAGACAACACTACTCGTTATAACAATTCAATATAACACTTACAAGATAAGAGCTTCAATGGCTTCTGGACTTACAAGGAGAATACAAGAAATAAAGACTGACTTAGGATTGTGTTTGGAGTTGTGTTGTGGATGAAAATGATGAACTAATGCATGCCTATTTATAGAATTCAGCTAGCCCGCCATAGGAGACTTTCCTATCAAACATTTCAATCTTGGTTGGCTTTACCAACCATGTTCAAAGTATTAGCCACCCATATTTATCACATGGGTGGCTACAATTGACCACATGGGTGGCTAGCATCCAAGTCAACTTCTAGGAAGTTTCCTTTGGTCAAATTGGCTAACTTTAGCATTGCATCAATCCGACGTCATCTTAGGTAATTCCAAATTCTCGAACTTCTTTCTTGTAGCCATCGCGATCTCTTTTGACCTCATCGACGTTTAAGTCGGAATCATTAATTTATGCTACCATATAATTAACGATACTTATTATGAAGAGGTGGATATTGACATATATCAACATGAGGGACATCCAGCATCACATTGACTTAGTCCCAAGAACAAGTTTGCCAAATCTACCTCACTATCGGATGAGCCCAAAGGAGAATGAGATACTAAAAGAGAATGTAGAAGAATTAATGTGCAAGGGGCATATTAGAGAAAGTATGAGTCTGTGTGCAGTAGCAGCTTTGTTGACACCCAAGAAGGATGGAAGCTGGAGAATGTGTATGGATAACCGAGCCATCAACAAAATCACAATCAGGTATCGTTTCCCTATACCTCGACTAGAGGATATGTTGGATCAATTACAAGGGTCAACAATCTTCTCGAAGATTGACTTGCGCAGCGGCTATCACCAAATCTGTATAAGGCCAGGAGATAAATGGAAAACTGCTTTCAAAACACGGGAAGGCTTATACGAATGGTTAGTCATGCCATTTGGACTATCCAACACACCAAGTACATTCATTCACCTTATAAATCAAGTCCTTAAGCCATTTATCGGAAGTTTTGTCGTGGCTTATTTCGACGACATTTTGATCTATAGCCACAACAAAGAAGAGCATGTGGACCACCTGCGTTAGATTATGAAAGTCCTTCAAGACAGCAAGCTAGTTGTCAACTTAAAAAAATGCAGCTTTATGACAAATCGCTTAGTTTTCTTGGGCTTCATTGTAAGTGCTGAAGGAATCCATGTTGATGATGAGAAAGTTCGAGCAATCAGAGACTGGCCGTGTGACGCCCGAGATTTAGCCATGCATTTAATTACTGTTGCATCCCTTGTTTGCGCATTTACTTTTGTGCTTTGCTAACTGACTTTTGTGGATACTATTCACTCTATTTTTAAACTGCATTTTATTACTCGATTAACATTTTTATTAAATCATATTAATTATTAAAGTAGTGAGAAAAATGTGCAATTGAGCTAGGGGCGATAGGAGAGCTCGTTTAGAAAATGATTTTTGTAGTTGAGTGAATAGTGTTACGTAACTAACTTAGAGATTTAATTAACTAGCACACATGTTTCACCTTAGGCTCGTTTTTAAGCTTACTACGTGCATTTTAAAAGCCACCTAAACGCCCAAACTAGACCATACCTTTTATAAAGCCAAAACAACTCACACTTTAGCTCATATAGCACACAAAAAAAAAGAAGCTGATTTGCACTGTAGCAGGGCCGAAACACTGCAGCAGCTTTGGGAGAGATTTTTCTTCTTCAACTCTTCAATCCAAGCCTCTCTAAGCCTTGAGCAACTAGTGTAGGGTGTGTGCAAGGTTCCTAGGTGCTCCTACGCGCTTTGGTGAGGGATTTCACGGCTTGTTTTTGCATTTCTAAATAGTTGTCAATTTCTTGATTTGTTGAAAATGTGATCAAATGCTATTGTATGAGTTATCTATGCTAATATACCATCTATATGAATGCTAGAGAACACATTTGAGCCGTTGTTTCGCTTTTTAAACGGTTAGAATCGTTAATTTGAAATTTTGGGTGAATAGTGACGTTTTTCTAGGGTTTCGCGTAATTGCTCGAATTAGCTTGATTCAATGCTTCTATTAGATGCCTTAGGTGCTAGTGAAGGTAACCTAATAGCCCCGTGCACTTGCATTGTCCTTAAATCGCCTAAAATGGAAAATAGCCGACTTTAATTTGGGGCTTTCGGGGTTAATGCGAATCTGGGTGGATTCGGGCTTCAATTCTAGTATCCTTAGGCTACCTAGGTGCTATATAAGCCTTGATATCCCTTGTTTGAAGCCCGGAAAATGTATGTGTAGTTTAAAGCCATAAGAGGGAATTTGGGGCTTTCGGGGTAATCGCGAGCATTTGAATGAGTTAGAGGGTCGAGAGGTTACCTTGAGGGTTAGTTAGAAGGTTGGGAGAGTTTCCTTTGAAAATGGAATCGTTAACCTTGGTTTGGAAGAGAAATAGTTTGAAAAACAAAGGGGTTTAGGTGAAATTTCGGTTGACTCACACTTCTAAACCCATGGCATGACTCCTTAAGTGTTTTATATGTGGTTTCAAGTTGATTTGGAGTTTTTGGTATAATACTATGCTTAGCTTGTATATGTTCCTTTGTAAACTGCTTATTAGCCTCTATAATTGCTTCTATCCTAATTGCATCGAGGTCAACCTACTTTGTTGATCCTCCTATGTGTTAATGCTTATATTATCGCTATTAACTTGCCATTGTTAAGTGCATTGCATAGGGGTTGCGCAACCATAGTGTAAGGGGCAGATGTGTTGAATATCGGCTGGGCGGCAGAGGGCTTGCCGGTGGATATTCAAACTCCGTGCCCTAGTCCCTCATTCGCCTGGTCCGGAGATTGCCAGGGAATGTTGGGTCGTAGGATTTTCGGGGTACATCCGGAGTACACCCACTGGAGTGTTTGGGGATTATGCCGGCTTATCGTGATCGTGCTCGTGGTTCGTGGATCGTGATTGAAGACCAGTGAAGATTGGTGTATAGGGGATTGTGTGAAATGTATCCTTTTAAATGTGTGGTTACTTAAGTTATCATTGTTTCTTAAATTGTCTAAGTGATATTGTTGTATAACTGTATTATCTGTTGCATTGCACGCCCCGGGACTATATCCCTCACTGGGCAATAGTGGTTGCTCATACCTCGATATTTGTTTCAGGAGACGCTGAGGGTGATCCCCAGCTTGTTGAGTTAGTTGAGGAAGAAGAAGTTCAGATTGAGCCTTTACCTTAGTTGCTGTGCCTGATAGCTTGAGGTGGTTAATGAATTTGCTGCTATGTGGAAGATTTATCTGATTATCTTATGTACTATTTTGTAGCCTACGGGCTATGTATATGCTTGTTGTATAAGTTGAAGACTAGTTGGTTGTGGTGTAGCTTTGAAAGTCTATGTACTGTAATAACTTATGATCTACTTCTATTCGCTTTGCTTGCTTGGGAGTGAATGGCTTAAAGTAGATATGTTTGATCTTTCAATTATGTTTAATTGATTTCCTAGAATGTCATGATTATAAAACTATGTTGATAATAAGTTCTCGCATGCTTGTGTGTTTTGGCACTATTCTGTACTCTAAGGCTCGGATGACCTTAGAATTTTGTTGTTTAATTAAGAAAAGCTTGTATTGTATTGTTGGGACTTTGTTTGAGTGATTACAAGTTTTTAGAATGTCCACGGTACAGGGGAGACTCTGTCTGTGTGTCGGGTCCGGACTTAACTTTTAGCTTGTGGGTTGGGTCGGGACGTGACATTTAAGTGGTATCAGAGCTATAGATTGCATGAAGCCGGGTTAAATTTCTCAGTCTGTGGGTAGAGATTTGTTATGTGACTTTGTGAATACATGAGTCTTTGATTTTGATTTGCCTAAGTGAAATTTGAATAAGGAATGAACATGCTAGCATGGAAATAGAATATCAAGAGTCTAGAATGTCAAGTATGATCTAGTGATTTATGTTTACTTCAAGAATGTGGAATATTTATCTGAACTTCTATGTACTTGACTTTATGTGAATCTAATTGGACTTTTCTTTATGTGTTTACTTATAAATTGCATATATACATATATATACATGTCATAACACTTTGCATTCTAGCTATTCGAGATGGGGCCCCGCCGTCGTGCTGATAATCCGAATGTTGGTGGAGAACCCGAGGGGGTTCATGGGCAAGAAGCTGAGGTGGCCGAAAATGCACCGCAGGTTCAAGAATCGAGCACTGCACAGATCTTGGCCACGATGGCCACTGCTATGAACACTATCACCCAGTTTGTTACACAACAGGGTCAGCCAGGGGTCGTTGGAGGTAATCAGGCTGCGAGAGCCGGAGGTAGTGGTCCTACCGAAGGAAATCTGTATGATCGGTTTATACATCATGGGGCCTATACTTTCTTTGGGGAGCCGGACGATATGAAAGCTGAGATGTGGCTAAGGAAGTTTGAGAGAGTGGCAGCAATACTCGAGTGCCATGATGACAGGAAGATTACTTATGCTACTTTCCTTCTCGAGGGTGATGCTGAAGATTGGTGGAATACCATCAGTGAGAAATGGGGAGCTGAGGGAGTTCATCATTCGTGGGCCGACTTTGTCCGAGAATTTCGAGACAAGTATATATCGGTAGTTGCCCGCGAGAGGCGACAAACAGAGTTCATAAACTTGAAGCAGGGAAGTATGACGGTAGATCAATACGAGGCTACTTTTACCCGGCTTTCCCGTTATGCACCAGCTTTGATTCAGCCGGAAGACATGAAGATCCAGAGGTTCATCCTGGGTTTGAGGAGGGATATTATGCTGAACTTGTCTTCAAATGATTTTCCCAACTATGCTGCAGTAGTCCGAGCCGCCTCGAGGTATGAGAAACGGAAGGCCGATGTGTTAGCCGAGACCAGTCAATCGAGTAAACGGTTTCAGTCTCAGAGTCAAGGGTACCAGGGGCAGGCTGTATCAGTTGGGCAGAGTTCACAGCCGAGGCAGACTCAGAGTTATACAGGGCCTACTCAGACTCAGACACGACCAGTTCAGAGTCAGACTCAGAGTCAGTTCCGTCCAGCAGTTTCCCGTTTGCAGCAGGGTAGTTCAGCTACCTCTACTTACAGAGCTCCTTCGGGAGGCACTGTTGCAAGACGTCACCAGCAGTGCAGCTTCTGTCAGCGCCAGGGCCACACTGAGGACGTTTGTTGGAAGAAACATAACAAGTGTACAGGTTGCGGCAGTGATCAGCACAGGGTTAAAGACTGTCAGAAACTTAAGAACCCTAGGGGTCAGACAGCAGCTCAGAACTCTCAGACCAGGGCACCAGCTACAGCACCACCACCACGAGGTCAGGCCCGTGTATTTGCTTTGGATGCTGAGGAGCTTCCGGATACTACCGCTGTGGTAGAAGGTATTTTTCTTCTTAATGATCAATCAGTTAAGGTTTTAATTGATTCCGGGGCTTCGCATTCTTTTATTACTCCTACTTGTGTACAAATTGCTAAATTGAAACATGATAAACTGTTGCATGAGATTGTGGTTTATACTCCTATGGGTCCGAAGTTTGTTACTAGATCTGTTTGCAAAGCATGTAGTATATTTATTGAAGGTCGTGTTTTTCCTACTGATTTGATTATCCTACCCTTCAATGACTTTGAAATTATATTGGGGATGGACTGGTTAAGTAAATATTATGCCCAGCTTGATTGTAAAAAGAAGATTGTGTATCTAGAAATGCCTGACCAGCCTATACTTAAAATAGTTGGTAGTAGAAAATCTACGGGAACTCCTATTATTTCTTCTATTAGGGCATCTAAATTATTGAGCAAGGGTTGTGAGGCTTATCTTGCATATTTGATTAATCAACCTAGGGATCAATTGAAATTGAATGATGTACCTATTGTGAGAGAGTTTCCGAGGGTCTTTCCTGAGGAATTACCTGGGTTACCGCCTGATAGAGAGATAGAGTTCATGATTGATTTATTGCCGGGGACTTCACCTATCTCTAGGACTCCGTACAGAATGGCTCCACCTGAGTTGCAGGAATTGAAAGTTCAATTGCAGGGCTTGCTTGAGAAGGGATTCATTCAGCCGAGTTCTTCGCCGTGGGGTGCGCCAGTCCTATTTGTTAAAAAGAAAGACGGATCTCTTCGCCTGTGCATTGATTATCGGGGTCTTAATCAGGTAACCATCAAAAATAAATATCCTTTGCCTTTAATCGAAGAGTTATTTGATCAGTTGCAAGGCGCCAGGGTATTCTCTAAATTTGATCTGAGGCAGGGCTATTATCAGCTGAGGATTAAGAAAGATGATGTTCCCAAAACTGCTTTCAGAACTCGATATGGCCATTATGAGTTTGTTGTCTTGCCGTTTGGTCTTACTAATGCTCCCGCCGCATTCATGGACTTGATGCAGAGGGTATTCCGTCCTTATCTGGACCAATTTGTGGTCATATTCATCGATGATATTCTTGTCTATTCTAAATCTGAGGCGGAACATGAACAGCATCTCAGAATTGTGTTGCAGACTCTTCAGGAGCATCAGTTATTTGCAAAGTTTAGCAAATGTGAATTCTGGCTTAAGCAAGTTGCTTTTCTTGGCCATATTATCTCGCAGGATGGTATTTCTGTTGATCCAGCGAAGATTGAAGTGGTGTTATCTTGGAAACGACCTGAAACTGTTACAGAAATTCGTAGCTTCCTTGGTTTAGCTGGGTATTATCGGAGGTTTGTCAAGGATTTCTCTAAGATTGCAGGGCCTTTAACTCAACTTACTCAGAAGAAAACAGTTTTTGACTGGAGTGATAAATGCGAGGCCAGCTTCCAGGAATTGAAGAAGAGATTGACTACAGCTCCTATTCTTGCTTTACCTGAGGGTTATGATAATCTGGTGATCTATAGTGATGCTTCGAAGGAAGGTCTGGGTTGTGTATTGATGCAGAATGGCAGGGTTATTGCTTATGCTTCTAGGAAACTGAAGCCTTATGAACTCAACTATCCGACTCATGATCTTGAGCTTGCAGCTATCATTCTTGCATTAAAGAAATGGCGTCATTATCTCTGGGGCAACAAGTTTGAAATCTTTACAGATCATAAGAGCTTGAAATATCTGTTTTCACAGAAAGAGTTGAACATGAGGCAGAGGCGTTGGCTGGAATTGCTTGAGGACTATAACTGCACCATTAACTATCTTCCAGGTAAGGCCAATATTGTTGCTGATGCTTTGAGCCGAAAGGCTACTGTTGCCAGTTTGATTATCAAGAATTGGGAATTCATGGAAGAATTATGCTTATGGAAGCCTAGTACTTCAAATTCTGGTATTCAATTCGCAAGTTTGCAGATTCAATCTCTGTTATTATCCAGGATTCGGGAAGCTCAACAGGCTGATCTTCAATTATTGAAAGTCTTAGAGAATTCTAAAGGGGGAGAGTCGGATTTCAAACTGCACGACGATGGTATTCTCAAATTCAAAGGTAGAATCTGTATTCCGAATGATCCAACTCTGAAGAAGGATATTCTTGCTGAGGCACACAGTTCCAGATACACTATCCATCCAGGCAGTACTAAAATGTATAAAGATTTGAAGCAGAATTTATGGTGGAATAATATGAAGAGAGAAATTGCTGACTATGTTGCCCGATGTCTTACTTGTCAGAAAGTTAAAGCAGAACATCAGAGACCTGCAGGGTTGTTGCAGCCTTTGGCTATTCCTGTTTGGAAATGGGATCATATTACTATAGATTTCGTATCAGATTTACCGAGGTCTTCGAAGGGTAATGACTCAGTTTGGGTTATTGTGGATAGACTGACCAAGACTTCTCACTTTATTGCTTAAAAGAAGTCTGATTCTCTTGATAAACTGGTAGAGTTGTATATTGAGAATGTTGTCCGACTTCATGGAATTCCAAAGAGTATTGTGTCAGATAGAGATCCCAGATTCACATCGCAGTTCTGGCAGAAGATTCAGAAAGCTTTGGGCACGACTTTGAATTTCAGTACAGCTTATCATCCCCAGACAGATGGTCAATCCGAGAGAACTATCTTAATCCTTGAGGATATGTTACGGGCTTGCATTCTGGACTTCGGTAAGAGTTGGGAGAAGTATTTGCCACTAGCAGAGTTCGCCTACAACAATAGTTATCAAGCTACTATTGGTATGGCACCTTATGAGGCACTTTATGGGCGTAAATGCCGGTCTCCTCTCTACTGGGATGATGTTGGTGAAATGAAGACTATCGACCCTACTCTCTTACCTGAAATGAACAAAATGATTGATCATGTGCAGCTTATCAGAAAAAGAATGCTTACAGCACAGAGCCGGCAAAAGAGTTATGCAGATAGACGCCGTCGTGATCTAAAATTTGCTGTGGGGGATCGAGTATTTCTGAAAATTTCTCCTCGCAAGGGTTTGATTCGGCATGGTAAAGGAGGTAAACTCAGTCCTCGATATGTGGGACCATTTGAGATAACTGAAACTGTTGGTGATTTGGCTTACCGTCTAGCTTTACCTCCCAGTCTGGGCAGAATTCATGATGTATTCCATGTTTCTATGCTTCGGAAGTATCAGCCAGATCCCTCTCACATACTTGAGCCGGAACCGCTAGAGATCAGTGAAACTTTGACCTACACAGAGAAACCTCTTCGAATTGTTGATCAGAAAGTTCAGGAGCTGAGGACTAAAAGCATTCCGATGGTTAAAGTTCTATGGGATCATCACGGAGTAGAGGATGCGACGTGGGAAAGAGAGGATCAGATGCGGGAACGGTATCCAGAGTTATTCACCGAATCATGTAAGAATTGCGTGGACGCAATTAGTTTAAGGGGGAGAGGATGTGACGCCCGAGATTTAGCCATGCATTTAATTACTGTTGCATCCCTTGTTTGCGCATTTACTTTTGTGCTTTGCTAACTGACTTTTGTGGCTACTATTCACTCCATTTTTAAACTGCATTTTATTACTCGATTAACATTTTTATTAAATCATATTAATTATTAAGGTAGTGAGAAAAATGTGCAATTGAGCTAGGGGCGATAGGAGAGCTCGTTTAGAAAATGATTTTTGTAGTTGAGTGAATAGTGTTACGTAACTAACTTAGAGATTTAATTAGCTAGCACACATGTTTCACCTTAGGCTCGTTTTTAAGCTTACTACGCGCATTTTAAAAGCCACCTAAACGCCCAAACTAGACCACACCTTTTATAAAGCCAAAACAACTCACACTTTAGCTCATATAGCACACAACAACAAAAAATAGAAGCTGATTTGCACTGTAGCAGGGCCGAAACACTGCAGCAGCTTTGGGAGAGATTTTTCTTCTTCAACTCTTCAATCCAAGCCTCTCCAAGCCTTGAGCAACTAGTGTAGGGTGTGTGCAAGGTTCCTAGGTGCTCCTACGCGCTTTGGTGAGGGATTTCATGGCTTATTTTTGCATTTCTAAATAGTTATCAATTTCTTGATTTGTTGAAAATGTGATCAAATGCTATTGTATGAGTTATCTATGCTAATATACCATTTATATGAATGCTAGAGAACACATTTGAGCCGTTGTTTCGCTTTTTAAACGGTTAGAATCGTTAATTTGAAATTTTGGGTGAATAGTGACGTTTTTCTAGGGTTTCGCGTAATTGCTCGAATTAGCTTGATTCAATGCTTCTATTAGATGCCTTAGGTGCTAGTGAAGGTAACCTAATAGCCCCGTGCACTTGCATTGTCCTTAAATCGCCTAAAATGGAAAATAGCCGACTTTAATTTGGGGCTTTCGGGGTTAATGCGAATCTGGGTGGATTCAGGCTTCAATTCTAGTATCCTTAGGCTACCTAGGTGCTATAGAAGCCTTGATATCCCTTGTTTGAAGCCCGGACAATGTATGTGTAGTTTAAAGCCATAAGAGGGAATTTGGGACTTTCGGGGTAATCGTGGGCATTTGAATGAGTTAGAAGGTCGAGAGGTTACCTTGAGGGTTAGTTAGAAGGTTGGGAGAGTTTCCTTTGAAAATAGAATCGTTAACCTTGGTTTGGAAGAGAAATAGTTTGAAAAACAAAGGGGTTTAGGTGAAATTTCGGTTGACTCACACTTCTAAACCCATGGCATGACTCCTTAAGTGTTTTATATGTGGTTTCAAGTTGATTTGGAGTTTTTGGTATAATACTATGCTTAGCTTGTATATGTTCCTTTGTAAACTGCTTATTAGCCTCTATAATTGCTTCTATCCTAATTGCATCGAGGTCAACCTACTTTGTTGATCCTCCTATGTGTTAATGCTTATATTATCGCTATTAACTTGCCATTGTTAAGTGCATTGCATAGTGGTTGCGCAACCATAGTGTCAGGGGCGGATGTGTTGAATATCGGCTGGGCGGCAGAGGGCTTGCCGGTGGATATTCAAACTCCGTGCCCTAGTCCCTCATTCGCCTGGTCCGGAGATTGCCAGGGAATGTTGGGTCGTAGGATTTTCGGGGTACATCCGGAGTACACCCACTGGAGTGTTTGGGGATTATGCCGGCTTATCGTGATCGTGCTCGTGGTTCGTGGATCGTGATTGAAGACCAGTGAAGATTGGTGTATAGGGGATTGTGTGAAATGTATCCTTTTAAATGTGTGGTTACTTAAGTTATCATTGTTTCTTAAATTGTCTAAGTGATATTGTTGTATAACTGTATTATCTGTTGCATTGCACGCCCCGGGACTATATCCCTCACTGGGCAACAGTGGTTGCTCATACCTCGATATCTGTTTCAGGAGACGCTGAGGGTGATCCCCAGCTTGTTGAGTTAGTTGAGGAAGAAGAAGTTCAGATTGAGCCTTTACCTTAGTTGCTGTGCCTGATAGCTTGAGGTGGTTAATGAATTTGCTGCTATGTGGAAGATTCATCTGATTATCTTATGTACTATTTTGTAGCCTACGGGCTATGTATATGCTTGTTGTATAAGTTGAAGACTAGTTGGTTGTGGTGTAGCTTTGAAAGTCTATGTACTGTAATAACTTATGATCTACTTCTATTCGCTTTGCTTGCTTGGGAGTGAATGGCTTAAAGTAGATATGTTTGATCTTTCAATTATGTTTAATTGATTTCCTAGAATGTCATGATTATAAAACTATGTTGATAATAAGTTCTCGCATGCTTGTGTGTTTTGGCACTATTGTGTACTATAAGGCTCGGATGGCCTTAGAACTTTGTTGTTTAATTAAGAAAAGCTTGTATTGCATTGTTGGGACTTTGTTTGAGTGATTACAGGTTTTTAGAATGTCCATGGTACAGGGGAGACTCTGTCCGTGTGTCGGGTTCGGACTTAACCTTTAGCTTGTGGGTTAGGTCGGGGCGTGACAGGCCGACTCCAAAGACAGTCACTGAAGTCAGAAGCTTTCATGGCTTAGCTACATTTTACAGGAGGTTCATCAAGAATTTTAGTAGTATTGTTGGTCCTATCACTGATTGCTTAAAGAAAGGGAAATTCCAGTGGAGCGAGGCTGCTGACAAAAGTTTTGCACAAATCAAAGAAAAGTTGACAATTGCACCTGTCTTGGTGTTGCCGAATTTCGATAAAGTTTTTGAAGTTGAATGTGATGCAAGTAGAATTGACATTGGGGCAGTATTATCTCAAGAAGGCAGACCTGTTGCATTCTATAACGAAAAGCTTAGCGAGGCACGTCAAAAGTGGTCAACCTATGAGCAGGAGTTATATGCTGTGCTTCAAGCTTTACAACATCGGGAGTATTACTTAATTCCACATGAATTTGTAATATATTCTGATCATGAAGCCTTGAAGCATTGCAAGAGTCAAAAACATTTGAACAAGATGCATGCAAGGTGAGCTTCATATATGGAGCAATTTCCTTATGTTATTAAACATAAATCAGAAGCTTCCAACCGTGTTGCCGATGCCTTGAGTAGAAGGGCAACTTTGCTGGTTACTTTAAGTGGCGAAGTTGTAGGGTTTGAATGTCTGAAGGATTTCTACCCAGAGGATGAAGATTTTAATGAAGTTTGGCATAAACACTTGTCAAAGCAACCAACTGGAGACTTCCACGTTTATGATGATTACCTATTCAAAGGTAATAGACTTTGCATCCCGATGACATCCTTAAGGGAGAAAATCATTCGAGACTTGCATGGAGGATGACTCGGTGGACATCTTGGACGAGATAAGACTATTGCAAGTATGGATGAAAGGTATTTCTGGCCACAAATCAAAAAAGATGTGGGCAAGTTCGTGAGACAATGTCCAATTTGTCAAACTGCAAAGGGCCAAACACAAAACACGGGACTCTATATGCCGTTGCCCATACCAGAAGATATTTGGGAAGATTTGTCTATGGATTTCGTCTTGGGATTGCCAAGAACCCAAAGAGGAGTAGACTCTGTATTTATGATTGTGGATAGATTTCAAAGATGACGCATTTCATCCCTTGCAGGAAGACTTCAGATGCAGTGTACATTGCAAGACTATTCTTCCAAGAGATTGTGTGACTCCATGGAGCCCCAAAATCCATCACTTCTGATGGAGATTCTAAATTTCTATCTCACCTCTGGCTCACATTATGGAAGCGCTTCGATGCAAGTTTGAGGCTCAGCAGCACAGCTCATCCTTAAACTAATGGTCAAACCGAGGCAACCAACAAAACCTTGGAAACTTTGATTCGTTATATTTGCCAAGATAAGCCGAGACAATGAGATTTTTCACTTGCACAAGCTGAGTTTGCCTATAATAGTACAATCCACAGCTCAACTAGAGTATCACCATTTTTCATTGTCTACAAGAAGGTACCAAAGCATGCTCTAGATTTGGTTAAACTGCCGAAATTCTTTGATAAGAGCATTGCAGCAAATAAAATGGCAGAACAAGTGCAGTCTATTCAAGAAGAGGTGAAACAAAAATTGGAAGCCTCAAATGCCAAATACAAGGCTGCAGCTGATAAGCATAAGAGAGTGAAGGTATTTAAAAAAAGGGATATGGTCATGGTCTACTTGAGGAAAGAAATAATTTCAGTGGGTACCTACAACAAGCTGAATCCGAAGAAGTATGGTCCCTACCAAATTTTAAAGAAGATCAATGACAATGCTTATGTGGTTGATCTTCCGGATAATTGGGAAATTTCATCAACCTTCAATGTTGCTGATTTATATGATTACTATCCACAGGAAGGTTCTTTATATCCGAAAATTAACTCAAGGGCGAGTTTTTCTCAAGTGGAGGAGATTGATGCGGAACATGATTCAAAGGAGTTGATGAAAAAGATTGACAAAATCAAACCCAAGAAGAAGAACAAATAAACCTTCATATTTTTCTTATGTTATGAATAGTATTGTTTTGTTATGAATATTACAATTTAGTTTGTTTTATCCCACATAGAAAGTTTAGCAAGTTTAAGGCCTAAGAGCTCCTATAAATAGATAGCTTTCCAAGCTCATTAAACACACCTCAATCAATACAAAGCTAGTATTGTATACTTCCTCTCTAACATTCTAGAGTTGTAATATTTAAAGTTTTCCTTGTATCAATGACGTTTTGTTAGAATGAATCTAGTGTTTCGCTTCCGTTCTGCGTCATAGGCCTAGTAGCCATTACAAGAGCAACTGCACTTTGAACACCCTATTTTTCCTCCCACATGAGTAATCCTTTTTTAATGTACATAGGAAACAGGGCGAGTACATTAGGATAGTATATAACTATTGTCTTGAGTGTCACTGCCCTAGATTCCAGGGAGTGATGTTCTGAAGCTAAAAGTCACCAAGTTGCCACCCCACTCTAGTATTTTCTTTTAAGATATAATAAATTGCAACTTTTGTTTTTTATTTAATGCCAAGAACAACGTGAGAAGTTTTTCGAGTTTATATAAAAAAATAATGTATTTTGGGCTAATTATATTCAATTAATGAAGCATAATCGAAATTAGTTAAATACAAGATTTACTAAAATTAACCTCAAAAAACCCTCAAAGAGTAGTGATAACAAGTAAAGATAAGATTCACCACAACATGAGTTTGAAATTTAATGGTTGTCTTAAGGGAAAATTAATTTGTATCTTCAATTTTTGAAAACTTATAAAGTTCCTCTATCAAACCTTGATCAATGAACCTACAAATTCCTTCAAATTGAATCTGATTAAATCCAGGTATAGTAGACATATTCCCTCATTTCCATCCACGAGCATTTTGAATTTCCCATTTATCAAAAAATCTCATTAGTGGTTCATTCTTCATCGAATTATATAAATGATGTAACAATGATGAAATTTCTATTTTGTTTACTGAATCACATGAAATTTTACCCAACTTCATATCTAAAATGGAATGTATGAAATACGTATGAATGGAGGAATAAATATAATTTTCTATTTAAATTAATTGGAATTTACAACATATATAAATAGAACATATACAAACGGAATTGATAAAATATTCCTAGAAACATAATTCTCCACTTAGACTAGACTTATTAAGTTTTAGAATTTTGTATAGAATATCAAAACGGATTTCATTTCTACCATTATTATGATATTACATATTTCAATCTACTTGAATACCAGAAAAATAAATGGATTCGACATTTGATCTTTTCGAATCAGGATCAACTAGGACAGAAATAAAGCATCGGGTCGAACTCTTCTTTGGTGTCAAGGTAACAACTATGAATAGTCATCAACTTCCGAGAAAGGGTAGAAGAATGGGACATATAATGCATTACAGACGTATGATCATTACGCTTCAACCGGATTATTCTATTCCACCTCTTAGAAAGAAAAGAACTTAAATTAAAATACTTAATAAAATGCCGATACATTTATACGAAACTTCTACCCCGAGCAAATGCAATGAAACTATAGATAGTCAAGTGAAATTCAATCCAGGAAATAATTTAATCTATGGGCAGTATCATTGTGCTAAAGGTCAATTAGACAATGTGGTTTTTTTTTTCGATTTGTTAGTTCAATGGTTTGATAATTTCTTTTTTTTTTTTTTTTTATTCTGATTGTATCTACATACTTTTTTATTATTTTATTCAAGTTTCTAACTCAACGGTACTCAGTTTTTAAGTGCGGATAAAATCTATTACACTATGAGAATTTTAGTCAAAGGGTACTCTAAGGTCAAAATAATATATGCAGAGAGTTAATTGTCGGATTCAATTCTAACATAGTACTTGTCTAATCATTGTTGGGTTGATCGTTCGACAATATTTATCAAGGTTATACAAAAAAAAAAAAAAAGTCAAACAAATTATTTTCATAATTAATCCAAATATGAGACAAAAACAAGTCTTTTCACGTTCCAAGCGTTTTAGTCATAATAAATTGCACAATTTAAAAAAAAAAAAAATAAATAAATAAATAAATAAATTGCACAATTTTCTATGTAACTAGAACTTATCTTAAAAATAGGATATTTTCTTTCTTCACTATACTGACAGCTGACCATATCTTGTTGCTTCTAACCATGCAAATGCAAATATTTTAGTTTCTATTGCTTTGGTGGATCTGAACTTCATCTTCTCTCGCTGCCAAGCCTAAAAAATCCATGGTTTTAAGATTTCATTTTCTGCAGACTTGCTTTTCTCATTGATCTTGGCTAGCTTATTGTCACACTGCTCTCTACAAATTTAGTCACATTTCTTATGCAAATTTATTGTTAATTTTTGCCTTTCAAGATTAAGTTTGTTATTTATTAGAATTTGACTGTCCCGTGTCAAATTCATATAGTCTACCCGATTTAGCGGGATAATTTCTCATTGATGCTTGGCTAGCTGTTTGCCATACTGCTCTCTGAAAAGTTAGTACATTTCTCATGCAAATTCATTGTTATTTTTGCCTTTCAAGATTGAATTTGTTATTTACTAGCATTTGACTATCGATATCGTTAAATTCATATAGTCGACCTAATTTAGCGGGATAAAACTTAGTTTGATTTCAATTGGTTAGCATTTGACTGAATTTTGTTATTTGAGTAAATCTTGAACAAATTCACTGCAGGAGAACTATATATACTTCAAGTATGTTAACTTATGCCGTGTTTTATCTTTCAACTGATATAACAAAAATGGTAGTCCTGATATGAACACTCAAAAAGGTGAAGTTAATGTTCTCCCTATTGTGTGATATGCATAACTTACTCGCCTGTTCAAACTCTTCTGTACATCCCATCTAAATCCCTTTTTCCAATAAATTCGGGGACAGAGACCTGGCCGCTGCTTTAATTAAATAGCTAAGATTAGGTCTAAGACTATCTCTTCTTTTCCACACTAGTTATCATTTTGTGCTTAATAAAGAAAGATCTTCAAACTTGATTTGTGTAAGCTATTCTAGTGTTGATTTTTCCTTTAGGACCACTTCAGCTTACACCTCGAGAATCGAAACTGTTGTTAGACAATTTCATTCTGGTTGTGTTAAAAATGTATTGAGTGTTGTCGCAGGGAAGAGATTATTGTTTGTAGAAGGTAAACATGAAGCAAATTTAGAAATGCCAGATCTGTTGTGAACTCAGAATTTTTTATCTGATCTGTCATTAACACGGATTGAGATCCATACCGCGCTTGAGGTTATTTTAGATTGATCGAATAATCATCAAAATTGGTGAACAGATCTTTATCAATGTTTGTGTGAAAGAGAAGAGAAAGACATGTCTTTCTTTGCAGCATAAGACGTAGGGGTTGTAGTTATTTTTAGAGTTTGAGAAGAGGGAGAAATGAGATCAATCGAGGATAAGGGGTGTTTGAACTATGGACCAACACATGAAGTATCAAGTAGCAGTGGTATAAGTTTTGAGTTTCAGAAGGCTAATGGAGCGAACCACACTCCTCATCATCGAACAGCGCTAGGAAAATCAACTCCATCTAAATGGGATGATGCACAGAAGTGGTTGGTCGATCTGTCGAGGGGAGGAGAGAAGAATCAATCGAAGACTACACCCCGTAATTCGAATGCTGATGACCGGAGATTGATAGCTCCAGCCCCGCAGAAGGAAGGCTACTCAAGTGGTGAGAATGAAGAAGGTATGATCCAGTATCAAGTGGAAACGAAGAAGGTAGATTGTGAGGAGTCGATCTGGAGAATGAATAAGCCTTCGACTAATTCTACTCCAATATGTCTGAGGGACATGGGGACAGAAATGACGCCAATTGCAAGTCAAGAGCCCTCGAGATCAGCCACACCTATCAGAGCCACCACTCCTGCAGCCACAAGTCCAATATCTTCTGAAGCCTCTACTCCTGTAAGTTGTCGAAACGGAGTTGAGGTGCTGGAGAATGGGCAAACATGTACAACTTCTATTGAGAACAGAGGAGAGGCCAGTAGGGGCAATGTACCAACCAGACTATTCGCTCGAGATGCCGAAGACTCAAATACTAACAATGTTGCTCAAAACAAGAGTACTGAACAAGCCAAGAATCTTAATCTTCTACAAACCCGAGCAACAGCTTGGGATGAGGCAGAGCGTACCAAGTACTCGGCAAGGTAACATCTTGTCATTAAGAATTAGAAGTGTATACCAAGGCAACTTTTCATGAAGTTTCATACCCAATAATTTAGCTCTTACAATTAGTATTACAGATTTCACCATGAGCTTGTGTTCCATATATACAGAATGCACAACGACACGTGTGCTTATGTCCACAGGTATAAGCGTGAAGAGGTGAAGATACAAGCCTGGGAAAATCATGAGAAAAGGAAAGCTGAAATGGAGTTGCGAAGAATGGAGGTACCACAATCTGACTAGCTTAAATGAAAATGCGTACTTATTTTCCCACCCCCAAAGTCAGCGAGAAATAGCACACCATGAAATCTGCTTTCTTTGAACTTTGTTTCTTCAATGTGTTCGGCAAAACCAAAAGGAAACCGCAAAGAATATTTAGACAAATATATGAAGAAAAAAAAAAGGGAAAATTGAAGAAACAAAAAGTCCTCCTGTTCTACCTTATGAAGCGATAAGAGATATAAATTCAGTTTTCATGCACTTGACATTTACGATATGAGTCACATTTGTAGGAAGAAATGTTAAAATCAATTTCAAACAAACATAGATAGTGCTTAAAAATTGAAGCCATGAGAAGATTTCAGCTTCTTTTTATGCTCTCCTCTTTCTTTCCTCGCTCCCTCAAACCTTTCTACATTCATTTTGCAGAAAAGCTAGCTCTAACAAATGATTGATGCCTAAGTGTTTCAAATATATACAGGAATCTTCTTGTTCTAGACATATATCAATCACATTTATCAAGACTTGAGAAAGTGGTTGGATTCCAAATCCAAATAGCAAGACTTCCCAAGCCAATATCATCCTTCTGCATAGTTAAACATTCATTTGCTGCTATATGTTTGTGCTTCATGCATGTAGGTGAAGGCTGAAAGACTGAAATCTCGAGCACAAGAGAAATACACAAACAAACTTGCAGCAGCTAGAAGGGTGGCAGAGGAGAAGCGTGCAAATGCTGAGGCCAAACTGAATGAAAAGGCTGTCAAGACTTTGGAAAGAGCAGACTACATAAGGAGGACAGACCGTCTTCCCTCTTCCTTCTCCTTTAAATTTCCTTCCTTCAGGTGGTAGAATCCTGCCCTTTTTCGATGTGTAATATTCGTTCAAAATATTCTGATATCATTCTTTGTCCTCTCTTTATCTCCCTCAAAATTTTTACGGAAAGATATAATTGGATATACTTGTTTAAGTTACTTGGCAAAAGGCGGTGCTGATGTTATAGTCTATCAACTTTTCTTGCAGTTCTTGCTCAAAATAATATGAGAGGTTGAGAGCACAAGCTGTGATTCTCAAATGCGACAGTGCATCTGGTAATACATCAATCTTGCACAGCAGCTGGTAATACGACGCATAGGGAAGATCAACATTCAACAATGACATGATTAATGCAGTAACGAGGTGTTCTCGAATCATAATCGGCCATTGCCTCCAACATGGATTTACAACCTATGCCCCATTCAAGGCTAAGCAACAAGAACTTTCAGCTTCATTCTCAGCAGTCATTTTCTGTTTCTGTTCCTGTTCATAATGGTGTAGCTGTTCTTTCTGTTGCTTTTTGCATTTTGGAACTTCAGATTACCACATTTTACAGGCTTTTAGCTAGATCAAATGAGGCAGGCCTTGATCTTTGAACATGAAAGTCTTCAATTGTTGGCTAAGATGAGTGTAGAATTGTATTTGTATCATTTGCAAATAAGGCCTTCTATTCATCTTAATTTCTTAAAGCTCATACATGTATTTTTCTTTTTCTTTATTGGGGGCTACTGGCCAAAAATTAGAGCACGGGGAGGGAAAGAGGAATACCATTGGCCAAACATTAGAGCATGGAGAAGGGGAATACCATTAGTGCCAAAGGCCCAAGCATGGAGAAACTAGACAAATTAGCTCTAACAAGTAAACAAGCTAGTAGAATTTAACTCGCAAAGGACTCTTTGTTGTCACAATTACAAGCTGAGGATTTTCACAGTCAATACTTTACTTAAGAATGCGTCCAATACCTAAGTGTATCTCTATTGGTGGGAACTATTTATAAAAATATATTATTTTTGGTTATTTTAGAAACCCGAGTCTTTAAATTCAGAGTCAAAATAGATGGGGTTTACCACTTTTATTAACTTTTTGACCAAAATAGAGACCCAATCACTTTTTGGATCTCTAAATTTAGAGCAAAAAAAGTAAATTATGTCTCTATTTTGGTTAAAATCTCTAAAATTGTGTGGGCCTCATGCATTTTGGTTCTAAATTTAGAGACCCAATCTCTAAAAATTACTAAAAATTATAAGTTTTTGTGAATAGTATCTCCCATTGGAGATACCCTAACATAAGAGTTTAAATGACTGTACTTAATGACGGGTATACTCCACGTATTTGGATCCCTGAATAATATAATAACATTATTCTTAAAATCAATAATGATGAAGTGATAAGGTAATTATTTGACTTTCACACTCGAGGGTTTAGATCATTACATCTTAACCAATTCATAATGTAATAATATTATTAGGGGATCTAAATCTACGAGGGAGCTGAACTCGTGCGATGCATGGGTGAAATGTGAATACACTAAAAATAACCATACTATCAAAAGACTATAATATGTACCTACTCTAAATACTATACCATTACATTAAAAATAAATAAAAAATAAGCGCATATTTTCTAAAACATGTAATAGTAAGCACCTTTTTACAAAGATCAAGCCTTTAAAAAGACACATGTATCTTATTCTTTTAAATTGTTGTCTTTATAAAATTTATGTCATACTGTCCTAATTTGACTTTATTATTACTCCTTGTACAAGTTATATGCTTTTAAAACTATTCTCTACCATCAGAGGTTTAAAGGATCCAATATCCTTCATTACACAAAGAGTATTTAACTTTGAATAACATGAAAAGGACTATATTGCATATTAAAACTATAATCATTCATCATATTGAAAAAGAATCTCCCAATTCCTGTTAGTGCAGACATCTCTAAAGTTACAATTAATAATATGAAAAACATTTGTTGAATATATAAGGAACAATAATTTCATTATGAGAGGTTTAAAATTGCCATTATTAGTATTCATGATTGTATAGTTATCATTTCCCATAGAGCCACTCGTTACAGAATTCCTCTTTATGCACTTCTTACTAACATGATATCCTAATCTTAATTGGTCAAATTCATCCATATTGTTGCAATGAAACCTGTTAAAAGAATAACAATAATAAGGATACTAAATAAAAATGCATTAAAGGAAAGTAAAAGTTTTGTTAAATGAACCAATTGGAAAGGCAGTGATAGCTTTACAATGACATTTATGAATATTTGAAAATCAAATATTGTTTGAAGAGATGTTCACAATTGAAGTTAGCGCCTTTATAATGAAGATTTTTTATTCTATCATTGTTTTATAACTTTAATCATGTAATATATTTATTAGATTTGTTAAACAATATTTAACAACATGGGATATGCTTATTTGAAAATAAAGGTGTCGGCCTCAAAAAAGAAATTAATCCAATTGTTACACCAAAGTATCCAAAGATATCTGTAGGAAACTTATCAAGATTGGAATATTTAATTCGTCATTCAGTGAACCATCTATCTAGGACGATTAGCTATATAAACGATAATCCTAATATTTTTTTTCTTTTTGGTTTCTTAGAAAGTTTACTTCAAAAACATCCTTCAATGTAGAGAAAGAACATAATATTGTATAAAAGATGTTTAAATAAAAAACAACTCGACTATATATCACAAAACATCATATTGATATATAAACTATCGATCATTAACCAAAAACTGCATAAAGGCGTATTGACTTTTAATCATTTTCTTCCTTAATCACCTTCTTCAGTATAAGATACTCAAGTCAAAGTTTTGTATTCTCTCCATCTATTACTTCATCCACACCTCTTAGAAGAATTAATACACAAACTTGAACTTACATCCTTAACAATATTTTCAAAATAAAATTAATGATAATTAGTCAGATATAGAAATCGATATCATTACATCAGCAACTATCTTATTAGCAATGTTTGCAAAATTTTGCTCCATTAATGTGATATATTAACAAACAAAAAAAAAATTAAAAATGTGAACAATAAGTTAATTAAAAATTAAATAAAAATAACTTTAACTCATTAAACAAAGAGACATGGTTTATTTCATGAACAATTAAATAACCTTGTTTTACAAAGTTAACAGACAAATATGATATTTTAATGTCATTTTTATGAATAATATCTATCACCGAAATTTGTTTCATTTCAATATTATCTACATGCAAAAAGTGTCATATGTCATTTAACACATAAAAAATAACAGATGAAGATAAATACGAAATGAATATTTAATTTTTTGATTAAAAGTAAGATTCCTTCTTTTTTGTGTAGGAGGGGTGATTCTTGGCTTACACATGACATGATAGTTGTTCTCAAAAGGCTTTGTCATTTAAAAATTGAAGGTGAGTTTTTTCTCGCTTATTTATGATTTTTAATTTGATTTTTAATATATGAATAAAATATTCTACATTAATCAATCTTTTAATTGAAAAATAAAATAATTTTATGAAGAAGGCTTTGTGATTTAAAAACGAAGGTGGAGCTTTCTTTTATCTTATTTATGATTTTTTAATTGATAAACTATATAAAATGAATATTCTAAACTAATCAAGCTTTTAATTAAAAAACAAAACAATTTTATGCGGAGGCTTTGTCATTTAAAAAAAGAGGTGGAATTTTTTCACTTATTTATGATTTTTTAATTTAATTTTTAATATATGAATCAAATATTTAATTTTTTGGATAGAAACAAGATTCATTTTTTTTTATTCAAGGGGGGCCTATGGTCGTACAATACATATGTAACCAACGAGAATTGATCCCACGACTTCTCGCAAACAAACGAGTAATTTTACTACCAGACCAAAGCCTTGGTGGAAATAAGATTCCTTTATTATACGAAGAATGCTTATTTGCTTATTTGCTTAAACGTGACATGATGGTTTATCTTGGAAGGATGCTATTGTGCTTAGTCATGAACAATTAAATAACCTTCTTTTACAAAGCTAGAAGACAAATATGAGCTTTTTATCTCATTTTTACTAATAATATCTACCACCTAAATTTGTTTCATTTTAATATTATCTACATGTAAAAAGTGTCATATGTCATTTAACACTAGAAAAATAACTGATAAAGATAAAGACAAATCGAATATTTAATTTTTGGAATAAGGGAAATATTTCTTTTTTTTGTGAATTATGCACAATCAAGAATGAAATATAAAATAGTGAGATTATATTATCCCAAAGAGGATATTAAAGATTTATTTTTTTGTGAATTATATATGTATGTATATATATATATATGTATGTATATATCTACATATATAATATAATGTTTCAAGTTGGTAAAAAATAATAGAAATGGACTACATCTTTTAAAAGATTAATTGGGCTAAGCCTAATACTACCATTTTTAAAAAATAACAACTAAAAAAATTCCATTACTAAATCATCTCTTTTTGACTTATTCTTTTTAACGTTTAACCCTAAATTACTAAAAGCAATAAAGCTATTTATTTTCTTCTCTTTAACGTTAGCCATTTCTCATCAGTCATCTGTCATCTTACTCTCTCTTCAAGCTTCAGCCTCGACAACTCTGCTGAATGAAAACCTCGTGTGTCTCTCCAGCCTTCACAAATACGCCTCGCTGTCATCATCAACCGTATGTCATCATCTTATTTTGTTATTTATTTATTTATTAAATATCTTAGTTTTTGTTTTTCTTTTGGATTTTATGGGTCCACAAGTTGATATTTATGTTTATCCTCCTTTCGCCAAAAAAAAAAAAGTTGATATTTATGTTTCTCTACCTATGTTTCTTGATTTCTTGTTCTTGCTTTTTTCCTATGTCATCATAGAATGAATTTGAATGGAAGCATAAAAAGTTCATGAGGCATGTCATGTTATTTCTTTCGAGTTCGGTTACCTACAATTTTTTCAATTATTTGTCGGTTTTAGTTTTTATAGTGAATTTTCAAATTATTGATTTTCGGTTTCAGTTTGGAGTTTAGATTATGCTAAATAGTTTTTGTTTCTATTTTGTCATTTTTTACTAGTATTCAACAGGTTCACGAAAAAGAACAAAGAACGAAAGGAGTGAATTGAACGTGGATGTATAAGAGTGTAGACCATGCATGAGTCACTCTAATACAAAAAATATACAGTTCTATACTAAAATCTATAGGTATTAGATACAATAGACAATGGTGGTTGAGACCTTAGAATATCATCAACTAAACCATCCAATTTAAACAAATTCTATGTCAAAACACAAGCTCAATTTCAACTTAATAAAACTATAAACTTATCCTTATAATTGAACCACTATATATCTACCTATCTACATAGCATTTTACATATTAAAAGAAAAGGAAAGGATTAAACCAAGCTCCATAGACCTATTGTTTATGATATGTGCTTGTGGATGTGTGGAAAAAGCCTTTTGTTTCTCCAAAACAGCACATTTTACCCCTACATAAAAGTTATGATCAAACTATGAGCTAATTAACCAGTGCATTGATGTACTTTAAATTCAGTTACGAGATTTTCGAATTCAAATACTGTTGTTATTGGTCTACACAGGGATAAGTGTATAAATAACTATTTAATCTAAAAATTTAAACTTTCAAAGAGTATTCACTTAATTAACTTGATATCTCTAACACATCCTCTCGCATCAGGGACGTGGTTGACCGCTAATATATTGTGGCTAGATAGAATATCAATGACTTTGTTGATAACAAGACTCTGACACAATGTAAGAGATCACTTAATTTTAAATATTACTTGACCGACAATTCAGATAAAAAGAATATATAGATTAAAATTTGTAAAAAGGAAAAGGGAAAATTGGGTTTGAGATTGTAACCAAGTTTGGTTAAAAGGATGGCAAGAACCCAACAGGGCCTGCTCCCACAATCAAGACTGGAAAAATTGAATCATCGCCGTCAACTTTGTTTATTTCTGATAAGGCCCTTTCTTGTATATGCTTAGATGAAAGCACATTAGTTTCGTAGTCTCCATGGAGCCTTCTTGTCAACCCCATCACACACACACACACACTGAGCGAGAGAGAAAGAGAGTGAAAGCTAGTGTCACTACAGACAACCTTATATAGATTTTTGAAGGCTAGTGCTCCGAAAAATTGTGAAAAAACCTCGGAGTAGTTGATCAATCAATTTTTGGGAAATGTCATTTCATGGATAAACATTTTTTTTTTAATAAATGTTAAAGTTGTAACTTGAATTCGCAAACTCTTGTTAGAATTAATGGGTGCATAAACATTTTGATTGACTTTTTCATGTCATTGCATGCATGAGCTGGCTTTCTTTTATGTTGCCCCAAACATTTGACTCGACTGCTTTTATATTGCACAAAAGTTGACTCAAATACCTTTTTACTATCCGAAAGTTGACTTATTATTTTTAAACATGATCTATGAAGAGCATGTCAACAGCACGTGGTACTAACCGAACCTTAACTCAAGTTTAATTTGTCCAAAAAGTAAATTAAATTAAACATTGGGGGTGTTGAGTAGAGTGGGGTAGGTGAATTTGGGGTTCAATTTTTTTTTTCTTGTCAAAAATTATTTTTGTGGTTTACAATATGAAAAGATTAAAATGTCCTTTTAATTTTAAGGATTGCTTGGTAAAGACAGGTGTTATAGAGAAATTTGGATAAATCAAAAATCTCGTAACCTTCTCCCGTTGTTGTTCCCAGACTACCCATCTATTACTTCCCATCTAACCACCTTCCACACAGCAGAAGTTTGCCTCAAAAGAATGGATAACTAGCTCAAAGCGTAGTGGATTTGGGAAATTATGATTCACGTGTACTACCAAAGTGTTTCGTCATATCAAAAGAGTACTTAGTGCCTCCACGGGAACTTTGTGATTAATGGATAAATTGATGGGGGGTGGGTGGGGGGTTTGGCCTTTGCTCTTGTTGGATTTGGATCCTAGGTCGCCCTAGATGGGTTGACCCGACCCATTAAACTCAAGTGTGGGAAGTTGGGTAACTTTCCATCACTGAGTATTTAAGTCCAATAACTAATAGAACAACGTACGTTCTATTAGTATCAGACACAAGAAACATAAAGCAAAAAACTCTCTAAAAAGCATATCAAGATAAAAGATATTTAGGCTGTGAATTATCAGAGCACAAGACTGTATTGTGCACTTTGATTCACGACACACGCAGTGGAACAAGCACGTTCAACGATCAAATATATTACGCTATATAAAAGGTTAGTATTCTTTTATGGCATTAAACAGTGTATGATGATACTGAATTTAGTATTAAAGTTCTTCATTGGTATCAGAGCCATGTTGTTTGTTCCCTGCAATATACATGATTATATGCATTAAAATATGTCAATTATTGTGTTTTTGGCAATTTTTCACGTATTTATGGTATTATTGCGATTCTATGAAGTATCACAAATGTGTATGATTATGATACTAGTAGAAAGTACTTTTTTCAAGGATTCTAATGCCGCTAATTTCATAATTTTTCGATAAGAATTGAATTTGTTATGAAATTTTTAAGATTGCAACATACATTGTTTTGTACGTTAAAAATAGTGCGTGTTCTTGGTGTTTGTGTGTGCGTGCGTCAGTTTTTTCTCTGACAGAAAATGGGGCTGAACATGGGGTAACGTGGCATAGCAGAATTGGTGCCACGTGGCCACGTCATTTGGAAGTTATATAATTTAATAATTAGTTTATTAATTATTTATTTTATTTTTATTTAATTTTTTGAAATTCTAATTTCAAACATTAAATTAAAATTAAAATAATTTAATTTTCAGATTATAACTGCGGCGCTACGTGGCACATTAGGGCCTTGCCACGTGACGCCACATATGAGCCATGTGTCACCGCAAGGCGGTGACACGTGGCCAATGTTGCCACGTGGCAGCCGGTTCCAAAAAAAAAAAGTTTATTTTTTTTGTTTTAGCTATATATCTATGTGATATTTTCTCTATGAACCCCATGTACATAAAATTTTGTGATATTTGTGATTTAGCCCCAATGTTATCTATTTAGACATTATATCTTTGTGATATGCTTATTTAGGTTTTTTATTTTAAAAATTATGCCACAAAACTTAGATTAAACTTTATTGAGACTTAGAAATTTTAAATAATTTATAATTGTAGTATGAATTTGTGTAATTTCCGTTGTAAAACATCATTCTAGGAACGAAATTTAGTGAAATTTTCAAGCGAACACCTAGAAATTTATGTAATTGTTTTGTTTTATAACTTATTGCATAAAATTTATGTAATTTCATTGCGGTAAATAAAATTTATGTAATTTTATTATAATTGCTGGTATGTACAACATTCAATATGCTATGTGCATTAACCTTTGTAAGAATTTAATCTAGGAAGGTTTTGTGTCTTATTTTTAAACCAGGACTTTTGTAGTCATAATCATATGGCGAAAGTTAGACGCACCGTGAGGAAGTTTGTTGTGGCGGCATATATTAATAGATTTCATCGTGGTCCCGGTTGCAATTGTAGACAACGTCTCCTAACTAAGTACATGAGTCTACAATTCACTGATAAAAAGACTTTTCGTGAACACCTTAATGAAGTTAAAGACTTTGTTCTTAAAATGCGCATTAAGCTTGAAGTTCCACCTACCTTGGGGAGAAAATTGAGGGATTGCCAAACTCTCTTCCTAGCATGTATGACCATGTGAAAGATAAGATCAACGAATCGGGAATGTCTTTTGAGGATGCTCTATGTGAGATAGAACAATTTGAGAAAAAGAGAGTACTTCAAGGGGTTAGACGCACTGCTTGTTTGTCTATGTTTCCTAACATGACCAAAGCTAAGGGAAATCGTAAAGACTCTTTTCTCATTAATCGGTTTGCTCCGAAAATAGTTAAGGACTATGAGATCACTTATGAATCAGATCAAACTAGATATGGGTGTCAGGATGATGAAGAGAATGCATAATATGTCTTACATTCTGTTGCTGAACTTTTATGCTTATTAATTTCCACAATCATCGTTTTTTTCCATATGTAAACAGTTATGTTTATTTATAGATATATATCTATTTCCTCATTTGATCATTTTTTTTATTCTTTTAATAATGTTGTTAAGAGAATATTCTATCTAAGTGGGAGTTCTATAGATGCTGAACTTAGTAATTAACATTTAGAACTTACTTTTCATAAAAATATGAATTTGGGTAATTCAATTTTTTTTGAAAATATAGTTTTTGCTAGTATGAGTTTAATTGTACTTTTAAGACACACGAACTATAAAGGATGACAGATCGTACTACGATCTGTTGATTTTAAGTCTCGTGTCTTTTCAATACAATTTAATACTCGATCTTACAAAATTACTTAGTGTATGTATGTGCTAAGTATCTCTTATTACTATCTATGTAGAATTACAAATGACATCGAAAAACATCATAGCTAATCTTAATAAGGGTGACAAGTTGAATGGCGATAACTATGATGTGTGGCATCGTAAGGTCTAGTACATTCTAGAAAAACAAGAAGTAATTGAAACCCTTAACCATGTAATGAATGAACCCGAGATTAGTACTGGAGCTCAGTATCGAAGAGATATGGACGCCTATCAGATCTGGAAGAAAAAGAATGCGACAACTCGCATTACATTGTTAAGTACAATGCATGATGATCTGATTGCTGAATTCGAGGCTTACCCTACCGCTAAGGGCATGTGGATAGCCCTAAAAGAGAAGTTCAGTGGAACTTCTGTGTCAAAACTGCGTCGGCTGACTATCAAATTTGACACCTATAAAAAGAAACCTGATGTCAGCATGAGGCAACACATTATGGAAATGTCAAATATGATACGAGAGTTGAAGGCGGCCGACCATGTTCTGACGGACGAGCAGCAGGTGCAAGCAGTTATCCGATCTCTCCCTGCCAGTTGGGAACACCTGATTGTTAATATGACCCACAATGAAAGCGTGAAAACGCTTGAGGACATTGGGCGCCACCTAGAGCTCGAAGAAGAGCGCCTTTTTGCAGTCAAGGCCACTGGACAAGCCTATGTGGCTAAGTCCAGCAAGTCTGGAGCATTTGGCTTGTAACGCCCCGATCTCTCACGAGACCGAAGGCTCTACTAACCATGCTATTCTCAACCCAATTCCAACCCAATCTCAAAATTTTAGGGAAAACATACAGAGTTTCCCCTGTACTGTGGATATTCTGAAAACCTGTAAACAATCAAATAAAACAACGAAGCAAAAGGAACAACATCTGTAATTGAAATCCAAACTTCAAGGCCATCCGAGCCTTTAGCAACACAAGACAATATAAATACACACAAGCATGCAACAATAGTCCTAAAATCTTTGTCTTCATTCGCTTATCATACCATTCTATGTTAACAATTAAACATTCTCATAAATTAATGCCAACCATACATCCGTTCATTCACACCCAAGCATGCAACGTAGCTAGAAGCAGAAGCATAAGTTATTACATGCCACAATTCCATAACACTTGCTACATCCACTTAGCTTTCAAACTTACAACTACTCAAATATATATACATAAGCCCTTAGGCTCCCAAATAGAATAGATAGTAGAACAAGTAAGGTCTTCCACACTTTAGCAGACAATCACTCAAAACTCAAGTAATAGCACACAACAATCAGGTCAATTCCTCCAACTGCATCACCTGAAACATGTTTAGCGAGGTGTGAGTAATCACAATTTCCAAGTGAGGGATAAGGTCTACCGGGGACGTGCAATGGAGAAGTTAGTACAAATAAAGCATTTTACAACCAAAGAACAATTAAAACAACAAGTTACCACACATTAAAAATGATACCATACACTTTGACTTCTGTAACGTCCCGGCTAAGCTAATACCCTGAAGGGTAGAGACACACCAGCGATGCTACAAACTAAAATCTCGATGTAATAATGACACTGATATCGATAAGCCGACATCCCCTTATAACTCCAAAATGGATGTACTCCGGATGTACCCCGAAATCCTACAACCCAACTCTCTCTGGGCGGGATCCCAATCGAGAGAGGGACTGGGCAACCATGGTAGCCGAGGTGAACCAGCAAGCCCGATGCCGCCTGGTTTTCCCGACACTACCATGCCCAAATGGTTGCGCAACCATGATACAATGCACTCAAAATGATAACAATAGTACAAATCAATAAACACATTGTTAAGGGACAACAAAGTAGGTTGCTCTCACACACAATATATAGACAATAAGTGCACATAATCTAAGTACAAGTAAATAAACTATTATGCACATAAGGATGAAGTCTCCCTGACCTCTACCAAGCTCCAAAATGCAAGATTGGATTCAACTCACCCTCAATCACCTTGAACATAAAGTTAAACATTGTTTCAATTACTCTTTAACAACAACATTCATTAATTGACCAACTAGGTTAGCTAACTCATAGTTTGCGTAATTAACATGCAACCAAGTAATCATTCAAGTAATATAATATACAAACAATATAACTAACAAGCAATAAAATCATGATATAAGCATGTTCCACAATCATTTAAAAGAGCATTTTAAGCATGGATAACCATATTTAATTTCATAATAGTACTATCAATTTATAAAGCCATTAATCCATACTTATTCTCATTATAATTAACTCAATATAAAACTCAAGGAAAACAATTAGAACTATGGCAATACAATTATTATAAACAAGAATTCACTTAGAATCTTCAATTCGGAAATCAATTTTGCAAATTACAAAGGGGCATATTCAAGATTCACATAAAACTATACCAAAAGCTCCAAAACATCTTGAAACCACATTTAAGCACACAAGGAGTCATGCCAAGGTCTTAGAAGCATGAGACATTCGAATTCCTGCTTTAACCTTTTTTGCAATACAACCCGTTTTCTTTCCAAACTCATGTCAATTATTCAAATTCAAGGGGAAGCTATACGAATCTTCTAATTAACCCTTAAAGTACCCTTACAACCCGCAAATACGTTCAATTACCCGCAATTACCCCAAAAGCCCCAATTTCCCTCTTATAGCTTTGAATTACACCTACCTTAACCGGACTTCAAACAAGAGTTAGTTATAACCTAAGAATACTAGAAGTGAAGCCCGAATCTACCCGGATTAGAATTAACCCCAAAACCCCTTTTATAAAGTTGGCTATTTCACGTTTTATGCAAATTTGGAGCAATTCAAGTGCACAGGGCTATTGGACTACCTTCACTAGTACCTAAGACTTCTATTAGAAGCATTGAATCAAGCTAATATGTACAATTACACAAAACCCTAGAAATCCCGTCACTATTCACCTCAAAGATCAAAGTAACGATTCCAACCGTTTAAAATGCGAACTAAAGGTTTAAATGTGTTCTCTAGCACTTATATACAATGTATAATAGCATAGATAAGCTTTGCTATAGCATTTGATAGCATTTCTAACAAATCAAGAAATGAGCAACAATTTTAAAATGCGCAAACAAGCATGAAAATCCTCACCAATGCGCGTAGGAACTCTCTAGAGGCTAGCAAACACCCTAAACTACTTGTTCCTTCTTGGCTTGGCTTGGCTTGAAGATTTGATGAGCAAAATCCTCTCATTCTCCTACTATGTTAATTCTCGGATTTGCTATATTAATTCTTGCATCTTTCTTTTTCTTGTTTTTTTTTTGTTTTGCTAGTTATGAGCTTATGTTGTGTGTTGTGTGTTGCGTGAGTATATGTTTGGGTGAGCTATTTTAGTTAGAGGGTGTGGTTAAAATATGAGTTCAACTAGCTAGAACCAAGTCCTAAAGTGCAAATTAATGCTAGTTAATTAAAACACTAACTTAAGTTACATAATACTATTTATTAGATTGACAAAAATATTTTCTAAAACGAGTGCTCTTATCGCTCTTAGCTCAAAGCATGTTTTTTTCATTCCTAAAATAATTAATATGATTTAATAAAAATGCTAATTCATTAATATAATGCAGATGAAAAATGGAATGAATAGTAACTAAGAAAGACAACAAGTAAATCACAGAATTAAATGCGCAATTAATGGATGCAACAATTAAAAATGTGTACGGTAAAATCTCAGGCATCATATCCTCTCCCCCTTAAACAAATTGTGTCCACGCAATTCTTCTTCCAAAAGAACTCCGCATCAACTGAAAACCAACTTCAATTACTCTTCATCAGTTGCTGAGGAAGAATACCGTATAAGAATTCTCGTAAGAACCTATTAAGAAATCCCTGTAGTACTGCCAGCGAATCCCTAAGTAATAAGGCCAAATAAAGGCTCCAATAGAAATGCTACTTAGAAATCCGAATAAAAATCCCACTGGCACAAATACCATAGAAAAGTAGAATCCCAACTAAGTGCGGCGAGAAAATACTAATAAAAGACCCGAGTAGGAGTACTGTAGATAATACCATTTAATAAGGCTGAAAAGAATCCCATATACTAAGCCTTCGGAGAGATGCTGACAAAAGAATACCAGGAGGAGTCCCGATAAGAATTCCAAGAAAATGCTCAAGAGAACCAACATACAAAAATCCCAAAAGAAGCCACTCATTTAAGACTGTTGAGCGTAAAAGAACACCTTAATAGAATGCCAATAACCGAGCTTCAACTATAAATACTAACTCCCAAATAAAGGCTGATCAAATGCCTCTCATTCCCGCTAATCCATATGCCTTAGAAGGCCTGCCACTAATCAGCTCTTTTTAGGGGGAGGAAGAAGTCTTTCTTACCATTTCAACGGGATATGTATGAATGCCAATATTTCTCATTTACACATATATGTTTTAAACTATTATGTAAACATGTTTATATAAGAGTTTATGAAACATTGTAACCATCAAAGTCATTCAAGCATGTCAATCAAGTCAATCATAACACAACTCAATCAAAGACATTCAAATACACACATTACAAGCAACAGTTCAAGCAATTAACAATTCACGAGGTCAATTTGATGCATAACCAGCCACTTTACTTCACTTAGCACACATTTAGCACGTAACACATAATTATATGACATAGGTACACACATTCAATACAAGACACACATGCAGGCATACACTTTCAAGACACATACTTAACAACCACACACGCAAGGTTACTACCCAACAGGCCGAGGACCCTGTCCCGGCTTAGAGCTAACTAAGTTCTGATGCCACTTCTGTAATGCCCCGATCCTTCACGAGACCGGAGGCTCTACTAACCATGCTATTCTCAACCCAATTCCAACCTAGTCTCAAAATTTTAGGAAAAAACGGACAGAGTTTCCCCTGTACTGTGGACATTCTGAAAACCTGTAAATAATCAAATAAAACCACGAAGCAAAAGAAACAACATCTGTAATTGAAATCCAAACTTCAAGGCCATCCGAGCCTTAAGCAACACAAGACAATATAAATACACACAAGCATGCAACAATAGTCCTAAAATATTTTTCTTCATTCGCTTACCATACCATTCTATGTTAGCAATTAAACATTCTCATAAATTAATGCCAACCATACATCTGTTCATTCACACCCAAGCATGCAACGTAGCTAGAAGCAGAAGCATAAGTTATTACATGCCACAATTCCATAACACTTGCTACATCCACTTAGCTTTCAAACTTACAACTACTCAAATATATATACA
Source organism: Ehretia macrophylla (assembly GCA_037974665.1). Classification (NCBI taxonomy): domain Eukaryota; kingdom Viridiplantae; phylum Streptophyta; class Magnoliopsida; order Boraginales; family Ehretiaceae; genus Ehretia; species Ehretia macrophylla. The sequence continues at coordinate 44,977,183 of CM075783.1, forward strand.
TAAGCCCTTAGGCTCCCAAATAGAATAAATAGTAGAACAAGTAAGGTCTTCCACAGTTTAGCAGGCAATCACTCAAATCTCAAGTAATAGTACACAACAATCAGGTCAATTCCTCCAACTGCATCACTTGAAACATGTTTAACAAGGTGTGAGCAATCACAATTGCCCAATGAGGGATAAGGTCTACCGGGGATGTGCAATGCAGCAATTAGTACAAATAAAGCATTTTACAACCAAAGAACAATTAAAACAACAAGTTACCACACATTAAAAATGATACGATACACTTTGACTTCTGTAACGTCCCGGCTAAGCTAATACCCTGAAAGGCAGAGGCACACCAGCGACGCCATGAAATGAAATCTCGATGTAATAATGACACTGATATCGATAAGCCGGTATCCCATTATAACTCCAAAATGGGTGTACTTCAGATGTACCCCGAAATCCTACGACCCAACTTTCCTTGGACGGCATCCTAAGCGAGAGAGGGACTGGGCAACCATGGTAGTCGAGGTGGACCAGCAAGCCAGATGCCGCCCGATTTCCCCGACACTACCATGCTTGAATGGTTGCACAACCACGATACAATGCACTCAAAATGATAACAATAGTATAAATCAATAAACACATGATTGAGAAACAACAAAGTAGGTTGCCCTCACACACAATATATAGACAATAAGTGCACATAATCTAAGTTCAAGTAAATAAATTATTATGCACATAAAGATGAAGTCTCCCTCACCTTTACCAAGCTCCAAAATGCAAGATTGGATTCAAATCACCCTCAATCACCTTAAACATAAAGTTAAACATTGTTTCAATTACTCTTTAACTACAACATTAATTAATTGACCAACTAGGTTAGCTAACTCATAGTTTACGTAATTAACATACAACCAAGTAATCATTCAAGTAATATAATATACAAACAATATAACTAACAAGTAATAAAATCATGATATAAGCATGTTCCACAATCATTTAAAAGAGCATTTTAAGCATGGATAACCATATTTAATTCCATAATAGTACTATCAATTTATAAAGTCATTAATCCATACTTATTCTCATTATAATTAACTCAATATAAAACTCAAGGAAAACACTTAGAACTATGGCAATACAATTACTATAAAAAAGAATTCACTTAGAATCTTCAATTCGGAAAGCAATTATGCAAATTACAAAAGGGCATATTCAAGATTCACATAAAACTATACCAAAAGCTCCAAAACATCTTGAAACTACATTTAAGCACACAAGGAGTCATGCCAAGGTCTTAGAAGCATGAGACATTCAAATTCCTGTTTTAACCTCTTTGCAATACAAACTGTTTTCCTTCCAAACTCATGTCAATGATTCAAATTCAAGGGTAACCTATCCGAATATTCTAATTACCCCTTAAAGTCCCCTTCCAACCTGCAAATACCTTCAATTACCCGCAATTACCTCAAAAGCCCCAATTTTCCTCTTATAGCTTTGAACTACACCTACCTTAACCGGGCTTCAAACAAGAGTTAGACAAGTTTCTATAGCACCTACGTAGCCTAAGAACACTATAAGTGAAGCCCGAATCTACCTGGATTAGCATTAACCCCGAAACCCCTTTTATAAAGTCGGCTATTTCACGTTTTATGCAAATTTGGAGCAATTCAAGTGCACGGGGCTGTTGGACTACCTTCACTAGCACCTAAGGCACCTATTAGAAGCATTGAATCAAGCTAATACGCACAATTACACAAAACCCTAGAAATCCCGTCACTATTCACCTCAAAGATCAAAGTAACGATTTCAATCGTTTAAAATGCGAACTAAAGGCTTAAATGTGTTCTCTAGCACTTATATACAATGTATAATAGCATAGATAAGCTTTGTAATAGCATTTGATAGCATTTCTAACAAATTAAGAAATGAGCAACAATTTTAAAATGCGCAAACAAGCATGAAAACGCTCACCAATGCACGTAGGAACTCTCGGGAGGCTAGCAAACACCCTAAACTACTTGCTCCTTGCTTGGCTTGGCTTGGGTTGAAGATTTGATGAGCAAAATCCTCTCATTCTCCTCCTATATTGATTCTCGGATTTGCTACAGTAATTTCTGCATCTCTTTTTTGTTTTTTTTTTGTTTTGCTAGTTATGAGCTTATGTTGTATGTTGTGTGAGTATATATTTGAGTGAGCTATTTTAGTGAGAGGGTGTGGTTAAAATATGAGTTAAACTAGCTAGAACCAAGTCCTAAAGTGCAAATTAATGCTAGCTAATTAAAACACTAAGTTAAGTTACGTAATACTATTCATTAGATTGACAAAATATTTTCTAAACGAGTGCTCTTATCGCCCTTAGCTCAAAGCATATTTTTTTCATTCCTAAAACAATTAATATGATTTAATAAAAATGCTAATTCATTAATATAATGTAGTTGAAAAATGAAATGAATAGTAACTAAGAAAGACAACAAGTAAAGCATAGAATTAAATGCGCAATTAATGGATGCAACAATTAAAAATGTGTACGGTAGAATCTCGGGTATCACATGGCTCCAAACGCAAAAGAGGCAAACAATCGGGCAATAAGGGGAAGGGTAAGCAAAACAAGCAAGACAAGAAGGAGAAGAAGAAAGGCAAGCGCAATGTGAAGAAGAACATTGCAAAAGTTAAGTGCTATAATTACCGAAAGAAGGGTCACTACGCTCGGGATTGCCCTGAGCCCAATACCTAGGTAATGTGTTTTACCAAATCTTCTTGTAATGTATATGTTTCTAGTTGTGCGTTACTGACTGAATCTTTACCTATGTGGACTCTTGACTCAGCAGTGACCGACCATATAGCAAGAGATAGAGGGACGTATGTGGAGTACCGACATGTTTCGGCTGAGTCTCGATGGATACACATTGGCAATAATACTAGGGTCGAAGTTAAAGGCATTGGCACGTGCAAACTTCAGCTATGTGGTGGCCGAACCCTTTTTTTTCATGATGTCCTCTATGCTCCGGACTTTAGACGGAATCTGGTCTCCGCATTAGTCCTCTTGCGTTTGGGTTTTCATATTTACATGTCTGGCGTTTCTGTTGAACTACTTTTTAATTATGTTTCTTTTGGTCATGGATATTTGTTGGAATGTTTTTTAGTTTTGGATATTGAACATATTAGTTATGGTCTTAATAATGAATGCTTTTCATATTATACATCTTCTAGCACTATAGATGCAGATGTAAATGTATGGCATAGCAGGTTAGGGCATATTGGGCAAGTTCGTATGAACCAACTGGCTAGAGAAGGACTTTTGGGATCACTAACAAAAGTCAACTTGCCCGTTTGTGAAAGTTGCCTTGTCGGTAAATCCACTTGAAAATCATTTGACAAAGGCTTAAGAGTTGAACTTCCATTACAGTTAATCCATTCTGACATATGTGGTCCAATGAATGTTAGGGCGAGGTATTGAGCCTCTTACTTCATCACTTTTATAGATGATTTTACTAGATATGGTCATGTCTATCTGATATCACATAAATCCGATGCATTAGATTATTTTAAAAAATATGTCAGTTTGGTGAAAAATCAGTTAGACAATAAAGTAAAATCATTACGAGCCGACTGTGGTCGAGAATATCTCTCTGATCAGTTCAGAAGTATATGTGATGAAAAATGTATAGCTAGACAGCTTACTATCCCTGGAACTCCGCAACAGAATGGTGTTGCAGAAAGAAGGAATATAACTTTACTTGACATGGTTAGGTCTATGATGGCTCAAGCTAATCTTCATGTTTCGTATTGGGGTGATGCACTACTAACAGCCACATATGTACTTAACCGTGTGCCCACTAAATCAATCAATTCCACTCCTTGCGAGTTATGGACAAGTAGACAACCTGAACTTTATAACCTACGGCCCTGGGGGATAACTGTTTATGTTCATGACAGTTTCCATAGACATGGCAAATTAGGACCGAGATGGAAAAAGTGTATTTTCATTCGATATTGTGAACACTCCAAGGGATATGTTTTCATTGGAGAACAAGCAGATGGGAGTGTAACTGAAATTGAATCTCGTGATGTAACATTCTTGGAAACAGAATTCCTACGTAGGGGGTGAAATAGATAAGGATGTTCAGTTAATTGAATTGAATAACCCTGACAATCATAGTACTTCCACACCATTAGTTGGAATAGAGGTAGTGCTTCTATTCCCTGATCCAAGTGGGAGAAATATACCGGTTAGTCATTTTGAATCTGAATCAGTTTCAGAACTGGTTAGTGGATTTAGCTCACTTCATACCCCTACACGGAAAAGTAGCCGCCAAAGTATTCATCGACGTCATTTTGAGATTGAAAGGGAATCTTTAATGGTTACTACTCAGGATGATGATGAGCCAAAAAATGTGTCTGAAGCACTCTCATCCTCTGCACGAGAAAATTGGATTAAAGCGATGGAAGAAGAAATGGATTCCATAAAGAAAAAACCAAGTCTGGGTACTGGTTGATCTTTTACCTAAAAAGAGAGCTATTGGGAACAAGTGGGTTCTCAAAATTAAACGAAAGGCAGATGGATTCATTGAGAGATACAAAGCTCACCTAGTGGCTAAGGGCTATACCCAGATGGAGGGTATAGATTATGAGGAAACCTTCTCTTCGGTGGTTAGGTTTGCCTCAATCCAACTAATTTTAGCCATAGTCGTTCATCAAGACATGGAATTACATCAAATGGATGTAAAAACGGAATTTCTTAATGGAGAATTGGATGAAGAGATCTACATAGAACAACCTGTAGGGTTCATAGAAAAAGGTCAAGAGAGCAAAGTGTGCAAGCTCCAAAGATCTATTTACGGGTTGAAACAATCATCCAGACAGTAGTATCTAAGGTTCCATCGAGAAATCATTTTATGTGGTTTTGTTATGGTTCAAGAAGACCACTATGTATATGTCAAGAGGTCTCAGAATAGATATGTAATTTTATCTCTGTATGTTGACGATATTTTGTTGGCTGGGAATAGTAAGGATTATATAATCACCGTAAAAAAGTGGTTATCTTCAACTTTCGAGATGAAAGATATGGGTGAGGCAGCATATGTACTTGGAGTCAAGATTCAGAGGGATCGATCAAAAAGACTCCTTGTTTTGTCACAAGAATATTACATCAAAAAAGTTCTTGAACGATTCCAAATACATAACTGCAAACCTATTGATATTCTTATAGCCAAAGGTGAAAGCCTGAACCAAAGGATGTGTCCTAAAACTCCAGAAGAAATAGAAGATATGAATGTTGTTCCTTATGCGAGTATTGTAGGTAGCTTGATGTATACCATGTTATGTACGAGGCCAGATATATGTTTTGCCGTAGGATTGGTAAGTCGTTATCAATCCAACCCTGGACGTGCTCATTGGCAAGTTGTTAAGAGGATTCTGAGATATTTGAAGAACACTTTGGATTATTGCTTATGCTACCAAGGAGTTGACCTAAATCTAAAGGGATTTACAGACACTGACTGGGGTGGTAATCCAGATGAGCGTAAATCAACTTCTAGGTATGCCTTCTTGTTGAATAGTGGGGCTATTTCTTGGTATAGTAAGAAGAAAACCTGCATAGCATTATCTACCATGGAAGCTGAGTTTGTGGCTTGCTCAGCGGCTGTACAAGAAGCGGTATGACTTAAAAGGTTCATGTTGGATTTGGGAGTATTCACAAATGCTGAAAAACCTGTGACAGTCTATTGTGATAGTCAAGCATCCATTGCCTACACTAAGGATCCAAAATACCATAGCAGGATAAAACACATAGACATTAAGTATAATTTTGTAAGAGATATGGTGTCAAAGAAAGAACTGATCATTGAACATATCTCTACGCATGAGATGGTAACTGACCCACTCACTAAGCCAATTCCTAGAGATATATATTTGTCTCATGTAAAATCTCTAGGATTGCACAAAATTTGATGTGTGTTCATATGTTGTGAAATGATCACTTCTGTACTCATACAATTGTATATTTCAGATGCCAAATAAATAAATAAATGAAATATTTTGATGCACTTAAATAGTGTTAAATCTTTGTGATATATATGAATGAGACTGTGTATGCACTTAAGTAGCGTTAAATCTTTGTGATATATGTAAATTAGAATGTGTATAAGTATGTTAGCACATACAATTGACATCGAATTGTACGTCGACAGGTTAGGGAGATTGGCTCTCTCACACGAGCAATCGCCTTTGGCGCAGTGGGAGCGTGCAGAGATGAGACAATATAAGTTAGTTAGTATTTGTTGAAAATACTATACTTATATAAGTGTCGCCTTAAAAATTGGTCAGGGATTAGTTCCAACAACAATTATTAAGATGAGACCTCATATTGTATGTGTTATAATTAAGATTAATGTGAGGTCAATATAGATTCCCACAATCCATACAACCTGTATATAGCCAGATATGAAACCTCGATTACTGTGAGTATTAAGGTCGATGATTCAAGTTAGTTATTTGAGTGATAACTAAATCAAAATCTGTACGGTGTTAGAATTAAATAAAGACGTACTCCCTTTTCTAAAGGAAGTCACACCGTAACACACGTTTCATACCGTGTGTACTCTAGCGACTATATAAGGAAGTTGATGAATGAATCTCTGCTTCATCACTGTGTGAGACCTTAAAACAATAAATGCTTCTTTTAATATACCATTTATGACCTATGCTCATATTCTGATAAATCAAGTTTAATGTTAGCTACTTTGGTATGTTGCCTAAAGATCACGTAAGATTCGATCATATGGGACATGTCCGGGAAAGCAGTTAACTTGATTTAGAGGGGTATTGAGTGAAGGGAAGATTGTTTACTTCTAGCGCTACGTGTGTTCATTGGTCGACCAGTTATACAATCTATGTGATTGAACAATCTTTGTGATCAAATATAACTATGAATACATGATTGAGATTTTAAAGGTCATGCATAGCCTAAGAGGGATTAGGTGTGCACTGAATGATGTAAACTTAATTTGGTCTAGGGTATAGCGAGACTCTATATTCTTTTGAAGATAGTGGCTCCCATGTCATCCTTAACAGGTGCATGGTCTTTGAGCCTCCACTTGTTGTGTGCTCGCGAGTCGCACGACCTATTTACCTGTTTGGAGTTTGATTATGCTTTGGAATCAGTTTCTTGAGAGATAATGGTGGATATTGTTCTGCCCATCTTGTGCGAGTAGGAGATGTTGGATTTGGATCCTGGGTCGCCCTAGATGGGCTGACCCGACCCATTAGACCCAAGTGTGGAAAGTTGGGTAACTTCCCATCACTAGGTATTTAAGTCCAATAACTAATAGACCAACGTACGTTCTATTAGTATCAGATACAAGAAACATAAAGCAAAAAACTCTCTAAAAAGCATATCAAAATAAAAGATATTTAGGCTGTGAATTATCGGAGCACAAGACTGTATTGTGCACTTTGATTCACGACACACGCAGTGGAACAAGCACGTTCAACGATCATATATATTACGCTATATAAAAGGTTAGTATTCTTTTATGGCATTAAACAGTGTATGATGATACTGAATTTAGTATTAAAGTTCTTCAGCTCTAAATTAATTAAACCCTTTAGTCTAACTCCATTTTTTTCTCTTTGATAAGTTTTCTTACTTAGACTTATTTTATTGCTCAAAAGAATCGAACATCTTTTGCTCTAAGAGAGGAGAATGGTCACGAAGATTGTTGTTTAGCAAGTGGTCCATGGATCTAATCTAGTCTCTATTGTGGGATTGTTGTTTTTATTGACCCCGCAAAATGCATATAATATTTTTATATATGTAAAGTCATTTTATTGTCTTTTACTATTTACATCTCCACTAAGTGATGAGTCGTTGGCTAACTTTGACTCAACTTTTAAGAGAGATTTCTACACTTTGAAATGAGAAGAACAAGGTATGAATAGCAATGACAAGAGAACATGTTTGGAGCTGAAAAACCTATCTTTACTCCCCGCCTCATTACTGAAAAAGTTACACAAAACACCCGCCTATCCTGTTAGGGGTGAAGTCAGGATTTTAAAATTGAGGGGGTCAAGATTCAAATAAGAACATTATGACAAGGAAAAAAAATAGGGGAGTCGTTAACTTATTTTTAATGATACTATATAGATTTTTTTAACGACAGTAACTTTTTTTTAACGATATTATATAGACTTTTTTGAAAAAAAAATATTGGGGGGTCGGGGCCCCTGTCGGCCCCGGCCTAGTTCTTCCCCTGCATCCTGCCGTCCTTAACTCCCATTCCTTGCCCCGTCTCCAGATAGCATGGGAAATGAAGCTATTTTTTTTTTTTTTGGTTTTCTTTTCAACTTTGTAATATTCAGGTTATTTTAGATCATATGACCTCAAAAATTTTATAACTAATAATGAATATAAAAATAGATTTTAAATAAATGTTAAATATGTGAAACTAATGATAAATATAAATATAGATTTTAAATAACAGTTAAACATGAATCACATATAAATTGTATGCCTCAAACTAGAAAGCAAAATTAATATTATAGTAACCAATTTTGAGACCTTAAAACTATTACTAATGGGTGCGCAAACATTTTGATTGCCTTTTTCCCGTCTTGCATGCATGGGTTTTTTTTTTTTTTTTTTTTGGGTCAAAATTGCATGCATGAGCTGGCTTTCTTTTATGTTGCCCAAAAATTTGACTCGACTGCATTTATATTGCACAAAAGTTGACTCAAATGCTTTTTTACTATCCGAAAGTTAACTTACTATTTTTAAACATGATCTGAAGATCAACAGCACGTGGTACTGACCAAATCTTAACTTGAAGTTTTATCCAAAAATTAAATTAAATTAAACCCTTTAGTCTAACTCCACTCTTGTCTCTTTGAGAAGTTTTCTTCTTAAGACTTATTTTATTGCTCAAAAGAATCAAATACGTTGAAAATTCAATAGGGTTGGTGGTCTTAATGATTCTAGTGCGAATTAAGAAGCCACTTTGGTGGATTTTGTTGGTTGCATGTAATGCCGGAAGCTATCTTTTGCTCTATGAGAGGGGAATAGTCACGAAGATTGTTGTTTAGCGGGTGGATCATGAATCTAATGACTAATCTAGACTCTATTTGATTTGTGGTATTGTTGTTTTTATCTACCCCACAAAATGCTTATAATAATTTTTATATCTACAAAATTATTTTGATGTCATTTAATACTTACAATTCTATTAAGTGATGAGCCGCTGGCTAACTTTGACTCAATTTTTAAGAGAGGATTAACTTTGACTCAATTTTTAAGGAAAGATTTTTACAAATCGAAATGAGAAGGACAAGGTATAAATATAAAATGGCGGAGACATGTTGCCTCCAGTGTATGCACAGGCATACACTGAAGACAACATGCCTTGAGTGCAATTACAGAAAAAAAAAAAAAGTAATTATATAACACTTTCAAAAAATGAAAACCCTTTGATAACAGTTGTAATATATAGATTATCAATTTAGATGAATACCTTATGTATATTTTTTAATTTATTTTCTCAGATAACATATATATAATTATGGTCACTGACCACCATTATGGTGCATTAGCAATCCTCTCTACTGGCTTGGCTCTATAGTCACTGACTGCAAAAGATAGCTTCTTTATTATATATAGATATCCAACAAAACCCACCAAAAGTTGCTGAAATTTGCACTAAAATCATTTCGAACACCCTATCTTATTGGATTTTTTCAATATATTTGATTTTTTTAGCAGAAAAGAACTCTAACTCGGAAAACTTATTTAAGTGGAAAATGGGGGTTGGACTAAAGGGTTAATTTAATTTAATTTTTTATCGAACCTTCAACCTAAAATTTGGTCAGTTATCACGTATCATTTGACATGGATTATGATCATCTCATAATTAGTGATTTATCTATCATTGTAACACTATATTTCAGCCTCATTTTACTCATAATATCTATATTTTAACTTCCCATTTTTTATAATTTAAACTTTGAATGAAGGGCTGAGATTAAATTTTCAATTATTGAAGTGAAACATTAGATAGTTATGAAAGGGCCCTGATCCGTTAAAAATGCTCTTCAGATCTTGAATTTGGACAATACAAAGAAATGCTCAGTGAACTTTTGGATAATATAAAGGGTGAATAGTTCCAAAACTCCTTGTGGTTGAACGAAATTAGCCACGACTCTTTTATGATCCAAAAACTTGCGCCAAACCCTCTGTGGTGCTACCTTAGGTACATACAACCCCCTCTATCAACTTTTCCATCTAAACTAGCGAAGAACGCTAACTACGCGCGACTTTTGCAACTATTGATGGTTTTTAACAATAACATTAATAAAAATACAATGCAAGTTGACCAAACTACCCTCACCATCCCCAACAAACCCACCTCTATTCCTCTACCATTTTCACCGCCATACAATGTCATATTCCCCAACACTCCCCCACACCCCCCCTGCCCCTCCCCACACTCCCCGTCAGCCACCACATCCCCACCCCCCATCTCATCAGACCACCACATTGTTAGGACCAGCCCAAATCAGAATTTAAACCAAGCTCAATTATCAGCTCAAGTGCCTAGAAGTCAAAGAGCAAGAGTAACACCTAGATATTTGAAGGAGTACGTGGCTTAAGCAACTAAGGCACAACTGATCGGTTATATCAGATTCGTGAGGGTAGTTTCAGGGTAGTGGGGGTAGTGGCAAACACACACCAGTGATGTAATAGTCATGTATATATAGCATAAGAATAGGCACGGTGAAAGGACAGAGGGAGATAATCTTCTTCATTTCACCTTTCTTACAGTTTTTTAGCTTGTAATTCCCTTTTATTTAACCAATGAACTTGCGCTTGCTGGTATCTTAGTTCTGCAACTTCTGCAATTAGTCCCAATTCGTTACACACATCGCCACCAATATCTATTTCAATCAGATCTGTCACTACAAGAAACAGTGGAGTTTGTGACGCCAGAAAACATCACAATTTCATCGCAAATAAATATTTGCGACGAAATTACGACGAAGTAGTAATCGTCGCTAAACCTTGCGTGGCTAAATCATTTTTCGTCGCAACTACATCGCTTTGTGACAAATTTGCGACAAACAGAAACCCGAGAATATTTTGTCGCAAGATCGACATAAATGGTGACTAATTTGCTACAAATTCATTTTGTGGCCAAAGCGTGGCATGATTTCGTCGCCAATTAATGGCAGAGTTTTGACGCAAAATAGTGGCAACTTGTTTGACGCAATTACGTGACAAAAGTTTTGTTTCCAAACTGTGGCGAATTGTTTGTCGCAGTTGCGTGGCAAAAATTATGTCATGGCCAAATCGTGGCAATTTATTTTGATGCACAATCGTGGCAACTTATTTGACGCAATTACGTGGCAAAAGTTCTGTTGCCATGTGGCGAAACTTTTGTCGCAGTTGCGTGGCAAAAAATTATGTCGTGGCCAAATCGTGGCAATTTATTTGACGCAATTACGTGGCAAAAGTTCTGTTTCCATGTGGCCAAAATTTTGTCGCAGTTGCGTGGCAATTTATTTTGATGCAAAATCCTGGCAACTTGTTTGACGCAATTATGTGGCAAAAGTCTGGTGCGTGGCAAAATCATGGCAATTTATTTTGATGCAAAATCGTGGCAAAAGTTATTTAGCTACAAGTTAAATTCTTTTGTCACCAATTCGTGGCAATTCTCAAATCCACCCAATAGAAAAAAGGAGGTGGTTTGTGACGTCATCTTGTGTATCCTGCTAAATTACAAAAGAATATAAATTTAAATCCCATAATTGAATCTCATAAATTACACAATCTACACCAAAGTAGCTAAGTCATGCCATAATATATCAAAAGTGCCACCATTTAACAAAGTACACTTCCAATATACATTCAAAAAGAAATACTAAATATACATCTATCATAACGTCATCTAGCTTGTTTGTCCTGGTATGATAAGCTCCAAAAGAGAACTGTATACAAAAAGTTTACAGCATCTTCCATTACGACACGACATCCTTGCATAGAGACAATCCATACCTAAGCCTACAATTTTCACCATCTTCAGACAATCCATGTCATATCTGCAAACAATAAAACAAATCAACCAACTCAGCCAAAACATTGCGATACATAAAAATTAGAATTTCCTCTCTGCCTTTTCTCTTTATCAGCCTCATTAGCCGCAAATTTAGCAATAACACCATCCACTATACTAACATCATCCAGCCGCAAAAAAAAGTAAAAGAATGTAGCTTGAATGAAGAACAAGATGAAATAGTGACTAATTAGACTCTCCCAATGCTCACAAAAATTCCAATCAAGAGAGATTGCACTACTTAATCACCATAGATAATGGAAATTAATGTCGTCCTCTTCGATTTTACCTTCGAAAATGGAAGAGTTTTGCAATGTTTAGTATAAACTTTCAGTAGAAGAAAACAGAGTTGTGAGTATTTGGTTTTAGAATTTTGGATATGATATTGATTTTGAAATCAATAGTTTTTTCAGAAATATGTTATCATGAAAATTTGTTTATATGTAATTACTACCCGAAGCCTTTTTATTGACTTTAAAACCAACCACTTGTAATAATATTAGCAAATATTTATTTTTTCCTTTTGTTTTAATTCAAAACCAATTTGATTACTGCAAGAAAATCTTAATGAAACAAAGACACAAGAAATTCAACGCAGAGAAAACAACCAAATGTTAAAAGTCAACAAAGACTAAATAAATCCAGAAGTTTAGACTATAGAAAACACAATATGTTAAAGAGTCAACAAAGACTCTAGAATTCTCATAATCTAGAAGCTTAGACTATAGAAATCCTAGTGAAGATAATATAACAAGGACTTCGCACATCTAAACTTTTCCATCTCGACCAAAGAAAGAGACATGCTCTTGATACTAATAGACAAAGTTTAGACTATAAAAATCATAGTGAAGATAATGTCCACCCATATAATACTCTCCCTTAGGGTAAACAAGGATAAACTTTAAGAAACATATTAATCGTTTGAAGCATTATAAGAAATCTATTAAACTAAATAAATTAAAGTACACATATCACTAAATAAATCCAAGTACATATATCACTTAATATGTTACATACGAGTAACATCCCAATAGATTGAGTACATGGAGTTCACATTTGAAAGCAGCCACAATGGCCGGTAAAAGTTATTTTTTGTAGTGATAGAATGAAAAGAAGAGTGAGGAGGTCTAACTAATCAGGCCAAAATTTGCGACATTTTTTTTTTCGTCGCAAACTTCATCGCAAAGCAGCTCCATTTTAGTAGTGTTATCTGGTTAGATATACAACAAAGTCTCATAGAATAAGAAATGTCATTTAGAATATAACTGATTAGTATCATATCTAAAGGGAATAAATTTTGCCCGTGACAACCACAAAATATAGCACTTATCACATGCTCATCATAAGCATGTCATGGCTTGGAATTTCCTAAATATCTTATGCCCACAAGACGAAAAGGAACATAATATATATTCAACTTTCAAGATAAATAAGAATGCCTCATGTTCCTTAGAAATAAGATCAAAGGTTTCAACACCATATGTGGTAGAAGTGAAAACTTTGAAAGTTAACATAAGAACTCCTTTAGCTTTAGCTCAGAAAGCATGACAATAAGTTCATACCTTCTAACTGTGAGAGGAGGTGCGACTGAATGTATTTTCCATTAATCTTTTGTGAACCTTCTGGAATACCAGTTTTAGTTATAGTCTCTCTTGTGAAACTGATGAATAATTTGCATGGATCGAGTTAGCAGTTGAGTATCTTTCCATGAAATAGAAAAATAGTATCACAATTAGAATATTGATCAGCCAGTCAATATTAAGATCAGATTCCCTGAAATTATAAATTAAAGAACGATTATATCAAACCTGAAATTCTATTGGCCTGATTGTTCTGCCTGAATTCTAATACTCATCACATTGCCAAAGGGAAAGATGAGTTATTATAAACTTATAGAAGTCAAAGTGGACATTCAGTTCAAGACTAAGAAGGTATATATTTCTGAAAACAAAAGGATAGAGGCAAAATAAGTAGATATAATAACCACAATCGCTTATCATGAGGACTGCAATGCAACAACCAATTCCTCACCTGAAGATTTTCAAAAAGAAAGGAAAATAGTGTTTCAAAGGCCCCGTTAATTTTTAAACATGTAAAGAATAAGAAAACCATACTAGGCCTCGGACACTTCATCGAGGCTTTGTTGAGATAGCTTCTGAATGGCCGACTAGGCAGAAAAATTTCATATAAGACATCAAAATAGATCATCAACTAACACATCAAGGAAGAAACAGTGTAACATAGACAAATTGTTAGATGGTACAGGTACCCCTTAAAAAAGAATGAAAAGAAAAAAAGGTGTACCAGAAACCAACCAACAAACTATAGCACAAACAAAGAAAACATCCTTTACATGCCTCCATCTTACAAGACTCAACAACTTAAATTAAAGCTGATTTGGCTCTTTGTCCCTCTTAAACACTAGTTGGGAAACAAAAGTTCTTATAGAACTCTTGTGTTTAACTATCTTAAATTCAATTCAATTCCAGTGGTACAAAATGCACAATTTCCACTCTTTATAGTTCTATAACTAGAAACCTTATGTAACTTGCTACATGAGAATTACATATCATTAAAAAAAAGTTAAAAAATAAAGATAAAGATAACTATCTGAACATGGAGAAAACTTTTCAACTTGTTACATGAGAATCATATCTAAAAAAAATGAAGAATCAAAAAGAGAAGGAAAGGGAACTGTCTGAACGTGGAGAAAAAAACTAAGTCGGAAACAATAAACTGTTAATTTACCAGCTGAATTGATTCAAATATTTGAAGTCAGAAAAATAATTTAAGATTATATTAGCTGCACATTAAAACCATATTTGGGAAGAGCATCCAACACAAAATAGAGTATAAATTGAGTGAAGAAATGTTAGCAGCTGCATCTTGGGAATAATGTATAACAAATCCATGGAAATGTTGAGATCCAGATATTGCATTCCAACAGAAAACTTACCTTTTGTAAAACTATTAGATGAAATTTCAAGTTCATCTTTCGAGGGGTCTAGATGCACCATTATACTATACACTAATTTACACACACACAACACATGTAATACCCCATATGCACAATAGATGTCAAAGTCATGGTATGAACTTAAAAACCTTTCATTAAACAGGTCGGTCCCGAAAATCTCGGGTATTACTACTATAGCATAAAATTTCACCAATAACATTGCACAATAAGGAAACTTGAATTATGGTAAGCCAATAGCATCAGAATGTCAACAACAGAGGAACCTTTCACTTTAACAAACAAGATTAGTAACTGAAAGCTACACACTCAAATGCAATGAAATGTTGAAATTAGGCCAGTTTCTACAAAGAAACACACAATTATGCATCATTTTCTACCAAACTAAATGTCAATAAACAGAATCACTCCATTACACTTCATCATAAAAACACAGAAGGTAACTTAGTACTCCAGTTTTCAACCTTAATTGCTATGCTGCAGAATATCAAAACCTGAATTTGTTAGTTAAACAATGGCCTCTAAAGAATATTTTTATTCCTTTAAAGACATTGACCAAAAAAAATTTAAAAAAATAAAAAGAAAAATTTACTTCACAGAAAACCTTTCATTTCATAAGAAAAATCATAAACTCCATAGTGCAATGGGTGACGATACCAATTTCTGTCCAATTATACAAAATTCATTCAAAAAAAATCTCATGAAAGCATTAAAATTCAGGAAAAACCCTTTCCTAGCATACCAAATCCTAAATAAAAAGCTTTGAGTTTTATTCAATGGAATTTCTAGGCAAAGGCTAACAACAATGCAAACCTGATGAGAACAATCAACAATATTACGGTTCCTACATAACTATGCAAACCTCTCTAGCACAAGATCACTTGAGACAATTCAATTCTGACCCTTGATTCAAAATCTACCCTCGATTCTATCCAATTATAAACCCTAGATTAAAAATTTTTGTTCTTTATATACATAATACATATATGTATGTAGAGGTTAAAGAGGCAGCGATGCGTACTTGAGTTTCGTGATTGTGAGCTTGAGAGTTTCGTGACTGTGAGCGTACCCGAGTTTTGTGATTGTGAGCTTGAGAGGTTTTTTTGGTGGAGAGCTTTGGGAGTTGAGTGAATAAAGAAGTTGGTAATTGGTAAAGGGTAAAGTTGCTGCTGACTGCTATTGCGTAAAAGCTGTCCTTTTAAAAAAATATATATATATTATAGGCTGAAAAAAAAAAGTGCTAGTGTAAGCACTTAGCAGGATTCGAACCTAGGAGCTGAAGCCTAATCTATTTTTAATAGCGTCACATTTACCACTGAACCACATTAACTTTTGTTGAGGTGAAGCCTTTGCATACACATTTAATAACGTAGGTCAATTTTGCTACAAGCGCTGCCTTTTACCACGATATTAAGACGTCTAATTTGAAACAAGTGTCACAAAGTCGTCACAGTTTCGTACCAAATTTACCACATTGTTGCGACGAAATTATTTCCCGCTCTACATTATTGGCTTTCGTGGCAAAATTATCGCAATTTGGGATGATCTAGCCATAACTTCTATTTCATGCGGTATTGTACTGATTTTCGTGGCAGAAAAGTCGTAATTTGTGACGATATTGTAACGAATATTATATTTGTCACAAATTTGTCACTATGTCGACACAATATGAGCACCAAAATTTTTCATAGCTATTTCGTCCCAAATTTATCACATTACTGCGATAAAATTATTTCCCGCTCTATATTATTGGCTTTCGTGGCAAAATTGTCGCAATTTAGGACGATCTAGCCACAACTTCTGTTTCCCACGATATTGTATTGACTTTCGTGGCAGAAAAGTCGCAATTTGTGACGACATTGTGACGAATATTATATTCGTCACAAATTTGTCACTTTGTCGACACAATATGAGCACCAAAAGTTTTCATAGCTATTTCATCCCAAATTTGCGACGATTTTATTTTTGTGGCAAAATTTCGTCGCAAAACAGCTTTATTTTTGTAGTGTGTGTATGTATATTATATTTGGTCGATGATGGCGGCGGCGCTGCTAACATGAACTCATTCAACTATTCTGTTTCAATCATTTTAAACATGAACTCATTCTATGATATTCTATTTCAATCAGTTTAAGCACGCAGAGAATTTCCATTACCCAAATCCGAAATATAATGTTTAGGATTTGCTATTTTCCATTACATTCCCTAGTTGGTTGGAGACCATGACAGAATGGCGTCATGAGAGCTTGCCGTCGATTTTTTTTCAGCAGTGGTGTTGAAGCAAAAGGTTGGGACGATGACTGATCGACGTTGATTGTTTCATTTCTTTTATTTTTAAAATTTTTATTTTTATTTTTTTGCAGTTGGTGATGAATTACAGCGTGTGTTTTTGTTTTCTTGAAGGAGAGAGAGAAAAAGAGTGTTAAAAATAAGGGTCTAACGGTCATTTTACTGCTGCCGTTAGTTTTTTTGACAGAAGCAAACGATAGTGGTACGTATGCACTTAGGGTAGCACCACATGGGGGTCTGGTGCTAGTTTTTGGACTACAAGAGGATCGTAGCTAGTTTCGCTCAACAAGAGGAGAGTTTAGGACTATTCACCCTAATATAAATTACTGAAAGTTTACGCATGCAATGGTGTAAGAAGGCAATATATAAAAGAAAAATACCTCACAATCTATTATTTTAATGAATTCAAAATTTCCAATAATTACCATGTTGAAGATTAACCCTAATTTGAAATTAAAGAGATGTCCATGCATGCCAGATTATGACGTACGAAAATTGATTGATCAACTACTCCTTTATTTTTGCAAAAAATTATGAGAAGGGTAGATGTAAAAAATTTATATAAGTTCGTCTGCCCATCAACGAGCTCTGCAGCTCTTACTGAGCTAACATCTGCTTTCTCTAGCATTTCAGTGTGTGTGTGTGTGAGATGGGAGGCGATGATTCAATAATCTTGCCGGTCTTGATCGTAGGTGCTGGCCCTGTTGGCCTTGTTCTTTCCATCCTTTCAACCAAACTTGGTTAGAATCTCAAACCCGATGTTCCCTTATCCTTTTTACACATTTGACATTTTTTTTTTAATTTTTGTGAGTTGTCGGTTAAGTAGTACTCCCAACTAAATATCAAACTAATTATATACACAATGTTTAAAAGTTTAGAGTTTTTAAGTTAAGTGATCACTTACGCTATATTAGCATGTAGTTATAAAAAGATCCTAAGTTCAATCTCGCCACCATTAGTCATTTACCACGATCTTTGTTGTAATGTTACAGGTTATGTTAAAAATACCAAAATAATTAAGTACATGATTTTTAAAAATTTGAATTTTTAGATCTAGTAGTCACTTGCACACATGTCCTATGTAAAATGATGACAACAGTATTTGTGTTGGTGTTTTCTTGGTGAACTGGTTTTTGTTTGTACTCCTTTGTACTTTGAATTTTATTTAATTACCATTAAAAAAAAAAAACAGTATTTGAACTCAAAAAATCGCGTAGCCGAATTTAAAGTACCTCAATGCATTCGTTAATTAGCTCATAGTTTTATAAACGTATGTAGGGGTAAAATGTCCCATTTTGGAGCAACGAAAGGCGTTTTCGACACATCCAAAGGCACATATCATAAACAATAGGTCTATGGAGGTTGGTTTAATCTTTTTCTTTTCTTTTATTATTAATTTGTTGTAAATGCTATGTAGATATATATCTAGATATATAATGGTTTATAAGGATAAATTTATGCTCTTTATTATGTTCAAATAGACCTTGTGTTTTGATGTAGAATTCGTTTATAGGTGTTTCGAAAATTGGATGGTTTGGCTGATGATATTCTAAGGTCTCAACCACCTGTAGATTCTTGGAGAAATTTTGTATATTGTACTTCACTCACTGGTCGTATTCTTGGCTCAGTTGATCACATGCAGCATCAAGGTAATATTTGATTTTTTTGTTTATAATATTATATGCGTTGGTCATTGGTGTGTCATGGAAGAATATATGATGCATTAATAGATTGAAACTATTACATGAATATTTTTAAAAATAAAAATAAAAATTCATGTAATAGTTTCAAAAATATTCATGAAACTATCACATGGATATTATCTTGTAAAAATATTGTAAGCAATGTTTGGGGTTGTAGCAAGAACTATAATGGGAATATGCATGAAAAGTTGATTGATTTTGCATATGATTTTGGACTATATTTTTTTGATAAATAGTAGATTAAAAAATTATTGCATAAGACGTTATGCAACTCCACAACACCAATAGATTTGAGGATGTAACCTTCTATTTCTTAATGTTGTTGTTAGGTCTTGGTCCAATGTTGTACATCAACATGTGACCCACTATTTTTGCTGACTTTGCTCCTCTATGTTAGTTCTCTTATGTAGCTTTCTAGCTGAATTTTGTTCCTCCAAGTCAACTCGTCTTGTCCTCTTTTTATTAACTTTGTTCCTCCATGTCAATTCTCATGTGCAAATATTTCTCGTCTAATTTTGTTCTTCTATGTTAACTATCGTATTCAAAGAATGTTTATCCCGCCTAGTCACACATGAGAGGAAGTGCTACAAATTACACTTCTCTTACATTAACAAATCCTAAGTTCCAAGACTAAATATAAGATTTTGAACAGTTCCACCTATTATCAATTAATTTTAGAATGAAAGTCTTGTTTCTTTAACACAATGTTTTGAGAGTTATTGTTTGTGTCTGAACTAACAAAATACATGTTGTTGACTTGTTATTTGTTAAGCCGAACACATTATAAGGTGGCATTTGAGTTTGTGATTTTTCAATATGAGAGGAATGTATATTTTTACACTCTCTGACGCGTGACCGAACGAGAACCAAGAAGCGAGTCCTAACATTAAGCCAAAACGAGCCAGTGGGAGCTCTAATAACATGTTAAGAATCATAAGGTTCTATGGAGAAACAAGAGAAATTGAGCGAAAATGAGTTAGGGAGGGCGAAAAGAAACAAACAGGTAGATTGCGCTTGGATGGATGCGGTTGCCCAAGGCCCAATGCAACTCTGATACCATGTTAAAAACCATGATGGTCCATCTTAAAATAAATTGGTATTAAGTTGAGATGGTCCAATCAAAGACCACTTAAATTAATCAAATTAATTAATTTAATTGATTGATTGATTATTAATTAATTATTTTAAAATTATTAGTTAATGAATAACAATAAATTAATTAAAAATTTATTATTTATCATTTAATTAATTATTAGTTTAGTTTATTAAAATGATTAATTGCATTAAATTTCCTTAATAATTTTAATTACTCAATAATTAATTAATTTATTAAATAGTAATTTATTATTAGTTTATTAAAATTATTAATTAATTATTAATCATTAGTTAATCAATTTTTAGTTATTATTTTTAAATTTTAAATTTTTTATTTTAATATCAATTATTTAATTAATTAGTTATTAATCAAAATATTTAATTATTAATTAAAGTTAAAAAAATTATTTATAAAAAATCAAATCAATTATTATTAATTAATTTAAACTGTGTTATGGGGTGGGAAGTCCGTTAGGGAAGAAAGGGAAAAGAAAGCACATGAACTCATATAAAATGTGTTCTCTTTTTCTTGTTCTTGAAAAATTTCTTAAAATAATTTTTGAAAACAATCAATAAAAACAACGTATTTCAAATATATATTTTTTTGTCTTTTTTAATGTTGAAAAACAAAATGAAATATTTTTAGTTCCAAATAACCCCGTATATTCCAACAATATTAAATTTGTAAAACTTCGGGGTTGAGTTGAAAGGTATGGTATGAATATACATATAGCAGCTCTTGATTAAATTAGGGTGAAGTGGACCAGACCCCCTTTAATTTATTGTAAGTACACAATATCCCTCTATGATTTTAAAACCATCAAACACCTCTCTAATGATTTGTTAAACTAAGCACAATAATCCCTCCGGAAAAAAATCATATATTTTAACGGTAAGTGTACTACACACGCGACAAATGCAATTTTTCATATTTTTTTGCTTAAATAAATTATATTTCGGACAAAAATACCCGTACTTAAATACATTTTTTTCTTTATCCACCCATCCTTTCACAAAAAAAATAAAAATCAAAATACAGTCATCATCCTCCCCACCACCCCGTCTGGCCCACCCAACCTGCCCAACCCTGTAAAATCATATAAAGTCACATTAACAAAAATTTAAAGCCCTCTATACGCCTACTCAGCTACTCTAATTTTTCAACAGACACTTACTTTGAAACCCCTTAAGAAAATATCTGGTAAGTTGAGGTATCGCTAGGTACTCTATCGGGTTAAATGTTAGAGCCAAGTTACATCACAAAAAAGAGGAGCAAAAAGGCAAATGGGCCATCTTCGACACAAGAGCAGTTTATATTATTATTAAGTTATCACCTAATTTAATAATTTAAGTTGTTAGAGAGGGATTTATTATATTATTTATTATCTTCAACACGCCCAGCAAGTGTAGTCGGAGTTAGTTTTGAAACTTGTACTTGGATAGTTTTAATGTTTTAAATGGGTGACAGTGAGTTTTGAGCCCATAACTTTTTAGTATTTAGATTCTGATACTATGTTAAATGAACACCTTATATAAAAATTTAAACTATTAGAGAGGAATTTATTATATTATTTATTATCTTCAACAATTATATATATATATATATATAAGGGGGAAGGCAAGCTTTGGAGATGTTTATTTGAATTCTCCGCTGCGAGGGAAGTCCATCTTCCTTCACTTCCTATCTCCACGAGGTTGTTATTGCCTTATTTGTATTTTACCGACCAAGAAATTGGGAAGCCCTAGAAAGCAGAGTATAAAATCTTTGTTGTTGCGTAGCCATATATATATATATATATATATGTATTTTATATGTATAGATCTTTGTGTATATATGTATATAAACATATATATACAAATTTATATATATAAAGAGAAGGAAAAAGGAGGAAGGAGCATAAAGAAATTTAAGGGCACTTAAATCTTTTTGTGCAGTTCTATTAGCTATATTGATGGAAAGGTAGGAGGGGGCACGTGTGTTGAGTTTATAAAATCACAAGAGACTTGTTAGAGATTTTTTAAATTATAAAGGGTATTTTGCAGTTACGACAAACCACAGAGGATCAGGAGCACTGTACTCATTAAAGTATCTCAGTGGATAGTAATTGGTGTAAGTGTGCTTTGTTTTGGGAGCTATTGTTGGTGCTGATATAGCCTGCAATTTTTGTTTATCGGCAGATTTTGATCAAATAGTGAGCCCAGTGTCTATTGCAAACCTCACGGAGTACAAACTGCATAGATTGTTACTAAATAAGCTCGAGAACCTCAGCTTTCATGAGATATTAATAGGGCATAAATGCATCTCAATCAAGGCTGCAGACCACGGTGTTACAGCGACTGTGTCTTTTGAGAATGAAGGAAAGTGTATGGAGAAAGATATACATTGTAATTTTCTTATTGGTACAGATGGTGCAAAAAGTACAATCCAAAAGCTTGTAGGTATAGACATGAAAGGTGAAAAGGACTTGCAAAACTTTGTTAGTATCCACTTTTGCTAGCAAGACTTGGGACATTATTTGATAGAAGAGAGACCAGGGATGGTCTTTTTCATCTTCAATCCTCAAGCTGTTTGTATTCTTATTGCTTATGATATCAACCAAGGAGAGTTTATTTTACAGGTATTGTGTGGTTTTATGTGTTTTGAGATTCTGACTTGTGGACTATTAAATTACCATTCATCTTAAAGTTTAAGTGGTTAGAGAGGAAATTGTTAAATTATTTATTGTGTTCGACACGCCTTCTCACGAATAGGCTAGATAGTTTTTGACTGAATCTTGCTAACAGACTTAATTATGGAAATGGGTGACATTGAATTTTTAACCCAAAACCTTTTGATGATACTTGAACTTGTGATACCATATTACGTTACCATCACATCTAAAAGTTTAAATTATTAGAGAAACGTTTTATAAATTTATTTACTACGATTATTGCCCATGAAAACCTTTAATTTACATACAAGCTACTTACTTCATAGGTACGATATTATCCACCTCAACAGAAGCTGGAGGACTTCAACCCTGAGGTATCTTTCATTATTTGTAGAATACTTTCCCATGAGCAAAACAACTTGAAATTTATTTGAAGTTGTTAAACATTCATCATGGGTTAGATTGAAGAATGAGTGAGATGCATTTGTACTTATTACATGATCATCTTATTTAAAAGTTAAACCGTTAGGAAAAGTTTATATGTTATATTTACAATTGTCCTCAACACCCATGCACGTGCAAGCGAGATTTGTTTTTCAGTTTTGCATGTAGACAGTTCTAATATTTTGATTGAGTGGTGGCAAGACTAGAACCAAAGTCCGAGCTCTAATACCATATTAATTTACCACCTAATGTCTAAAAGCTTAAACTATTAGAGATAAATTTATTATACTTAGGCTCCGTTTGTTTACCGTAAAATAACTTGTTGGGAGAAAATATTTTCTAGAAAAAATATTTTTCTGGAAAATAGAATAATGAAAAATATTTTTTGATATTTGGATATACAGTGAAAAATATTTTGTGACATGCATATAATATATATATATATATATTAACCGTGAAGGTGGAAGGAAAGTAAGATGGGTGGTGAGGTGGGGGAGGGGTGGGGGTTGGGAGTGGGTGAGATGTGGGTAGGGTAGAGGTGGGGAGGTGGGTGGGGTAGGGTGGGGTAGGCTGGGGATGGGGATGGGGGCAGTGGGGGGGAAGTGAGTGAGTTCCGAAAAATGTTTTCTTCTCTCAAAGAATAAAAAAATATTTTTCTCTTTTAAACTAAAATTTTTCCTTAATCGAAAAATATTTTCTGGTTGATCAAATTTTTCGTGTTACCAAACATTAAAAAATTCAGAAAATATTTTTTAGGAAAATATTTTACTGCAAACAAACAGAGCCTTATTTAGGATAATAGGCTGGAATGGGTACGGATGGAAATGCATTATCTGGTCTATTTTGATTCTCATACTTAGTATAAATTAAATAACGAACTCAGGAATTCAATTCCCTAAGTAATGTAATTCTCTCAAATTTAGGATTTGCCATTTCAGACAAAACGTATAGGATTAGCTCATTCTCGTGTTCTAAGTAGTGAACTCATTTGTCAAGTGATTAAAATATCCTTTCAAAATAGAATATCTATACAATAACAAAAGTCAACCCTCAATATTATTCTTATTATTATAATTATTAGAATTTGTATTAGTATTATTTTTATTGTTATTTACTATGATTTATTATTATTATTATTATTATCATGTTTATTATTATTATTATTATTATTATTATTATTAATGTTATTGTTTTTTTTGTTGTTGTTGTTATAGTTTTTTATTGATTTTATTATTACTATTGCTTGTTGTTATTCATATTATTACTATTCTTATTTATATGATTTATAAATATTATTTATGAATCATATAAATATCATTATTTTTGTTAATAATATTTGTTATTTATTATTGAAATTACTATTATTAATGAAGAAAATACTCTTTCAAAACATAACATGTAATAATAACAAATTAAAGAACAGTCCTTATTATTATTATTATTATTATTATTATTATTATTATTATTATTATTATTATTATTATTGATTAACATTAAGATTAATACTTTTCATTAATATTATTTTTATTATTATTTATTTATATTAATGTTATTATTTTTTATTAGTATTATTATTATTTTTCAAATAAAAAAGTAACAAAAATGCCCTTTTTAAACATAAGGGTATATAATAACAAAATAGTAATGTTTATTATAATTATTATTTATTAATAATACTATTTATTTATTACTATTATAACCTTACCATTATTGTTATTATATTTATTTTTAATCTTAAGACAATAACATTGATATAATAACAAAAGGATAATCCCATCATTTTATAAAAGTCATTCTCAATACTACTCTAGTATATAGTGATTACCAAATATGGATTTGGAACTAATACATCAATTCTTATCTTCATTACTATAGGATAATATGAATTTGGAATTAATACATCAATTCTTATCTTCATTACTATAGGATAACAAGTATGGCATACCCTATACCAAGTTTATTCTACTTTCAGTTCTCATAATTATATTAATGTCTGAATTCATTTTAAGATATCAATCGCCACCATATTATCTCCAACGATCCCATGTAATATTAAATTCTAAAATAGTTTTAGGCACAATTCATGTTGGAACCATTGTCTTGTCTTCATTGTAAATGTTATTTTAAAAGCTTCGTCTCATTGTAGATGTGTGAGAGGTTAATCTCCAAATCAGGTGGTCGAGATTTTGCAGACATGAACGTAATAGCCATAAGGACACTGGTAGTGCACGCTCAAGTTGCAGAGAAATTCATATCTTGTGAAAACAGAGTTATACTTGCTGGTGATGCTGCTCATCGGTTTCCTCCTTCTGGTGGTTTTGGTATGCAAGTCTTTTCGTGCTGAATAAAAGATTGAATTAAAGAAAGAGGAAAACATGACTACAAACCTAAGCATGAGTAATATTATATATCACCTCATATGTTGTATCACCTACTCTTCCCCTCATATATCACAAATGTCATACCATTTATCATTTTCAAACGATTGAATCCTACTCAAATGTGACACTTCCAAATTAAAATCGAATTCAATGCCTAATAAGAGATTAAGTTTGAACTATATATACAAATTCAATAATTTGTAGGTATGAATACCGGCATTCAGGATGCTCATAACCTTGCCTGGAAATTGGCCTCTGTACTTCAGGGTATAGCTCCAGTATCTTTCCTTTCCACTTATGAAGTGGAAAGAAAGCAGGTAATGATTTTATATCTCATGTATATATAAATATACGTACAAACACACACATATATATATATATACATATGAAAAATAGGAAATCGTTTGTCTTCTCTTGAACTTTACAGATTTCTAATTTCAACACAACACTTAGTACCCAAAACCTCAATGTAGCGATGGCAATTCCCGCTGTACTTGGTCTTAATCCAACCATAGAAAATGCAGGTAACCTTTTTTTGAGAACCATATTATGGGGTCCTCTTTGAAAATGGTTACTATGCACTTAGCGCAGGAGCCAACACTCCACACACAACACAAGCGAACGTTTCAAAATGTCTGCCCGTTTTGAAGCATTATCACATATTATGAATCTATTATATTGCGTGCTAATACTCATCATTTGATAAATTTTATAGTATACCGAGCTATTAATGGTACGATGGGTTCGATTTTGCCATCCGGACTACAAAAAGCCATTTTATATGGAATGTTTAGCATATTTAGTTTGCAACTTTCAAATTTTGTCTTGAATGAGAAAATTCCTCTTGGATATTCAAGGCTTTCTAAACTGAAACAGATATTTGAAGGTGGAGAAAGCCTTCAACTTCTATTCACTGCTGAGGATTTAGGTTTCAGGTAATTGTTATTTCGTTTTTGTTAATTGAATTGTTAGTTCAAAAGAGATCTTGACGCAACGTTAAAAGTTGCCACCATGTGACTTTAATGTCACAGTTTCAACTGAAAAAAAAAAAAAAAAAAAAAAGCCATTTTAATTGCTGAAAATATGATCAATCTCAAAGAAATTCCTGTGAATTTGAAAATCTCCCCACAAGTCCTTGCACTAAAATGTCTTTTTTGCCATATTTGTTATGCTTGCAGATTTTCCTTATTTCTTGCAATGGCACGACAGAAAAGAGTTTTGGCAATAAAAAAAATTAGTGTAACCGTTTGCTTTTTGGTTAAAGAAAAAAAAAGATTACATTAGTACAGTCACATTCCGATATATGAATAGTATTAGAAATTAATTAAAAAAATGGTCTAACAAATAATTTGGCAATGGTCAAATTGTAAGGACAAAAATGACATTCTAATGCATTATTCATTTTAGTACACTATTGTAGAAATACATGATAGAGTTATATATAGTAGATCCAAAATGATCGACGTTTTTCTAACTCCGTACGTAACAAGAATTTTGTACATTCAACTATCCCTCAACTGCTCATTTATCCAATTAAACATACAATCTTTTTTTCAAAAACCTCTAGGCATTTATTCAATTTGTGTTAAAACATTTATGTGGTATATATTATATTTTTCAATGTTCTCTATTGTGCTATATAATCACCTAAAGTTTTATACATCCACATTAGATACCTCAAAGGAGCACTGGTGTCTGATGGTGATAACATATTTGGTGAATCAGAATCTCCTACTGGATGTAGGAGAGAATATCTTCCCTCCACACATTCGGGGTCAAGATTGCCTCACATGAATGTTAGACTATTGTCGAATGTGTCAATCAAGGTATTCACGTATCATAAACTTGAAAATAACTATCTTAGTAAAGATAGTCAAGTTATTATTTAAAGGGTTAGTACTCAATTTAGTCCCTTGTTTGTTATAGTGGTCTCTTATTTTTAGAAGTGCAATATTACAATCCATTATCTTTTGAATATGTGACACATTTAGTTCTTTTTCACTTTTTCGTTTAAAATTTGACAGCATAAACAACC
The DNA here is from genome assembly GCA_037974665.1 of Ehretia macrophylla. Lineage (NCBI taxonomy): Eukaryota > Viridiplantae > Streptophyta > Magnoliopsida > Boraginales > Ehretiaceae > Ehretia > Ehretia macrophylla. The sequence goes on from CM075783.1 coordinate 45,004,844, forward strand.
AAGTACATACAATTACGTAACGATTACGTATTTTTTTCGTCAAATTTTAAACAAAAATGTGAAAAAAGACTAACGATATCACATATTCAAAAGATAAAGAACTGTAATATTACACTTTTAAAGATAAAGGACCGTACCACTATGTCAAACATGCTAAAGATAAAGTATTAAATTGGGTATTAACCCTCAATATTTTAACTTATAAGCCAAACTCATATCATGTCTCCAACGAAATTAGAACATCAACTATGAGTATGAGTTTTACACTTATGCATGCAAGTAACCTGAAATCTTTCTCTTCTTTCTTCTTTTTCAAGTAAGAAATTTGCATCTTAAACTCATATCATGTCACATGACATCTTTCCAGAACACATTTTCGACTATGGATCTTATCTCAGTTGAAAAGGTTGAGTTTCTTCTCATTATAGCACCAGTAAAAGAGTCCTACGACCTAGCTCAAGCTGCATTCATGGTGGCAGACGGAATTAAAGTTCCATTGAAGGTATGTGTGGTGTGGCCAGAGAACACCAATGATGGGAATGGCACAAGTGATGCTGCATTAATGCCCTGGAAAAACTTCATAGATGTTGTGGAAGTCAAGAGATCACCAACTTCACCTTCTTGGTGGAATCTATGCAAGATGACAGATAGAGGAGCCATTTTGGTGAGGCCTGATGAGCATGTTGCTTGGCGATCCAAGTCCGGAAACATAAATAATGATCCAATTTTAGAGATGAAACAAGTTTTCAATATGATATTTGGATTAGATGCAAGTTGCACATAGTGCAATAAACTTGAAGCTATAATAATCTATATACTAGATATACAAAGGGAGTTACGAAGTTTAATATCGATGTAATAGTTTCTAATCCCTCAGGAATAAATGGCTGTAATGACCATAAGAATAAAAAGTCTTGCGGGAATTTCGGATAGTGAAAGTGTTGTGGGAGGTAATAAGAATGTTTGATGGTTTTTAGGTTTTTGTGTTTTCATAAGGTGATCAAGGCTCCGTTTGATTGCTGCAAAATATTTTCTGATTTTTGGATATGTTTTTTATTTAAATAATGGGAATTTTTTTAAAAGAGAAGTATTAAGAAAATTTTTATAAAATTTATGGGAAAATTAAATTAATTAAGATAACTAGTCATTTATTATTATTAATTTATTTACTATTTAATTAGTACTTTAATTACAAGTTTAGGGAATATGAAGACGACTCATAAAATCGTCTCCAAATCGTCGTCATTAGGAGACGATTTGGAGACAATATAGATAAAGCGTCACAAAACCGTCTCTTGTTGGTGACTATTTGGAGACGACTTGTAAAACCGTCTCCAAATAGTCGCATTTGAAGACGGTTTGGAGACGACATACCTAAGTCATTTTCAAACCGTCTCAAAATGGTCACTATTCATGTGAGAAAAGTTTCGTTTCATTTCCGTCATTTTTTTGGCGAGGAAAAAGAGACGAACCGTCGCTTTGACAGTTTTTCTTATAGTTAACTAGAAAATATTTTTTGGTCAAAAAAAAATATTTAGTTAAAAGTTAAGATATCTTCCAGTAAACAAATGTTTGGTTAAAAGTTTGGAGAAATGTTTAGTTAAAATTTTAGGAAAATGTTTAGTTAAAAGTTTGGAAAAATATTTAGTTAAAAGTTTTAGATCTGTGTGTGTTTATATATACGTGTGTGTGTTAAAAAGGTTTTCTGTCAAAAAATATTTTCAACTATAGCGTTCAAATACCATAAAATATTTTCTAATGTGACAACCAAATATTATACCAAAAATAAGAAAAATATTTTTTGTGTAAATATTTTTCACGATCAAATTATTTTACGGCAAACAAACAAAGCCCAAGTAACATTTGAAAAAGTAGGTTTCCCTTTTTTAGCTAAGGAAAGTAGTTTTGTTTTTATGAATATAAGACAAAAATATAAATTGCAGGTGATGCAATATTAGCAGAGATAAAACATTATATTCAGTATTAATAAGTTAGCTTTTAATCTTTCCCTATGAGATCAAACACGCAAAACGAATTGATGAGGTGAACCCGAGTTTATAATTATCGTGTATTTAATAAGTGACACTCTTTTTACTGAACTTTAAAATTCAAATAAATTTATAATCACGAGCAACCTAGCTCTAAATAATTATATACCACAATCATGGAAAAAACAAGAACAATTAAGATCTCGAAAAGAAAACAAGTCCTAACCACATAAATAAATCTAGTTGTCAACAGTTATTCAGAATAAAGGTTCCAAGACAGAATTGTACAGATCTTTCTTCAATTCCTTCGTGATGGATCATCAAGTCAAGCTGGTAGTCACTATCTCAAGTCATCCTGGTAGAATTCCAAAACTCATGACTTGACCAAGTTACACCATTTCCATGGACACCGAAAAAAAGTTATACCATTCAAATTATGTCACTCCAAAATGTTGAAAGCAATGGTCAAAGCTAAACAAATATCGTATAAACGACAATCTTCATGTCTAAATAATTCACATAATACAACAATCTTCTCTAAGTGATTCCACACCAGTCATTTTCATTTCTTAATCACTCACAGCTGAGAAAGTACTCCTAAAAATTTGTCTTCGAAACAATGAACATTTTGAAGTGACAATTCTACAGCTTTGAAATTTTGCAACTTGGCCCCACTGAGTTGCCCGAGCAAGTATAATAGATGTCTAGGCAGGTCCAATAGACATTCGGACAAATCTAATAGAAGTTTGAACAGGAACATTAGTCATCCAAACAAATCCAATAATTGTGACGATTGAACTTTACAATTAAACAAAAGTGCAAAAACTAAAAGCAAATAAGGCTTATCTTTTGCAAGCTCAACCCTACTCCTTGTTTGTCTTGAATATTACTCCTTTTCCTCCTTAGGTATTGTTATGACAAGGACCGAAGAAAACGCAAAAAAATATAGAAATTTACTATAAAGGAATAAACCAAAATGAAGAAGACTTGTAATACATAGATATTTTCAAATTTTTTAATTAAACGAATATTTTTTTCTATGGAGATTAACTAATTTTTTAACTAAAAATATATAAGTACTTTAAATTTTGTTTGAAAAAAAGCTTAGACTTTTATCACTAATCCTTACTTAGTTCTGTCATTCACTCACACACGTTATGTGAGCCCCACATATACTTTTTGCATATGTTTGAAATGCTAATCCGTCTAAAAAATGATCCAAAATACATATGAGCAATGAATACACTTGAGCAACAAATTTCATACATCAAGTCCAATCAACTAATTTGTCAATTAGGACATCATCGCGTCCCAAACCCAAGAAGCCTCCTCAATGGCTTTACCCAGCACGGCTTTAATGTCTTAAACTGAGTAGTTGTGCTGGGTATTCGGAGAACCAAGCAAACCTTGATAGTAGCTAACAATCTGATCTCTGATGTCTTTTTCATTATCAACACAGGTTCCATCATCCAACAACAGCCTGGAAATCTTGTTTCTTGCAACACGCCCCTTAATACACTTGTGGAAGTAGGCTTAGTTAGCATATCCTTTCTTTAACCAGAGGGCCCTAGACTTTTGGCGCAGGATTGCCTCCTCATTGTTCACTGTTCTATCCAACTCTTGAATGAGATTCCTTTCCTCAACAATCAGGTCTTCAGAGAAACCAACTTGCAAGGAAGCTTGGATCATATTCAATTTGTCCCTGATCAAAATAATTTTATCAAACAGGTTATAGAAATATTTGGAATTAAACAATCTCAACTCCTTCTTATGTAACCTCTGCTTCTGATACAACACAAACATTGGTGATCCGATAACACTTTGATTCCACACCCTCGACACCGTATTCAAAAACTCTTCATGGTTTGCCCAAAGGTTAAAAAACTTAAAACGGTTTAGGCCTAGAAGTAAGACTCGGACCCACTGTTAACACCATAGGATTGTGGTCTGAAATACTCGGGAGGTCGATAAACAAGTCAGAATCAGGGAACAAATTAATCCACTCTGCATTCACCACAAGACTGTTGGGTATCGTCGCAGCGGAATGGTCGGGGATAAGCAGTATCACGCAGCTAAAATATGAATGAGAACATAGAAAGTAGAGACACAAGATTTACGTGGAAAACCCTCAAACAAATCGAGGGAAAAACCACGGGCAAGTAATGGAGGATTTCACTATGATGTGGAGTATTTTACAATAACCTTTCTCTCTAATATAAGGAGAGAACAATATCACTCTCTCAAATAATAGGAGAAACTAACTCTCACTCACAAATATAGAACAACAAAAGAGGAAGAAAACTACTCAAGAGAAAGCTTATGTTTTCTCTCTAATTTGCTATGCTTGGATGATACTAAATGGTAAGGAATGAGCTTCTATTTATAGGCTCATTCCATACCCAAAATCAAAGCAAAATAGTAGTGTGAAAAGGATTTTTATGTGCCTAATTTTGCACCAAACTTTGATGCATAAATCTTCCTTTCCCATTGCCTTTTGTTTTCTTTTAACTCACCAAGAATATAAAGCTACCAAATGTGACTTTACCTCATTAAAAGTCTTTGATAGCTCACATTCTCCCACTTAAAGTCATATTGGATGATCTTCAAATCTCTCCATACTTGCCAATTCCATGTTGCTTACGTCTTTGCTAGGCCAAATGAGGATCTACTCCAAACAAACTTGTCAACGTTGATTGGCTTTGTCATGACATCTGCTAGGTTCTCGTTAGTGTGAATCTTCTGCATATCCACACTCCCTTCCTCCACTACTTCTCGAACAAAGTGATATTGAACACCTATGTGTTTCGTCCTGGAATGAAATGCTGGATTCCTTGCAATGTGCAAGGCACTCTGACTGTCACAAAACAAGGAAATTTTCTCTTGTTTGTGCCCGAGCTCCTCCATTAACCGTTTAATCCAGATTGCTTCTTTACAAGCTTGTGTAGCTGCCATGTATTCAGCCTCTGTTGTAGATAGGGCTACAACAGTCTGTAATTTAGATATCCAGCTTACCACGCCGCCTGCAACTGTAAACACATAGCCTGTAGTGGACTTCCGTTTATCGGAATCACCTGCAAAATCCGAATCAACAAAACCCTTGACAGTAAATTCTGATCCTTCAAAACATAATGCAACATCCGAGGTCCCTTTGATGTATCGTAGGATCCTCTTAACAACATTCCAATGCTCTCTACCAGGATTCGCCATGAACCGACTGACCGCACCAACTGCTTGAGCAATATCTGGTCTCGTACATATCATAGCGAACATGAGACTTCCCACTGCTGATGCATACGGTACTCGAGACATTTCTATCCTCTCCGCTTCAGTGCTAGGGCACATACTTGAGGATAATTTGTAATTGACAGGAAGCGGGGTCGAGATTTCCTTACAATCTTGCATATTGAAGCGCCGCAAGATTTTCTTCAAGTAATTCTTCTGAGAAATCCATACCTTCCTGCCTTTTCTGTCTCGGTGAATTTGCATCCCTAAAATCTTGTTTGCTGGTCCCAAATCCTTCATATCAAACTCCCCAGCCAACTGTGCCTTCAGTTCTTGGACCCGATCTTTACTGGGACCTGCTACCAGCATGTCGTCCACATACAACAACAGAATGATAAAATCATTATCGCCAAACCTCTTGTAGTACGTACAATGGTCTGAATTGAGTCTGTTGTACCCAAGGCTAATCACGAAGGAATCAAATCTCTTGTACCAACACCTTGGCGCCTGCTTTAAACCGTACAGAGATTTGGTCAACCTGCAAACCAAGTTTTCTTTTTCTTTCTCAACAAAACCTTCTGGTTGAAGCATGTAAATCTCTTCTTCAAGCTCACCATGAAGAAAAGCCGTTTTTACATCTAACTGTTCTAGATGTAAGTCTAACACAGCACACATGGCCAAGACTACTCTGATAGTTGTAAGTCTTACCACAGGAGAAAATATCTCGTTGAAGTCAATTCCTTCTTTCTGAGCATATCCTTTCACCACCAGTCTTGCACGATATCGCTCCACTTGGTCATTACCATTTCGCTTGATCTTGTAGACCCATTTGTTACCAATGGCTTTCCGTCTAGGTGGTAGTGGAACAAGCTCCCACGTCTTGTTTTTATGTAGAGCTTCAATTTCTTCTTGCATTGCTGTCATCCACAGGGCAATATCGGGGCTTTTTATAGCCTCGTGAAAGGTAGATGGCTCTCCATCCTCCGTTAGAAGACAGTATGCAGCATTGCTCGCCATGACAAAATCTGAATGCCAAGTTGGTCTTGTTGTCTGACGCAATGAACGTCGGACTTCAATAACCTCAGCATCATCTGGTTCTTGTTCCTCGTGCTCCGGTGCAGCTTCAGAAGAAGCATCTCCTTGTTCTGACTTATCTTCAATTTGTATTGTAGTAGTCTCCTTTGAAGTGTTGCTGTCGTCTTCACTTTGCAGTTTATCTTCTGCAAATATCACATCTCTGCTGATGACAACCTTGTGGGCAGTGGAATCCCACAGGCGATACCCCTTAACACCATCAGCATTTCCCAAGAATACACATTTCCTAGATTTTGGATCCAGCTTTGTTCTTTCTTGGGAACCATACATCACATATGCCGGACACCCAAATATGTGCAAGGTAGAATAATCTGCGGGTTTTCCGGTCCACATTTCCATTGGTGTCTTCAACCCAATTGCAGTTGACGGTGACCGGTTTATCACGTAACAGGCAGTTCTAGCTGCTTCTGCCCAAAATGATTTGGCAAGACCTGCAGTTTCCAACATAGCTCTCATTCTTTCAAGAAGAGTTCTGTTCATCCGCTCTGCTACACCATTTTGCTGAGGTGTATGTGCAACAGTAAATTGCCTCTGAATACCCTCTCGCTTGCAAAATGCCAAGAAGCTCCCGTCAGTGTATTCTCCTCCATTGTCCGTCCTTAAACACTTGATCCTTTTCCCGGATTCAAGTTCCACCAGCGCTTTGAATGTTTTAAATATTAGAAACACATCTGACTTGTTCTTGATTGGATACACCCACAGTCTCCTAGAGTAATCATCAATAAATGATACAAAGTATTTGGCTCCTCCTAGGGACAAAACCGGTGATTCCCAAACGTCTGAATGGATCAAGTCTAGAATGTGTTTGCTTCTGGCAGTAGATCTCCCAAATTTCAATCTATGCTGCTTACTGGTAACACAGTGCTCACAAAAAGGTAAGTTTACCGTCTTGAGCCCGGGTAGGAGATTACGTTCAGCAAGAATCTTCAAGCCTCGTTCTGTCATGTGGCCCAATCTGCGATGCCACATTATAGTTGATTCTTCTTGGCCGGCTGATGCAACTGATACATCTGCCTCCTGTAACGTATCTCCCAAAAGCATGTATAGATTTACCCCGATCTTTTCTGCTTTGATCACCACAAGCGCTCCTTTGACAACCTTCATGATCCCATCCTCGATATGGGTCTTGCAGCCAAGGTCATCCAATTGTCCAATGGACAATAGGTTCTTCTTCAAGCCCTTCACGTGTCGTACCCCTTGAATAGTGCGAATGGTACCATCATACATTTTAATTTTGACGGTACCGATACCAGCAATCTCCAAGGCATGATCATTACCCATGTACACAGATCCTCCAGAGACAGGTTCATAGTTGTGGAACCATTCTCTACGAGAGGTCATATGCCATGTTGCTCCCGAATCCATTATCCAAGCATCAGTGAGCTCCTTTCTGCCTTTTGATACAGTTGCTGCTTCGCTGTATAAAATATCTCCATCATCTGGTGCAGTCGCCACACATCCCTGAGAATTTGTCACCTCGGGATTCTTTTTGTTGCTCCAACAATCCTTCTTGAAGTGCCCTTTCTTGCCACAGTTGTAGCATTTGATATTCTTTCTACTCTTTGATTTTGATCTACCTTGGTTGTTGCTCCCACTAGAGCCACGTTCTGTTGATCTACCTCTCACCATTGATAATGCCTCTGCTTGTTGTGAACTTTCGATTCTGTCTTCCTTACTTTTGCGCCTAGATTCCTCTTCCAGAACAGCGGCTGCAACATCATCAAAAATAACAAAATCTGAAAGAACATTGTTAGTGTAACTAATGATGAGTTGATCATACGAATCAGGTATACTTTGAAGTAGAATTTCTGCACGTTCAAGCTCCGCTATTTTATGCCCAATTGCAGTCAATTGAGAGAATAGCGTATTTAAGGTATTGATGTGATCTGTCACCGATGTGGACTCACTCATCCGAAGGGTGTAAAGTCTCCTCTTCAAGAAAATCTTGTTGTGAAGTGACTTAACCTCATACAGTTTGGTCAGCGCATCCCAAATTTCTTTTGCTGACTTCTTTTCCTCAACGCTTGACAATACCGAATCTGCCAATGCCAGGTGCAGATTAGCCATAGCGTTGTCATCCATCTCTTTCCACTTGTCGTCCATCACCTCCGCTGGTCTGTCTCCAATTGCTGCCAAGCAATTCTCCTTTCTCAAGATTGCCTTCATCTTCAATTTCCATAGGGAAAAATTTCTCCCGTTGAACTTCTCGATTTCAAATTTTGCTGCCATAGTATTAACGACGATCTGCTTTGTAACTTGAACCGGCTCCCACTATTTCACTGTGAATAGTACTATTTATATGAATAGTACCGTATACGTGAATAGTACTAAAACCGTATACAAAAATAGTATCGATACCGTATAGGTGAATAGTACTATACCGTATGCGTGAATAGTAACCGTGAACAGTAACCCCGTATGTATACCAGTGACCCGTAACCAATGGCTCTGATACCACTGTTGGGTATCGTCGCAGCGGAATGGTCGGGGATAAGCAGTATCACGCAGCTAAAATATGAATGAGAACATAGAAAGTAGAGACACAAGATTTACGTGGAAAACCCTCAAACAAATCGAGGGAAAAACCACGGGCAAGTAATGGAGGATTTCACTATGATGTGGAGTATTTTACAATAACCTTTCTCTCTAATATAAGGAGAGAACAATATCACTCTCTCAAATAATAGGAGAAACTAACTCTCACTCACAAATATAGAACAACAAAAGAGGAAGAAAACTACTCAAGAGAAAGCTTATGTTTTCTCTCTAATTTGCTATGCTTGGATGATACTAAATGGTAAGGAATGAGCTTCTATTTATAGGCTCATTCCATACCCAAAATCAAAGCAAAATAGTAGTGTGAAAAGGATTTTTATGTGCCTAATTTTGCACCAAACTTTGATGCATAAATCTTCCTTTCCCATTGCCTTTTGTTTTCTTTTGACTCACCAAAAATGTAAAGCTACCAAATGTGACTTTACCTCATTAAAAGTCTTTGATGGCTCACAAAGACGATCCAACCTACTAGCTCTATTAGAAGCACCTGCATTCCAAGTGAAAAAAAACACCCGAATTACTCATTTCCGTTAATGAGTTGGCTACCAAGCAATCAGCAAAGTCAACAGCACCCTGGCTAAGCTGAGTACATCTCAGTCTATCTTCACACCGTAAAATCTCGTTAAAATCACCGATAACACCCCACGGCCTGACACAAACGCCATTACCCCATTCTGAAATCTTGCTCCACAATCTCGTTTTTTCCCTCATTTCATTTGATGCATAGACCACAGACAACAGTTGAATCTTAACTTGTTAAATTTTTTATGAGGTTTTAGATACTCTGGTTGTTCTATTTAGGTCAAGAATATTTTAGTTTATTAATTGTGATATTTATGATTTCAAGGCTTAGGAGGTTAATTTTTTCAGATGCCGGTAGCTATAATTTCTAGGAGTTGTCTTAGTCTGAAATAGGGATGACAATAGGGACGGGTTCTGTAGATACTCGCTCCGTCCCCGCCCCAAACGGGGAAGGGATTGAGGTTGAAATGGGGAATGGGGAGGGGGTTGGGATTACATTTTAATCCCCGCGCGGGGGGCGGGGCGGGGCGGGGCGTGGAGATAAGTATTTTCCGCCCCACATAATATGCCCCGTATATATGTGTAGTTATTTTTATATCTTTAGTTTTACATGTGTACTAAAATTTTTAAATTCTTAAAATAAAAGTACAGAAAAATGACATTAGATAAAATATTATAAAAAACGGATAAGAAAACATAGATTATCAAAAGGATTTTATAATAATTTTTTTAATCAAAATTGCTATATACCATTAATTTAGATTTGCTATCATTCCACAAAAATACCTTCATTCTACTATTGATCATAGCCGATTTAAGAAATTTGTTATTATTCCCACAGTTGTACTTCAAAATTATTTCAAATAACACAAATTAAGACGATATTTCAAAGATTTACAATTACTATTATACGTGACATGCGATAACAAATAAAAGCTATAATAATCAGTATGATCCCATAACACAAAGAAGTATTCTCTTTCCACATATAATTCTCATACACAATGGTTTAGTTAGAATTTATTTTAAATACTCAATATTCAATAACGATAAATTTATTTTTACTATTTAACTTAAAGAATAAGACTCGATATATGATTAATATTTAACCTTTATTTAAAATCTGTAGTTATATTTATAATTTATATTTTGAAATTATGTTGTTCAAATTAAATTTAATATTGTAAGGCTTAAAGAATAATAAAAAAACCAGCAGGTAATCCCCATTTCCTACAGAGATTCAGGGACAGGGCAGGGGAGGGGGATAGGGGTACAAAATACAGGGACGAGGCATAGAGATAGGTTCACCTGTTCCAAATCTGTCTCATTGTCATTCTTAATCTGAAATTGGCTAGCTATTCAAAGTGTGATTCCCGATAGCTATTCAAAATTGGCAATTTTAATCGGCAATTGCATTTTTTTGTTTTGTTAGCTAGTCCAGGCTCAATAGGACTTGATTTTTTTGGCTAACTTCTTTGATTTTTCTTCATTACTACAGATAAAGGAAAACACGTACATTCAAGTGAGAACTGGAGAATATGAAGAAACTTGCCAAAGAAAAAAAATGTAAAATAGCTCTTGAATCTATTAACTCGAATTGCCAATGACAGACACGGGAAAACATGGAATTTGAATGAGAAATTCGGAAAATATAGTAACACATTTTACGTTACTAGTTCTAAATTCATTAAATAAGGTACTCAAACATGGTAGTTTCACCCAATTTTATAGATTCATATATAGTGATCTTCGATAGGAGTTTCTATTAGAGCAATAGCGTGTTCATCTAATCGCCACCAGAACCTCAATAATTAAAAAAAATTAAGAAGTATGTCGAGGTTTACTATGCCATAAAAGAGTTGTTCCATATTGACATTTGAAATGATAAAGTCCATATATAATTTACTTTTACCAGCAAATGCATAAACCAATGAAAATGAATCACGTGAAACTTTGTAAAACATAACGAAAGCCCTTGAGTTAATATTCTCATATTTAGTTCGTGGAATTAAGGAATGTTCTTGAGAATACAATATTCTAATGATTTGCTTATTTTTATTCTCATGTAAACGGGTGAGAATTTCACATTCCTAAAATGTGAGAATGTTTAGAGAAAGTAAAAAACACAAATACTATATTAAAAATTTACAAAAATAAAATAAATCAAACAACCCTGATCTCTAATTTAGGATAGATAATTAGTTTTCATCATGTTCTATGTATATCAACCTATACTATGCACCCAATGAAGTTTTTTTTTTTTTTTTTGGCTAGGACCAAATAAATGAATATCACTAAAAATGAATCAAAACAAAGGAAGGTCATTTGACTAAATACAAAGAACTGCTGAGAATGAAGGCAAAATCCACAAACAGACATACAAAGGCAAATAATCTCAAAACACAGAAGAAATCACATTCTGAAACAATAAAGACTGAAAAGTGAAAATATTTATATTTCCTCATAGTAATTGTATACATTGGTACTCTATTTATAATACAACACTTGTAACAACCTGATAACGATAAGGTAGAAAAGATAATTACACATAAAAGAATTATATGAAAAACAGTTACAACATAGTAATCCTATCACGCCCCTTCCAGCGAAGCAGTGTCACATATTGTAAGCTTGTGTCGAAGCCTGCGAAAATGCATAATAGAGAGCCCTTTGGTCATGATATATGCTAACTGATCAAATGAGGAAATGAAACCGACCATAAGTGCCCTGGAGGCCACTTTTTCCCTAACAAAATGCACATCAATCTCAATGTGCTTGGTGTGAGCATGGTAAACTGGGTTGGCCGTAAGATATGTGCATTGGATTTATATGCTCTAAAAGCCAATTTTAGGACATAATAATTATATTATTTAGTTAATGTGGGCAGTCTATTTAAATATAATTAATGCAATTAATTATTTAAATAAGAGTCCTTAGAATAATATTTATAGATTATATCCTTAAGAGTAAGGATATGAGTGACAGAATCTATATTTATAAATATATTCTAAAATAGTCCCCGATCGTAGGATAAATTAATTGGGCGTTGATTTATCCGGAAAGATCGGATTACAGTCTACCATCCAAATAATATGAGATATTGATTTGGGCGATTAGTCTCATATCGTAAGGGTAGATGTATAAGTGCTTGTTGAGAACAAGTGACTGGACATGACCGCTAATACAACGAAGTACATGGAATGGTCAATAATTCGTTATACAGTGTAGTGGTGCAATTAAGTCCTTAGACATGAGACACCGCGGTTATCTTGTGTTAGGGATAACGTGATTTGCTGGTGCAATAAAGCTAGTCCTCATCAAGGATTAGATAATGTACTCAGTGGTTACGATCTATTCTGGCATGGAGATAGGTGAGTGTAGATACGGAATCTGTCAATTAGGGATCCTATGCAATCTATTAATCGAGTAACTAGAAATCCTTGGCCTAGGTAGAATAGTGGAAGTTGTTCCACGTATTATTCATAAGTTACTGATTAAATAGATTTGGACATATGATTGAGTAATAGAGTTTGACGACCCTATCCATGACTCTGGCTCAATCGGGATAATTTAGACAGAAAGAATTGATTGCATAATTATTACTAAAGGGTTCGTAGAATTTCATTTCATTATTCGTTGGGTAGTCATGATATACTGCTAGGTATCACTCACGACTTGCGAGAATTAAATTAAAAAATTTCTAATTAAATATTAATTGGATTAATATTATTTTGCTGCAAATTAATTATAAACGCGAGAGGTCACACACAAAATAAATTTACAAATTAATTGGATTAGAGAAAAGATTAAATTAATTTTAGGATCGTCCTAATATTAATTTAACTGGGCTCATAGTAACTTGATATTAATCTGGTTATTATGAGTTCAAGACTGGTTTGTTTAAGACTAGTCCATATGTGGTCCTAGGTCATGTATGTTTCCTATATAAAGAAATATTCTGACACAGGTTTAGCTAGCACAAAACATAGTCAGAATAATATGTAGGATTTCTCTAGAAAACCTAGTGGGGTGAAATCCAATTAAAGGTGTAGATTTTGTGTGGATACTTTCGGAGGCTTCACAATTGGAAAGCTTTCAGATTCTACATTAGATTCGTCATCATGGAAAGGTAATCCTAAAATCTTCTAATGCGTAATTAATAGTTGATTATTATGCATGTATGTAACCTACGTAATTAGCCATGAACGTGATGCATGATTATTATTTATTTCTGCTGCGTTTTATTTAATTATAAAAATTTTAAATACCATGCATGATTCCCAACAGTGGTATCAGAGCAACCGTTTATGCCTTTTACGTGATTATTCGATTTTAGCACATAAACATATAGCACAATTAATAGTGTCAAATTAAATAGTTTTTGAAACTATTGAATTAGTAGATTTGGATCTATTAGTTGTTATGCCTGTTAGTTTGATTGGATTAAATATTAGCCCAAAAGTTTCTTCCCACTATCAATTTCATAAAAGTAGTTTGTGAGATTGTTTTCCCAGTTTCATTAAAGGTAGTTCTTGAAACTGAAATTTTATTTTTATAAAATTGTTTTTTCAAATCCAAAAATTGATTTATCAAGAAACTGTTCAAAATTTGTTTTCAAGACAATTTTTCTATTTCTGGAATTGTTCAGTAAAGTGGAAAATCAATTTTTCAAAAAAAAAAAAAACTGAAAAATTAGATTTTCAGGCGAAGGGGCGCAGTCATTCCCTTCCTTCTTCCATCAAAACACCGACACCACCTGATTGGTGTTGCCGCTGCCAATGGCTTGACTGCCGCGAGGAATTGTCCTCGCAGCTGCCGCGAGGAGCTGTCCTCGTGGCAGAGACCATGGCTGCCGCGAGGAGTTGTCCTCACGGTAGCTGCCATGGCAGCCGCGAGGAAGGCTCCTCGCTGCTGCAGCCATGGCAGCCGCGAGGACAGTTCCTCGCGGCTACAGTCATGGCTGCCGCGAAGAAGGCTCCTCACGGCTGCAGCCATGACAACCGCAAGGAAGGGTCCTTGCGGCCATGGATGATGGTTGGCAAAAAAGAAGGGAAGAAGGGGGGGGGGGAGGGTAGGGGCGGCGCTGCTTGGGGAAGAAGGAAGGAAGAAGAAAAAAAAAGTTTTTCTGGTTGAGGGTTCAGACCTGGTTCAAGTCCGGATCTGGATTCGGATCCAAACCAGATAGGGTCTGAACCCAAATCCTACCCAATGGGTTTTTGGGTTAATATCATTTTGACTTTATTTTCTTTTCTTTATATTTGGGCTTATGGGCATATGTCTGATGTTGGGCTTGATTTGGGCTGATTTTAAAGTGTTTAAATTTTTTTAGCATGGACCCTTTTGTGGTTCTTATTGGGCTAAACTTAATTCAGACTTGGATATAAAATAACATGGTCTAATTTTATGTTTGAATTGGACTGTTGGCTTTTTGGACTTGGACTTAATTGAAATATGTTGAACTTATTTTAATTGTTAAAGTCCAGTTTGTTTAATTAGTTTCTGTGACAAATTGATTAAAAGACTCCAAATATATTCTTGACACTTTAAATTAATAAGTAGTTTATTAATTATTAAATATAATTTGATTATATTTATATTTTGTAAATATGAGATATTTATGGAGTAAATTTAATAAAGAGTTTATTAAATAGAATAAATTTAATAAAGAGTTTATTAAATTGAAAAATCTAATGTAAAGAGTATATATTAGAAAATTTAAATTGTGCTATGTTTGTAATTAATTAATAAATTGTTTATTAATTAATTACTATTAATATAATGAGATTATATTTATTTAAATATGAGATATTTAAGGATCCAAATTAATAAAAGTGTTTATTAATTGGATAAACCTAATATAATGATATTTTATTGGGAGACTAATTGTGTTATATTCGTGGATTACTTTTCTTTATTATTTGCTATGTATGTGGGTGATCATGGACTAGTCTTAGATGTATGAATGGATGAATGAATGAATGGATGAATGTCATTATTTTATTTATTTACCCATTTTGAATTTTATGTAATATTTTAAAATGGGGCTTGCATGCCTCTTATCCTCGTTTTAAATATGTAAAACCCTATTTCCATTTATGTATCCCCACTAAATTAGGAATCTATGTACATAAATGTAATGGAAGATCAAGATGATGGCATCAAAAGTTGGTGAGCCCAGTTCGCGAAAGAAGTTTTGTGAAGCTAAGGAGGAGCAACCCATGAATTTTTCTTGTGGGCCCTTTACTTGATTTAGGTATTCAACCCAATGGCTCGGGTTGATAAGTGTTCCTAGTCCATGATCATCCCATTTTATTTTATGCATTTATTTATTTATTTATGCGATAAATATATGATGAATGCATGTATTTTTCTATTTTATTTATGCAATAAATTGAAATTGGAAGCATATGAAAAGTGAGACCTAAACTAAAGACCAGCAAACCTTCCCAAATTAAATATTAAGTTAATAATGGTGTAGTCTTGAGAAGATTATATCATTGTCTTTCATTATCGTAGATTAATTTGTGTGTTGGGCAAATAAGAAGCTGGTTATGGACACATAGGGGTTATTTATTTATATCAATATATGAACTAAGTCTATATAAGCATGAGATATGGAAAATATGGATTCTTACTGGCAACCAAAAATCTATTATGTGAGGTATCGGTATTGCATTGATCCAAATTTTCAGGATAATGAGTTTAACTTAAACAATCTTGGAGACCAAAAATCTATAATGTGAGGTCGAAAGGATTAGAGGCAAGAACAATTAGAATTTGTATGAGATACATTGAAAAAGAGGTTATTCACCTGTTTGTTTTAACTTCACCAAAAATCTAAAATGTGAGGTGGGTTAAAATAAATGGGTCCCCAATTCCACTAAGAAAAACACTTTATTGTTTTTCCGTTTTCCACTAGGGAAGTGTGGGATTCAAAAAATTTAGTGGGGGTTAATGTTTGATTTAAAGACCCAAATCAAATGGTTAATAATTTAATTATCTAACATCCTTAGAAATTACTGCCTATATATAATATCGGATGTGAACCCAACCTTCTATTTTGACTAGACCAAACTTCGATGACTAGCTCAATATTTTGAGAATTGTTCTCAAATCTGAGAAAGTCATACACGTTCTAGATGCCCAAAATAAGTTGTCAAAAAGAAGCAAGAGAGCATGGATAATGTATCCATCGTTAATTACTTACAAAAGTTGTGAAGTAAGCAAGATAGGACAACTAGATATGAGATATCTAGTGGTAGATATGAGATATCTAGAAAATTGTTCCAAACAAAGAATAACTAGAGGAATCGATTTGAGAAGCATGTGTTCTCAGGATGAGTGTCTTGAGTCCATGAGTTTATTCATAGTTTATCATATGCAAACAAATCTAATCTTTAAAGTCACTTATTAATTCTCTCTTGTCATTCATAATGGATTTTTCTATGTGAATACATTTGACACAACCCTTGAAAATGAGAGTCATATATCAAGGGTAGATCTGGAAAGTTGAAACCTAATTGGTAATTATTTATACTACAAGAAAGGAGAACTAGTAATAGAGGAAAATCCAAAGGGCTTCAAAGAGTTTGAATAGGAATGAATGTCCTCTATAAATACATCTCGTCGTCTCGTTTACCTATCTGGGTGTTCATTAATTTTGGAATAATTGTTGTTCATGCGTTTCATTTATTTTGGAAATAAATGAGATGACACTAGTAAATTAATGAATAAAGTCTTATATGGATAAGATAGATAAACGAGTAATATGAGAGATTTAGAGATACTGATTATCATGGCACTTGCGATTAGGTCATAGAGGATAAACAAGAATCACATAATTGGTGAATGAAGGACTGGTGAACTCTTGAGGCCCCGGGACATTCCCCACACGTGAATCTTGGGTTCTTAAAAATGATCAAATCACCTTTTGTAGGACAAAGTCAAAGGACCACAAATATTTAAGGTTTTTGTACATAAGGATGTAGATGGGCCATTTGGCAAAATAGCCCAATAAGGATTTTTAGCTACCTTACATATACTTATGATTGTCATAAGTGTATATCTGAACTGTTTGAAGCGTTCAAAGAATTCAGAATTAAAGTAGTAAATCAAAACTAGAAATGAGAAGTAAGTCTCAATGATGAGATCATGGAGAGTTATTAGCTTCAATTTTTGATAGTATCTCAGAGGAAAATAACATAGTTATTTCATTGACTCATTCTGGTACTCTGATGCTTGATGTTTGAGAGAGTGAATTGGACCTTGTTGGACATGGTCTGTAATTGATAAACTATGTTGAATTATAACTTAGCCTGTGAGGCTACATTCTCCTTATAGCAGTCTATCTCTTGGATAAGTTCACTTCCAAATTAATCTTAAGTACTTCATATAGGATATGAGATAAAAGGATACCTAGTCTTCAGGTGTTAAGAATGAGGGTTATCTTGCTTTCAATCAAAGGCTTAAGATTGATAAATTAGAAATGAGATTGGACAAGGTTAATTGGTTATCCTAAAGATTCGTTGGGATATAACTTTTATTCCCTTGCTGACTAAAGAGTTTGTTAGTAAGTACAACTTCTTCTTGGAAGAATAGTTCATCTAAGAAGATAGTGTGGGAAGAAAAGTATGACTCAGTAGGAGTTATCGAGCAACCAGTTAACCTGAGTCAAATCTAGGATTTGATTCTAGAAAACCCAATCCAAGAGCAGCTGATTATTTCACAGTTTTTCCAAGATTAGAAAGATGACAATAATCATGTTGATGATTTTTGTCAGCTATGAATAGTTATGTTTGACATAAGCTTAAATGGCTTGAGGCCATAAGATTTTAAATGGATAAAAGTGGAGACCTTTAAAACAAATGGTGAAAGATTATAGTCATAGGCAAGGAGTTGACTATGAGGAAATCTTTTCACCAATTGTTAAAATTCATTATGATTTATTGGTCATAGTTGCACACTACTATTATGAGATATGGTAGATGGATGTCAAAACGGCATTCTATAATGACTTCATTAGTGAAGACAATAATATAGGATTGCCAATACGATTTGAGTCCAATGATGAGTCACAAAGAGTGCAAACTAAAAGGGTTCATTTATGGATTTAACCAAGCCTAAAGAATCTAGAACATTCGATTGACTTCATTGAGAATAAAGATGAATCGTGACTACACAAGTAGGTCAAGTTATTCAAATAAATTCTCCAAGTAAATTTTGGGATAATCTGCCTAAATCCTTGGAAGTCGATTTATAGCGATAGATCAAAATGATTAATGGGTTCTTTCCAAAAAGGTGTTAAAGGTGTTTAACATGTACATAGTTTTTAAAAGGAATTGTTCTCTTTTAAGACATGACATTTATCTCTCTAGAGTTGTGAGTCCTAAGACTACTAAAGAGAGAGAGACTGGACACATAAGGTTCTAAGTGCTGCAGCAATTAAGAAACTTATATACATCATGTTGTGTACAAAGATATGATATCATAAATGCTATAAGTGTTATGAACAGATATCTGTCTGATCCAAGTTAAGAATGTTGAAAAGCAATCAAGAACACTCGTAAGTACTTGAGAAGTATTGGAAAATGTTTTTGGTATATGGAGAAGGTGAAACTTAAAGTTTTACAGTTTCAGGCTGAGAGTCTGAAATGGATTATTGAAAATCCATATACAGGTTCATATTCACCTGTAACGGAAGAACGATTATTTGGAAATGTTCCAAATATTGGTACAATTGCAAATTCCACAGGTTGAGTGTATCGTTGCATCAGATGTAACAAGAAGAAGTGGCTTGGATCTAGGAGTTCGTAACTGAACTAAGGATGGTTCTTTCCATTAAGTCAAACGGGTAGTGCTGTAACGACAATGGAGTTGTAGCACAAGCTAAAGAACCTAAGTCTCACTAGATATCCAAGCGCGTTAAAGAGGCAATACCATATAGATCAGAGATTGTGAAAATGATGATATTATGCAGTAAATAACGTCAACAGTTGACGGTGCTAGTCCACTGACTAAGGCAATGATTCAGCAGTCATTAAATTACCATCTTGAGAATATAGGTATGAGATACCAGGGTAATTGACTTTAGTGTAAGTGGGGGATTGTTGGATTATATGCCCTAAAAGCCAATTTTAGGACATAATAATTATATTATTTATTTAATGTGGGCAGTTTATTTAAATATAATTAATGCGATTAATTATTTAAATAAGAGTCCTTAGAATACTATTTATAGATTTTATCTTTAAAAGTAAGGATATGAGTGACAGAATCTATATTCATAAATATATATCTTAAAATAGTCCCTGATCGTAGGATAAATTAATTGGGCGTTGATTTATCCAGAAAGATTGAATTACAATCTATTATTCAAATAATATGAGATATTGATTTGGGCGATTAGTCTTATATCGTAAGGGTAGATGTATAAGTACTTGTTGAGAACAAGTGACTGGACATGACCGCTAGTACAACGAATTACATGGAATGATCAATAATTTGTTGTACAGTGTAATGGTGCAATTAAGTCCTTAGACCTGAGACACCACGACACCACGGTTATCTTGTGTTAGGGGTAACGTGATTTGCTGGTGCAATAAAGTTAGTCCTGATCAAGGATTGGATAATGTACTCAGTAGTTACGATCTATTCCGGTATGGAGATAGGTGTGTATAGATACAGAATCTGTCAATTAGGGATCCTATGCAATCTATTAATCGAGTAACTAGAAATTCTTGGCGAAGGTAGAATAGTGGAAGTTGTTCCACGTATTATTCATAAGTTACTGATTAAATAGATTTGGACATAAGATTGAGTAATAGAGTTTGACGACCCTATCCATGACTCTGGCCCAATCGGGATAACTTAGACAGAAGGAATTGATTGCATAATTACTAAAGGGTTCGTAGAATTTCACTTCATTATTAGTTGGGTAGTCGTGATATACTGCTAGGTATCACTCACGACTTGCGATAAGTAAATTAAAATAGTTCTAATTAAATATTAATTGGATTAATATTATTTCGTTGTCAATTAATTATGAACCGGAGAGGTCACACACAAATAGAATTTGCAGATTAATTGGATTAGAGAAAAGATTAAATTAATTTTAGGATCGTCCTAATATTAATTTAACTGGGCTCGTAGTAACTTGATATTGATCTGGTTATTATGAGTCGGAGACTGGTCTATTTAAGACTGGCCCATATGTGGCCCTAGGTCATGTATGTTTTCTATATAATTTAATATTCTTACACAGGTTTAGCTATCACAATTTTCATAGTCAGAATAAAATATAGGATTTCTCTAGAAAACCTAGTGGGGGTTAAATCCAATTGAGGGTGCAGATTCTGTGTAGATACTTTCGGAGGCTTCTCAATTGGGGAGCTTTCAGATTCTACATTAGATTCGTCATCATGAAAAGGTAATCCTGAAATTTTCTAATGCGTAATTAATAGTTGATTATTATGCATGTATGTAATCTACGTAATTAGCCATGAACGTGATACATGAGTATTATTTGTTTTCACTGCGTTTTATTTAATTATAAAAGTTTTAAATACCATGCATGATTCCCAACAATGTGGCCCCAATGTTGTCACACCATAGGGTCGGCAAAGAGGAAGTTTGAACACCAAGCTCTGAGATGAGAGACTGGAGCCAACAAATTTCAGTTGTTGCAAATGCTATAGCTCTATACTCCGCCTCTGTGCTAGATCGAGAAATAGTGGTATGTTTTCGAGCTAACCACGAAATAAGATTGGGCCCAAGAAAAATACAATAGCCATGAGTATTGCGCCTATCATCTGGACACCCCGCCCAGTCAGAGTCTGAATATGCATGAAGACGAAGATCCGGGGAGGATCGAATATGAAGACTGTGATACTCCGAACCTGGCATGTATTCAATAGCATTTAAAGTTCATTTAGATTGCATTTTATTGACCTTTCACCTTCTTTGACCAAACTAGTTGACTTTTCATCTACATTGACCAACTAGGACAAGGTGAAAATTTTTGAAATATTTAATAAAGGGCAAACTTGGGATTAGAAATAAAAAAAATGCAATGTTAAGTTAGTCAAATTTTGGGTCAACTTTGGAATTAAATCTGACCCAATTGGGGAAGAGTTAGGTATCAAATTATATATGGTTGGAAAGCTCTATGAGTCTAGTTTCTGAGGCTTCAAACCGTTCGTGAATTGGAATTTTCTTGAAGAAGTTATGGCCGTTTTCGTAAGCTCGCGCAAAGCTGTTTTGGTTTAGCGGGTTGACCGAATTTTGACCTTTGACTTCTTGTCATTTTTTTTTTTAAATAAGCAGGATGTGCATGAAAAAAAACAGAGAAAAAAACTTGAAACTATGAGGAAAAGAAGGAGAAAAAAAAAAGAAAATCTCAACTTCAAATCTTCGATTCTTCGTGTGGGCTTGTGCGGGGTGGTTTCCGAGGCACTCTACGAGGTTTTCCTAGCGTCTAGGAGCGTCTAAGGTGAGGGTGTCATCGTTATTTGCGCATTTGAAATATTTGTATCTAAAGTTTGATTTTTGGATTTTATGCGTAGATTGTTGTTTTAATCGTTTTGTTGCTTAAAGAATGTTCCTTGTTGATTGTAGAACATGTATTTATAGCTTTTTAACATTTTCTGCGGTTAAATATTGGAATTGAAATATAAATTGTGTGATGAATAGTAAATTGTGAATAATAAACCCCCGTTTCGATGAAGTTGCTCCGTTACGCGTTCTGTTGATGTAGGAAGATGCTAGATATGCTAGAATGCCTAAATGTGTGGTTTAATTGGAATGTGTAATGGAAAAACGGAGAAAAACGGCTTAGTGAAAGTCGGGGTCGTTTAGGTCGAGTTTGGCGATTTCTCGTTTTGCGTGTTGGCATTGTTTCGGGAGGCCATAGAAGCACTTTTGGTGCGATTATGGCATTGGTTGGGTGTTTGGTTGGTATAGTTGTAGTTCAAACGAGCAAAGGGGGAAATCGGGGCTTTGCGCGAATTCTAGGGTAAAGTAGGGTTTCGGGGTCCTTGGACGTGCCTTATGGTGACCTAGGAGGATTGGCGAAGTCGGTTTCCAGAACTCGTGGCTCGTTTGGAAATGGTAGTGTTTTGATAGTTGGGGCCGATTTGTGATTTTGCTTGTTATCTTGATATTATGCCTATAGAATGCTTAGGGTTGCTTGATATACTTGTTTAATTAGTGTTATTGTTGCTTATTATTGCTTGTTATGCTTGAAAAGTTAGTTGAATGCTAGTATCGATTGTGATTGCTTGTTATCTCGTTTGTTGTCACTAGTTTGTATTGTTGTGCTATCGCTCGTTTATTGCCTTGTATCGAGTCTTGCATTGCATAGTGTCAGCACGTGAGTGATGGGCCTCTCTGGGTAGCCTCGGGTTGCCAGTGTTGGTTGCTCTAGCTCCGTAGCTATTCCCTCTTCTCGCTTGGGCTGCCTCCCAGGGAGATTTAGGTCGTAGATTGATGGATACTTCCGGGGTATTCCAAACTGGTGTTATAAGGTGGATGCGCGCTTATTGTCATCGTTGTCAACATCAAGCTCGAGATTGATGTATCGCTCGTGAAATGGTACTTTGCTCGTATGAGTGAACCATAGCCTTCAGAGTGTGGTATAGCTTTGAATGGTTGTGTTAATGCTTTCAGTAATTGCTTATTGTATTGATTATTTGTTTTGATTGCTTATTTATCAGTTATATTGCTTAACTGTCTTATTTGCATTGCACGACTTTCTTTCTCTCCAATTCGATATCTGTCTCGCCCTCACTGAGTATACGTGTTGTGTATACTCACTCCTCACCACCACATTTCAGGAAATGCCATGTTAGCTGGAAAGTTCGTGATTTCATGAAAGTCCGTGCTTGAAGAGTTGTCCTGCATGCCTATGTGACTAGAGTTGTCAAAGTTGTAAAGTTGTATGCTTTATGTATTATATGTATTTAATGTTAAAGGGGATGTAATTTAAGTTTCAGTAGATTATGTATGTAGTTAATGTAGCTTAACTTCAATGTATATTTGTAATGACAAAGGAAAAGAGATAGAAAGGTATGATAGTCTAGCTTATGAAATAGGTTGGTGTAGTTTAATTGCTAAGCTTGAATGTATATTTACCTGTGTTTTACTTGTTATGAACCAAGGCTCGGATGACCTTGAGGTGGTTGAATGTTTGGACATGGTATTGGTCCACTTATATGCTGTCGCAGGTTTTACTTTTCGCCTAGAAACAGGGGAGACTCCGTCCGTTTTCCCTAAAAATTTATGCCCGGGTTTGGTTTGGGTTGTGTTTAGATCGATTGATAGAACTCCTTGTCTCGAGAGGGATCGGGGTATTACAAAGACCATGGGAAACAGTATCTTTGAGATACCACAAAATACGTTTAACTACCGTCCAGTGAACATCAGTAGGATTATGCATGAATTGAGCAACTTTATTGACAGCAAAAGATGTCCGATCTAGTGATAGTTAGATACTGAAGGGCCCTAATAATACTATGATACAAAGTTGAATCAGGAAAAAGGTCACCAACATGTTGAGACAGATGCTGATTTGACGCCACAGGGGACGAGACAGGCTTGGCCCCAATCATCTTTGCACGATCAATGGTGCCTATGACAGATTTCTTTTGATTGAGATGGAGGCCCTTAGAGCTGGAAGGAACCTGTTCGCCCAAAGAATAACACAAAGATCCGAGATCTTTCAAAGCAAACTCCCTGTTCAGAAGGCAAGAAATGGAAGAAAGTGACTGGGTGTTGTTGCCTGTAATAACAATATCATCAACATAAACTAATAAAAATATAACATCACAACCCAAGCGACGAACAAAGAGAGCCGAATCAGACTTAAAAGATTGAAAACCAAGTTCCTGAAGATATGAGCTTAACCGTGAGAACCATGCTCGTGGAGTCTACTTTAACCCATAAATAGCTTTTTGTAAGCGACAAACATAGTCCAGAAGAGAGGGATGGGCAAAACCAGGAAGTTGGGCCATATAAATCTATTCATTGAGAATACCATGTAAAAACGCGTTATTTACATCAAGTTGCCGAATTGACTAGTTGTTAGACAATGCAATAGATAAAACCACCCTAATCGTAGTGGGCTTTACAACATGACTAAAAGTCTTATTGTAGTCCACTCCTTCCCCTTAGCAACAAGTCTTGCCTTATACCTGTCGATTGAACCATCAAGTTTGCGCTTGATGCGAAAAACCTATTTGCAGCCAATTATGTTAGAATGACACGGTTTAAGCACTAGTGTCTAGGTACCATTTTGCATGAGAGCATTGTATTCACTATTCATTGCAGCACGCCACTGAGGAAGCTTAAAAGCTTGAGCAAATGTAGATGGTTCAAATTGAAAGTGAAGGGAGATAGTCGGCGAGGATGGAGAACGCGTGACTGCATTGTACATGAGAAAATCATTATCTTGCTTTGGTTTACGAGTGTGATCTTTGTTTTGCGTCACCATAGCATGACGATTTGGATAGCCTGAATTACTACTCGCAGGAACCGACTCAGTAGGTACTAAAGATGAGTTAAGACAGGGTTTAGTGGGGCATGAATCTGGAGTAGGCACATTTGATATAGTGGTGTGAGAATGGAAAAAACGAGTTAAGGAATTTGGCAAAGGACTTGGGGGCAGCCGACGCCCATTCGGAGAGGTGAGAGACACGCGGAGAGCTTATGGTAATATGTGTAGGGCCTGTGAGTGTAGGAGAAATAGGAGAAGCAGAGTCATATGGCATGGCTAGAGCAACAGTAGTACATGTAGGTTGAGCTAATGGTGTAGTTGGAAAAGCCAAAGGAAGTTGTGGGTCCCACAAAACATTGGAAGGTGTTGGTAATGTAATAGAGAGATCAAGAGAGAGGGAAGATTGTTGATGAGTATGTGAATTGGACCGTGTGGGATGTGGAGTCAAAGTCTCTAACGAGGACACACACATGGGCTGGTCAGGAGATGGAGGTTGTTGAGGATTAGGAGTGGAAGTAAGACATGACACTGGGGAGATAGAGTCTAACGTAGGAACAGATGAGCACATGGGTTGCGTAGAGGGAGGTAGCACATGGGTTGCGTAAAGGGAGGTACATGAGACGCAAGGACCAATCCCGTTGACCTATGAGATCGCGGACATGGTGGATTTTCATGCAATGGAATAGACGTAGTAGGTTCAGAGACTGACATAGCTGCATTTTGCACTGGTGAATTTCAATTTTGAAACGGGAAGATTGTTTCATCAAATAAAACGTGGAGAGAAAGATAAACGTGATCAATACGAGGATGGTAACACCTATAGCCAAGATGATTGTCACTATAGCCTAAAAAGACACAAGGTGCGGATTTTGGACTCAATTTGTCACATTTGTAAAGATTTAGATAGGGGTAGCAGAGACAACCAAACACACGAAGAAAACCATAATCAGGAATATGACCAAATAACTTTTGAAAGGGCGAGTTGCCATATAAAACTAGTGTAGGTAAACGATTAATGAGATATACTGCAGTAGAAAATGTTTCAGCCCAGAATTGTTTTGGTAAGGAAGATTGAAACATTAAAGTGACACCCATTTCAGTTATGTGTCTAATTTTACGCTCGGAAAGGCCATTCTGTTATGGCATCTAAGGACATGAAATTCTATATTGAATCCCACTTTGATGGATAATGGATTGAAAAACACCTTGCATGAGTTCTCGGGCACCATCGAATTGAAAACGTTTGATTTTTGTGGAGAATATATTTTCAACTAGAAGTTTAAAATGCAAAAATTGAGAGGCACAATCATTTTTATTTTTTATTGGATATAGCCACACAAAGCGACTAAAATCATCAATGAAAATTACAAAAAATTGAAATTTTGAGCAAGAATTAACGGGGGCAGGGTCCGATACATCACAATGAATGAGATCTAAAGGCTTAACTGAACGACGACTAGACGAACTAAACGGAAATTTATGATATTTGTCAAGAGAACACGTATCACAAATTTTTGACTTAGTTAAAAAATCAGAAAAAATTGCTGGGAGGCCAGACTACAAACTGGAGAGCACTTTATTTGACGAATAACCCAAGCGATCGTGCCATAGTTGGGCAGAGACACGTGAGGCAGCAAGAATGTGAATGGAAGATGATGTTAAGGTAGGCGACATACGTAAAGTGTATAGATTGGACTCAACGAGGCCTTTCATGAGTGTTGTCCCTGTGTGGAGGTCCTTAACAGTGCATGCAAAATGAGAAAACTCGAGTGAGACAGGATTGTCCTTAGTAAATTGGGAAACAGACAACAAATTTCTAGAAAGGCGAGGAACATTGTAACGACCCCAACCGTACCCTTCTCAAGATTAGGTCAAAGTCTGCGTTTATCGTTATTGCAAGTTCATAACTTTCTATTAAAAGGAACAATAAATAAAGAATTACTCAATAACAAGCCTTTATATAATAATTTAAGTACAAAAGAGTGTTACAACATCTGAGATCTGATAACTACCCGACTATCATACAAACTGAGGTTTCAACACCCCTACCCTTTTACCCGAGTTTAATACAAACAAACTTTAACTTTTACAATATGACAAGCCAGGAACTTCAAGCATGTAAACATTCAACTTCAGCATATAAAGTCAATTCCCATCTCAAGCTAAACTACACCTGCACTGGGGGGAGAAAAGAGGGTGAGCTCTGGGGAAGCTCAATGAGGATGGAATAGAATAGTTTTGAAAACATTTCTGGTTGGTCTCTTTTCCAAATCATGATGCAATTCACGTACAGTAGTATAACACATTATCCACGTGAGATATATATAACAAGTATAATTTTTTATCCCGCTCGAGTCACATATCAAATAGCAATAATAATAATATCTAGCTAGATAATCTATTTATATTGCAATAATAATTGCATTTAGTGACATATACCCACAACACATATCAGCCTACTCTCCGAGGGTGGAATGCCAAGCGAGAGTAGGACACTACTCTCCGAGGGTGGTACTAAGCGAGAGTAGGAACAAGTTGATCATATCACGAGGTGGCCAGCCTTGATCACAATTCCAACTTCTTATCTCTCCCAAGAAGATACTCCGGATTGTATCCAAAATCTACAACCCAACTCCACGAGGGTGGAGATCGCCAAGCGGGAGAGGGAATAGGTCCACAATAGACATGGGAGCACCGGCAAGTCCTATGCCGCCCGGCGTTCGTACAAGCTATCAGGCCTGAGGTTGCAACCCCCAATTTTAATAGCACACAAGCATGCACACGTATTCACGTAACACACAATTGATAATTATTTATACAATTTATGATTACACACTTTGATAAACACGTAAATGGTGAACAACTCAAATATTAAAGTAGATAGTTTGGAATTATTAATACGAGCAGATAATAAAATGTAATCTAGAACAACAAAAAAAATAAATATGAGTTTATGTAAACTCCTCACCTCAAAATGCTGAAAATTGGAAAAGACTCGGACCGGTTTTAGAACTTTTGAAATGTTAACTAACTGAATCGATATAATTTAATAGAACCGGGCCAGAGAAAAGTGTCTGTCAGTTTGATTTCAAGGGGTCAAGTGACCTCTTTATATAGGCCTTCAAGGCTAACATAGGGAGGAACACGTGTGCCTCCCTCGTTGGCCAACAATCATGGTTGGCCACGTGGGGGACACATGTCCCTCTACGTGTCACGCATGTATGGCACGTCCACGTATGCATGACTCGTGTCCCTCCACGTGTCACACATGCGTGGCACGTCCACGCATGCATGACAAGTGTCCCTTTTTTTGCATCAACGTTTTGTTTTTTTTGTACCAACGTTCCTTTTTTTTGCCCGTTTCGCGCGCAAGTGTCCCTATTTTCATATTTTCGGGCCGAGATGCAATTTTGCCAAACTTCGCCGTTAAACAGTACAAGTTAAAAGAAACTCAATGGCATATGCCCATTTTTCGCAGCAGGATCCCCATTTTCCTATAATTAGCCCCGAAGTGAAACTCTTTTTCTGGACCAAAAACCTCCAAAATTGGAAAAATAGTTGAAATGGCCCGAAAAGTTAAAGGAAATCACCTATACTCTTGTAAGCAGCTGAAAAGTTTTACTTGGTCACAATATGGGCTTTACATCCTTGTAACGACCCTAAGCTTAATGTTGATTCATGTTATAAGAACACCTAATAATAGGTTACTATTAATCGTAATACCAATTAATTTTTAAATAGTAAGATAATTAACTATAGATTAAATGCATGCAAATAATTACAAAGACACATTTTCTAAAAATAACGAAATAAATAAACATTAATAAATACTTATAAATAAATGGTCGAGCTCGAGTATTACAAACATGTAAAACATTTCAGAGCATAAAAGAACGAGAACTAGAAGAGCAACTAGAAGAACCTATATGCTGAATCGGAAAAGACGTACCATCTCCAATAATTACACGATCAGAGCCACCATAGGGTTGAATTTGTTGAAGAAGAGTAGGATCATTCACCATGTGCGAGGTGGCACTGG
Source organism: Ehretia macrophylla (assembly GCA_037974665.1). Taxonomy (NCBI): domain Eukaryota; kingdom Viridiplantae; phylum Streptophyta; class Magnoliopsida; order Boraginales; family Ehretiaceae; genus Ehretia; species Ehretia macrophylla. The sequence goes on from CM075783.1 coordinate 45,033,753, forward strand.
ACTCTGAAATCCATGAGGGGGAAAGGGTGGGAAGTAGAGGTGGCTGAGAACCTTGTTGATGATGTAGGCCAACAAATTGAGGGGTAGATGAGTTTGTAGTGGATGAGGCATACCGATATCGACAACGATCTGCTGAATGACCATTCTTTTTGCAGATTTGACACTTGCCGCGATAGGTACTAGTGTTGCCACCATGATCATTGAAGGACGTCTTAGAAGGAGTGTATTTTGAAGAGGGTACGGCGGTAGAGGTGTCTTTAATAGTTAGGACATGGAACTTAGCCAATAACGCCATGGCAGAGGAAGTAGTCAAGGACGAAGTACTGTCCTCTGCCAACAACATGCGTTGTTCATAAACAAGAAGTTTGGCTCAAAATTGTGAAAAGGTAGGTGGTTCAGCCAGATTCTCAATCGACGTAACAAATGGTCCATAAGAGGAGGGAAGACCATTAAGTGTAGAAAGAACCAATTTAGAGTCTGGAATAGGGTCCCCAACAGCCACAAGAGAGTTGGAAAGAGATGATAATTGATGAAAATACTCAGCAATTGATAGATTATTTTTTTGCAAAGATTGAAGTTGAGTGCGAAGAAGCAATTTTCTAGCCATAGATTGTTGCATGAAGGATTCTTCAAGAGACTTCCATAGAGCATGTGCACTGGCAAATCCAATAGTTTAATGAACCAAAGAATCGGACAGTGTAGCTGCGATACAGGCTTGAACAAACCGATCATACTTAGTCCATGTATCAAGAGATTGGGAGGAGAAGGAGGAGGAAGAGGCGGAAGCATCAGATTTTTTGGGACAGGGTAGAGAGCCATTAATGTAGCCAAGAAGCCCGTTGAAAGTAAAGAAGTTGTGAATCTGTGTTTTCCAAGTCAAAAAGTTTGTGTGGTCGAGTAAGACAGTAACATACATTTTGACGTTAGAGGTTGGGAGAGAAAAGGTAGTAGAAGAGTAGAAGCCATGGAGTTGAATAGAATTAAAGGTAGAGAAAGGTGAAGTGATAGGATAGGACTGATTAGGACTGAAGGAAAGAGAAAAGGAAAAAGAAAGATGATTTGAGAAGAGTAGCTTTGTCAGGCTTCATTTGTTTGTTGTAAAATAATTTATTTGCAGGAAATATTTTTTGTGGATTATAAAATATTTTATAAGACTTTGTTTGTTTGTTGTAAAATAATTTATTGAGAAAAAATATTTTTTTAAAAAATAGAATACTAGAAAATATTTTATAGTGTTTAGATATATCGTGAGTTCTGTAAAATATTTTCTTTTCCCAAATAAAAATATTTTCTAGAATTTTGTACTAACTATAATTGTTAACCAAAAAATATTTTACAGTTGACTAATTTTTCCGTGTTACCAAACTCAGTAAAATTAAGAAAAAACAGCCACAATTGTTGATCGGAAAATATTTTACTATTGATTAATTTTCTAACGTTACCAAATACCATAAAATCCAAAAAATATTTTACGGCAAACAAACGAAGCCTTAGGCATGCAATGTTTGAATGCAGAAGCAGAAAAAAAAGAAAAAAAAAAAGAAAAAGGACGTAAGTCTTTTTGGCTGTGATACCATGAAAGGTGAAAATGTTTATATTTCCTCACAGTAATCGTATACATTGGTACTCTATTTATAATACAACACTTATGATAACCTGATAACGATAAGGTAGAAAAGATAATTACACATAAAAGAATTATATGAAAAACAGTTACAACATAGTAATCCTATCAAAGACTCAGAGAAATGAAAAAACTACCTAAGTCAAAAACAAATTAACTCTATTGGCAAAATGTCTATTAATGCTAAAGTTGTTGTAGCTTCATTCCGCAAGAACTCTTGCAAAGATATCAGCCTAAATCTTCTCCATAATCCGCTCCTCAGTGCTAAACTCATTTCGGAAGATCCGCCTGTTTCTCTCGTTTCAAACATGGTAGATAGCAACACTAAACAGGAGTCGAAACATGTAGCTTTTGAAATTCCTATTACCTGCAAGTGAACATGCAAATGCAAATGTAAGAATTGAATCAAATGAGTAAGAATAGAGATTAAAGAGAAGTAAATTCAGACTTTCCTTCTAAATCCATTTAGTGAAACTGCAGTCGAAAAAGATGTGACAGCTACATTTGAAGAATTTCTTTATGTTAAAGCATTTCCATAATGTTAATATGGGAGAGCTACATTTGAAGATTTTCTTTATGTTATATTAGTCCGAGGTTTTCTTTGAATACAATAAAAGTAGAAGCCGTAATCTAAATTTGAGATCATTTATTACGATTAATTATTATTCGACCATTCTACCAGGTTCCTTCTTAGACGTACTACCCATAGTTTATTGTTTGTTATGCCGAGAAGCATTTTTCATGATTGGTCACTTATAAAAAGAAATTGTGCAAAAATTAGATAAACTGAGTTTAGACTCTAGATTTTTAGTGAAAATCACACGCTTTCTATGTTGAACGAATTCAAGCTCTGATCATTACATGAAGTGTGTAACAACCATAAAAAATGTAAAACTTAATTCAATGTGAGAGCAATTACCAAACTTTGAAAGATAATTAGAAATATAATCACATTTTGACAGCGATGGGAGGATCTCTGATTTGTTCAATTTATCACTTGACCAAAAACAAAAAAGTCTATATGTTTGTAGAATTTGCTTGAATGATCGGTACTGATATATGTATGGTGGATGAGTCTCAGATGACGCGTGAAGCCCACTTGCCATTAATAGGATCAGCGTTCTTAAGTAAAATGGCCCTTCTGCGCAAATACTTACACATTTTTCCAAATGTAAATCTTATTGATATATGCGATGAAAGTAATACTCATCTAACTTGTAAATAATTTTGTTCCGGACATGGCATTTTTATGTTTTATTTTTAATTAGTTTGAAGAAAAATATAGTCAAAAACTAGAATCGAGTTATAAACACAAAGAAAGTCTAATGACTATACAATAATCCTTCTCGGACATATTTTATCCCTTTTACATGTTCCAAGTAATGACCTGGAAATAAAATTTTTAAAAAAAATATTATAGTCTGATTAGGATTTCGTTAAATTAGGAAAAGAAAAAAGATTTTAGTTTTGTGAGAATTTATCAATCATATGGAATAGAAGAAGTCTTTTAGAAATAAAGAATAGAGTTTTTAACCGACTTTAAATTCTAATTCCTCGTGGATTAGGATTTAACATTTATATAAATGAGTCATACCTTAGACTCTCTCAAAATTTCGGAGACAAGCAAGAAAGTTAGGAGAGCAGATTCTAGGGCTTTAATTTTTTTTGTTTTGATTTGGTATTATTTGAGGTAAGTAAAATTTATTATTCTCTCGTTACTCCTTTGTTGGTAAAAAATTTAGTTCAATTCTTTGTCTACTCTGATCATCGTATTCATTTTGTTGAATCTTATTTAATTGGGTGAAGTGCACATGACCTTCCCCCCCTCCTCCCCTTATGTTTTTCAAAAGGTGCATACTCCCCCCTATACTTTTAAAACTACCAAACACCTCCCTTGTGGTTTTTGAAACATAGCACACATGCCCCCTCCCCAATTTTCCATCAAAGTAATTAACGGAATGTGTAAAATGATCTAAACGCCCTTAATTCTTTTCTTTACTATCGTTTCTCCTCTTTCCTTTTGTTTATTTATATATAAATGCATATATATATATATATATATATATATATATATATATATATATATATATATATCATAATGGGTTCTGTTGAAGTATTATGTAATCGTATGGCAGATGCATTGCATGTTGTTGAAGTATTATGTAATCTTATCACTACAAGAAAAAACAGTTTCGGCGACGAAGCGTTGCTATGCCGTCGCTTTTCGGCGAGGGCTCGACGAGGGAAACCGTTCCCTCGCCGAATCGGCGAGGGACAAGGGCTTCCCTCTCCGATTCGGCGAGGACCGACACTATCCCTCGCGGATTCGGCGAGGGATGGCACTCTTCCTCGCAGATTCGGCGAGGGAACTCTCTGTCCCTCGCCGAATCTGAGAAGGAAGGCCATGTCCCTTGCCGAATCCGCGAGGGACAGTGTTGTCCCTCGCCGAATCGGCGAGGGAACTCGCTGTCCCTCGCCGATTCGGCAAGGAAGGCCATGTCCCTTGCCGAATCCGCAAGGGACAGTGTCGTCCCTCGCCGAATCGGTGAGGGAACTCGATGTCCCTCGCCGAATCCGTGAGGGAAGGCCATGTCGCTCGCCGAATCGACTAGGAATAGTGTCGGCCCTCGCCGAATCGGTAAGGGAACGCGTTGTCCCTCGCTGACTTGGCAAGGGAATCAGACGTCCCTCGCCGATTCACTTTTATATTTAGATTGAACAAATAAAATTAGAAAATTTAAGAAAGGTCAATTCGAGCTATTAGGCGACTGACGATCATTCCCCTCGCCGATTCGACCCCAACATTTTTGACGGTATATGAAAATAGTCGTAATTTATAATTACTACAAACAATTAATTCTAAGTTTATGTTTAACAAATATGATTATTTTATATAATAATTTATGAGTGTTTTAAAAGCATTGAATTTAAATTTAAATTTAATAATACGTAGTAAATTTATTTTAAATAATTATACATGTAATTAGTGAGTAATATTTTTCCTTTTTAAAATGTCCTAGATTGGCGTATACATAACTATATACAAAATTTATATTTAACGTCATGCAAAATAGAAATAATTATTTCTTTGAAATTGACATCACGAAATTATAATTAAAGCATTTTCTTATAAAAGTTAATGCATTACAAATATAAACTTAATTTTACATTTTTGGAAATTACTAAAGGATAACATGGCGTACATTTTTTATAATGCAACACAACGACTTAATACCTAACCCCCCATAAAGATTACACATTATTTTCGAGAGCTTACATAAACACACCTACTTAATACCTAACCCCCCACAAAGATTACAAATTATTTTCGAGGGCTTACATAAACACACCTACTTAATACCTAACATAGTACTGCAATATCACTAATACATAACAAGCGCACACTACACATCAGGCAGAAAAACGTAGTAACATTGTTATATTTAGTAACAATTTCTACTATTGCTGATGCTTCTAAGATGATAAAAAGATATAGATATTAGGGAAAAAAGTTTGGTAAATAGATCCGCAGCATGTTGGCTTGAACTTTTTGGCCTACTTGGGCATTAGAAATGTATCCGTCATACTTTGGCGAAGCATTTAGATCAAGTTGGGATTTAATGTATTCGCTGTAAATTGGATACTTTTGCATTGTATCCATCTCTTCATCTTTAGTCACTGAACGATTAACTGAGTGGTGCTGTTGATCCTTACTCATCTTTCAAACAATTTAGATGAAATCTACAATTACTACTTTGGGATACTATGAGAAAACGCAATGCCAAGTGCTATTTATAGAAACTAGGTCATTGGATGAGAAGATTGATAGCTTGGTGAGCGTATGGAGACAACTCTTCATTTTTTACAAAGGTCAATATATCAACGAATAGTTCGCGGATACGTGTTTGTGTACCATTGGACTTTGATGAGTCAAATAATTGGGGACATAGAGTTTTTTATTGTTTGGATATTTAAAAGTTTTTGTGTCCATATCTTTTGCCCAACGGGGCCCTATCAGTTCATACGACATTCTGCCCCGTGGTAGCCTATAAGATTTTCTCATAGTACTCATGACAAGATTGATCAATGGTCCGTATGATAGCCCATGACGAATAATATTATTGACGGGACTTCACGACATTTATGAAAGTTTTAAAAATTGTGATGACAAACACGTTAATTATTAGAAAGAAGAATAAAAAATTATTTTCCTTGGAGACGTAAATGTATATATGTCAATATGTGAAATTATTGTCCACATGCATTGTGCACGCTAACACAATGCATGCAAAACAGGCGTTTCGCCATGTCTATTCCAAAAGAGGCCCCTGGCATTTCATTATATTATGCCCCGTGGTTCGTGGGCACGTGGACACGACCTATTGGTCTTCCATCGGTGAAATAATTTGTGACATGGCGTGCTTGGTATTTTGGAGATAGTTGGTGAAGTTCCTCAAGCCAGCTCCCTTGGAAGATGTGTCTCTACAAGTTTGGAATCTTTTATGTAATTTTTGTCACGTATAACATATTCTCATGGTACGTTTCATTTCTCGTGAACAAAAAAGTCATGGTGATGGGACTTGGCGGCATTGATATTTACAATTTCAACATATTATATTTATTTACATTTACATTATTTAATTAATTGTTTAATTGAATACTTTTACTACTTTAAAAACTATTTAAATTATTGTGTTTATATAATTGATTACATAATATTTATGGATTATTAAAATTATCCTAACTTGTATAACTTTCACATTATATATATATATATATATATCTCATCCTACTTCAGAACTAATTCATAAATATAATCGTTTTATTAATATTTAATAATTTAAGAAGTAATAAAAAAACTAATTTTGTAGACGGCCTATGGTGTGTCAGGTTTTTGGAGACGGAATTGGTCATCTCAAAAATGAAAGTGAAGTTAACCTTCGCTCAAAAAAAAAAATTAGTATGGAAAAAAAGTGCCAAAAAAAAATATTATCTAAACAAAAAGAAAAAGTGGAAAAAAACAAACTACTAGCTAATTAATATAATTATTTTGATGCAAGTATGAAAAAATAATAATTAAACAAGTAAAAACGTTTAAAGTGAATAAACAAAACAAAGTTAATAAAACAAAATAATAACTAATTAATATACTATGTATGTTATTAATTAGTTAAAATAAATTAATATGTAAAAAAAAAGTGAAGAAAATAAATAAATAAATATAGTGGAAAAAAATAAAACAAAATAATATTTAATTAATATTACATTCATTATAAAAAAAATGTAAAACAAATTAACTATCAAAATTATTAGATAAATATAATAATAAAAAACATTCAATAATAATAATAATAATAATGAAACGAACCATCTAGCAACTTAGTGAGTTAACACATGGAATTAACTCATGTGTTCATTTTGATTTAGTAAATAAAATAAAATAAAATGCTCACAACCACACAATAACTAAAACTATCTCTCTTTCAAATTTTAATAACAGCCTCCACCCCCATTCTCGTGACCCACCCCGCAACCCACCATCATCCCCCACCCCCACCTCCATCTTCACTCTGCTCATAACGTTGGTTGATGTATAAAATTATGCGGGAAATCTAACGATTATCAACTATTAAACTCATTTTATGTTAATTGAATTACCAGTTTACTGCAATTGGATCACCCTCATAATATTATAATTTTATGAAGATATCTTTACTCGAAATTTAAATGGCTAGATAAAATTACTTAAACAAAAATAATTGTTTGTAATTTGCTCATGGGTATAATTTTCCGAACATCTATCATCAATTGTAAAAGCAACATAATGAAAACTTGCGATATCTTAAAATTGACTTCTATTAACAGACAAGAATTGAGTCAAGAGTTAGCATTTGATTTAATTCTGAAATGCTAATTGAAAAAATGTTACACCTAATGCTAGATTAATTTTGACAAGATAAGCTAGTTGTAAACTTTCGTAAAAATTTATTCATAATAGTTCAATTTGAACTTTTACATTATTTTCTTTCCTACATATACGAAATTTCGATTTTTCAAAGAATCATATTGATGGTAGCATTAGATAGACATTAGTCCATATATGATTTTACGACTTTGTGATTTGTTAATTAAAAGATTTTCTATCTTCAAACTATACATAGATGTATACACACGTACATATATGTACTTAGATAAAATTTATTTTTGTCTACTAAGGGCCAATAGTTAATCGACATTGATTTGTTTGATTGAAGTTGAAAAATGTAAAGCAACTAGCAGTAAAATGGAAAATAACCCTTTAAAATTGTACATTGAAGACAGTCAGTAGCTCATTTGAAGACATGATCGTTACAGCTTTACGTTTCAGATAAAGGTCCATTTTGTCGTCCTTTTTTTATTAGATCAGGTTAGCGCTTATGTTGCTTTACGCAATTAGATTTATTCAAACAAAGGGAACCGGAAGTTTTTTTGGTACTTTAATAGTAACTCAAGTGTTACGTAATGTCAACTATTATATTAATTGATTTACCAATTATGATCGTCATCTAATTCCATTGAAACTCAATATCTTGAATTAGCGAAATAAACAGTCAAAAGAGATGTCATTAGTTTAATTAAAACACAAACTTCTATTTTCTCATATACTCAATAAACAGTCAAAAGAGATGTCATGGGTTGTTCAATACTCAATTTACAAGAACATTTACATCTATTATTGAAAAAGGACATAAGGCAAAAAAAATTTTGGTTGGTTGGTACGCTAGAGTATAAAGACTAATAGTTAATTGATAAGCTTTACCATGTGAAAAAGATTGGACAGCACAACTCCCACATGAAATATGGTGAATAATGTTAATGTTTTCTTGAAATATGACTTTTAGAGTCTAATTTTGTGGGGTCTATTATAAGTGTATTTTCCTTTTAGAAAAAAATGGTTCCAAGTGATATTAATCATTAATCCCTTTAATTTTCATTTTCCTACACCAAAAAAATATATATATATATCTCACCTAATCTATCACACACCACACACGAACCTACTCCATATAAACACACTTTCCACCATCACCACTCATATCACCTCACTCTCCACCATCGGGCAGAGAAGAAACAAGGGAAAAAAAGAAGAAGATAAAAGATAGGTTTGAAGCAGCCTCGGCGAGAGAGAAGGAAAAAAATATATAATAAATATAAGTGGGCTCAAGGCCTTCTACTGTTGGCAAGCTCAAAGAAAGGAAATAGTCGAAGCTTCTAGGGCTCCAAGTGGTGTGCGATTTTGTGCAAGATCAGAGAACTTGAGTGAAGAACTAAGCAATTCCTAGCCTAATCCAACTGTATTGGTGAGGGATTCGTTCATTTCTTGCATATAGTCTGTGTATATATGTTTTTTATTTTGATAATTGTAAAGTAAATAGGAGTTTCATGAACTTAATATTGCAATAATGTAGTATCTTTAACTTAATTTGTGCTACGGGAGTAAATGTTGGAGTGTTTAGCAAATGATTTCAAAAGTTTTTTTTTTTTTTTGTGGTGGGTCAATTTACAGCAATATGAATAACAATAGATCTATAGCTATTAAACCTCAACCAATGCTTGTGAGATTTGTCCTTTTGTTAAAAGGAAAAAGTTAAGCGGACCTAAATGTTTCGTTACGTTTGCTTCCATTTCGTTGCCGTAAATGTTTAAAAATTGTTATGGCTGAATTTATTTTGAACATATAATATATACTTTATGGTTTTGTTGGCTCTTGTCTCCTGTCACAATTCACAAGCTTCACAAACATATAAAGTATTTTTTTTCCTAGCGTGATCCACCCTAAATTAAATAATTGATTGATTGGAAAGTAAACAAAGGAAAGCCTATATACCTTCTTCGGCCTTTAAGGTTGGTGGGGGTGGTGGTTGTTGTTGTTGTTTATTCAGATGGTGAGCCTACGTTTTTCTTTTCTATTTTTTTACTGTTTATTTTTTAAATTCACTAGTCAAATGTTCAACTACATAAGACTCTCTCCAAGAGCTTCTCTATAATGGCTCCTTAGTCATTATAGAGAGACAAAATGGTATAATCTTCTCCAACAGCCTCCCTACGAGAGGCTTTCTAGAATGTAGAGCTCCACATTTCATGGCAAGGCTTCTTGGATGTAGAGAGCCAAAACATCCCAAAAGATTCCAAAAACCCATAACCTGGATTTGAAAAAAAAAAAATTACAAAATCAAGCAATAACAAAACCAAACCTGGCTGCCATAGTGCCTTCTGGTGAGGTGATGGTGCCTGCCATGGTGAGATGAGGGGTTGGCTGATCTGTCGATAGAGAAATAATGGGCTTTTTTTTTTTTTTGGTCGTTGGGAGATGGGCTTGGCATGTTGGGTAGAAATGTTTTTATGTTAGCCTTTTTTTTTGTTAACGTTTTATATTGGTTAGGATTGTTTTTTAATACGATTAGAGTTTTATTTTTATTTTGGTCAACATTAATTAGGTTAAAAATTAGTAAATATATGGACAATGGAAAGAAAAAAGAATTTATTATAAACTACAATAGAAAATAATTATTAATAATTAAAATAGTATATCATCATTAAAAATAAATAATGTAAATAAAAAAATTAAAATGGTATGTTTGATCTAAAATAGAGATATATTGAAGTAAAAAGAAATAGGGATTCCCTAAAATAGAGAGGCTGTTGGAGTAAAGCTGAAATAGAGAGTCCTTGAAATAAAGAGAGATTAAAAGTAAGGAGACTGTTGGAGTGAAACTGAAATAAAGAGCCCTTAAAAATAAAGAGGCAAGTCTAAACTCCCTGAAATAGAGAAAAAAAAGGGAGGCTGTTAGAGTTAGTCCAACAAAACCCATTGGACGATTGCAAGTGTTGATTGACTAGATTGTGGAGTTGTATGTTAAGTGCTTGATATTAGAGCTCAAAGAGATGTCATATGTTTTGAAAGCTAACCTAAAGTGCTCAATTACTAGAGTACACTCAACCAAACTAGTTAAACATTTGTGCAAATGTGTGTGTCTGTATATTGGTGGCCTTCTGCCAAACTGGTTCAGCGCCACCAGTAGCGCCGGCACTGATCAGTTTTGGTAGCCCACTACCGGCAGTGGACTACTGGTGTTGTCTGTGCCTTTGACCTTTTAGTCATGCTACTATACATGACATGAGCCCACTTGCTAAACAAAAATGTTATAAGTGCCATTTGACTTTCTGCTCTCCCCTATTAAACCAGAAATTTGAGCTTTTTATTGTTTTTTTTTTCACTGGTGGGGGGAGGAAACACAAAAACCCATGGTATTTGAATCAAGCATTATGTGGACTACGATCTCTGTGGTTGATGAAAGTCGTGTATCAAATATAATCAAGATAATATTTAATGTGCAGTTATCTGTGTTTATAAGATTAGATATATATGTCGTACATATCTATTTTATGTATTTAAAAGCTGAGAGTGCAGGAACTTTAATTTTCTTTGTCCAGCTTTGTAGCTGCCTGGACTTCTATACAGCTTCATTTTCTTCCCATTGGTTCTATCAATTGGTAATATCTTCTAAATTCCTATAAGAGAAATGGTTTATTTTTCGGCCTCCCAGACTTTTGGGACCAAAAGGGAAAAAGAAAAGAGAAATTGGGTCTAGTTTTAAAAGATTTATGTTAAATGGGACTGCTGAACAATTTATTCTTTGTGCGAAACTGGAGATGTCCTTTTGGATGGATATATGATAATGTCCATTCTGCCATTTGACCTTAATTTGATCCTTTTATATTTCGCAACCTGGCATAATCTTTGCTACCTAGTTTCAAGTACATAAATGTTTTAGGCACACAATGTTTCTATAATATGAAGTCCATTTCCAATTGAAACATTTTATGCTTGAGTTTTTTATTTATGTAGTTTGTGTCTTGAGTCAGACATTAAGAAGATAATGCTTTGTCCAATGCTCACTTTGTTGAAGTTAACATGGCTGCTAGCTATTTCATTATAAACTAAACTGTAGAAAATGCTATCTTAGTTATTTGTTGATTTACTATAGTGAATTATTATACTTTTCCTTAGCTTTCATTGATTCTAGCTCCTTAGATGAAACGTTTTACTTTGAGTTAGTTGAGTTGCTTGAATTCTCTTACTGTGGTATTTCTAACCTGTAAGTTGATGTAAACAAATATTGAAATTGAATTGTGCTAATTATTGTAAAAGCTGTTAGTTTTGAAAATAAAAGAATGAACTGTCTACATGGTCAGGTGTTAGCTTATATAAAATAAAAAAAAAAGATTAAATAACGTTTGTTAAAGGTTGTCTTTAGTCGAGTTGCTATGAAGATGAAATGGATATTACTATTTTATTGTAATGTTGATTAGTTAAGTTTCTTTCATGAGTATACTTTTAATACCAAAGCCCGACCATGTATTTACAATATTTATTTATATTTCTTTTATTTCATTGCTTTACATTATTCTTGAAAAAAACGTGTCTTTATACAATATTATTTGTTAATTGTCTCATTACTTAAAGATTAATTTATATTTTGCTTAATAGTAATCTATTAGGTGTTCATGTTCCCTAAAACTTTGATCATTCATTTGTTGTAACCAAGTGTTAACTTGTTATAGGAATACTACGTTATTTAGTAGTGTGCATGTTTTCTCTAAAAGGTTGACTAAAGCAATTCTAACTAACAAACAACTCGAATAGATGAGTAGGTAACTAAGTCATCTGATACATTAGTTATTACTAAAATTAGGGATGGTAATTCATTAGAATAAAATGAAACATGATTCATTCTTATGGTTGGTTAAGATCCATTAGTTAGTTTCACTATTGTTTATTTTTGGTTGCTAAAGAAGAAAATTAGTTTATTGATTAAATAGCTTGAACTAGTTGGCACCTTAAAAGATTTGAAAATACTTAGGTTAGTTACGTAATGCTTACTAATAAAATTGATTGGAAATATTAAAACTAATAAATGTGAGTTTTGAAGCGTGGAGTTGACAAAAATAAAATATATGGTGTAATCTGAATAGGGTCAGGTATTGGAGTGTGAAACTAATTGTAAAATTTAATAAAATGGTATTTAGCGTGAAGATAGAAAAATATTTTAACATAATGGTTAAATGTTTACTGGTAGCAATTTAAATATAGTTGGTAAAATAAAATGTAGTATCAAGTTCTTGAATAGGATTCACTAGGTGTTATATATATATTTCGTAAACTATCTGCTTTATAAAATTGTTAAAGAATAGCATTATCATAATCTAAAATACACATGATTCTAGTTTAAGTTAATAACTCAGCTGAATGTTTGCTCTACTATGCATTAATATATTATTTAATGTTTCCATCTTGTTAGCTTCAGGAATTGTTAATTTTAAATTCCTATTTCTGTTGCAATATGTCAGTCATAATGTCATCATCACATGAATGGATGTATAATCGATGAAGTGCTGGATACATCAATGAGGGCTTTGTTCAAGGTGTTCATGAATTTATAACATTCGCAAGTAGTCAACAATATTATATGGACAGTGTAAAAATAAGATGTCCATGCGTGAAATGCGAAAAATTGCGATATCTTACCACTGACAAGCTGGATAAGCAGAACGAGGCATACTACAAACTCTAACAAGAAACTTCATTGCAGCTACGTGATTTTCAAGCACAGCTAGCACTACTTGCTTCAAGGTTACTTGTTCCTACACATCAACTGTGTTCGTTGTCTTGGTCTTCATCTTCGAATGATGGTGAAAGGGAATATAAATTTTAACTTTTTTAATGTTATGACATTATAAACTCCATTACAATCAGACTGTAATAACTTTTAGGTTTACTTTGAACAATCTTTTTAGATATTTATTAGATAGTTCTACAAATACGTGGTTTAAAAATTATTTTACAGTATTAAATAATTAATTGACAGGTCAAACAACTTATTATTATAATGGAAATTTCTACAAATATAAATTTACATTTGTGCAAGGGGTCGGCGAGGGCACGACGAGGGATGAAAAATGTGAGTGCATGGCGAGGGACCAAAAATGCGAGGGCACGGCGAGGGACGAAAAATGCGAGGGCACGACGAGGGTCCAAAAATGCGAGGGCATAGCGAGGGAGCAAAAATGTGAGGGCACGGCAAGGGACGAAAAATGCGAGGGCACGGCGAGGGACAAAAAATGCAAGGGCATGGTGAGGGGCCAAAAATGCGAGGGTACGGTGAGGGGCAAAAAATGCGAGGGCACGGCGAGGGACGAAAAATGCGAGGGCACGGCGAGGGACGAAAAATGCGAGGGCTTCTTGCCCTCGCATAGTAGTCACCAAATTTGTCCCTCGTCGAGCCGTCGCCAAATGGCGTGGGGTCGCCGAGGGACCCCAAATCACCGACGAAGGTTTCGGCGAGGGACGATTCCCCTCGCCGGGCCCTCGCCGATACCCTTACGGCGACAACCCAGTGAGGGGATTCGTCCCTCGCCGAAACCCTTTTTTGCTGTAGTGTATGGCAGATGCATCGCATGTTAGAAGGAAATATGATCTAAAATTTATATCTTGCAACATCACGGTATGATCTAACAATAATAAGCCACAAGTAAAATAGTTTGAATCGAGAATTATAGCATAATGTATAAAGTTATCATATATAAAACTTTAAAGATATAACTCTCCAGGAAAACCATTTGACTGGGGTAGGGGTGGCGTACGTTAGGGGGAGGGGACAGTGTTGGGGACGATGACAATTGACATCTTCTGTTTTTTTTTTTTTTTTGTAAAGTTGGTGTGGTGAGAGAATTAAAATAAAAAAATCTCAAATAAATCAAAGTTGGCACTCCTAAAAATTCCAAAATCCCCTTGTTTTTGGGATCTTATTTGTTTATCATAGAGAGTATGTAAGTGTTCAATTAAGGCATTCTTTTTATCGCTTTTCAACATAAAGAGGTTATATGGTGCTCCGTTCGGAGATGGGTAAAGGAATAAAGTCTAGACAAAAATGCAATTTGAACTATGTGAATTTGCTATTCATACTTACCCCAACTGAATGGTCTTAAATGTTTGCTCATTGTTTTTATTTGGGGTGATGTTGAGTAGCAAAAGGGATGAAAATCTTAAGATCTGTATATTGATGACGTCCTAGTTCTGGGTTTTGGAATAGTGGAGTTCTCAAACTTGACTACAACTTTTTTTTTATGTCCATCGACATGCACTATGCACTTTTAAAGCTTCTTTCTTGATTTTATTTATACATGTGCATAATGGTGGACAATAAAGTTTGAATATTATTGATTATCCGTTTACACCTATGGATATAAAAGTGATATTGTCCCAATTAAATAATTTTATGATTAATGTAGACGGTTGCGTCGAAATAGATCTCTATGTTAATTTATAAATTATTTGATAAGGATTTTAGGATGTTTGCTTCTCCGAATTAGTGTATACAATTGCCTGCCTGAAGGGGATAGTTGTATGTATTAGTTTGGGGAAATGAGAGTGGCGGTGAGGGTTATTTTATTTGACTTTAGAGGGATTTGTCTGTCTTGAGTGTGAGGGTCATACTATATGCTGTGTATTCTGCCTGAAGGAAAATATGCAGTAGACACTTTGAACTCTCATGAGAATGTTGCTATTACAGTTCATCTTTTATTATTTATGTCATTCTTTCATATTTCTATTACAGTTAGCAACATTCTTGTGAATGACCAATATTTATTTGATCAAGATTTTGACTAGCAATATTTAATATCCATATTACATCACATGGGTGTTGTCAATTTTGCTTTTATTGTGAGGTCTCTATTAAGTTTATTTTATATATAGAAGCAAACTCGAGATCCTCCAACCTATGAAAGTTTTCAAAATTATAAAGTTATTTAAGGTTAAGAGCGTTGTCATATTTTAGTTGGAAGTGTATGTTGACCTCCTCTTAGCATATATTAAAATTTTTGTCTAATTCCATTCATGGAATTGTAAGGTAATTTGTGTTATATAAAGATATCAAGTTATTTATTTGGTGCTAATTTTGAAGCTTGTAATTATCAGATTAAATTATAGTAATACTTAATATACTTGTATAATTATTATACTTGATAAAGTACAAATTAAGAGATAGCAAATTTTTATGTGATTATTATTTTTTGCAACTGTGATTTTATGATTAAGATTATTGCTTAAATCTCCAAGTATTAAGCAACTATAAATTTTCTTGAATATTTCTTAAAGTTAAATTTGTCAAGCGAAGTACATATTCAAGACTTATGAAGTACAATACATCCAAGTGATTTTGTGAATGTTAAGTCGAGGCTAAAACCAAAAGTATCTTTTGAAATTTTATTTACCCAATTTAGAAAAGTTACAATAATGAGATTTGTTGTTGTTCATGTTTGTCTCATATACGAGAATATCACTGTCATGTTCCATTGAACTTACTTGGAAACATTGATCAAAGTTTGACTTTTATCGTGATTAAGTGATACTTTCTTCACTAAGTGTTCCCTCATATTAAAGTTGTCTGGTTGATTGGCTATATTGTTGTACTCTTTATGAAGCTGGCTTAATCATGGTATGCACCTCTTTAGGCACTTTTATGACATGGTGTTTTGTTTGTTTCTCTCCTATATGAGTTTGCCAAGCATGTTTGACGATATTACAAGGTTGTTGGCTGGTTTAAAGTAGCATTTCCGACAAGTTGAAGTTAAGGATATATGCATGATGTTGTTTTAGTTTAATTGGAGGCTTTGCATGATCAATATTTGTATATTTGTTAAAACTTGTCCAATAAATGTAAGTTATTTTAAGTTGTCTTAGTTGACATTTTCCGGAGTCTCTACAGATAATTTGCCAAATGAGATTGTTCATTAAGGCTTACAAAATTTTCGATAAAGATTCTAGGACATTTAATGTTATCCCAGTTGGACGATCTCTAGATGAAATTGGGTGTGATTTAGCCTATATGAGACATCCAAGAAGGATTCTAGAATAGGTTATGTCACGCCCCAACTCGACCCCACCTACGATCAGTCAGGACGCAACGGAATTTCGGCAGTATAACGACAGTAAATAGGATACCGAGGCTCTAAACCAACCTCAATAGAATATCATACATCAACTCCATAAACCATACAACAAACAACTCCTCAATAAAATAACAACATACATCATAACCATGTTATACAATAATCATTCCTCGCTATACGCCTCCGTTCCAACATAATACATGAACCTTAATATACATTGCAAAATATATTGATACCAACCTACCAACCTATACATAGACAAAAGAAAGACTACTAAGATAGCATCAACTAATTCATTATCTTTTCAACATCTTATACATTATAAACTACAAAGCATATAAAAGTTAACTAGATAATATACAAGATAGTAAGGTGTTCAACACATCAAACATCAAGGATAGGACTCTGGAACAAAAGACTCATCCACGTAAGGCACGTTTTCCTCTTCAGGAGGCACGTACCCGTAGTCCTGCTCTACAACACCTGTAAGCATGCAATAATAGAGAGTGAGTTTATATAAAATAAGCCCAGTGAGGATCCGATAGATCTCTAACAGTATTCACTATACGCCTTGAAAAATGATCTTTTGAGCAAGTAAACACAAAATAACATCAATAATACTATCATCACATAATCTATAATGACCATTCAATAAAGGATACACTAGTTGGTGTAGCTCCAAACGCCATCACGATCATAACAGCCTTCTTGTGACTCCCATAAACTCACGCACCCGAGGTACCTCAATAACCTCTCCCTCCATGACACCTCCGTCATGCGAGCTAGAGGTAGTCTCTGGTAGTCATGCCGTTATCAACCCGACAACCCGATGCTGCCCGAGAGGTGGCATACACAAACCAAAAACTCAGCAATAATAATAAACCTCAATCATTCACCGGAGGACAACCTTTTCTGTTGACTATCTCTCGGTTCATCAATCATCAATCAATAATCATATTATCATCATAATAACATCAATAATCAATTTAACAACAAATAACTAAGTTAGATGACAAAGTAGGCCATCCAACCGAACATGCATTAAACACACAATCAAACCCTAGTTTACCCATCATCAACTCACAATTCAATCACTCAAACCACACCCAATCAACTAAAGGCATAATTTAACATTTTAAAGAAAGACAACCTAAACTTCAAATAATCATAACCTACATTCTACTAGTCCAAACCACTCCAAATCAGTTTCTATCACTCACCCAATCAATCAACTACATTAGCCCCCTCAGAAACTAACCAAAACACATCCAAATCATGCCCAACAACCTTAAAACCCTAATGCGTCATGGCTGAAATTTCCGGACTTTAGTACCGACCTCGCAATCAAAAATTCGGCATTACAATGGCTCTACCACGTAATTAAAAAACTTTTAGAAATCGACGGTAATCGATTTCAACCAATACAACTCAAGATAATCAACATTTAGCAAATTAATCAACTTTAAATACCCGAAAATAAATAATTATGCTACAACGGTACAAATCTCGTAAGATTATATATAAATGATCCCTAGCATGCAAGGAGCAATAATCTAACTTCAAATTAACATTCTAACGGTTCAATAATCAGTTCTACGCAAAAACATAAAAGATGAGTTTTGAGATCTAGAATTTTTCTCTCACCTTTGATGCAAAATAAGCCTAGAAATGTGCTCAATGGATGCTCAAAAGGTGGAATCAAGCTTTGGTTGATGGAAATTAGCCTTGGATTGCAACTTTTAAGGAAAAATGCCTTTGAAAAGTTGAAGAAAAAGCTTGGTTTTCCTCCTATGGAGCTCTCGGCCCTATGTGTGTGTTTGAGTGTATTTTATGAGCTTGCTAATGTGTGTAACTACTAATATGCATATTGGTCAATATTTAAAAATAGCCAAAGTTGAGTAAACTTAATATTTTTGTGTTTTTTTGTCTTTTAAATGCATTTTAGCTATCTCTTTGCTCAAAACAAATATGCAAATCCTATGGTAGCTCAAGTAGATTATTTTTAGGTGACAAGAAGTTTTACAATCAAACTATTCTACCCGAGTCGGCATAAAATTCGATTTTTGAAAAAGTCGTTGTAAAAACCCTAATAAATTCCTAAGCCGATTTAAAAACCGATTTCATCAAACACAAGTCTATTAAAGTCCGAGGATTAGGTCTAGGAGGGTTAAAAAGACCAGTTTCAAAATTTTAGCGGACGTGTTTCAAAAATACTATTCATTAAAAGTCAACGATAAAATTTTTGACTCCGTTTTTTATGAAAATTTCATGAATGCACATTTAGCATGTTTTAGGAGTATTAATATCAAAATTATCACATTCTAAGTCATATAGCACATAAACAGGTCAATTCATGTAAAACAAGACAAGATAGAAAAGTGGGGTTTCACATTCTCCCCCCCTTAAAGAAATTTCGTCCTCGAAATTCTTACTTGATGTACTAAACAGATCTGGGTACTGCTACTGCATCTGATCTCGTCTCTCCCAAGTAGCTTCCTCGATACCGTGATGCTTCCACAACACCTTAACCATCAGAATCTTCTTTGACCTCAACTCTCGTTCCATCTGATCAAGAATACGAATCGGACGCTCGTCATAAGTCAGATTCTCACTAAGCTGTAACGGCTCTGGCTCAAGAATATGAGAAGGATCCGGATTATATTTTTGCAATAGACACGTGAAATATATCGTGGACATTAGAGAAGTTCTCCGGTAAAGCCAACCGATATGCCAACTTACCAACCCTACTGGTAATCTCAAACGGCCCAACAAATCTAGGACTCAGCTTTCTACCTTTACCATAATGAGCAAACCCCTTACGAGGAGACAATCTCAAGAAAACCTGATCTTCGACTGCAAACTCCAAGTCCCGACAACGCTTATCAGCATAATTCTTGAATCTACTCTGCACCGTAAGCATTCTCTGCCTGATCAACTGAACATTCTCGATCTTCTCTAGAAGCTTTGGCATGATAGTCGGATCAATAGTCTTCATCTCCCCTACCTCGTCCCAATATAAAGGTGAATAGCATTTACGATCGTAAAGAGCTACGAAAGGTGCCATCCCAATAGTAGTTTGATAACTATTGTTATAGGCAAACTCGGCAAGTGGTAGATATTTCTCCCAGTTCTTCCCGAAGTCCATAACACAAGCCCTAAGCGTATCTTCCAGAATCTAAATAGTCCGCTCAGATTGACCGTTGGTCTGTGGATGATACACGGTACTGAAGTTCAACTGAGTACCCAAGGTCTCCTGAAGTTTCTCCCACAAATGAGAAGTAAATCGAGGATCTCGATCTGATACAATACTAGATGGAATCCCGTGAAGTCTAACAATCTGATCCAAATAAAGACCCGTCAACTTTGTAATCTCATCTCCTATCCTCATCGAAATAAAATGAGCTGTCTTCGTCAAACGATCCACGACAACCCAAACTGCATCATTACCCCTCGGTGTTCTAGGAAAACCAGTGATGAAATCCATTGTAATATGCTCCCACTTCCACTATGGTATAGCCAACGGCTGAAGTTGTCACGCCCCGACCCGACCCCGCGAAAGGCCAAGCCCGGACCCGACATACGGACGGAGTTTCCTCTGTACCGCGGACGATCCGAAAACCCTAAAATCAATATAACACTTGCGAAAGCCATATAATAGTAATCAAACCAGCCAACTTTCTTCCAAACATACATTTCCTATTATCCAACTTTCCAAGCCAAAAATGCCATGCATACTACACAGGTATTCATGCCACTAAACCTTTAACTATTAGCATGCATTTCTTCACTAGTCATCCGAGTATAAGTTTACAATTTTACAAACTTTAATCTATTACAACATAAGACCATTAAAGGTCTCAAAATAGGAAAATACATACAAGGCTACAAGCCTCAAAATTAAGCGACCTTCACACAATATACATAACAAGCAAGGTCTGCACAAAACTGGTAACCAACCACCAGCAAAGCAGGGAAGTGCTATCACAGAAACACCTCCACCTGCTCCTCCTCCTCTATTACCTCGAGAGGGTCTGCTTCAACTACTCCTGTAAAACATGGTATAGAAAGGAATGAGCAAAAACTATTGCTCAGCGAGGGCAATTGGTCTCAAGGACGGAGATGAAAGGAGTATGCAATGCAATTAGCCAAGCAATACATACAAATCATATAAGTTACATCCAAAGCCAACAATAAAGCAAGGCAAGTATTTAAAGTTGCAAACACTCAATCAAAGGATACGATACTCTTTTAACGAGCAACTTTCAAACACGAATTCGATGACGACGCGCCGGCCCAAACCACCTTATAATACTAGTTTGGAATACCCCGGAAGTATCCATTAACCTACGACCCAAATCTCCCTGGGAGGCAACCCAAGCGAGAAAGGGAATAGCAGCGGAGCTAGAGCAACCAACACTGGCAACCCAAGGCTACCCAGTGAGGCCCATCACTCACGCGCGAGACACTATGCAATGCAAGACTCGATACAAGACGATAAACAAGCGATAAAGCCACACGTGGGAGAATAACAAAGTAAGTTGCTCTCGCACGCAATAGCAGCAATTTGATAAGCAATTCAATCCAAAACAACTCAAACAAGTATTCCAAGTAATTCTAAGCATTCTATAAGCATAAAGACAAGAAAACACACAAAAACACAAATCAGCCCCAACTATCAAAACGCTACTATTTCCAAACGAGCTACGAGTTCTGGAAACCGACTTCGCCAACCCTCCTAGGTCACCATAAGGCACGTCTAAAGACCCCGAAACCTTACTTTACCCTAGAACTCGCGCAAAGCCCCGATTTCCCCCTTTCTCGTTTGAACTACAACTATAACAACCAAACACCCAACCAACGCCATAATTGCACCAAAAGTGCTTCCATGGCTTCCCGAAGTAATGCCAACACGCAAAACGAGAAAACACTAAAGCCGACCTAAACGACCCCGACTTTCCCAAAGGCTAAATTCTCGTTTTTTCCACTACGCAACCCAAATAAACCACACATTTTAGCATTCTAGCGTACCTAGCACATTTCTACATCAACAGAAAGCATAACAGCGCAACTTCAACATTTCAAGGTTTTACTATTCACAAATTACTATTCATTGATCAATTTAAATTGCAATCACAACATTTAACCGCAGAAAATGTTACAAAGCTATAAATACATGTTCTACAAATGCCAAGGAACATTCTAGAAGCATCAAATCGCTTTAAATAACGATCTACGGATAAATCTAAAAATTGACAAAGTTAACATACACAACGTATAAATGCGCAAATAACATGCTTCCCTCACCTTAGGTACTCCTAGTCGCTAGGAAAACAACGTTGGTTGCCTCGGAAATCACCCCGCACGAGCTCACGCGAAGATTGATCGTTTGGAAGGTGAAAGGTTTTTTTTTTTTCTTCAAGGAAGCTCTCGGCCTGCTGCTCTTATTTTGCTGCTGTTTTCTTTTTTTATTTTGCTTAGTTTTTTAGCTTATAAGTGTTAATGGTCAAAGTTGGTCAAGGCTAAGTCAAACTACTTAAGACTAGGTCAAAGGCCCCTATTTTGAGCGTTTTAAAGCCGTTTTAGCTAAGGTAAGATCAATTAAAGCTAGCAACATTTAAAATATAAAATTTAAGTCATCTAAATACTAGTTTCACTATTTGTTGAGGACTGGAAATCGTTCTCTAGCTATCGCTCCTCAAATGCAATGCACGTTGCGACGGCGAGAAAGTAACAATTAATTCACAAAGTATTTAAGGAAATATAATTTTCAAAATAATAAACAAAGAATTTTCATATTCCGGGCTCGGGTATTACAGAAGTAACCCTGCAGGTCGTTGATGCTCGGCTTTCACCCTCTGACAAGTCAAAACATCTAGATACAAACTGAGCAACCTCTCTCTTCATGTTATTCCACTAATAGTGTTGCTTCAAATCCCGATACATCTTGGTTCCACCAGGATGAAAAGTATACTTAGAATTATGAGCTTCCTCCAGAATACCTCACCTCAAGCCCGGTTCATCGGGAACATAAACCATGTTCCGAAACCGAAGAATACCATCCTCGTGCGCTTTGAAGTCAGACTGATCATCCGTGATCTGCTCCTTGATGTTCTGAAGTTTAACATCAAGTTGGTGAGCTTCTCTGATCTGAGACAGCAATAAAGGCTGAATACGGAGATGTGAACACATCACCCCAACCTGAGTGAACTCCGGTCTCCAATAATTAAATTCTTCAAGAATCTCCCATTTCTTGACAGCCAAACAAACAACACACGCATTCCGGATGAGAGCATCTGCTACAACATTTTCCTTTCCAGGCAAATAATTGATAGAACAATTATAATCTCCAAGAAGCTCCATCCATCTCTGCTGGTGCATATTCAACTCCTTCTGTGAAAATAAATACTTAAGACTCTTATGATCAGTGAAAATCTCGAACTTACTGCCCCACAGATAATGACGCCACTTCTTCAGTGCGAAGACAACAACTGCTAACTCAAGATCATGAGTCGGATAATTAACCTCATAAGGCTTGAACTTCCCGGAAGCATAGGCAATAACTCGACCATCCTGCATAAGAATACATCTCAAGCCCTCCTTGGATCCATCGATATAAATAACCATATTATCGGTCCCATCTGGTAAAGCAAGTACTGGAACAGTAGTCAACCTCTTTTTCAGCTCTTGAAACCCACTCTCACACTTCTCATCCCAAGTAAAGATAGTCTATTTCTGAGTCAACTTAGAAAGTGCCCCAGCAATCTTCGAGAAGTCCTTTACAAACCTACGGTAATAAGCCGCCAAGCCAAGAAAGCTACGGACCTCAAAAACATTCTCTGGCCGTTTCCAAGATATCACCACTTTAATTTTAGTGGGATCTACAGATATACCACTCTGTGTAATCACGTGGCCAAGAAAGGATATGTGTTGCAGCCAAAATTCACATTTGTTGAACTTGTCAAACAACTGATGCACCTGCAGCTTCTGTATGACAAACCGTAGATGTTGTTCGTACTCCGATTCAGATTTAGAATATACCAAGATATCATCAATAAAGATAACCACGAACTGGTCTAAATACGGCTGAAAAATCCATTGCATAAGATCCATGAATGCTACTAGTGCATTAGTTAATCCAAAGGGCATAACAACAAACTCATAATGCCCGTACCGAGTCCTGAAGGCAGACTTCAGAACATCCTCCGTGCGAATCCGAAGCTAATAATACCCCTACCTCAAATCAAATTTAGAGTAGACTTTGGCTCCCTGAAGTTGATCAAACAACTCGTCAATCAGTGGCAAAGGATATTTATTCTTAATGGTCACCTGATTCAAACCACGGTAATCAATACACAATCTCAAGGTACCATCTTTCTTCTTTACAAATAAAACAGGAACTCCCCAAGGTGAAGAACTCTGCTGAATAAATCCATTCTCCAATAACTCCTGCAATTGAGTTTTCAGCTCTTTCAACTCAGCTGGTGCCATCCGGTACGCTAATTTAAAAATAGGTTGAGTACCGGGAACAAGATTGATCACAAACTCTACATCTCTCTCTGGCGGTAACCCTGGCAACTCCTCGGGAAATACATTGGGATATTCCCAAATAATAGGAACTTCCTCCAGCTGTAGCTTATCAGATGGCTTGTCGATCAAATAAGCTAGATAACCCGAACACCCCTTACTCACCAACTTAACAGCTTTAGTTGCTGAGATAACAAAGCTCGTCTTTGCACCCCGGTTCCCTGCTACCTCTACTACTGGCTGATCTGGCAATCAAAACCGTACTACCTTGGTTATACAGTTCAACTGGGCATCATACTTAGAAAGCCAATCCATACCCAAGATAACATCATACCCCCGGATAGGAAATAAGATAAGGTCCGAAGGAAAACTATGACCCTTAACATGTATTTTACAATCCTTACATACTATGCCTGTCACATACTTATCACTCAGAGAGATACTAATATCAACCACATAAGGCAATCTTGCAGGATGCATAACAACTCGTTGCACACAAGCAGGAGTAATGAAAGAATGCGTAGCACCAGAATCAATCAACACTTTAACAAGTTGATCAAGTATAAGGAAGTTACCTTCTACAACTGCAGTCTCCTCAGGCATCTCCTCTAAGTCAACTGCGTAGGCCCGAGCCTGGACCCGCTGCTGCTGCTGAGGTGTACTGGCCGCAGGTCGGCCCTGATAACCCTGAGTCGCTGTCCGACCCTCAGTCCTCGAATATCTAGGGCAATCCCTCGCCCTGTGCTGATTGCTGCCGCATCCTAAACACGTCCCTGCCTTCACTCTGCAATCGGCCTCCACATGCCCCGTGCGCTTGCAGTGTGTACACTGCGGTGATGATGCACTAACACTGCCCCTGGAAGAACCAGAAGCTGAAGAAACAGCTGAACCAGCCTGCTGCTGAGGCCTTACCAAACTAGGCCTGTACTGACCCTGAGACTGGGCTGGCCTAAACTGGGACTGAACCTGATATGACCCCTGCTGAAACTGAGGCCGATAATAACTCTGCTGCCCCTGTGGCCTAAAAGAACCCTGCTGAGCTGGCGGCCTGTACACAACCTGCTGTACGGGAGGCTTATACATGCCCTGCTGAAACTGCGGCTGATACGGCCTCATACTGGGCTGACTAGACACAAGTTGATTCCCCTTTCTCTTTTCTAACCTAGAAGCTGCATCAAAGGCCTCAGTGAATATATCATACCGATTCAGAGCCATCGCATCCTGAATCTCGGGCCTCAACCCCAACATGAATCTACGAGTCCTCCGCTCCTCATCAGCCACATACTCCGGTGCATACCGGGACAATCGAGTAAAGGTGGCCTCATACTGAGCCACTGAGGCATCCCCCTGAATCAGAGACAGAAACTCAGCCTCTCTCCGCTCCCTCGCGATCCTCGGGACATACTTTGCCCGGAAAGCCAACAGAAAGGTACCCCAAACATACGGAATACCCTGAGTCGCCCAGCTAGTTCTCACCGTGCGCCACCATTCTTCTGCCTCATCATCCAGCAAGTACACGGCAAAGGAGACCTTCTGCTCATCAGAATAATCAAGAGGATCATAAATCTTCTCCACCTTACTAATCCACGCTTCAGCCTTCCGATCATCGGGTTCCCCCTGAAATCTAGGTGGATGATATCCCATGAACTCTTTCAGGGTACCACGCCCGTGGTTTCCACCCTGCACATTCAATAACTGAGCTTGCCAAGCCTGAGTCTGGGCAGCCTACCCTGCTATCAACTGGGCCTGTCCAGCCATTAACTCAGCAATCCTATCCATAGCTGCCCCCAAACGATCATCACCCCTATCACGGCCCGGTGCCGCATTACCAAGAGTCTCATCTACTACCTCGGGCCTACCTCTGGTCCTTGGTCTACCAGCCATTCTACTAATCAAAGAGTTAGCACAGGTTATAGCACGTAAACAGGTTATAAACAACTATTAACACATAAACCACAAACTCATATAAAACACATAAACAAATTGATCACATAAGCACTAAATCACATAATCACTTAATCACTTAATCACATAATCACTTAATCACTTAATCACTTAAT
Organism: Ehretia macrophylla; assembly: GCA_037974665.1. Taxonomy (NCBI): domain Eukaryota; kingdom Viridiplantae; phylum Streptophyta; class Magnoliopsida; order Boraginales; family Ehretiaceae; genus Ehretia; species Ehretia macrophylla. Next base: position 45,059,955 of record CM075783.1, read on the forward strand.
CATTTAATCATATTAATACATAGTTCACTTTTCTTTCAATTCATACATACTTTCATGCTAAGACCATTACCCACATTCCGAGAATACCCCGGCTGACAACTACCATGCACTCTGATACCACTTTAATGTCACGCCCCAACTCGACCCCACCTACGATCAGTCAAGACGCAACGGAATTTCGGCAGTATAACGACAGTAAATAGGATACCGAGGCTCTAAACCAACCTTAATAGAACATCATACATTAACTCCATAAACCATACAACAAACAACTCCTCAATAAAATAACAACATACATCATAACCATGTTATACAATAACCATTCCTCGTTATACGCCTCCGTTCCAACATAATACATGAACCTTAATATACATTGCAAAATATATTGATACCAACCTATCAACCTATACATAGACAAAAGAAAGACTACTAAGATAGCATCAACTAATTCATTATCTTTTCAACATCTTATACATTATAAACTACAAAGCATATAAAAGTTAACTAGATAATATACAAGATAATAAGGTGGTCAACACATCAAACATCAAGGATAGGACTCTGGAACATAAGACTCATCCACGTAAGGCACATTTTCCTCTTCAGGAGGCACGTACCCGTAGTCCTGCTCTACAACACCTGTAAGCATGCAATAATAGAGAATGAGCTTATATAAAATAAGCCCAGTGAGATCTGATAGATCTCTAACAGTATTCACTATACTCCGTGGAAAATGATCCTTTGAGCAAGTAAACACACAATAACATCAATAATACTATCATCACATAAACTATAATGACCATTCGATAAAGGATACACTAGTTGATGTAGCTCCAAACGCCATCACGATCATAACAGCCTTCTTGTGACTCCCATAAACTCACGCACCCGAGGTACCTCAATAACCTCTCCCTCCATGATACCTCCGTCATATGAGCTGGAGGTAGTCCCTGGTAGTCATGCCGTTATCAATCCGACAGCCCGATGCTGCCCAAGAGGTGGCACATACATACCAAAGACTCAGCGATAATAATAAACATCAATCATTCACAGGAGGACAACCTTTTTCGTTGACTATCTCCCGGTTCATCAATCATCAATCAATAATCATATTATCATTATAAAAACATCAATAATCAATTAAACAAAAAAAAACAAAGTTAGATGACAAAGTAGGCCATCCAACCGAACATGCATTAAACACACAATCAAACCCTAGTTTATCCATCATCAACTCACAATTCAATCACTCAAACCACACCCAATCAACTAAAGGCATAATTTAACATTTTAAAGAAAGACAACTTAAACTTCAAATAATCATAACCTACATTCTACTAGTCCAAACCACTCCAAATCAGTTTCTATCACTCACCCAATCAATCAACTACATTAGCCCCCTCGGAAACCAACCAAAACACATCCAAATCATGCCCAACAACCTTAAAACCCTAATTCCTCATGGCTGAAATTTCCGGACTTTAGCACCGACCTCGCAATCGAAAATTCGGCATTACAACGGCGCTACCACGTAATTAAAAAACTTTTAGAAATCAACGGCAATCAATTTCAACCAATACAACTCAAGATAATCAACATTTAGCAAATTAATCAACTTTAAATACCCGAAAATATATAATTATGCTACAACGGTTCAAATCTCGTAAGATTACATATAAATGATCACTAGCATGCAAGGAGAAATAATCTAACTTCAAATTAACATTTTAACGGTTCAATAATCAGTTCTACGCAAAAACATAAAAGATGAGTTTTGAGATCTAGAATTTTTTTCTCACCTTTGATGCGAAATAAGCCTAGAAATGTGCTCAATGGATGCTCAAAAGGTGGAATCAAGCTTTGGTTGATGGAAATTGGCCTTGGATTGCAACTTTTAATGAAAAATGCCTTTGAAAAAGTTGAAGAAAAAGCTTGGTTTTCCTCCTATGGAGCTCTCGGCCCTATGAGTGTGTTTGAGTGTGTTTTATGAGCTTTCTAATGTGTGTAACTACTAATATGCATATTGGTCAATATTTAAAAATAGTCAAAGTTGAGTAAACTTAATATTTTTGTGTTTTCTTGTCTTTTAAATGCATTTTAGCTATCTCTTTGCTCAAAACAAATATGCAACTCCTATGATAGCTCAAGTAGATTATTTTTAGGTGACAAGAAGTTTTACAATCAAATAATTCTACCCGAGTCGGCTTAAAACTTGATTTTTGCAAAAGTCGGTGTAAAAACCCTAATAAATTCCTAAGTCGATTTAAAAACCGATTTCATCAAACACAGGTCTATTAAAGTCCGAGGACTAGGTCTAGAATGGTTAAAAAGACCAGTTTCAAAATTTTAGCGGACGTGTTTCAAAAATACTATTCATTAGAAGTCAACGATAAAATTTTTGACTTCGTTTTTTATAAAAATTTCATGAATGCACATTTAGCATATTCTAAGAGTATTAATATCAAAATTATCACATTCTAAGTCATATAGCACATAAACAAGTCAATTCACGCAAAACGAGACAGTATAGAAAAGTAGGATTTCACATTCTCCCCCCCTTAAAGAAATTTCGTCCACAAAATTCTTACTTGATGTACTGAACAGATCTGGGTACTGCTGCTGCATCTGATCTCGTCTCTCCCAAGTAGCTTCCTCGATACCATGATGCTTCCACAACACCTTAACCATCAGAATCTTCTTCGACCTCAACTCTCATTCCATCTGATCAAGAATACGAATCGGACGCTCGTCATAAGTCAGATTCTCACAAAGCTGTAACGGCTCTGGCTCAAGAATATGAGAAGGATCTGGATTATATTTCCGCAAATTAGACACGTGAAATACATCGTAGACATTAGAGAAATTCTCCGGTAAAGCCAGCCGATATGCCAACTTACCAACCCTGCCGGTAATCTCAAACGGCCCAACAAATCTCAGACTTAGCTTACCTCCTTTACCATAACGAGCAAACCCCTTACGAGGAGACAATCTCAAGAAAACCCGATCTCCGCCTGCAAACTCCAAGTCCCGACGACGCTTATCAGCATAACTCTTGAATCTACTCTGCGCCGTGAGCATTCTCTGCCTGATCAACTGAACATTCTCAATCTTCTCAAAAAGCTCTGGCATGATAGTCGGATCAATAGTCTTCATCTCCCCTACCTCGTCCCAATATAAAGGTGAACAGCACTTACAACCGTAAAGAGCTGCAAAAGGTGCCATCCCAATAGTAGCTTGTTAACTATTGTTATAGGCAAACTCGGCAAGTGGTAGATGTTTCTCCCAGTTCTTCCCGAAGTCCAGAACACAAGCCCTAAGCATATCTTCCAGAATCTGAATAGTCCGCTCAGACTGACCATCGGTCTGTGGATGATACGCGGTACTGAAATTTAACTGAGTACCCAAGGTCTCCTGAAGTTTCTCCCACAAACGAGAAGTAAATCGAGGATCTCTATCTGAGACAATACTAGATGGAATCCCGTGAAGTCTAACAATCTGATCCAAATAAAGACCCGTCAACTTTGTAATCTTATCTCCCATCCTCATCGAAATAAAATGAGTTGTCTTCATCAAACGATCCACGACAACCCAAACTGTATCATTACCCCTCGGTGTTCTAGGCAAACCAGTGATGAAATTCATCGTAATATGCTCCCACTTCCACTCTGGTATAGCCAACGGCTGAAGTAACCCTGCAGGTCGTTAATACTCAGCTTTTACCCTCTGACAAGTCAAACATCTAGATACAAACTGAGCAACCTCTCTCTTCATGTTATTCCACCAATAGTGTTGCTTCAAATCCTGATACATCTTGGTTCCACCGGGATGAATAGTATACTTAGAATTATGAGTTTGCTCCAGAATACCTCGCCTCAAGCCCGGTTCATCGGGATCACAAACCCTGTTTCAAAATCGAAGAATACCGCCCTCATGCAGTTTAAAGTCAGACTGATCATCCGTGATCTGATCCTTGATCTTCTGAAGTTTAACATCAAGTTGCTGAGCTTCTTTGATCTGAGACAACAATAAAGGCTAAATACAGAGATATGAACACATCACCCCAACCTGAGTTAACTCCGGTCTCCAATAGGTAAATTCTTCAAGAATCTCCCATTTCTTGACAGCCAAACAAGCAACACTCGCCTTCCGGCTGAGAGCATCTGCTACAACATTTGCCTTTCCAGGCAGATAATTGATAGAACAATTATAATCTCCAAGAAGCTCAATCCACCTCTGTTGGCGTATATTCAGTGCGAAGACAACTGCTGCCAACTCAAGATCATGAGTCGGATAATTCACCTCATAAGGTTTCAACTTCCTGGAAGCATAGGCAATAACTCGGCTATTCTGCATAAGAACACAACCCAAGCCCTCCTTGGATGCATCGCTGTAAATAACCATATTATCGGTGCCCTCTTGTAGAGCAAGTACTAGAGCGGTAGTCAACCTCTTTTTCAGCTCCTAAAACCCATTCTCACACTTCTTATCCCAAGTAAAGATAGTCTATTTCTGAGTCAACTTAGAAAGTGGCCCAGCAATCTTCGAGAAGTCCTTTACAAACTTACGGTAATAACCCGCCAAGCCAAGAAATTCTAGGGACCTCAGAAACATTCTCTGGCCGTTTCCAAGATCTCATCACTTCAATCTTAGTGGGATCTATAGATATACTACTCTGTGTAATCATGTGGCCAAGAAAAGATATGCGTTGCAGCCAAAATTCACATTTGCTGAACTTGGCAAACAACTGATGCTCCTGCAGTTTCTGTAAGACAAACCGTAGATGTTGCTCGTGCTCCGATTCAGATTTAGAATATACCAAGATATCATCAATAAAGATAACCACGAACTGGTCTAAATACGACTGAAAAACCCGATGCATAAGATCCATGAATACTGCCGGTGCATTAGTTAATCCAAAGGGCATAACAACAAACTCATAATGCCCGTACCGAGTCCTGAAGGCAGACTTCAGAACATCCTCCGTGCGAATCAGAAGCTGATAATACCCCTGCCTCAAATCAAATTTAGAGTAGACTTTGGCTCCCTGAAGTTGATCAAACAACTCGTCAATCAGTGGCAAAGGATATTTATTCTTAATGGTCACCTGATTCAAACCACGGTAATCAATACACAATCTCAAGGTATCATTCTTCTTCTTCACAAATAAAACAGGAGCTCCCCAAGGTGAAGAACTCTGCTGAATAAATCCCTTCTCCAATAACTCCTGCAATTGAGTTTTCAGCTCCTTCAACTCAGCTGGTGCCATCCGGTACGCTGATTTAAAAATAGGTTGAGTACCGGGAACAAGATTGATCACAAACTCTACATCTCTCTCTGGCGGTAACCTTGGCAACTCCTCGGGAAATACATTGGGATATTCCCGAATAATAGGAACTTCCTCCAGCTGTAGCTTATCAGATGGCTTGTCGATCAAATAAGCTAGATAACCCGAACACCCCTTACTCACCAACTTAACAGCTTTAGTTGCTGAGATAACAAAGCTCGTCTTTGCACCCCGGTTCCCTGCTACCTCTACTACTGGCTGATCTGGCAATCGAAACCGTACTACCTTGGTTATACAGTTCAACTGGGCATCATACTTAGAAAGCCAATCCATACCCAAGATAACATCATACCCCCGGATAGGAAATAAGATAAGGTTCGAAGGAAAACTATGACCCTTAACATGTATTTTACAATCCTTACATACTAAGCCAGTCACATACTTATCATTCAAAGAGGTATTAATCTCAACCACATAAGGCAATCTTTCAGGTTGCATATTAACACGTTGCACACAAGCAAGAGTAATGAAAGAATACGTAGCACCAGAATCAATCAACACTTTAACAAGTTGATCAAGTATAAGGAAGTTACCTTCCACAACTGCAGTCTCCTCAGGCATCTCCTCTAAGTCAACTGTGTAGGCCCGAGCCTGGACTCGCTGCTGCTGAGGTGCACTGGCTGCAGGTCGGCCCTGATAACCCTGAGTCGCTGCCCGACCCTCAGTCCTCAAATATCTAGGGAAATCCCTCGCCCTGTGCTGATTGCTGTCGCATCCTAAATACGTCCCTGCCTTCACCTTGCAATCGGCCTCTACATGTCCCGTGTGCTTGCAGTGTGTACACTGTGGTGATGATGCACTAACATTGTCCCTGGAAGAACCAGAAGCTGAAGAAACAGCTGAACCAGCCTGCTGCTGAGGCCTTACCAAACTAGGCCTGTACTGACCCTGAGATTGGGCTGGCCTAAACTGGGACTGAACCTGATATGACCTCTGCTAAAAATGAGGTCGATAATAACTCTGCTGCTCATGTGGCCTAAAAGAACCCTGCTAAGTTGGCGGCCTATACACAACCTGCTGTACTGAAGGCTTATACACTCCCTGCTGAAACTGCGACTGATACGGCCTCTTACTGGGCTGACTAGACACAAGTTGATCCCCCTTTCTCTTCTCTAACCTAGAAGCTGCATCAAAGGCCTCAGTGAATATATCATACCGATTCAGAGCCATCGCATCCTGAATCTCGGGCCTCAACCCCAACATAAATCTACGAGTCCTCCACTACTCATCAACCACATACTCCGGTGCATACCGGGACAATCGAGTAAAGGTGGCCTCATACTGAGCCACTAGGCATCCCCCTAAATCAGAGACAGAAACTCAGCCTCTCTCCGCTCCCTCGCGATCCTCGGGACATACTTTGCCTGAAAGGCCAACAGAAAGGTACCCCAAACATACGGAATACCCTGAGTCGCCCAGCTAGTTCTCACCGTGTGCCACCATTCTTCTGCCTCATCATCCAGCAAGTACACGGCAAATAAGACCTTCTGCTCATCGGTATAATCAGAGGATCATAAATCTTCTCCACCTTACTAATCCATGCTTTAGCCTTCCGATCATCGGGTTCCCCCTGAAATCTAGGTGGATGATACCCCAAGAACTCTTTCAGGGTACCATGCCCGTGGTTTCCACCCTGCACATTCAATAACTGAGCTTGCCAAGCCTAACTCTGGGCAGCCTGCCCTGCTATCAACTGGGCCTGTCCAGCCATTAACTCAGCAATCCTATCCATAGCTGTCCCCGAACGATCATCACCCCTATCACGGTCCAGTGCCGCATTACCAGGAGTCTCATCTACTACCTCGAGCCTACCTTAGGTCCTTGGTCTACCAGCCATTCTACTAGTCAAAGAGTTAGCACAGGTTATAGCACGTAAACAGGTTATAAACAACTATAAACACATAAACAACAAACTCATATAAAACACATAAACAAATTGATCACATAATCACATAAGTACTAAATCACATAATCACTTAATCACTTAATCATTTAATCATATTAATACATAGTTCACTTTTCTTTCAATTCATACATACTTTCATGCTAAGACCATTACCCACATTTCGAGAATACCCCGGCTGACAACTAGCATGCACTCTGATACCACTTTAATGTCACGCCCCAACTCGACCCCACCTACGATCAGTCAGGATGCAACGAAATTTCGACAGTATAACGACAGTAAATAGGATACCGAGGCTCTAAACCAACCTCAATAGAACATCATACATCAACTCCATAAACCATACAACAAACAACTCCTCAATAAAATAACAACATACATCATAACCGTGTTATACAATAATCATTCCTCGTTATACGTCTCCGTTCCAACATAATACATGAACCTTAACATACATTGTAAAATATATTGATACCAACCTACCAACCTATACATAGACAAAAGAAAGACTACTAAGATAGCATCAACTAATACATTATCTTTTCAACATCTTATACATTATAAACTACAAAGCATATAAAAGTTAACTAGATAATATACAAGATAATAAGGTGTTCAACACATCAAACATCAAGGATAGGACTCTGGAACATAAGACTCATCCACGTAAGGCACATTTTCCTCTTCAGGAGGCACGTACCCGTAGTCCTGCTCTACAACACCTGTAAGCATGCAATAATAGAGAATGAGCTTATATAAAATAAGCCCAGTGAGATCTGATAGATCTCTAACAGTATTCACTATACTCCGTGGAAAATGATCCTTTGAGCAAGTAAACACACAATAACATCAATAATACTATCATCACATAATCTATAATGACCATTCAATAAAGGATACACTAGTTGGTGTAGCTCCAAATGCCATCACGATCATAACAGCCTTCTTGTGACTCCCATAAACTCACGTACCCGAGGTACCTCAATAACCTCTCCCTCCATGACACCTCCGTCATGCGAGCTGGAGGTAGTTTCTGGTAGTCATGCCGTTATCAACCCGACAGCCCGATGATATCCGAGAGGTGGCACACACATACCAAAGATTCAGCAATAATAATAAACATCAATCATTCACAGGAGGACAACCTTTTCCGTTGACTATCTCCCGGTTCATCAGTCATCAATCAATAATCATATTATCATCATAATAACATTAATAATCAATTTAGCAACAAATAACTAAGTTAGATGACAAAGTAGGCCATCCAACCGAACATGCATTAAACACACAATCAAACCCTAGTTTACCAATCATCAACTCACAATTCAATCACTCAAACCACACCTAATCAACTAAAGGCATAATTTAACATTTTAAAGAAAGACAACCTAAACTTCAAATAATCATAACCTACATTCTACTAGTCCAAACCACTCCAAATCAGTTTCTATCACTCACCCAATCAATAAACTACATTAGACCCCTCAGAAACCAACCAAAACACATCCAAATCATGCCCAACAACCTTAAAACCCTTATGCATCATGGCTGAAATTTCCGGACTTTAGCACCGACCTCGCAATCAAAAATTCGGAATTACAACGGCGTTACCACCTAATTAACAAACTTTTAGAAATCGACGGCAATCGATTTCAACCAATACAACTCAAGATAATCAACATTTAGCAAATTAATCAACTTTAAATACCCGAAAATAAATAATTATGCTACGACTGTTCAAATCTCATAAGATTATACATAAATGATCCCTAGCATGCAAGGAGCAATAATCTAACTTCAAATTAACATTCTAACGGTTCAATAATCAGTTCTACGCAAAAACATAAAAGATGAGTTTTGAGATCTAGAATTTTTCTCTCCCCTTTGATGCAAAATAAGCCTAGAAATGTGCTCAATGGATGCTCAAAAGGTGGAATCAAGCTTTGGTTGATGGAAATTGGCCTTGGATTGCAACTTTTAATGAAAAATGCCTTTGAAAAAGTTGAAGAAAAAGCTTGGTTTTCCTCCTATGGAGCTCTCGGCCCTATGAGTGTGTTTGAGTGTGTTTTATGAGCTTTCTAATGTGTGTAACTACTAATATGCATATTGGTCAATATTTAAAAATAGTCAAAGTTGAGTAAACTTAATATTTTTGTGTTTTCTTGTCTTTTAAATGCATTTTAGCTATCTCTTTGCTCAAAACAAATATGCAACTCCTATGATAGCTCAGGTAGATTATTTTTAGGTGACAAGAAGTTTTACATCCAAACAATTCTACCCGAGTCGGCTTAAAACTCGATTTTTACAAAAGTCGGTGTAAAAACCCTAATAAATTTCTAAGCCGATTTAAAAACCGATTTCATCAAACACAGGTCTATTAAAGTCCGAGGACTAGGTCTAGAAGGGTTAAAAAGACCAGTTTCAAAATTTTAGCGGACGTGTTTCAAAAATACTATTCACTAAAAGTCAACGATAAAATTTCTGACCCCGTTTTTTTAAAAAATTTCATGAATGCACATTTAGCATGTTCTAGGAGTATTAATATCAAAATTAATACATTCTAAGTCATATAGCACATAAACAGGTCAATTCATGCAAAATAAGAATAAACACGCAAAACGAGACAGGATAGAAAAATGGGGTTTCACAGGTTACTTTTTGAAGTTATAGTTCACAATTGTATATCTAAGGGTAGTAGTTGTATACATTGACTTTGAGGAGTATGAGCGAACATAAATGATATTAAAGTAATTTTATTTTGGGAAACCTTTCTTGTTCAAAGGTGTTAGGTTTCTATGACTATTTGCTCGTGGAGACTCTAAGACATAAGATAGGTTTACTTGAAGGTGTTTATATGACACGTCAGAGTCTCCAAAGGGGACAAGTTTCTAATAAGAATGTTAAAGTTGCAAATTTGTATTATTTGCATTCTTTTGTGTGCAATAATTAATTTCAAGTGATAGTTAAAGTTATTATTATTACACATCTTATTTGCGCATTAGGTGGTCATGTCAGTTGATTGGACATGAATTATGATTGTCTCCTCCCGTGCTTCTACTTTTTACACATGTTTGTGAGATGTTCTAAGGTGATTATTGGATTCCTGAAACTTTACTTCATGTTAAGCCTTGATTTTATAATGGTAGTTATACAGAATTGAAGTATAAAGTATATTGCCTTGTTGTGCAATATTTTTAAAAGAGCTTACATCTATAAGATTCAGAATGTGGAAACTATTTTGGAAGCATATGTGTGAATACATCTTAGCTCAAAGACTATCAAATTTTCTAAAGTCAAGTACTTGTATTCTATATATTTCAAGTGAATGCTTCCATTATTTATGGAAGGCAAATAATACTTGAATGATATTCCTTATATTGACTAATTAATAGCAAAATTTTCTACATATTTCATAGTCAAAGGATGAAACAATTATATTATTTCGAGTTTGTCAAATTTAAGTTTGATCAAAGAGTATTGTTCTACAATATTTTCATAAAAGTATTATATGTTAATGACATATTCCAGTAATATGTAATTTTGCTATTATAATTGTTAAAGGAGAAAGTTCATCGATATTTTCATCTTAATCAGGTATGCTATAAAGTTTTACTTATGTCATACAAGCCTGAAGACAAAAAAAGAAAAAATAAATTTTTTAAATATCAAGTGAACTTTAAATATCTGTATATTATATGCTCTCACATGTAAACATGTGCGCTTGTATTTAAGAAGGCCATAAAGTACCATGCTTGAAAGGAATTATTTGCATTCCTTTATGTTGCAATTTGACCATGAACATGATATGTGTATATCTCATTTAAGTATTTGAGATAAACTAGTGATATAAAGGTCATTACATTTTAAAGAAAAGTCAAGGTTTGAGGTTTATGAAGTGACTTATATGTTTTAAAGGTAATTGACTGATACAATTTATTGTTCCTTGACATGCTAATCATATTCTTGGTGTCTCTTTATTTAGAGATGAATTTTACAGAGTTTCTCTTTTATGAGAGTTAAAGATTCAACAGTTTTAAAGTTTTAAGATTACAATCAAAGCATGTTTTTAAGATTGTAATGTCACTAACCAAAGAAGTTGTCATTAAGTGCATAATTTTTCATAGATTTTTGTGTATTTGGTTAATGGGAACATGGTTTGCTTTTACCAAAGTGTTGATACGTGATTATTACTCTCATATTTGGCCATTAAAGTATTTACATTTATCACTGTACGGTTATTTATCTGAGATAATGGTGGTGATTGTGACTCAATCATGTTATTATTATCTGCTTAATTATTTACACAACTTGGATTTGTTGATAGGTTATAAAATAAAGGCTAAACTACCGAAATTTATTGCCAACAAGTGTTTAAGGTATAGTTGTGTGCTCGGTATGTTTCTCTAAGTATAAGCAGGTTATACACTCAGATTAAAGTGTATTAGATATTACATTTGCATGCATTTTGGGAACTCCTTTTGAAGCTCTGTTAATGCTTCAATTTAGATGGCTTCAGGTTAGAAGCAAAAAGTGTTAAGGTACAGTTTATTTTCAACAATTTACAGTATATTAAAATTTTGTTCCCATTATATTTAAGTTGTGATCACTATTTTATGTGTACACCGATAAAGTTATCATGAGCTCACGCAGGTTTAAAGCTTCATATCTCGAGATATACAGTTAAAGACTTCATTATTGAAGTGGCTTGGGTTTGGAAGCATTAAAGGGGGTTCATATACCCTAATAAAGTTTAAAGGTTTCTTATGAGGTAAAGGGGATCTAATCTCGTAAAGGGTCTTTACAAGACCATAAAATGGCTGATTGTGGTTTGGCATGCTCATCATTATAATTGGATCACATGTGTCAAAAACCACACTACACTTTATCATACCATGGAATCCATGTCGATGAGACATTAGTATTCGTGATCATAGAAGTTCTATGCTGATAAATGGTATAACGACTATTATGGTTCAATATTGATGTACTTGTTGGACCGGATTCTGGATTGAGAGGTTTATTTTGTAGCCACAAAAGTTGTTTCAACCTGAGAGTCGTTTTATAAAATAAAATATTTTCATAACACAAAACCAATCAGTGTTGCCCAAGTGAGAGACTGTTGGAATTTTTTTATTGTTGTGGGCTACCACTGATTGAGATATACATATTTTACAGTGATTCACTCCAATTGGGCCTAAGTCCGTCTCAATGATATTATTTTTATTAGTAGTGTAGTATACAATGTGTAGAGTCTATTTAATTTATAGGGCAACTTGATGGGGGGCCTAATACAGATTTTAGACTAGACCCTCTTTCCCATCCATAATACTAATAGTTTATAAATAGGCTATTAGGGTTGGCTTGCCCCATTGAGAGCCACCATACAGAAGTTGGAGACGGAGAAGGAGCCCATAGTCTAGGCATACTTACCATAACGTGCAGCTAAATATTTTGTTACAGGATTATTACAAGAGGCATTCTTAATATGGCATCTAATCAAGGTACACTTTAGATTTATTAAATTTGACAAATTGATTATTGTGGTGTTTTATTTTCTGATATTAGATCCTTAAAGTCTAACAATCAGATCTTTTACAAATGAAGAAGACAAAAATTGAGTTAGAGAACTTTGTTAGCAATGTTTTTAATAGTTTGTAATTTTATACATATACACAATAAAAGATTGGAGGGAGATTGTAATCACATATTTTTTTCTCATAAAAAATCATCTTAGTCGAGTTAATGAGAGAAAGATTGTTGAAAAAAAAACCATCTCAGTCAAGTTAATACGAGAATGATTGTTGAAATTAGGTAGGATGTAAAGAGCAACCACCTTAACCTTAATTCTCCATGCTTCTTTTTTCATATGTGATTTCATCTATGGAAACCATATGAATCCGTATATGAAACTTCCAAAAGCAACACAATCCCATATCAGATTTAAAGTGAATCGTTTCCATTAATATATATATATATATATATATATATAAGAAAGTACATATATTTGGTGATGACAAATACGTATGTAAAATACACAAATATAAATCAATAGGAATCCTAGTCTTTGATACATTATGCAAAATTTAAAATACAAAAGAGAATAGTTCTCCATGCTTCTTTTTTCCAAGTGTAATTTTATTCAAAAAGTCGATAACAACAACCATCTGAAGCTTCCAAAAGCAACACAATCCAATGTCATATTTAAAATGAGTCGATCCCATTAGTATATATAGAAAAGTACATATATTTGGTTACAACAAATCAATATGTAAAATACATATATATAAAGCAATCGGAGTTCTAGTGTTTGATACATTGAGAAAAACTTTAAAAAACAAAAGAGGATAACGTTAGGATACATTATAAAGATTTTAAAACACAAAGGAGAATAATATTAGGATGGTGAAGATAAATCAAAAATTTATGAAGTCGTTGATGTCCTTGATGATAGTGTTATATATTATGGAAGACGTTAAAATACACAACAAGATAGTGCTAATATACATTGTGGAACACTTTTAAATACAAAAGAGAAAAATCTTAGGCTACATTATGGAAGACTTTTAAACACAAAAGAGGATAATGCTAGGATAGTGAAGGTAAATCTAAAATCTCTAAAATAGTTATAGTCTTTAAAGTCTTCAGCATATACAACTGAATAATATTTTTTTCTTCTTTTGGTTAAAAAAAAGGTGCTTGTTTGCTGACATGTGGCATAATTGTTGTTTCCTTATAAATTCAAGATAGTAAATACTAATTTTTTTTGGTAGGAGTGGTGTTTATTGGTTTACACGTGGCATTGTAGTTGTTCTCAAAAGGTTCTCGAAAGAGTGCTTATTTAAAAACAGAATGTATAATTTTTTTTCATTTTTTTATAGCTTTTTAATTTAGTTTTTACTATAGAAATTGAATATCCTAAATTAATCAAGCTTTTAGTTAAAGATCGAAGCAAGTTTATGAGTGAGGATTTGTTATTTAAAAACAAAGGCAGTATTTTATTTTTATTTATTTATGATTTTTAAATTTAACTTTTACTATATGAATCGAATATTTAATTTTTGGATGGAAGTAAGATTCATTTTCTTATAGAAAGACTGCTTATTTGTTTACACATGGCATGGTGGTGTTATTTAGAGGGGTGCTCTTTTGCTTACACCTGACAAGATAGATTTAATAGGATCCCTCAAATCTTATCCTCACAAGTATCGCAAAAGTTACAATTATCAATTCAACAACATTCGTAGAACGTGAGAAAAAATAAAAATTCTATTATTAGTGTCTAAAGTTATCATTATTAATATCCAGATTGAATATATCAAGATTAATGCATTTAATCTGTTATCCAATAGATCATCCATTTAAAATGATTAAGTATATAAAAAGCAATTGTAATTCTTCTTTTTTTTTTTTGGTTTCATGGAAAGTTTACTAACTTCCAAGAAAGTTAATTTCAAAAACATTTTCCAGAAAGATTGACAGATACAGTATGTAATATTATATAAAAAAATATCAAAATAAAGTACAAAAATAACTTTGTAGAAGACTATAAATATCAAATGATATATAAACCATCAAACAATAAAAATTGAACAAAATCAATAAATGACTCTTAACGACTAATTCTTCCATTTCTTTAATCATCTCCCTCGTTTTAGTAGGATACATATTTTTAAATCTGACTTTAGCATTCGCTCTATCTATTGTTTATCCCAAACCTTTTTCGAAGGTGTGACGCATAAACTTGAACGCTTAACAACATTTTCAAAGTACCAGCATATTACACAAATTTCTTACACTATAAAAAATTTAAAAATGATAAGTAAAAATAATAAGCAAACAAAATTAGTATTAGTAATAATTAGTAGGATATGACACTGATTCCACTGTTGTTATATCAACAATCATCTTGTTAACAATGTTTGTGGAACTTGATCCAATTGCATTAACATCAAATAATTTGACAAAAAATAAGAACAAAATGAGTGGACAATAATCTAATTAAAAATTAAATAAAAATAACTTGAAGCCATTGAACAAAAAGACCTTAGATTTATTTTATTAACAACTAAATCACCTATTTTATAAATAAAAAAGAAAAAATTGTAGATCATATATATATACATCAGGATCATTTGACTTATAGAGATAAATGAATTTAAATAAAGATAGAATATATTCCTAAATACTTAGGATAGAAACTAAATATACAATTTAATTTAATAAATATGCGAGTTAGTTGTGAATATGGATTAGGTTTTAATAGATAGATTTAATAAAATCTCGCAAATCTTACATGTATGGCTGAAGTTACAATTATCAATGTGAACAACATTAACTAAACATTGAAAAAAAAATTAAAATTCTATCATTGGATATGTAAAGTTATCATTATTAATATCCATAATTGAATATCTATAACTAATCAAGATTAGTGCATTTAATCTATCATTCAATAGACTATCCTTTAAAAATGAATAGGATATAAAAAGCAATTGTAATTATTATTAATTTTTTACGACAGAGACAATATGTAATATTATTTAAAAGAATAAAATAAATTTCAAAAACAACTTTGTAGTAGATAATAAAATATATGATATATAAACCATCAAACAACAAAAACTAAACAAAATCAATAAATGACTCTTGAAGACTAATCCATCTCTTCCTTAATCATCTTCTTCATTTTAGTATGATACATCTCAAATCCAACTTTAGCATTCTCCCTACCTATTGCTTATCCCAAACCCTCTTCGAAAGCGTGATGCACAAACTTGAGCCCCTCAACAACATTTTCAAAGTACTGGAATATTACACGAATTTCCTGCAACATCAAAAAACAACAGTGATAAGTAAAAATAATAAGCAAGCAAATAAGTAAAAATAATAAACAAGCAAAATTAGTATTAGTAATTAGTAATAATTATGCAACCGATTAGCATAAACTTGATCCTTCTATCTCGGCTCTACATTTGTGCAAACTTAGTTGAAATTTTATTTTGTTTCCTATGATCACCTTTTTTTCTTTTACCTTTTTTTTGAAAACATTACATTTTATTTCTTAAAGGACAAAAACTGTAACATAAACAAACTCATCATTTTCAAGAAATGTCATGACTTTACCCCAAAAAAAAATTTAAAGCAGTGTGATGCATTCAGGCGCATTTCCATGGGTCAAAGAAGCAACAACTTTACTTGGGACATTTCTTTAATCCTAATCCAATCATTCCCTATCCATTTCTTGAGATACACACTCTCAAACTTCTTTTACTTTATGTTTTCTAGGGTTTTCTTTTTCATAATTTCCTTAGATTTTCTTTCATTCTTTTCCTTTCTCTTCATTTATTCCATCCCTGATCTATAGCATGACACTACTCTCATTTCTACCTCTACCACTTCTTTAACTTCTACCCACTTAATATCCTTTACTCACACCAAAAACATTTTTAGCTATATAGGTTCGCAGGCACAAATTTATTATTTGAGTTCCTGGATACTAACCTTACAAAATGCTTTAACATGTTATACATATTCTCAAGAATAAATTTTTCATATATTCCTCACCGATCAATACTTCAATGTGTCCTTATGTTTTTAATTTGCAAAACTATTTTATTTTTGATTAATATATTCCCAGATCTCCATTATATAAATCCGTAAAATTTATGAAATTAAATAATCTCAGTCTATCATAGTCTAAACCTTATATATATAAATATAACTCCAAAGCAGGAAAAAAAAAACTTTTCTTACCAAGCAATAGCCAAATGACAAGAGTGTTATGGTTTCACAAATTTTAGTTTTCTTTTCTACCCAGATTAGGGAAGAGAAAAAAAGGTAAATTATATGTTCATCATCTTTGACAAAACCAACCAAACAAAAGTTTGTACTAAATGTAGCAAAAGAGAAACATCCCAAAAAGGAATAAAACTTGTATGCAGATAAGTTCAATCTGCATACATAATAAACGGAGCTACAAATACACAATATGCAAGATTCAAAGGGTCAAGGTTGATACCGTGTCAAGAGAATCAGCACCAAAAGTAGCAAACTTTGACTCTCCGGTGATTGCAGAATCTTCAGGAAGAGTAAGTTGTTTCCTCACGATTTCACTCACTTTTTACGGTCTGTGGTTTGGCTTGTCCAAAAGCATTATCTTACTGAATTTGTTATATCACGGTTTGTCTAATAATATAAAAGATGAAATGGAGTTTCACATCGTTATGAATATTAATACATGTTGAACCTAAACTATAAAGTTGAATACTTGGTACACACCTAGTAGGCATCACAGAAGTGAAGAGTGGTTGCAATTTAAGATATGGGAAACTTCTGTTGTTGATTGAAAGCGAAACAATATTCAAACTTGAGAATCTGTTAAATGCGACGTTGTTATTTATCTAATTGTTTAGATACCTATATAAAATAAAGATTTGTACAAATAGGGATATAAAAAAAAAGTTTAAATTTAAATGAAGATATGATAAAGTCCTAAGATGGATAGGAAAATCATTTGAAAATATAAGATATAAAATTAAAATAACATGATTTGGATAATACTGTATCTAATAATTTTTTAGAATATAATATGTAAATTTAAAATAATATGATTTGGATAATAATGCATCTAATAATATTCTAGTACATCTATTTTGTTAAGTAACCACCTCATCTAAAAGTTTAAACTGATAGAGAGAGGTTTGTTATATTATTTAGGGTTAATACTACTTTTGATCCCTTATCTTTAATCTCATCGATACTTTGGTCCTTTATCTTCAAAATGAGACATTTCAGTCCCTTATCTTTTAAAGTTGGGACACCATTAGTCCTTATTGCTGATTCCGTTAAAAAAAGACGGGAAAAATACATAATTGACCAAAATACCCCTACCACCACCACCGCTACCACCACCACCGCTACCACCATCAAATTGCAGGGGTATTTTGGTCAACCACAAGCTTTTCTTTTTTAATGGAATCAGCGACAAGGACTAACGGTGTCCCAACTTTAAAAGATAAGAGACTGAAATGTCTCATTTTGAAGATAAGGGACCAAAGTGTCAATGATGTCAAAGATAAGGGACCATAAGAGTTATTAGATGACTATAATTGTTCAATCAACTATGTGCCAAGGAAAGCAAATATTGTGGCTGATGCCTTGAGCCGAAAGGCAGGGTTGGCAACTTTGAGAATAAAAGAGTTTGAAATGCTGGAAGAGGTGGGTCGTTGGAAACCAGAGTTAACTAGAAAAGGAGTTTTGTTTGCTCATCTACAAGTTCGACCCCTAATGTTGACACAAATTAAGGAAACTCAACAGCAAGACAAAAGACTCCAGGAAATCACTAAGGAAAAACCTGATTTTCAGGTGCATAATGACGGAATTCTAAGATTTCGAGGCCGAATTTGTGTTCCTAATGACTCTGAACTGAAACGGATGATTCTTGAAGAGGCACATAACACCAAGTACACCATTCATCCCGGCAGAACAAAGATGTACCGGGACTTAAGGCAATACTATTGGTGGAACAACATGAAAAGAGAGATTGCACAGTTTGTAAGTCGGTGTTTGACTTGTCAGAAAGTGAAAGCTGAACATCAAAGGCCGGCAAGGCTATTACAACCATTGGAAATTCCCCAGTGGAAGTGGGAGCATGTAATGATGGACTTCGTAATGGAATTGCCGATGTCATCGAGAGGGAATGATGCTATATGGGTTGTAGTTGACAGACTAACCAAAACAGCTCATTTTATTTCTATGAAAAAGACGGATGATCTGGAGAAACTTGCCGAGCTGTATGTGAATAATATTGTGAGATTACATGGAGTACCAGCGAGTATTGTATCGGACAGGGATCCCCGCTTTACATCTCAGTTTTGGCCGTTGTTCTAGAAAGCCATGGGAACAAACTTGAAATTCAGTACAGCATATCACCCCTAGACGGACGGACAGTCAGAAAGGACTATACAAATACTGGAAGATATGTTGAGGGCTTGTGTCCTAGACTTCGGTAAAGGATAGGAGAAACATCTTCCTTTGGCAGAGTTCGCATACAACAACAGTTATCAATCGACGATAGGGATGGCTCCCTACGAGGCTTTATATGGATGTAAATGCAGATCTCCACTGTATTGGGATAAGGTTGGAGAAATGAAAGCCGTTGACCGCATATTGTTGCCAGAGTTGGTAGAAAAGATCGAGAATGTATATCTGATCCGAAAGAGGATGCTCACTGCTCAGAGCCGACAAAAGAGCTATGCGGATAAACGGAGACGGGATCTAGAATTTGAAATTGGTGATCGGGTATTCCTGAAAGTGTCCCCACGGAGGGGATTGGTCCTTTATGGTAAAGGTGGGAAACTTAGCCCGAGATATATGGGGCCATTCGAGGTGATTGACAAGATCGGGAAATTGGCATACCGGTTGGAGTTACCTCTGAATCTCGCCAATGTGCATAATGCCTTTCATGTGTCGACCTTGAGAAAATATCAACCCGATCCCTCTCATGTTCTGAGACCCGAGCCATTACAAATCCGGGAGAACTTGTCGTATGAGGAGAAACCAATTCGGATTCTGGACGAACAGGAGCGGGAGTTGAGGACGAAAAAGATCCTGATGGTTAAAATTTTATGGAACCATCATGGAATAGAAGAAGCAACCTGGGAGCGTCGAGATCAGATGGAGCAACGGTACCCGGAATTGTTTGACAAGTAACTAAAATTTCGAGGACGAAATTCTTTTAAGGAGGGAAGAATGTAAGACCCTAACCCAACTGCATATGCATTACTATTCCACTATGTGTAAATTACGTGTAATTCCATGTTATATGTATGTATATATATATTAAATACCTGTAAACCCTAAATGGGTACAATAGTATTAGGCTAGGAAATAAGCTAGAAGAACACGAACTAATAGAAAAGATTTCGGGGTAATACTTGTGCCGGAGGCGAGTCAGAATAAATTGATGATTATTAAGAAATGATCCATAAATGTTTAAAAAGATGATGAGTGATATAGAATGTGTCGAAAATGATGCTGGGACATTCAAGATGGATATCGAGTTCAATTAAATAAGTCATACTCAGAAGTTATGAGTAAATTTTGAGTCTACTTTAAAATTAAATCTGCACCAATTGGGAAGGATTTATGTATCAAATTATATATGGTTGGAAATTTCTACGAGTCTAGTTTCTAATGCTTCAAACCGTTCATGAATTGGAGTTTTCTAAAAGAAGTTATGGTCATTTTCGTAAAGTGTCGCAGAGCTGATTTGTTACGCGGGTTTGACGAAGCTTGACTATTTGACTTAACCTTTTACCCAATTACCTTAGATATTCTTCTACCTAACTTGGATTAAAAAACAATGATAATTGGGGGGCAAAAGGGAGGCCATAGCTGGCCATAGGAGGGAAAAAAGAAAGAAAAAGAAGTCTTGCTTTAGCCAAAAGAAGGATGAAAACATGGAAAAATTTGGGGAAAAGTTGTCTTCTTGTCCCCAACTTGTCTACTATTGTTTAGCTTTAGATCAAATTCAAATTATTCTCCTTCTCCTCTCAATCTCTGCAACACACATACACACACACTAGACTAGACGCAAGAAGTTAGAAGAAGAAGAAGAAGAAGAAGATTTCTCAGTTTTGCTAGGAGAAGAAGGAAGCACTTGACTTTGATTCAACTTGCTTGGTTCTTACCATTTCTCAACCATCTTTGACTTTAATCTTCATAAGGTGAGGGTTCTTTCAAAATGAAGTTTTGTGAGATATAAATGCATATTGATGGATTTATGAGGTTTGTAAGGAGTTATATTAGCAAACCTATGGTTGAAATGTTGTTGGAGCTTGCTATTGATGATTTAAATGAAATATGATGTTGCTGAAATTTTTGATTGTTCTTGATGATGAATCTTGTATCTAGCTATGTAAATATCATTGATTGTTGCTTATTTAGGTTGCTAGAGGTTGCTTGGTTGTATAGTAGTTGTTGTTGATGATTTAGAAGCTAGAACATGCAATGAAAATCTCGGAATAGTTACTGGACAGATTTGTCTAACCAGAAATTTTAGCCCCTTTTTATGGTTGGATGATTTTATAAAAAACTGAAAAATTCAGTAAATGTATAAAACTCATATAGGAACATTTCTTATGTTGGCCATATCATGAGTAAAAATCGTTTTCATGCTCAAAAATACACAAGACAGTAGGTTTTGGAAAATATGCTGCTACTGGACAGGCTACTGCCCGTGTAGTATTATGTGTTTTAAAAATAGTAAAAGATCTTGGAATTAAATGAAATTTTTACAGTATCTAGATTAGGAAGTTAGGAACAAACTTTGTATTTTCCATATCGTCAAATTATATCTCTAAAAGGCTCTGAATTTTCCATTTCTGAAATGACGCAAGAATAACATTCAATCTGGATAGAAAAACATAGTAGCACTAATTGAGTCATAAGTCGGTCAACTTAAGGCGAAATTGAGTTCCGCTTGATTTTAGAATTATCTACACTCGAAGAGCATTAATTCTATACCTAATTCGAATAATTTGGAGTTCAGGAAGATAGGTTACGGATTGGCTAAAGTTAGATTAATGTAGTGAGATAAATATTATTTTAAGCCAATAAGTTTAGCTCTAATGTAAATTGCTATTGATTGAATGACTAAGTACTTGGATTATTAATGTGTAGTGTTATTATACGACCTCTATATGTGTTAGAACAATTATGGAGTCATTTAATTTGAATTATATTACTTGATTTCTCGTTAAACTACTCGATATGCTATAAATGAACAACTATGTGCTAGTTGTGATCTCGATGACTACATGATTGCTATATTGCTTGTTTGCATAAACTTGCATTGAAATTGGTGTCCAAAAGGGGTTGCAACCACCTAGTCTTGACATGGTAGTGTGCATACTACGTCGGACATCTTAGGGGTGTCGGTGATCTTATGTCTACCATGGTCCGTATTCCCCTCTCGCTCGGGAACTTTGATTTCCTTGGAGAATCGGGTTGTAGGATTCGAGTATTATCCAGAATACTCTATTTTTGGGGGGATAAGGAAGGAGATGTTGAACATCTCAGTTACTATTGCTTGAATCAGATTCACTTGGAAAGAGTAAGTTGTTCTTACTTCGTATGCGATACTTGTTATATGATTTGTAAACCTCTTCTCGCTTGGGGGCATTGACTTCTTCAGAGTTGTTGGAAAGAATAAGTTATTTCCTACTTAATATGTTATATATGATTTCCTACTCTCGCTTGGTTCCTTGAGGCCCTTGGAGAGTAGAACTGCTTGTTTGAATATGTATACTTGAACTGTTTCTTGACTGCAGATGTTACTTGCATTGCATCCACGGATTTACAAAGCGGTTTATGAAAAAGAAAAATGAATTCGAAAACCCTTCCCAGATTCCCCCCCCCCCCCCTCGCTGAGATTAGTGTTGTTATAAGCTTACCCTCTTTGTTTCCCCCTTTTCAGGCAATGAAGAGGAGTTTATAGAATACTATGAGGATAATCCTCATCATACTGGACCGGAAGTGCCCGATATGTGAAATACACCTGTCTTGGGTGTATTGTTGACTTATATGACTTGAACAATTAAATGTATATTTTTAAATTGAATTTGCAAGTGATTATATCATGTTGGTTAATGAATGAACTATATTGGAATGCAAGCTTGAATTATAATACGACATTGTGGATTGTATGTTGGGAACTGTTACATTATTGTTGATTGGAAGTTGAGGTACTGTAGTGAATAATTTGGAGATGTGGTTATGGCTTTTCTGGTTGCAGGTTAAAACAGGATTATCCAAAATACAGCCGTTGGGCTGCCCAATTTTTGAGGAGATTAATAATAAGTTGAAAATTTGACTAAGTAAGGATTGGTATTTGGATTAACGGTCGCCCTCGGACTTAGTCCTAAGCAAGGTTGGGTAGATTTAGCCTCTCGACTAAGGTAATTGAAATTTTACAATTTGGAATTTAGCAATTGGAAGGTAATTATTTAACAGTTTTGATATTTTGAATTATGATAATAGTGTTTGGGCTATTGTAATTGTGTCTTAGCGGACTTAGGTGGAGCAATCTTCTTAAGCCCGTGGCATCACGATCCTAGGAATGTTTGCGATTTTATTATGGTATCAGAGATTGTATTAGCGATTGGAAAAAATAAAAAATAAATAAATAAATGGGGTCGTGACAATTTGGCTATATAAATTTAATATAACATAATTGATAATACTGCATCTAATAATTTTCTAGAATGTATGATATAAATTTAAAATAACATGATTTGGATAATACTACATCTAATAATTTTCTAGTACATTATAATTATAACTTGTAAAAATCATTTCCAAATTTGAGATGCTTATAATACTTACACGTGGCATGATAATTTAGTGACACATGGCAAGATGGTTGTTCTATTAAAATATTAATAGATGTAGCATTGTGGTTATTCTATTAGAATATTAACAGAGCACGAAAGCAATTCCACTATGGTTTGAGGACCTTGGAATAACTAAAATAACTCACTATGGTCTGAGGACCTTGGAATAACTAGAATAACTAGCAGATGTATTGAAGTCATTGCTTCTAAAGTTTTGGCTTACCCCTCTAAGGTGATCTTGTCACACATTTAGTTAGAGATTATTATTTACAGTAAAATTAGTTAGTTATCGCTCGGGTATGTCGTCCAAAGCTTGAACTTGAAATTCCAGTGAGAATGACCTTGGAAAAAAAAATTCAATTTCATTGAGAAATAAATCATTGAGAAATAATCCAATTACAGAGCACTACCTCATAAATTAGCATAGCACACTAGTCTATGGTCTGAAGGACCTTGGAATATGGAATAACCAGTAGAAGCCTTATAGAGCACTACCTCGGAAATTAGTATAATTCATTGCTTCTTTACATTATTGTTATATCTCTGGTACAAAAACGGTAGGTCAACTTCAGGTTGAAGTTCTAGGGGGTGCGGGAACGACCCTGGAAATTCGATGGTATTGAGAAATGGGTATCAAGTAGAAAATAAAAAACATAAAAAACATAAAAAATATTTTTAATTAGCTCAACAGCAGCAAGTTTATCAACTGTTGTGCTTAATTTCTCCAATTTTGTTGGGAGCTCGGTCATGTCATAACAGCCGATGAAGACAGCCTTGGATGTTAAAAATATATATATATTAAGTATATGATAAAAAAAAAATTAAAATAAAACATGAATACAAAGTACCCTTAATCGCCTTAGCAAATTTTTCCATTCACTTGGGAAACCATTTGAGAAGCAATCCCCGCTCCTGGAGGCCAGCCTCCACCGATTCCTTGGCCACTGTGCCCAAGCCTATCAAAGTGGCGCAAAATTCTACTATCCATTTCGTACTTTCGAGCAATTTCAATGAGCCAATTGTGCGGCGATTTTGTGTTGAAGAATCTTCAAAGGTAGAGGTAGAGGTAGAGGTAGGGTTTAACAACTACAAAAGAAATGGGGTTGGTGGCTTTCCCTTTTTACGGCCTGAAAAAATAGCCCACTACTCCGCTTCTTCGGCCCATAGAAAACTTTGGATTCAGATCCTCTCCTAGTCACTACTGTCTCTTAGTGACTAAGAGGTGAATTGTTGAGCGTTAGATTGAAATAGAAGTATCTTAACCGTTATTTTTTAAAATATATCTAGTAATTTTAAAATGAAGATTGTTTGTCTTTTTTATCTTTTCCTTTTTTTCCTTTGATTAGATTGCAAAAAAAAAAAAATTGTTGGATTTTTATTCTGAATTAGAGAAGGAAAGAAAATATAATTTTATGAAAAGTTCCTTAAATACTCTTTTTATATTTATTTTATGTTAAAGATATATTTGGAATGAATTTTGATCCTCTCATTTCCTTTACTTCTGAAATGAGGTAAATTATAAGTTATTGGATTTTGTTTTTTTAAATCTCAAGTATTCAAATCAAAATTTATTGTAAACACCAATTTCAAAAAATTTATTAGCCTAAATCCGATGACTTATATTTTTAAAGGACCAAATCTAATGCTTCAAAATTCCCCTTATCTCGAACATAAGGATTGGCTTTGGATTCACTTTCATATAAGCAGAAAGGAACCGGAGGAATTGAAGAATAATTTCTCTATATATTTAATCAGAGGATTTTATTGTCCCCCAAGTATTTTGCTGCCAGCCAAAAAGGTAAACCAATAATAACTAATCGTTATTTAATTATTAGATCGTTTTAGGAGGTTATAAAGATTGTAGATCGAACTTATCCAATTTTTACCGTATGATGGTTAATTGTTCAAGGCCCAGCTATACCTAACATCTTCTTTTTTTTTTTTTTTTTTGGATTCAATCTCAATAATGCAATTCATCCAAGCCTAATCTGAATTATTTGGAGATAATAAAATCCTCTAATTAAAGATTATAAAGAAATTATTTTTCAATCCCTCCATTTGCTTTCGCATACGAAAGTGAACCAACCCTTCCTTTCCTTTTCTTGAGAAATGTGAATCCAAACATAGTCTAACGGATTGATGCTTTTCATGTCAAATTCATACACGCTTGTACTAAAACGTGTTGGCTTGATAGTCTATTGAGTGAAAAGCATATGCCTCCCTTTCAAACGTATTAGTAGTACTATGAAGTTTTGGTCAAGAAAAAACTCACTTGAAATGTACACTACAAAGGAAATCTCGAGTGGCTTTCCTTTTTTAACACGGGCAAGACCCACTATGAACAAAAAGCCCACTACGTGGTCCGCTTCTTCGGTCCACTTTCGTTTTAGTCTCAGAATAATATATGAATTATTTATATTTTTAATATATTATTAATTATGTAACATATACATACAATATCTTTCTGTATTCAATTATCCTCGCCGCACAAAACACTTTATCTTTTTCTCTCTGCGAATGCATTTGATTCATCGGTAAGGCCTTCGAAAAAAAAAAATACTCAATTAATAGAACATTTTATCATTTATTATTCCATTTTTAGCGTTTTCAATTTCAAATCAGAGAAAAGGAGAAAAAAAAGGTCATATATTTGATTAGTTTACACGCTATTTTGTTGTTAAATTTCGGTATTTATTCATTAGATCTGTGTTTGTATTACTTTTACTGGTAAAAGTCAAAAACTTTGTGTTTTTTATGGTGTGAAATTGGGGTTGATTTGGTTGAGTTAGGGTTAGGGTTTTGGTTTTAGGAACTCAATTTAGGGTACTATTTAGCTAAAGTGAGCTCTTGTTGAATATATATGGCGGCTGGAAGGCATGGGGGTTATAGAGATAACGAATTCAGGGGCCGCGAGATGGAGTTTGAGGTGTCGAGGAGGGAAATTGGGTATCCGAAGGGGGTTTATGATCGAATTAGGAATGATTATAGGGGTCGAATTTGGGACCGGGATAGTCGAGATAATAGGGGTCGGATTAGGCAGAAGGATCTTAAGGAGAGGGAGGTGGTGAAGAATGGTGGATATAGTTTTGCTTCGAGTAGGAGTGATTCTGGGAGTAGCGGAGGGATTAGTGGTGGAGGAGGTGGGGTTCCGAGAAGGTGTGGGTTTGCTGTTAGGGCTGTTGATCGAGAGCCGGGGGAGTTGTCAAGTGAGAGTAGTTCTGATGGAGGTATTGATTCAGAATCACAGGCTAAAGATGATGAGGTTAAGAAGTTAGAGAACGAGAATCAATCCCCTGTACAGAGTAAGAAGAGGAAGTTCTCACCGATTGTTTGGGACAAAGATGATAAGGAAATGGGCAAGAAATTGAGGAGTAGTAATTCTCAACTACCACCACCGCCTCCTTTGCCTAAGTCCTATCATGAGTCGCCTAAGGTGACCTTGGATGAGGGTGTACATATATCTCCTAGTAAGAGTGCCAGGATTGAGAGTTTGGAACCTTCGCCAACAAAGCCTGAAATGGAACTCGACTCACATGTTTCTCCTGCAGCTGAGCCCGCGGTTCGTTTGGCTTCTTCTCCTCCTCCTCCTGAAGAAGCAAGCTGGAGTAATGTTCGTGGAGCAGAGTCTCTAGAAGATGATGAGGTTGTGCCTACAAGGAACATAAGATCCTCTCGATGGGCAAATGATGCTGATTCCCCAGCTGATGAAGGTGAAATATCTGAAGATGAAGAGATGCCAAAGTGGAAGAAGAAGAAATATGTATCTAATTCAGTGGAAATAAGAGGACGTTGGAAGTCGTTCACTCCGGAGTTAGGGGAGCTCAAGCAAGAAGGTTCTCTAGGAGCTCGATCAAAGTCTTCTGAATCTGAAGAACGAGTTAGGTCTTCCAGTAGAGACAGTTACCCTGATGATGATGCTGACAAGAATGACGGCATGGATATAGATGAGGATCTCCATTATCATGGTGCTAGTGCTAGCCAATCAGATAGAGAAACTGATGATGAATGTGGCTCTCGTGGTACGCCAGAGCCTGAACTCCCTCCACAGAGAAGTGTGAACATGCTTCAGGGGTGTAGAAGTGTTGATGAGTTTGAGAGACTGAACAGGATAGACGAAGGAACGTATGGGGTTGTGTTTAGAGCCAGGGATAAGAAGACCGGTGAGATTGTTGCCTTGAAGAAGGTCAAGATGGAAAAAGAAAGAGAAGGTTTTCCTTTGACTTCTTTGAGGGAAATAAATATTCTTCTCTCGTTTCATCATTCCTCTGTTGTGGATGTCAAAGAAGTAGTTGTTGGAAGCAATCTAGATAGCATTTTTATGGTAATGGAGTACATGGAACATGATCTTAAGGGATTAATGGAGTCAATGAAACAACCTTTCAGTCAAAGCGAAGTTAAATGTCTTATGCTTCAGCTTTTGGAGGGTGTCAAGTATCTTCATGATAACTGGGTGCTTCACCGTGATTTGAAGACATCAAACCTGCTTTTAAATAATCGTGGTGAGTTGAAGATCTGTGACTTTGGGTTAGCTCGTCAATATGGCAGCCCTTTGAAACCATATACTCAGTTGGTGGTTACTTTGTGGTACAGGTGAGGTTCACTCTCTCCTTATATATATATATATATAGTGTAACGATCTTATTTCCTTCAAAATATGTTGGAAAAAGTGTGCTTTGCTAGTAGATATACTGGTGCTTTGCTTTGTATTGAATCCAGTTGTGGTGGTCAGTTTCAGTGCTTCCTTTTCCGGTTTAGTTGTTGTGGTAGTGTTGGTGAACACCATTGGTTCAAGAGAAACTTCTTGCCAGTCATTGTGCTGTTTAACTTTTACACAAATTGTTCCTTCAGTGCAGTAAAAGCAGAAGTGATAGGGTCATTGTGAAATCTCGTACAGAAAAATGTCTCATCATCTCACACATATCCCAATGCTCAACTCTTATTATCTTAATTAGGGATCCTACGATAGATCAATCGGGTCATAAAATTTTGTAATAATGGAAAGGGGAATCCTAGTTGTATCATTGGAATGAACACTGAAAAGTTTAATTTTACATTATCTAACTTTGAAGATTGAAAAAGTTTACATATTCATCAGGGCACCTGAACTTCTTTTGGGATCTAAGCAATACTCAACGGCAATCGACATGTGGTCACTGGGCTGTATTATGGCAGAACTGTTATTAAAGGAGCCACTGTTCAACGGGAAATCAGAGGTTGAGCAACTTGACAAGGTAATTTTTTATTTGCAAGTAAATTTGACAAGTCACGTATGTTAAGCAACTTTGATTCTTTCATGGTCCTATGTAGATGCGAGCTCATTTCTTTCTCTGTGACAACAGATTTTTAGGATGCTTGGCACCCCCAATGAAACAATTTGGCCTGGGTTTTCCAAACTTCCTGGAGTCAAGGTTAACTTCGTAAAGCATCAGTAAGTAACTGTTCTTGTAATTACAGTCCCTTATCTAATTGGTCATGAGATTCATGTTTTCTCATTTGCCACTGTTTTCCCAGGCTTCCAGCTTTGGGTGATTCTGGTTTGGCTTTCTGGCCTCCATTGGTGACAGTTTGAGTTACGGAAGAATTATTCTATGTTCCTATTAACAAGTGCCATATTTGTTTCAGGTATAATCTTTTGCGTAAAAAGTTTCCCCGAACATCTTTCACGGGATCACCAGTACTCTCTGATGCTGGATTTGACTTATTGAACAAGCTTTTAACTTATGACCCTGAGAAGGTATACTGTAGTAGTAGATAAATCTTTGTCCCAGCTTGTAATTTCACTTTCATGTAAGTATTAGGCCTAATATTATGTCGGATTAATGCAGCGGATAACCGCTGAAGCTGCTCTTGACCATGAGTGGTTCCGTGAAGTTCCTCTTCCCAAGTCTAAAGAATTCATGCCTACTTTTCCTGCTCAACATGCTCAGGACCGGTATGTGATGCATAATATTTGTGAATAATTTTGCCGTTTTTCTTTTGCTTCTGAAAAGCTAATAAGTTCTCAATGTTTAACAGGCGCACACGAAGGATAATCAAGAGTCCAGATTCTGTGAAAGAGCAACTTCGGAAGGAGTTGCAACTAAAGAAATTTGGGACTGGTGGTGTATTTGGCTGAGTGAATTATTACTCCTGGATCTCTTTCCGTGCTTTGGTTCTGCATTACTTACTACTGATTAACACTGTTGAGGTGAGAGTGTGCATTGGAAGGAAAATTGTCTGTAAGACGACCATTCGTGCTGTTTATTAGTAGGCACCCGTGAATTAGGTGAAGAAACAATTTTTTGCCTCTGCATGTGAATCAGATATGTTGCAGGTTAACCTCAACCTTCTGCTCTAGTCATTACGTAGAAAAGCATCTTACACTGGTTCCATAGCGAGGTGTGGCATAGTGACCTTCCTTTTAAGAGACGGTTCATTTGAAACTCTGTGTATGTAACATATCCATTGGCACAATGTAAACATTTTTTTTCATTATTGGGTTTGAATACCAGATAGTATTAAATTTCCTGTGCTCTTAGTTCTGTCAATTTTAATTCTTATGTTGTGTTTGCAAGAGACGTCGGTGATAAAGTGGAGGGGGCATTCTTAGCTTTTCACTGATCAAGAATTTGACAGGAAGTTGGCCTTTTGAAGGTAATAAATCTCAATACATGGGTGAATCAAGGAACAGAAATATGTTTCCATCAATGTGGAACATTTTGCTTCTTCCATTGTTGAATTGGGAGCGTGTTTGACTTTCTAGGACCTTATGTGTAGTCTGCTTTCTTTATGATATAATTCTGGTGATGAATGTGCCCTGGTTATTTGGAGCAGCAAATCAGTTCCAGCATGTCTTGTGTATAGTGGTTATCGGAAAACTATGCATCCGTCAGTATTCGGTACTTACTTTCTCTTTTTTCTTGATAACCATGGCAATAAAAGGCAAAGAGACTCAGTTGATTTGCATATTCCATCATTCTAGATCATTTATTTAATTCAATGAAGAATGAACCACTATGATTACTAATGCAGTAGAAAGTGGATTCGCTTTTCTGCCTCTATATAATGAATCAGCTAAGTCAACTGGTGAAAATTTCCCCTTTAGATATGAATTCTCAAATAAGTTGACTCAGTAGGGGTACTTCTCGGAAAAAAGAAAAAAAAGGTTGACTTAGTAGGGCTACCTTTTAGAAGACAATTAGGATCAAGTCTACATTAAAATCTTTGAATGGCTTGATTTCGCATTTTATTCCTGGCTGCCTCTTCTGTTTACAATCTGCCTTGGATAATATTAATTAATCTTCAACAGTGCTATTTGATTTAAACATGCAAATTGAGAAGGATGCGTCTGAATTTTGTTGTCATATGATTGTGGTGTGAAGATTTGATGATCCGGGTTGCTTGTTCTTGGTTGAAAGACCGACTACCAAACAATCCCTTGAAAATTTGCCCTCTTCAAGAAGAATAAAAGGAAGAAAAGAAAAATAGAATAGGATTCGAGCATAAAGGAGAAGTGAAATTATATTTATTAATGCTGACCTGGATTTTGCGTTAGTGAACATATTTACAAAAGGATGTTCGTGAAACTTCCACTTTGAGCTGTAAGCATCTACATGCAGCAACCAGCAATTCTTTTGTTACTCTAAACACTTCTATGCTTATGAATCGTTAGTTAATTCTGGCATTCTTGTTTATACAGATCTGTTTTTCTATGATGTTATTTTTGTTATGCCCTGGCAATGGAATGTTATTTATTCTTTTCCTTTCCACCTGCCCCTATCCAACTTGAAGTCAAATCAAATACGTATTAACTTGGTGACCAAGTGTAATCACTTGTTATGCGCAGAGAAGAATACAAAGCCAATTTACCGAATTTTTTCTTTGCTTTTGTGGTGATCAGAATTTAACTTTTTTGACATTCGTATGGAATGTCACTGCAGTTTCAAAGCAAGCAGGTTCAGGAGTTTTACCTGCCTACTCTGGCACGTATTGAATTTCCAGTGTTTTTTTCCTGTCCTTCAGGTATTCATTTCATCTCCTTGCACTTGATCAAACTACCTTGCACTCTTGTCTATGGAACGTTTGTGACTTAAATACCTTGCAAGTCCTTGTTCTCATTTTATGCCTATTAAACTTACTTTTGCATTTTCTACATTCGAAAGGCACTTAAAAGTGACATTCTTTTTGGAAAATGTTTTGAACCATCCATGCATATGATTTCGCAAAGCTAACTATTAACATTGAATATTATTCTGTTGCACCATTATGATCTGACAAGCATGTGGACATTTTTTGTATGTGGTTTCTTACTTGTAATGTTCCAATGGTGCTTGTATGAAGTACTACTTCTGCATAGTAACATGAAGACTTGTGCCTCTTGGGTGGTTGTGGAGAAGTCTCGATTGTCCTTTTGCATTAGTTGCTAATTTGTCCTATCATGCAAGTTTGCTGTTTGTTTCTGCGGCTGTTCTTTGTCCTCATTCCAGTAGTCGTGAAATGCTTGAGAATTTTTTATCTTCCTCCCTCGTAACATGATTTTGCTTAATACCTTGACAAGTGGTTCATCCAGAAACTCTTACATCCTATTATCATTTTTCATGGTTTATTTTGTTTTTTTGAGTATAGCAAAAATACTGGGACCACAAGTTTCTTTGGTTTGCCGTGTGTGGTGGTTATCCCTTTCCGCCCAAAATAACCATCTATTAGTTTCATGAATCATTGATACGTCCAGTTGTTTTTAGGATGGAAAAGCGTTGACCACGAAAGACGGCCTTTTTGTTCCGTGCCGTGAGTGTTCACTGAAGTAACTTCAGGCTGGAGTATTTGATGCGGGTGGATTTTGATCTGAGTGATTTACACGGATTCTTCTCTTCTCAACGAATCTTAGCCTCGACCATAATGTTTTCATTGCTTGTCAATTTTAGATAAGCTGTTTACATTATATCATTAGTGGCCTTAATCAATCTTATTCTACCTTAATTTTGCTAGTTAAGGAGCAAACAGCGTCCTTGGGAGACGCGTAAACGATGCATTGGTGGATGGTACAACAACCTGATCATGAAACGAGTACCCCTTGTCCACAGGCCAAAGTGTGACCTGTTAGCCCATAAGTACTAGGACGAAGCGGCTCTTGCTCACTCGACACAATCGTACGAGGTCACAATTCACCCAACATGATTATCCGGGGTGAACAAGAATTGGGGAAGAGTTTTTAAAAGCTAGTTGAATGAAGTAAATGATTCCTCCTTCCATCCCTGTATCCTTTTTTATTCTCTGAAGCAGCTTTTCTTTTTCCCCTGAAGGACTTGCAGAGCTCGTGTTGGTACCTGGTGATACATTCTGCGTCAAAGGAAGTCCAGTCCTCGATCGTATAGATGGTATTGCATTGAGTGTTCGCTTGCCGAAATTTGTAGTACTTTGGATTCTTGTAGTTCTGGATGATCCAACTACAAGAGAATCAAGGACGGAGAGCTTTTTGCCAGTTCCTATCCGACTCTTTCGTCTTAAGAAGGTTTGTTTAATGAGTAGTTGTCCATCTCTAACCCTTAGTACCCAACTTGGGATCATATAGGTGACATTGCATCGTGTATTCGCTTGCTGAAATTTTGCAGTGCTTTGGATTCTTGATGTTTTATTACAATGGATTTTTGTAGTTCTGGAGGTTCTACCTACAGTTTAACCAGGACCGAGAGCTTTTTGCCCTTTCTTGTCCAACTCTTTAGTCGTAAGAAGGTTTTAAGAGTGAGTGATCGCCCTTCTTCAATCCCTACTATCCACCCTAGTAGCCGACAACTAAATGCATTTCACGAATAGGATTCGATGGTCATACTGATGATTGCTGATGCTATGTCACCTTCAGACTTTAAATTCTGCTCCTTTTCAGACATAAGAGTGAGCTTTTATAATGATGCGTATTCTCAAAAATTCTATTCGGAAAAGAAAATTCTGTTCTGGGAATTTGTATTCTGAATAGAACAGATAATAATAATAATCACATGTCCTAATAGAAAAAGAAAAAAAAAAAAAAATCTATTTGGACATGTTCGAATGGAAAAAAAATGGACAAGCCTATTTGGATATGCACGAATAGGAAGGAAAATCATTAAAAAAATAAGATGGACCAATCTAGTCGGACATGTTTGACTAGAAATTATATATATATATAATAAAATGAAAAAAGACAATTTTACTCGGACATGTTTATGTCTGACTAGAAAAGTAAAAAAGAAAAATGGACAATTCTAGTTTCATGTACGACTAAAAAATTTAAAAATATAAAAAATAAGAGGACAATTCTAGTTGAAGTCTGAACAGAAAAAAGAAAAAATAGGACAATTCTAGTCACACATGGACATATTCGACTAGAAATTTTTTTAAAAAATGACAATTCTATGTCCGACTAAGAATTTAAAATAAATAAAAAATGGGACAATTTGTCGGACACGTCCGCCTAGAAAATTGAAAAAAAAGAACAAATGGACAATTCTAGTCGGACATGGACATATCCAACTAGAAAATTAAAAAAAAAAAGAAAATTGACTAGTCTAATCGGACTAGGAAATTAAAAAAAAAAATGAAAAATTCTAGTCGACATGTCCGAATAGGGTTTTATTTTATTTTTGTAATTCCTAGTCGGACATTATTTTTATTTTATTTTGTTGTAATTCCTATTTGGACATTTTGGCTATGTCCGAATAGGATTTTAATTTTTTTGTAATTCCTATTCGGACATTTTGGCTATGTCCGGATAGGATTTTTAATTTTTTTTTATTATGTTATTGTAATTCCTAGTCGGACATTTTGGCTATGTCCAAATAGGATTCTTTTTTTGTACTTTTTTTTTTGGTTGACATAGGGGTACCTATGTTACATTTTATAAAATCATAAGGTGTTTTTGTACACTTTTAAAAATACAGAAAAATCTTGTACACTTTTAACAAACTACATGGGCTAGTTACTGTGCCATTTACCCCAAACAAATATTATAAAATTCTATTCTCCATGTCCTACTAGGAATTAAAAAAAAAAAATCCTCTTCCATATGTCCGTAAAGGGGTGGTTGTGAGGGTGTGAGGGAGGTTTTGTTTAGTCTTTTATTCATATAAAAAATTGTAAAATTGTAGAATGTTTAGATTTATTGTGCATATTGCATGTTGTAGTCGTCATTCATAATAGTGGATTTCTCTAATTTCATGTCTTGGGAATAAACTAGTCTGGGCCACGTAAAATTTGTTTGTGTTTCTTACTCCATGTTTTTCTTGTACAATATTCTAAGTAGGTGGAATAGACGCTATTCCCAACAATACTTATAAAGTTCCAAGTGTCCAACGAATAGAAGGGGCCATTTGCTAATTCTCAAAACTTCAAGTGGATAATTAATCATTACTCCAATATTCAACGATCCTAAATCTAGAAGCTAATTCATGCAATCCTTCAAGATTCCTAGAAATATTAGATTGTACCCTTGTGATTTTCAAATCCTAACATAATTAATGTTATACATTTAGGCTTGAAGGAACTTTCCAACAATCGAGCTCGTTGAATATATTGTCCAAATCTTTGATAGTAATGTAAGATTTCGGAAACTCTTGTATTAGTCTATATTACCTACCATTGAGCAAACTAAGATCAAAGAATTTTTTTTTGCTAAATGAGTAAGCATTTCATTTTACCGTCAAACACTGAAAAATATACATGAAATCTTTACATATGTTTATGCGTAATTTGCCATGAAAAGCAAATATATTTATTTTGCACACTATTGACATATTTACTTTACAAAGAAATTTTATTCCTAACATTCATGAGAACCGTCTCAATGATTTGTTCCTTCGAACACACACCAATTCCATGAATTCTTTCATTCCTTTCCTGTCAGATGTGGTGAACTTTGACCTTAGTTTGAAACATTTTTATTCTCTTCTTAAGGAGCACACTCTTAATGTTCATTGGGATCTATTGATCCATGCATTGCCCCCACGATGTACATTTTTGGAGTGTCAATATATAGGATCATTTTAAATTGATCTCATGTAATAATGATATATAGTAGTCGTAAACAACGAGGCTTCCTAACCTAATTTATAATAATTTGATTTAAAATTCATATATAAAAGAGATAGTAGACAGAAGAAGATGGTAATTTCAACTTCTAATCTTTATTTTTTTTATTTACTTTATTATTTCTTTTCAACATTTTCTTACTTTGTTGCTAGGTTGTAAAAGACCATCTAAATAGAAGGGTCAATTGTTAATTTTTTAAACTTCAAGTGGATGAATGATAATTATCAAAATACTCAATGATCCTAAAATCAAGGAAAGTAGGCAAGCACCCACAACATATCATATTGAAATTTGTTGTACGGTCTTAGGCCTCCTCATAATCAAAAAGCAAAAAAAAAAAATTAGATGGTTCTTTTTTTGGTCAAGAAATCTAGATGCTAATTGATGTAATAGATATTTTTTCTCGAAATATGGACAAATGAAAGTTTAATTCTGAAGAAAGTACTTCATGAAACCTCTCATAATTTGATTGATTTAATTATTCCTTTCTAATTCTTACATATCTTATTTATAGAACAAACTAATGGAGTGGGTAAACTGAAGCACAAAATTTATTTAGAAGATGATTGGAAACGAAAAAGAGATTGTGGGTTACTTGAAATTTGGTGCAAATTTAATAGTCTGCAGACAATTTAAATTTTTAATTATGTAAAATTTGTGCATGCATGGGCTCATGCAATGTAGTAAGTTCGCAGTGACTCATGGATAATTTGTGCATGGGAAGACCTACAAGTAGTTGAGGTGCATGCAATCCAAGTCTTATAAGAGTGGTGATGAAGATAGATTCCTCGGCAATGAGAGAAACGAGAGAAGTAAGAAATAAAACAATCCCATCCGGTAAATTAATAGTCTCTCACTTGGAAGAATATGAGAACGGACAGTGTCGTTTTCTTATTGTCAAGAAAGATAAAGATTCATATTCTGCTATGGAGTTAATCGATGAACACTAGCACCAGTTCAACTTTTAAGCTTACGACACTGTTCTTCTTTGTGCGTCCGGCTTTCTGGGCGTACATCGTGAAAACATAGCCTTGAAGCGCTCTAATTTCTATATGTTTACTCACGTTTCATTACCAAAAAAAGCATAAGGTGATTATTACAACAAATATAACCGCTATCTAAATGATCCTTACCTGCATCATGCAAATCTAATTCCTGATCACACTGAAGTAAATGTTGTATGTTGACTACTAAAACGATAAAAGAAACAAATCAGATAGATATACTGTTGGGAATACCACGGCCGGTTACCCCAGGACCTGATGAGGGTAAAAGCAATTCATATGGAGGAACACCGGCACCGCTCCGGTTTTTAAGATGTTTATCCTTGTTCCGTTTGTTGATTGTGCTTTCTATCTCTTCTAGTTTAGCGTGGAATCTTTCGAAGAATTTCAGAACTTCATGATCATTGGACGAGAATCTGTGAAGGTCGTGCAGCTGGTTCAAGTACTCTTCGTCTGGCGAATGGGTTGATAAGGTGTCTTGGACGGCCATAACTTTAGTGGCTTGTAGTTGAGTAGGCAAAGATAACAAGAATGTGTTCTCGGGGTGGTGATAGAACTTTTCATATTCAGAATCGCCTACGAGAGGGATCAGCTTTCGCATAAGCGTTGGACGGCTAGGTACATATCCACCATATGGATACTGTCCGAAGTTTATAGCAGCATGCTGACCTGAGGCGATCCAAATCATAGTTGTTAGTATCCCAGATAAGTCCTCGTTAGTAGCGAGGTTTGGCCACCAAGGCTCGTCTTTCTTGTCGTAGTGTCCTTTGTTCTTGATCTCCTTCCACCACGTTTGGAGCTCGACATCTGACGTGATTGAATTAGGCTCAGAGTAGTAATGGTTGACATAAGATTCTACCAGTTCTTTGATGGCAGACCATATCAGAAGCCCATCAGCCGCGTAAGGGTAGTCTTCGATCACAAGCCTCAGGCCACCCGGGGCTGATGCATCCTCCACCGCCATTCCCCTGGAATTTCACAGTTTCGTGTGAGTTATTAAAACTTGATATGATTTCCAATACGATGTCTTACTATAATGTGAAGAAAGAGATTCTATCAAGATTGTTAAAACACATGAAGGGAGGATGATATGCGCGGTTTTACCTCCGAATTAAATCAGCTGGTAATGCTTCCATATCAAATCGCCACATGCTCTTGTAGGCTGCAGAGCTCACTTCTAATGCATACTTTCCAGGGCTAAAACAAGCTTCAATAACTCCACCCCCGTTGATTAGACTTTGTCTCGCGAGGGCGTTTATTTCAAGCGTATAGCGCATATGAGGGTGGAGCAGCTTGTAAATTGGGTGCATTGAGCTAAGCTGCCTATGAGTAGCGATTATATACGGTTCCATACAAGCATGGGTCCTTAACCTGGAAGTCTCGTTGAACGTAGACACAAGTAGAATATTCATCATAGAATTTCTAAATAGATAATTTTGAGCATGCTAGTCCATGTAGTAATTACTTATCAGAAAAGAAAAAGGAAAATGAAGTTGGTAACGATCAAGCCAAATAAGAGAAGGCAACGGTGAAAAAAGATAGTGACTCAATGTTATTAGATAAATATGATGCAAAAGGAATCCTGAAATGCAGATGATTGTAAGTTACGCTCTTACCAGTGGTTTACAAGTTGATGGATGCCAGCATCATTGGAGCAAACATGTGCTTTAGCTAGTTTCCATATCCATTGAGTTGTAGCATCATGACCCTTGATGAATATGCGTTTGTTCCTTGGAGCAGAAGGTGTTGGAGGTAGTGAAAGCTCGATAACTATTGGTCTTAGTATACCGGAAGGCGCATAATAGAAAATTGTTCTGGAGGCATAAGCTTTTCTATTTGGCAAGGAGTTCATTTTCTCAAGAAATGGTAAAAGCATGTCGTGATAGTCAATTATAAACAGCCTCTTTTTCTCAATCGCCTATACAGGAGACAAGTCAGATTTAGAATCAAAACTAGAACTTACATATAAGAGGTTACGGTAGAGCAATAACTCAATTTGAACACCAAGAACTCTACCTCTTCGACACTCATTCCGTGCAGCTCTTGTTCTATTAATTCCTTTGTAATTGCAGATTCTGGAGGGCCATACTCAGCAGGATCTAGTTTACTTCGAATTGGGAGTTCCTGTAGAATACATAGCCCAATCAATGACTTCTATACCATCAATAGAGAGATGAAATTCAGCCAATGGTCAATTTCAGCGCCAGCAAGAAGCCACTACCTTCAGAAGTTCAATGTTCACAGGGTTAAGCCCGGCCAATGTCTGCCGTGCAAACTCATCGTCCCTTAGCCATGCAAATCTATCCCCTGAAAGTAAAAAGAATCCCAAGGAGGGGGAGAATGGAGTTTCAGGCTTGAAGTGAGGTTCCTAAGAGGCCGTATAGATAGTTATCGAGAATCAACAATTGGCTAGGCCAACAGTCAAGGAAATGAAACATCACGAGTCTCAAATCAAGTCTATGAAGAGAAAAAGGAAAAAGAACAGAGAAGGCACAATACTTACGCTTAATAATGGCTGGAACTTCATACTTCAACAATCTTTCTCCAACAGTGAGTACTTTATTCATCAAATTCCCCATGAAAGGATTCTTTCCTGGTTCTTTTTTGTCCTCGTCTTTCAAGAGAACGCCAACATTGTATAGCTTATCTATGTCAGTGAAAACAGTGAAGGGGATGTCGGAACTTGACAAGGTAGCAGCAATCAATGGTATCAGGTTATGCAACACAGCCTTCAATCTTCCAGCAGAGAAAGTATTCTGCTTAACCTCCTCAAAAGCCTCATCACGAGGAACATAAACCGGATGAGGCTTCTCTATTCTACTTTCACATAAAGGATCTGTTTCAATTCCAGATGAAAAGTGAACATACATATAATGGAGAATTTAGCAGGAACGAGTTGAGGAGAGAATTGTTACAGTGCAAGATTGCAAATACCTTTCTTAGTTGGAGGTCTGCCAGTTCGACATCGTCTAGGATAAGGCCTCTTCTTGCCACCTAATATTGGCCTAGCTAACTCCTCACTCTTATCAGGATTACCCACATCATTATAAACATCATAATCATAGATTCTTTCGTGTAGCTTCCTCTCTCCTTTTCCATTCCCACGCATACTCAGCAAGTCTTCACGTCGAAGGTCCTTTATTCCAGCAGGTGTTTGAGAAGGTAAATATACCTATGACAACAATGAAATCATTCTTAATGAATGGCCATGATTAATTTATCTAGTTAATATAAAATTGTTGGATAAAATGCGTTATAGACCTGATTTCTAAAGATAATTCTACTCTCAGGATTATCTTTTCGCGAATGAATCCACGTATTAGCTGGAAAGAACAGGTGACCTTCTTTGAAACCATGGACAACAATCTGTACCAAGTAGAACTCCTTGTCAAGGAAATTGGTGATGAGAATCACTCCGGGGCATCCAAAATCATGTGGCACTGTGAGATCAGCGGCATATTCAACGACGTATGGTTGGTCGGGTGGCCTCTGCAGCCAGCCCCTCACATAGGCCTCAGCACACTTTCCTGACTGGGTAACTGTAAAAACAATTCACTCAATTCCTTGAACTAGATAACTAAGAGCAATAGACGGACATTTTTAGTAAGGAAGAATAAATTCTCGAGGGATCTCGGGCAAAACACACATAATTTTTGCACAAAGATCTAATTCTAATATTCACGAAAAAGCGCATCTACGTCTACAAAACAGGGAGGAATTTAGCTATATACAAGATGAGATTCTTTTCTTTTCTTTGCTTTCCCCAATTTAGCAATACAAGATGAGATTCTGTCTTTTCTTTGCCTTTCCCCCCCTTATCTTCACAGATCAGAAACTGTCAATCGTGGTGAATTATGCCTGCTATCTCTATCTTCACAGATGAGAAACTGTCACAAGTAGTAGGATTTCAATACGCGAAATTAAAGAAAAAATAGCAAGCAAATAGGCCTTATATAACAACTCAATTTATCCTTCCATCAAATGAACAAAACTAGATCATGCCTGCTATCTCTATCTAAATCAGATTAATTGAGCACAAGAGAAACAAAGAATCTCAAAAGGAACTTTCTCTTTTCTTTCTTTTTTTTGGTTAGTCTCTTAAAACAAGAACACTTCCCTTTCTCAATCTATCAAATCCCATCAGATATTTCATTGAGTAATTATAATTTGCAAGCTTTAACAAGAAACAAGAACAATAAAATGATACTTATACCATATGTCATACTACATATTAGTCATTTGAAAGATTAGTTTTTATTTTTGCGTTTGAAGGCAGGTCTAGCCAATGCAGTATTGCATCAACGGGTGGTTAGATAGCCACATTAAGCAGACCATTTACCACCTGAGGGAATCTATCGCCCCTTTTACCTTTCTCCAAAAGAGTATGCTAAACCCGAGGGGCCTGGTTATATACATAAATTTGTTCATATGTAGATGAAATTAGGTGCAAAACTAACCAGGATCAACCTCTTCACTGATAATCTGAACCAAGATTCCTCTACCAATACCATTGATGAAAGACTCCCATTGATCCTCAACCCTCTCAGTGATCTTCTCCTTCATCTTTTTCCTTATAGTGATCACTGCTCTCACATCTATGCTTCCACTTCTTGAAGCTAATGACACTTTATCATCACCCTTTGACTTCTCCACCAACTTTGCACCTTCTGAAGCAGCAGTACTCTTGTTATCACCTCCACTGATCACTGCTCTTATTGGCAGATGATTCTTCTTCTTCCTCATGTTTTTGCAGACACCATGTTTCTGGATTGTTGTTCCAATGAGCCTGCCATTCTTGGTGGTGCCGGAGATGGCCTCCGGTCGCCGCCGGACGGTGATGGTGGTGGTGGTGGCTGCATACTGATGAATGTCTGAGCTAACTACTATGGTGGTGGTTCTTGGTTGAGCTGTGAACATGGTTGGATTCATCAGAATGTGAAGTGTGTCTGAAAGCTTATCATCATTTATTAAAGTATTATAACAGCTTGATCATTGAACATTGAACATCACAACAATGACGTTCTCTACCTGCCAAGAAGATATTTTAAACTAAATACTAGACTAGTAAAAATATGCAGTATTTCTGTTGACTAAGTTGGTGGGGGAAAGCAACTATACGGAAGATAAGGAAAAATGATCAGTAGTAACTTGTTTTATTTAGATGTATTGAGTTTAAATTTTAATTTTAACATCTATCATACAAAAAAATTAAAGAAAAAAATTTTAATTTTATGGTTAGATAGCGACTATTTATTTTATGAATTTAAATACCAATTTTTTCAGTTCACACAAAAGTTTAAATTTTTATTACCTATTAAGCCAGCAGCTCTTACAACTGTGTACAAATTCTCGAAAAAATATTAGGATTTGTTTAGAATGGTATACTAGGAATGGACTTAGACTTTTCTTGTTTTTCTTTTTCAATAACATTATCTTCTGGCTTATGAAGGTATGAATAGAGATAGTTGTTGATCACCAAACATTGTTCCTTCAAGCTAATTGCTATGAAGTTTGCATGGAAGATGACTAGAACTTGCCAACCGAATATTTACTACTGTATTTTCAAGATGGGTCTATGTTTTTTATTATGATATTAAGGCTCCGTTTGTTTGCTGTAAAATATTTTAACGGAAAATATTTTTCGGATTTTACGGTGTTTGGTAACACTGGAAAATTGGTCAACTGTAAAATGTTTTCCAGTCAAAAATTGCGGCTGTTTTTTCTTAATTTTACGGTGTTTGGTAACACCGAAAAATTAGTCAACCGTAAAATATTTTCCGGTCAACAATTGCGGCTAGTACAAAATTATGTAAAATGTTTTCATGTCCTTTAGGATAAGAAAACATTTTACCGAACTTACCGTACATCCAAACACCAGAAAATATTTTTCAGTATTCTATTTTTCAGTAAAATATTTTCCCTCAATAAGTTATTTTACGACAAACAAACGGAGCCATGTAAAATATTTTATTTTCCAGGAAAACACTTTTCACGGAAAATATTTTACACAAGTAAGTTATTTTACGGCAAACAAACGGAGCCTAAAGTTGTATTTTAGTACAGTCTTGTTCATTTACGTGCAAATTCATTCCAATTTTAAATGTCAACTCTTGTATATGATTATTCTAGATTTCAAGAAATTTCTTCTATCACATCAATACGTTTCCAACAACTCCATGTAACTCATTTAACACGAATAAGGTTCTCTCACAATATTTTAATATTATGAGTTAAATTTAACAATTATTTATTATTTATATCATTTTATCATAATTATAAATCAATAATTTATAACTATGATATTTTACTTATGATATTATAATATTATGAGTAGATCCATTCGATTCCATTTAACACCTATTGCTTTGTTGATTATATTTAGCCATCAAAACTCTGGTACAAAGTAAAGTCTTGAATCTCTTTCATCTCATTTTGATTGTACCAGAGGCATTGATGGAGACAGTCACTATAATGGCAAACAATGTCCCCTAGTGTCGCAAGCGATGGAGAATGTGTGTAAACTCCACTATATGTTGATGACGGAGTGGGGTTCACTACTTCACTACTTCACTACTTCACTACTTCACTCTACACTCTACACTCTACACTCACATTTTGATATACTTCAATTATGTACAGTAGATCCTATATTTACGATTTGACGTCCAACTGTATGCAATAATTTTCAGTTGAATGAATGCTAGCACATAAAATGTGTAAAATATAAGAAAAAACTTTAAAGACTCCTTCAAAGGTGTGTAAGGCTATTTTTAATAGAGTTTTTAAAATATAAAATTTTTTAAATTAGAATATTTTTAGAGACTCTAATCTCTAAAAAAATAACATTAATAATCCAAATATACATGAATTCCGCCATTTTTGTTATTTTTTAGGTCAAAATAGAGATTCAGTCTCTATTTTTATTAACAAATTTGTAAAAGAAAACAGAAATTGAGTTTCTATTTTGACTTCTTTTAAGCCAAAAGTAGTAGACCCTATATACTTTTATCATAAATTATGTTACTTTTTAAGATCATGGGCTTTAAAAACACCAAAATTTTAAAAAAAATTATATTATAAAGACTTTATTAAAAATGCCCTAATTAAGACTTGATCACACTATCATTGACTACAACGTCTAGAAAGCTCTCTTTAGAAAAGCTTTCTTGCTTTTCATTTTATATGTCTTTGGGTGAGCAAGATTTGAAGTTTCAAAAAAAACATTTGATTTTTTTATTGTGATATTGCTAACTTGTTCCTTTTTGTCTGTAATATGACTAGGGTTTAAAAAATTCATTAGTTAGGCATAAGTATTGGAGCTTTTTGATATCTTTCTGAGATAGCTAAAGTAATTTTTAGACTTCAAAATATATTTTTGTGTGAAAAAATTCAGACGAGATTTCATGTGTATAATAAAGTTAATAAAAGTTAAAAATTTTACTTATTCAATAATAAAATCTAACAAATAAAGCAAAAACGATTATCATAGAAAATACGCATTACTAATTCCTGAAAGAGTTAATATCTCCATTAACAAAACCCTAGAAAGTTCTTGATGGAAATAATTGTGATACATATAACTACATCTCAATAAGACTTAATATAATATTAATTTAGTTTAAAAATCTTCTAAACTGTCTTGTCACTAATAAACAAGTATAATTAAACTAATAAATCAACTGCATTCTGGAAAGACACTTCATCTCAAATCTGCTAGAGGAGTTGTGTGGTGCATGTGAGAAAACAATGTAGCTATGAACTTTAGCTCAAATATAGTGCTTTATTCAATGACTTTCTTTGTGGAAAGTGGGGTCAGTTTTACATTTTTCAATGTATTGTTTTTGTGGAAGAATAGCCTAGAGTCACAATTATGAGCAAATCAAAGATCTCAAGATTCACGTGTGTGATATTGTCAAAAAAGCAATGATGGGGTCAAGAAAACAAATTTTCAATTGTGAAGAGAGAATTCACCAAAAAAAAAAAAAATTTGTAAAGATGATGTGGGAATATTTTTTGGGTTAAACAAAAAACAATCTTAATA
The DNA here is from genome assembly GCA_037974665.1 of Ehretia macrophylla. Taxonomy (NCBI): domain Eukaryota; kingdom Viridiplantae; phylum Streptophyta; class Magnoliopsida; order Boraginales; family Ehretiaceae; genus Ehretia; species Ehretia macrophylla. The sequence goes on from CM075783.1 coordinate 45,104,686, forward strand.
GAATTAATACAAGTATCCTATGATAGGACCTTCTTGATTTTGGTTAATGGACACACACCATTGGTGGATGTGAATTTGAGAGTGTTTTTTACGATTTAAAAGGGTGTTTTATCGCTTTTCGTCCATTTAAAAAATATGTGTTACATCATATAAGGAGGTTTAAACTTTTTTGTGCATAAAATAAGTTACGAAGGTTTGAATTTTTTCTGAACAAAAATCCAGGCAATTGTAACCAGTATAAATGAAAAAATTCGGTCTCCTGCATATCTGAGGTACGATCCCCAACATCAACTCTCTATCTATGGTAATAATTTTTTTGCTCGCATATCTATCGTAAGAATTCATATAATTGATTAATGGTAAAACTTAGCTTCATACTGTGATTGATTAGGACGAAACGTTTAGTCCAGTAAAAATATGACTAATGTGCGATTACTCATCTCAATAACAAGAAGTAAGTTCTGACGTCAATAATAAATGGGTGTAGTACATCAATTTATGTTCATCAAAAATTAAAAACACTAATAATTGCTCGTTTATAAATTCACTCGAATATTTGTTAAAAAATCTTTATGTTACCTTTCCAGCACTAGGAATATGTAAATTTTCATCAAGGATAAATGCCTAATACAAATCAATTCCTACCCTTGAATCGAGACTCGTTTACCATGTGATGGCCAGCAACAATGACATGCACGATAAAATATTAATTAGTCACGCTGCCTCCTGGATTTTTGTATTCCACAATACACCAAATCTGTGGGCTGGATGTTGATTATAAAAACTAATAGTCTTCTAAGCCCATTTGTTTTCCATGTGACGTGTTTATTAGATAATTCTCAACCCCGTAAGTGAAACTGCATCATAAGTCAAATAATATAATAGAATTTTTTTAAATTAATACTCGATAAATTAATAATTCTTTTTAATCAATAAAAATATTCGGTCCCAACTTAGGATCAGTGTAAAAAATTAGTAAATTCGATAAAATTATAAGATACTACATTTAATAATATTTCTTTATATTTTATTGACCCAAAGATTTCATAAACTAATAATTAGCTAAAAAGTATATAATAAATTGACTATGAAATTTTCTTAAAATATGAATTAAGAGTAGCTTGTTTTTTGTTGAATTTCAAATCTAGTTGAATCTCATATTTAATTATTTAAAGATAAAAAATTGAGATAATTCTACAAGGATTATGATACAAGATTAGAGAAATTATTTCACATCCTAATCCTACAAGAACTTGGATACAAGATTAGAGAAACTTTGTTATAATCCTACTAAATTAAATTTTATCTTCTATTCTCGTAATTTATCTTTTTAAATTTGATCGAAAAAATACAAGTTACTTTTTAGAAAAAGACATCATAATCATAATATGTTTACTATAAAGCCAAAAAAATAAAAATATCTCTATAAATTAATAGTTATTAATTTATCGATAAATTAATATCTCGCTAAATTAATAGAATTTAGTGGTCCCAACGCTATTAATTTAAAGAGGCTCTACTGTATTTGTTTTAACTGAGTATTTATTTTTGAAATGATTAAATTGAGGTATTACCATTATTAATTATGTCCCTTTTATTCCTTTCAATAAGTGTCATAACAGTCTTAGAAAATATTTCAATACGTAACTCTTGAAAGGTTGATCAATACCAAAATTGATAAGTCAATCGACAAATTAATAAATGTGGATCAACTTTAAATTTGGTTCCATTTGGAAAATTTGCTTACATTTTTCAATCAAAGGGTACTTGAGGTGGTTCAATTGAAATTACCAATCATAATGAAAGGTACTTGAGGTGGTTCAATTGAAATTACCAATCATAATAAAGCAATAAACTTCTGAGACTACCTCCATACCATTTCTTGTGGTCCCATGGGGCGGCTTGGTTGCTGAAAATTCAACATTCACAATCATTTGTCCAGGCACGCCTCAACGATAAGAGTGTGTTTTAAATGCGGTATATTTTTAAGTTCGATTCACGTTATTTGTTTTAGATTGAAAGTTTTGACTAAATTGGTACACATATTGAAATATACTGTTACACTTAAAGTTTATCAGTTGGTGATCGGGTTGGACCGAATTACCGATGATCGAATTTTGCTAACTGAATTTCCCTTGTCATCAAAAAAAAAAAAACAAAAAACAAACTTTCACAATCATCTAATGGTAACTTAAATTCCTCTCCAACACATTCTCATGTACTACAAAAAGAAAAGAAAATAAAAAAGATAATCTCTCCCATCACAGCTCAGACTAGAATTATTAATAATAAGCAAGAAATTGACATAAACTCACATTGATTAGCTAATTAATAATTGAAACGAGAATTTCATTAACAGAAACACGTTTTAAAGTCAAATTTACGATGCTAACATCTCGAATCCTTTACCCTTATCCTTTCGAAGGATTTCAATCCTATTGGTGTAGGATAATTTATACATTTCAATTTGTACCTCTCTTTTTTTTTTTTTTTTTGTTGTCAAAACCTCTCTTTCTTATATAATGAAAAGTATTTCAATGACAAAGAAGAAAAAGGAAAATTATAATTGGATCACTTTTCAGCAATGGTGTAGCCCATCCTCAACCTTAGATTTTCACAATAATATATACAAGCTCCAAGGCATTATATAATAAAATATTGATCTTTGGTTTTCCCATGCCTTCCATGATAACAGAATCTATGGCTAGTTATATCTTTTAGGTAAGAGGTAGATTATCCCAAACAAGAAAATAGAAAAACAAACAAAGAAAAGGGGCTACACCAAGCTTCAATGATCATGTTCATGTGACTAGTATAAGATCATCTCTAATAGATCCTTTAAAAACACAAATTTCTTATATTTATTAGTGCTAAATTGTTCTAACAGTTTCTCTATTCGCTCTCCTATATTTTAGGAGAGTCTTAATCTGAAATTTGAATCCCACAAAGATGGAGGAGTAGATTTGATCCTTGCCCTATCTCACATATCATTCATCGGTCAAATGACTTTAAAAAAATAGAAGAACTATTTGAGTGAAACTATAATATAAATTTTATAAAATAAGGGATTGGTTAAAAACAAGAACGATATTGAAATGTGATTGAGATTAAAAAAAAAATCTGTAAATATAGGAAACTGTTCCAAATCTTCTAAATGAAAAAAATTAAAAAAATAGAGGGACTATTAAAATTGGACTAAAACCAAATCTTCTAACATGATTATCTTGAATGTCAAATTAAATGATCATGTCAGACTTCCCACCTAATTTACTACACAAGTGTCATGAGATTTTAATTTGAAATTTGAATCTCACAAAAATAGAGGATTAGATTTGATCTCTTATCTTATCTTCCATATCACCCACAAATGACTTTAAAAAAATAAAAGAACTATTGAAGTAAAATTAAAATAGAAATTTTTTAAAATAAAGAATTGATTAAAAATAAGAAAGCTATTGAAGTGAGATTGAAATAAAAATTAAAAAAAAATTATAAATATAAAAAATTGTTCCAAATCTTCTAAAAAAAATAAAAATAGAGGATCTATTAAAATTGGGCTAAAAGCAAATCTTCTAACATGATTTTCTTGAATGTCAAATTAAATGATCATGTCAGACTTCCCACATAATTTACTACCCAAGTGTCATGAGATTGCCATAGGACCATCTTATTGTGTGGTTTAGAGTGTTGGGTCAGTCAAGTACTATTAGGTCATCTTTATTAGAGTCTTTAAAGTGTAATTATAGTATTTTTTAAAGACTCTAATAGATGAAAATTCAACCACATTAGATAGTTTGAAGATCCAAAAAATAATTTTTTTTTTTTAAAATTGGGATAACAAAAAAAAAAGTCTGCAAAAAAAATAACAAATTTGGAGACTCACTGTAGCAACAGGAGATGAGTCCCAACATGTCTTACAGCCACTGATTTTAGAGTTGTTGAAAGTGATATATACATATATACTGATTCAACATTCAAGTTCAAAGCAAAAAAAAAAAACAGAAAAATCAGATTTGGAGAGAGAAAAAAAAAAGTATGCTTTCATGGGTGCCATGGGGGGTGCGTGGGTGTGGGGGTGGTGATGCCGTGGGGAGGGGGTGGGGGTGGTGATGCCGTGGGAAATGGGATAGGGGTGGTGATGTCGTGGGGAGGGGAGGGGGTGGGATAGTGGTGATGCCATGGGAGGAGATTGAAGAAGGGGAGGGAGGTGGCGGCGGTGGAAGTGAAGAAGATGGGAAATGAAAGTGGGGAGGGGGGGTAGGGTTTTGTTTATATATATATATATATATTTTAAACATATTATTTTTTTTGTAAAAAAAAAACATTTATTGCTTTTTTTCTTTGAAACATTTATTGCTTTAAAAAAAAAAAAAAGATTTTATGTTATTTTATTTTGTTGAATACTTTTTTCTTTATATTATTTAAATTTATATTTTTTGTAATTTTATTCATTTAATTGTTGTTTTTTATTTGTTAAAGGAAGTTTAGAGAAAATCAAATTCAAAGGCCTTCATTTGGATAATATATTTTGTTTCATGATAACAAATTAATGGATGAGATCATTGAGGAAAAATTATATCCGATGGCCGCTATTCGGGTTAGAAAAGAATAGCGTTGTTGTAATCGAGTGTAGTTAACGACATAATATTTGTCAAAATATAATCGTTGTCGGAATTAATTAATTTTTAGGTTGAAATTTTCGTTAAAAAAAATTATGAATTTATAAGTATTAAAAAAAAATCAAATACTAAAATACAAGAAAAAGTAGCACAAAATTAGATTATGCTGAAAAATTAATAGAGTCTCTAAAATAGAGACCCAAAAACCAATGTGGTTGAAAAATTTTTAAAGACCCAAAAAGTAATTATAATTTTTGGTTTGATCTCTATTTTGTTAAAAGTCTCTAAATTATAAAATATAGACTCAAAATTTAGAGACTCTGATAAGGATAGTCTTATGTTTAGAAGATGACGATAATTGAGATAAAAATATTGAGATGTGTATGACAATATTAGAAACAACAAAACTAAAAATGAGATGATATGGGAAAAAGTAAGAGTAGCCTCAATTAAGAATAAAATAAGAGAGAAATATTTGAAATAATATAGACATGTTACAATATAACAAGTAAAAACACTTGTTAAAGGTGAAATATATAATAATTGTACGTCATAAAATAAGTCAAGAAAGGCCTAAGATGAGTTAAATAAAAATAATGATTTACATTATGAGCTATCATATTTATTTCTTTGAATCTCATATATTCAGTTCAAAAAGAAAATCTTTTTGGAAAAGAAATTTTAAAAGGAATGGATGAAATTTAGAATACCAAACCTAAAACCCATCATTCATCTCATCTTGGAGATGAGAAAATCAGAAAAAGAAAGGATCATTTTTTTTTTTTTTGAAAGCCAATGTATTACTCAACTAATCCCATGAGACCTTGAAATTCAGAGTCAGGTAAACATTGAGTAACCCTATGGGACTTGAGCTAATGACCACTGGAGAGCACACCCGAAGTCTAACCAGGTCAGGTAAACATCGAGTAACCCTATGGGGCTTGAGCTAACAACCTCTGGACAGCACACCCGAAGTCTGACCAGGTGAGCTATCCCTAAGAAAAAGATCATTTCTCGACACAAGGAACCCAGAAGAACAATTTGTATTGGCCCCTCCAAAGAAATTAGGCAGGACCTTACTGGTCTTCATTTTCCACGCACTCTAATTTCATAACAGGTTTCCAAACTCATAAGATGATTACTGATGAATTGTAGTGTATAACTTGCATGTTCATGAGTAGAGTTTTAACAAATTCAAGAACCATCAACTGCAAATCTATATGAATAAATGCAGTGTAGGCATATTTAATCAATAAAATGTCAACAAAATTCTCTTACTTCAAGAGAATAAAATCAAATGCTCGTACGAATTTGATAACCCTCCAAAATTCTAGAGAAGCCGGACAAAACGGTGAAAGTCTGAAAGGAGATATAAATGATCTGGTCATGGTATTGAATTCATGCAAGAAACTTTGTATCCGAATGCCTCAAGAAAATGGTTGAAATGGTTGATACAAGCTTATGGATATAGAGCTTTCTGAACCTCAGCTGTAACATCCTTTGGAGGTTTCTCTGCAGGGAGATTTGCAACGACGCCCTTCTTGGAATAATAATCTATAACCTGAAATCCAAACAGTTGAAATACTACGTGAATTAATGAAAAAACAAAATGGAAAAGGATGCAACAATATAGTGAGATATAGCATGTCGGGACTTTCCATTGATTAGAAGAGACTGTTTAATCTTGACAAGCATTTATGCTAGTTAGTGTCCACAGGAAATCATCGATGTTGTATTATTGTTTTCTTGTTTTCCTTTTGGTAAATAAAAGTTAATTTATCTTCAAACCGAACCTGACGGTAGCATCTTTTATATAAGAGTGCATTAATGTGGTGAGGCAGAATGCCATCACAATACTCTTTTTGTTGGCATTATTTACAAAAAATGAAAGCCATCGTAATTAGATCGTTATTTCATCGTATTGGGAAATGGTAGTGTCATATACCTTGATAGAGAGGAATAATAGAGGGACCACTATCAAACTACATTACCAGAGAAACGAAGCAAGCATTTATTTGCAACTAAGAGAGGTCAAATTCACCTTAATTGCCATCTTTCCATATGCCAATCAACATGAGATATATGACCACATTCCACTCTCAAGGAACATGCTCCTCAAAATGAAGCATCTTAAATGCTGAACGACCATTTGCTAAGAGAACGATTAGTATAATGTTATGCAGGGATTTTCAATCAATTTGCTGAGCTCTACCTTTTGGAAAGAATCAAACAGTGTAATATAAAACAAGTTCAGCAAATAACATAAAATGTAAGTGTGCTCATTCAATATGCCAACTATTCAAAGAAGGAAACGAAGGCAATGAGAAATTCTAATCCTTGAAGGAAGAGAGATGGAATGACTTGAGACTTTCGCAACTATATAGGAAGGGACTCTCAAGATGCTGCCCCATAGAAAATTCTTCTACTTGAATATGATTGATTCAGTAATAGTAGGATGGCATTGAATTTCATTTGAAAGATCATTTTAGCAGGACTTACCGGTTCAGTTTGCCTGTGAAATGCATCCAGCCTTGACTTGAGGACCTCTTTAGTATCATCTTTCCTTTGTATTAAAGGTTCTCCAGTGACCTTCAATTAAGAGAAATAGATCAGTATTCTTTTTTATTATTATTATTGTGATAAGTGACACATATAGATTCATAAATAGTCAAGGGTAGACATAGAAACAACTTAATTTTTTATGATGCATGTTAATTTTATTTAGAAAATAGACCTACACCAGAAAACAGAATTAAAATGCGTAAAAAAGCATGAAAATTGGCAGTTAGGATCACGGATTTACATAAAAAGCAATTCCCACCGTACATAACTGATTAATTTTCAACATCTTGGGTGCTCCACTGGAGCCGGTAGCTCAAGGGTCCTTGGACACAATACACCTGTCAGTTCGTTTCTTTAATGATCATTTCAAAACCTAAAAGGTCTTCCCCACAGATCTCAGTCAACACTGACCTTGGCTTGGTGTCTTTGAAATGACTTGGTAAGGTCAGTAATCATATAAAGTAATGTCCTAGACCCGCTCAAATGCACTCCAGCCCTCAAGGATAATCTGTTTATCTTCTGACGATGCAGTTCAAATACGAGATACAAATAACTATGCCTTTTTCGCGAACACTTGTCTCCAAAATTAAGTGATAAACCAAGTTATATCTTACCCATTCATTAGGACTATGTTATATCTAGGTTAATGATTACATGTTGATAGGTTGTCTCTAATCAATGACGCAAAATAACAAATTCTATAAGTTCCTTACATTAAAATGAGATATGCTGCCAATGCAGAGCAGAAATTGGCAAAGGAACACAACTTACATCATCAACACCAGGAACTTTGGGAGGAGCAAATTTTGTGTGGTAAGTTCTGCCGCTGGATGGATGGATCCAACGACCAGTAATTCTCTCCTCCAAGATGGAATCATCAATTGCAAAATTGAGAACCTTATCAACTTTGGTTCCCTGCTTCCGAAGCATCTCATCAAGCTGTATAAGCCATAGAGAATGTTAAAATGTAATTGAGAGGAAATCAAAGATGAAATAAAAGAGTGAGAGAGAGAAGAAGAATGTGGCTCTATGTCATTTAACCTTCTCTGCTTGAACCACAGTCCTAGGGAAGCCGTCAAGAAGGAATCCTTTCTGACATGAAGGTTTCTTCATTGCTTCGTCAATTATCCCAACAACCAAGTCATCCGAAACAAGTTGTCCCTACAATGGCAAAAAAAAAAAAAGAGAATGTCACCATCATAAAACTGAAACTGCAGAGCATAATTGCCTAAAGTCACTAATAGCTAATTTATATACCAACCTTATCCATAGCTTCTTTTGCCTTAATTCCAAGGGGAGTTTTAGCTGCTACAGCAGCTCGAAGCATATCGCCAGTGGCCAAATGGCACAAGCAGTATTCATCTTTGATGACGGGGGATTGTGTTCCCTTTCCAGAACCAGGTGGACCTACCATTCCTCCAGATTATCACTCTCAAAGTAACATTTAAGGTTTAGTGCCCCTACCTGAGTTTGTCTAGCACCATAGAGTTGGAAATTTATAAACCACAAGCTCCATTCAAAATCTGTTCAAGGTCCAAGGATCCAATCTAAAGGGCAATCTAGTACACAAAGCTCCAACTATACACTAGCTCTAGTGAAAATAAGGAACCACAAGAAAGCAAAATCGATGAAAAAGCATTTAGCAACATGACATCTCCAAGACCGTTTGGGTGTCTCCCCTTAAAAGGTACATCTATATGTGACATTTAGACGTCTTTTTCACATCAGACAGAAGAGAGCATAGGTACATTGGCATCAACCTATGTTATCGATGGTGTGTAAATTCTCCAATAAAAGCTCTATATCAAAATTTCATGATAAAAACTCATACACGACAAGACTGCGCTTTGCTAGGTGAAAACGAACAATTAACTATTATAAGAGTGTAGTTTATAAGTTAGCATTCCGTGCTTATGTAATAACTCAAATTAACCATTTCGAAAACTATTCTTGAGCCCGTATTTGGGTGGGGCATTATACGAGTGTAGCATATGAGTTAGTGTCGTGAGCTTAATTAATAACTCGTATTAATCATTTTGGAAACCATTCTCCAGGCTAAAGACACGGGTAGGTTCTACAATAACTCGAATTAACTATTTTGAAAGTTATGCTGAGGTAGTATATTAAGTTAGTGTCGTGTCGTGTCGTGAGCTTACGTAATAACTCGTATTAACCATTTTAAAAACTATTTTCAAGACTACGACACGGGTAGGTTTTGAACACGGGGCGTGACAAACCTAAGTAGAATTGCAGTTAAAAGAAATGAAAATTGAGCAAAGGAAAGCAGCAAAAATTACCAACGAGGATGAGGCGTTTATCAGGCTTAGAGGAGCACTTCATACGGCGGAGAAGCTCCGTCATTATGTCTACTGATGGTACATCCTCCAGTGCAGCTGTTGCGCCCGCCATTGCTTTCAAAGGGGCGCTCACCAGACACCAATGTGTGTTGTGTGTGTATATGTATAATGTGTGTGTGTGTGTATATATATATATATATATATATGAGAGAGAGAGTTTGGTGTGTGTTGGTAAAGGATTAGGTGACGAGAGTAACAGCAGAGCAGAAGAGGAGTAAGTTAAGGCATAAACTGGGCCACTCTCTTATTTTTGTACCTTGGGCTCGATAAAAATTCTTGGTTGAGCCTCGTTACATGTTTACATAAACCGTGTCGTTAGATGTACACATGTAATAAAAACATTGAGAGTAATATATGTATCGCTGTTAAATTTATATGTGTGACAAAAATAAAAACACAATAAATTGTACAGAAAATGTATTTATTTGGTAATAAACATAAGCACATGATCCTATATAATGTGCATAAACACATAAACCATCTTTGCTCATCCATTTAATAATAAGTCGGGCTCAAGTAAGAAAAATTATCGGCCTTGAAGGCTTAAATGTGACTCCTATGCTAGTAGAGTGCGAATGGGATTGCACTGGAAAAGATTCAAGTTTATGATCAGTGGTTGACGTCGTATAGTATTGATAATAGATGCAGTTTTGACTGGTCTCATAAAATTATTTAAATAATTATGTAATTTTTCTCTAAAAGTTAATTAATTCTTACTTAAACATATCATATTGTTATAAAATCATGTGTCGTGATCTTATTAAAAAAATTCTAAACCCTCCGTGTCTATGAAACAATAAAAGACAGTTGAACTGGCTGACTTGCAATAACTTGTATGTCATTGGATTGCTCGCCTTTGCTTCAAAGAATCCGTTGGTGGAAAAGCTTCAACAAATCCTATCTTTTCGTTAGAAGTGGAGACTATTAATTGTCAAGTCCACTCTTCATTACACACAACCCAAATAGCCAAAAAGCCCATAGGTGTAAACTTAGGAGTTTCTCTTCAGTCCAGTTCCTGAACATAGGCCCAGTAAGTGGTTTCCAAAGCTTAACATAACATGAAAGGCCTGCCATAATATTCCCGGATCCTTCGGCCCAAACACTAAATCAATTTCTTTCTTTGACAAAAAGATAAAAAATTCAATTTCTTTCATTTTTGATAATGAGACTTAATCGGCCAATTAAAAAAGAACACGTGTCCTAGCCGGTGGCAGACTATAGCCTACACCAGCAAGGCCTTGACTGCCTTGAATACTAAAATGTTAGCTACCTGCTTAAAACGTCCAAATTTTTTGTTGTTTTCGAACTCTTTAATGCGACCTTTAGAGTGTGTTTGGATTGAGGGGGAGGAGGTTTAGTAAAAGAGAATAAGGGAGAGTATCATAAAGGAAATGAGTGGAGAATGTCAAATCATGTTTGAATTGAAAAATTTTATAAAGGAGAGTATTATAAAGGATTATGAGTATCTTTTGTTTGGATTAGAAAGAAAATAGAAGGGAGGTATAAATTTTATGTGTATAATGACTTTTATACCTTTTTTTATTTTATATTAAATTTTCATGATTTGATGAGAAAAAAAAAAAAAAAAGCAAAAATGTCATTATAATAAATAGTATTTTCCCCTCCCTCCATTTCCCCCCAAATTGGAATGACAACATTCTAGGGGTATAGAGGGGTGAGCCTCATCCCTCTATACCCCTTCCCTCCATTTCTTTCCAAACCAAACAAGGTAAGAATCCAACCCCTCCCCTTACTAATCCTCCCCTTCCCCCCATTTCCTCCCATTTCCCCCAATCCAAACACACTGTTATAGAAGGTGGTTGAACGTTCTTTAAATTACTAGGTACACCACATTCTTTTAAGGGTCATCTCCACCATTCTTTTAAGGTATGTTGTAAAGTATTACACAATGTTGAAAAGTTACTTTCACATTTGCATAATATTTGACATATTCATTTTGCAAGCTCACCAACCTACCTACAAAACAAATCTTTCGAGGCCCTCTCTATCATACTCTTTTATTTGAGCGTTGAAACTTTTTTTTAAAAAACACCTAAATGATCTCAATCCCATTAGTTTGCAAGTCATTTGGTCCTCACAAGCCTTAACAAACATACATATAATCCTCTTTTTCTCTTTTCATTATTAGAAATGACAGCAGGTCGAATATCTGTTAAAATTTATAAAATTAAATTCGAACTCAATTAAATTATATTTTATCAAACTCGTGACGTCAGATTTAGATTTTGCTTACCATTTCCAAACCCGTTAAATATTCAAAAACTCACGGATACCCGACTCAACCCTTTAATGAATAGAAAAAATAATTTTTTTAAAAGAAAAACTTATAAAGTCTTTAAAGAAATAAAAAAATAGTACTAAAATAATGACAAATCGTAATGGATTATAAAACGCAAATTAAATTTATTGTCTATTATCAAATTTAAAATTAATAGAAACATTCAATAAAATCTTTATGCTGAGAAGTTATTATCATTCCATAATAATATAAAATAACTTGAAGAAAAAATAATATAAAGTACTTGTCACAATTGTAAATTATCATTCTTGTTTGAATTATTTAATGATTGAGCGGTTGTATTAATTGAATTATATAAAAAGAATAGATAAACATAAATAATAAGAGTTGGGTTATAACCCACAACTATTACTTTTAGACCAATATTAAAAAATTATATTTTCTTAAGTAATATATTATTTGTATATGTATGTAAATATATAAATATTTTTATTAATTTATTTTTACAAAATTATTAATCAAGTTCTAGGGTTTCAGGTTTTTTAAAATTGCTATTACCAAACCTTACCGAACTACCCGTCGATAATCACTTGTAAAAATTAAACCCTAACAGATATTTCATCAGTTTTATAAACAGATTTATAATCGGATCAAATACCTGTCGAATTCAAATTTAAACCCTATCCGTTATCATCCCTACTCATCACACTAAGTGCCTAATCTATGACTCTTAGTGTCGGACATGAGTTCACTTGCAATATCATTTCTATCTTTTACTATTTAAATAAAAAAATATTACAAAACATTACAGAAGTAAAATGTCAACCTTATGAATGTTTCTAGCCCATACCCATACTCGACTAGACTCATTTGAACATAATATTTTTAAGTATTTTCCTTTAAATAAAGGAGACTTGAATAATCTCCTTTATTTCCCCATAATCCAAACATATTGTAAAAATGTTTTTTCCACGACTATTCAATAAAGTCGTAAGAGACCCCAACGAGTTCCTCTCTTAACCTCTACATCGACTTTAGTGAGTGAACATCCAAGCCCCACGATGCATCCACGTGTCATATCCAGTCATCACTAAAATCCAAATAAATTCCAACCGTCAGATCATACTACTTTGGAAACTAAAAGATCCTCACCGTCCTTTCACACATCACTATTTGAGCCTATATGCTTTATTGCGTTTTCTCACTTCTCACCTGAAAAAAATCGCCGGCTCCATTACAGCTCTCCTCTGCACAAACATTTCACGCCATCATCATGGTACGCTAAATCCTAATCCTAACGTTAATTTCTTCATTAATTTTTTTTTTAAAAAATTATTTTCTTCCTTTTTTAATTTATAGATCCAGCTAAAAAAATTCAAAACCCTAAATTTTTGATTGATTCAGCTAGCTTTGATTTTCAAATTTTAATTAATTAATTAGTTTATTTATTTATTTATTGATCTTTTTGTGTTTCGAGTGAGTTTTCGATAACTTTTTGATGATAAAGTTTATATTTTTAGACCTCCATCTCAAGTGTTGCGGCATTTAATAAAATTAAGGCTACGAGATTGCTCGTTAAGACATGTGGTATCGTAATAATTTAATAACTGTTTTCTTATAAAGTTTATGTCTTTGGACTTCCATTTGAATATAAAAGCTTAAAGTGTTACTGCATTTTATAAAATTAAGGGTCACAATGCAAAAGACTGCGTGTTCCGTGATTGCTCGTTTAGGCTTGTGGTATCGTGATAATCTAATAACTGTTTCTGTTAAAGTGTATATTTTTAGACCTCCACTTTGAATCAAAAAGCTTAAAGTGTTGTTACATTTAATTAAATTAGGGTTACAGAACAAAAAGATCCCGTGATACGGGATTGCTTGTTAAGACATGTGGTATCATGATTATCTAATAACCCTGTGACTCAATCTGTTTGTGATTTTGTAAAGGTGTGAGGTTTTTTGCAACATTGGATTATTGGATTAATATGTATTGATGTATAATTTGGCGAAGCAGTTTTGCCGATTAAATTAATTTAACTAAAATTAAACAGTTGAATCTCTCGTGACTGGGTAAGGATGCATGCACCTACCTGAGACCCTGTTATCTGCGAGAGACTTATGCACGGGGATTTGACCTAATTGGATTAAACACCTGTTATGGCACATTTTATTATTGTGGCTGGATTCAAGAAATATTTGATAAACTAAACAATTGTTAGGATTTATTTTTTTTAGTTTTGTGATTGAGTTTTGACCATGCAATCTTAGATAGTAGTTTGTTTGAGCTGTTGACATCTTTTCTCAAAAGAGCAGTAATTTTATACAGTTGGTTTTTATTTTCTAATTTTTATTCTTTTTTTTTTTTTTTTTTCTCTGCTTGATGTTTCAAGTTTTCACACCCCAGTAACAGGGAAGAATAAGTTGAGCCATTTATATGCAGTGTTTTTGTGATCATTCATCAGTTCGAGTGAACCGAGATGTCTCTAATCAAAATTGTTATGTGCCACTGCCTTTGTTATTCTGTATTTTCTATTTCGGTGTAGATTTAGTAATCATGTTGAGTACTATGCTTTTCTGCTTACTTTGGTTTCAGTCTCTTGAGGAATATTTTATAATGCCTATCATATGTCTGTAATGTTTCATACATAGTTCTTACTGTGACTGCACTTCAGTTTGATTTTGGCGTTGAGAATCAATAAGCTTCAATCTGAATTGTTGACCCCTCCATTATTATACTAATTTCTTGTTGTTGTCTTTGCTCATTTTGTGAATAATCTATTGATATCTCGGTCAGTCAAAAAATGTCAGGTTTTTTGGGGGGGAAAAAAATCTTTCCTGAATAGTGACCATTTTACTAATTACTCTAAGCATCTCCTCTCATCTACATCTTGTTCCTTTTCCCTCCCTTGGCCTTTGAAGCATTTACTGCTTCATGTTTGATAGGAGCTTTATGGCGTTCCCCCTATCAGTAATGGGGCTAAAAATCAGAAACAAGAGTCAGAAAGAGTTGGGGCGGGATACCAGTCAAAAGGGAAGTGATGTAGGAATTGAAGAACAGTACATATCCATTCACAATTAGGAAGATATGATCAGATTCACTTGGCTTTTTAGTTTTGAGAATCATTTGATGCTAGCTGGATAAATAGGCATGATTCAACTTTCTGATGTTGATATTGCTTCATGGCTCTTCTGATAGGCACCCATAAAGGGCATTCTTTCCCTACGAAAGATGGCTTTGGTTCAGCGCTATGGTCAGAGCTTGGGCCCAGGATGCCGTTTATTTAGCACTCAGTCTGCAACAACTTCTACTACTCCACAACCTCCACCGCCTCCCCCACCTCCCGAGAAAACCCACTTCGGTGGGCTGAAAGATGAGGATCGTATTTTTACAAATGTGTATGGTTTGCATGACCCCTTCCTGAAAGGTGCCATGAAACGAGGTGACTGGTACAGAACAAAAGATCTAGTACTTAAGGGCACTGATTGGATAGTCAATGAGATGAAGAAATCCGGCCTTCGGGGGCGTGGTGGTGCTGGTTTTCCATCTGGTCTTAAATGGTCGTTCATGCCAAAAACTTCTGATGGTCGTCCGTCCTATCTTGTTGTCAATGCTGATGAAAGTGAACCAGGTACCTGTAAAGATAGAGAAATAATGCGTCATGATCCACACAAGTTACTAGAAGGTTGTCTAATTGCCGGAGTGGGAATGAGGGCCAGAGCTGCATATATTTATATCAGGGGTGAATATGTGAACGAGCGCAAGAACCTTGAGAAGGCTCGACAAGAAGCTTATGAAGCTGGATTATTGGGGAAGAACGCATGTGGATCCGGTTATGACTTTGATGTACATATCCACTATGGTGCTGGTGCTTATATTTGTGGTGAAGAGACAGCTCTTCTGGAGAGCCTTGAGGGGAAGCAAGGAAAACCTAGGTTGAAGCCTCCTTTTCCAGCCAATGCAGGGTTGTATGGTTGTCCCACAACAGTTACTAATGTGGAAACTGTTGCTGTTTCCCCCACCATTTTAAGGCGTGGACCAGAATGGTTCGCTAGTTTTGGCAGGAAGAACAATTCTGGTACAAAACTATTTTGCATTTCAGGCCATGTGAACAAGCCTTGCACCGTGGAAGAGGAGATGAGCATACCATTGAAGGAGCTGATAGAGAGGCACTGTGGTGGTGTTCGTGGCGGATGGGACAACTTACTTGCTATTATACCAGGAGGGTCATCTGTCCCATTGATTCCAAAGCACATATGTGAGGACGTGCTAATGGATTTTGATGCTCTCAAGGCTGTGCAGTCGGGGTTGGGAACTGCTGCTGTTATTGTGATGGATAAATCAACTGATGTTGTAGATGCAATTGCAAGGCTCTCTTACTTCTACAAGCATGAAAGTTGTGGTCAGTGTACACCTTGCAGGGAAGGTACAGGGTGGCTTTGGATGATCATGGAAAGACTGAAGGTTGGAAATGCGAAGTTGGAGGAGATTGACATGCTTCATGAGGTGACAAAGCAGATTGAAGGACACACAATCTGTGCATTGGGTGATGCAGCTGCTTGGCCAGTTCAGGGTCTTATCCGGCATTTTAGACCAGAGCTAGAAAGGAGGATCAAGGAGCGTGCAGAAAGGGAGCTACTTGAGGCTGCTGCTTAATTCCTCTATTCAGGTTGGCCTTATACACTTTGAGTTTTTATACATTTTCGTTTAGAAAGATCTGATTGAGGTGGTGGAATCACTTCTATTAGGCAAAAACTGGATTGACTTACACTAAATGCATAGCAATTCTAATGCTGTCTGATTCTTCCCTTAAATCTGTGTTTATTTGCTTGGTCACATTCTGTAGGGCTGTTAAGCTAGAAGTCAGAAAAATCTTGGAGAATTATTCAGAGATTTGAAGCTTATGGAGGGGGAAAAGATTGCCGGGGCCGGGGGCTATTTTGGGGTTGGGGCCGACTTGTTTCTGGCTCGGACTTGCATCAATCCTTTTTGTATAAAACTGGAGATGTATACTTATTAAAAGATTACAAATTGGAGAGTTTATTGCCAATTAGGTTTATTTGCTAGTCATTATAGTCACTGCTGTTGTTGAAGTCAATCATACGTTATTGAAAATCTTGGTACTAATTTGTGAACCTATATATTTCTTTTGTTTCCTTTTCCTTTTCTTTTTTCTTGGGGTGTCTGTGTCTGTGTAGGGGTGGGGGTATTTAGTGGTATCGTATTTGTTTATGTTTGTTTAATGGGGTTAAAATCTGAGCTTACTTTTATTGAGGCCATGTAGTATGTCATATCCCTGAAAAGCTATCAGTCTTTGTTTTAAAGTAATCATTATCTTCCTTTCTTTTGTAGGGGAAAGCTAATGTACCGAGATAAACATAAAATAAAGCTTACGAGTCCTGCATCAAGACATGGATGGAGAGACATCCAGGAGGCTGCTGTCCTTATGAGCAAGCAAGTTCTTTCTTTTAAGCTTGTATCAACTATGACTGTATTGGAGATGCTATGATTTTTCTCTCCTTGTTTCTCAGCTGGATATTTAAATGTTGTTTAATTTGCTAAATATTGAAGATTGTATGGCATGGTTTCGATAGGTTAAAGAAACTGTCCCCGTTTTGTCAATAAAATCTTTCGATCCTGTTTTTCTGATACTCATAGTTGGTCCTCTTTCTTTTAAAGTGTATTTGGTGCACAATCGTTGATTGGAATTCTGAGGTATTTAAGTCTCAGATATCTTCTCTGGTGAAACTGTCTTCTGTTAAGAAATGTGAAATCTCACTTGTCATTAGAACTAGGATACGATTTTGTTGGTCTTGGTTCTGCTTGTCTTAAATGCTTCTGATGAATATTGGATTGCGAGCTTATGCCTTCCCAAACATGATGCGCTCTGCGCGCTACTTCATCCGTTTGGAAACCAGGTGACTTTCTGGAGCTCAATGATGCTCAACAGGCATCTTGGTGGTGTTGCAGCAGAGCTGAAGGCTCAACGAGTTGCTTCTACCTTGTTTGGCAGGTTTGTGAAATGGAGGACTCTTTGGAAATTGATGATGCACGATGGGTATTTTGATGGTGTCGCAGCAGAAAGGACTCTTTATATTTCAGACCTCGTTTATAGTGAGAGTTTCGTGTATCATATTATTCTTTATAATGCAGAACGCTCATAAAAAACGGATCCAACCTCCACCAGTCGTCTAAAATCTTCGCTCAGCGTGCTTCAGTACACACTCAATCAACGTGGTTGCTTTAAATCTTCATCTGTAGCTGCATTGGTTCTTTCAGTTTGAACGTTATAAGTCATTACATCGGCCCAACCAAAATTTTAATGAGTACATGCTGTTTTTTGTACGCGTAATGGTGATACGTATCTATTCTATCAAGACCATCATTTTCATGTAAGTCCTTTCATGCGTTTGTGTAATGTTCCATATCAGTATGAAAAGAATTAACAGTATGATTTATAATGGGGTGTGGTTTTGGCCATAAAATGTGACAAAATTCATAGCCAACTAAGTAATATACGAAGCAAAGTGCTACAATAAGAAGGTAATGGAAGTTACTTTATAAATCTATAAGAGCTACTTCTAAAATCTTACATCGCTTAAACTTGTATTATTACATACCACTATACATTGTTTATGTGTCATCATCCAAATTCAAAATTTCGAATCTGCAATTGAAACACTAATTGCATTGCCTATATGCCGTCACTTAAATTAAAAAAATCGAATATGTAAGTGAGACACTAATTTCGAAAAGATTAATCCAAACCAATGAGAAATTACATTATTAGTTTAACTTCCATCTCTCATGTCGTGGTTGTCACGATTTGCTGTATCCTAGCAATCAAATACTAATATAAAGCACAGGGCACTAAGCAGAGTATTAAACAAACAATTTTCAAAGTGATATTTAATTAATACAACATCAATTCCATTGTTGACCATTGAGGCAAAGCATTATGTCTATGCATTCAACTTAAATATGAAATTTATCTGCACCATTGACTATACTGTTAATCTTTTTAATCATTTAAATTTTGAGATGAAGTTGTTATTTACATGATATCAGGTATAGGCTAACAAAAAGGTGTTAAGTTCGAATTTCAATGCCATCTAGTTTAAAGCAAATACGCCAATGACAAACCTCAATGAAAAACATATTGGTTGCACACTAGTAAACGTGTTCGAGATCTTTTCAGATGAGGTGATTAATTTACATAGTATCAAAGTTAACTTAAAAAACTATATTGGAGCTTGATTGGCGTCCATTTAATTAAGAAGAATATATAGAGCTAGTTTTTAGACCAGATGGTCAATTTAATTTATAAAAAACTGAACTGAAATGCGTGAGATGAAGTATGAATCAAAAGTATTATTAAATGTGAAATTTAATGTTTTCTCAAACGTTATATAACTGCTTTGACATGCACCTGAGTTGCAAAGACATTGCAAGATATCAGACACTGCAGTTTCATGTCTGCACGTTCTGCTTCTTGTGGCCTTTCTCATAGATAGGAAACAAAGAGAAAAAAGCGATAAAAAATAGAGCCGGAAATGTCATTTCATTCTCAACCCCGTTCCACCATACCGATAGCCGCTTAAGATCATTGAAGAAAGTAGAATTTCGTTCTCAGTTTCTTTTCGGGTACGTTCAATCTTTTAGACTAGAAAATTTTATAGTAGTCGAAGTCTCTTGATATCAATATATGTAGACAATGATAATTCATTTGCTTTTCTGTTGTTATATAAATCATTGTGTTTGTTGTTCATATATTGATCAGGTGAATAATTCAAGCCTGCAATGCAATAATCTTATGCAATCAGCTGATAGTTATGAGATTCCATTTTTTATCACGGTGTAATTTCAATCATGCTAAAAGTGTGATGTCGCACATTGAAGGGAGACATGATAGAGTGTGATTTATAAGTTAGTGTTGTTGGTTTAAATGATAACTCAGTTAATATTTTGAACCTAGTTGATATTTCCTCCAAAATTATAATTCTCAAGCCTACAATACGGTTATCGCTTGCTTGTCCGGGATTATGGATCCGGGACGAGAAAAACAGAGTGCATATATGCGAAATAATGGTTTCATTAGTGTTTATAGGTAGTTGTAGGCATCAACATAAATGCATTTATCTGAAAGGTTTGCTCGACTTTATTTTGGTAATTATGAGACTTGAATGTGCACAAGGAGACATGCAAAAAATATATTGTTTATACACTCAAGAGTTGGGTGAAATAGGTAAGTAGTGACCCGATATAATTAGAGATTCTAAGTTCGAACCATAGTTTTGGCCTCCATTGTATCAAAAAAAAAAAAAAACGATATTGATTATTGCTTCTGATGTTATCAATTTTCTCTGATTCTGATGATACTTTTCTGTTGATGTTTAATGTGTTATACTTACTGTCCTTGATGGATTCTTAACTGATCAGACATACCAAGAAGAGGATTGTAGCTTGAGCTAAGCAATGGTTCTTGGTGGGAAATCGAAAAAGAAAAAGGGCGTCGCGATTCAACTTGATTACATTGTCCATGTACAAGAGATCAGGCCTTGGCCCCCCTCAGAGTCTTTATCATCTGTTGAATCCGTGTTGCTGCAATGGGAAAATGGCGAACAGAATTCTGGTTTTCTGACTGCAAGTGTTGAAGAAGACAGCATCGAATTCAACAAGGCTTTCACCCTTTTCTTGACTTTACGTCAAGGTAAAAAGGATCCTGAGAAGTTTAAGAAAAATTATCTGGAGTTTTCGTTGTATGAGTCTCCAAAGGAGATTGCAGATAAAGGTCAACTCTTGGGGACAGTAATAATTAATTTTGCAGATTATGGAATTATTCAACAGACACTCACCATTAGCTCTCCGATAAATTGTAAAAAGAGTTCAAAAAGCATGGTGCAGCCATCACTTTTTGTTAGAATACAGCCAGTTTACAAGGATGGCTCCAATTCATCGGCTTATGTCCGCCTATCTATAGACACTGATGGACAAGAATCCGTAGCCGATATGGAAGATGATGACTCTGAGGTTGCTGGTTGCACGGATGATGATGGTTCCTCTCAGTCATCCTGGGCATTTGCCAATTCTGTGTTCGAAGCTGCGTGGGGTTCACCGGCTCGCAATGAAAAGGTAATTCATTGTGGAGATACTGTTCCATGTTTCTTCTATTTTGTTGTTAGAACTCGAGTTATGCATAAAAATACTAGTGAATTTCCCGACATGACATCTATGATGTAAAATGAACAGGAGGAATCCTCAAATGAAATTACAGGAAGGGATCTTCGCGAGCCTGCAAGACAATCATTGAATTCAAGGCCTGAAACTTTTCAACATCCATTTGGAAGTTTACCACGTTTATCATCAATGAGCGTGTCCTCTGATATAGGAAAACCTTCAAAGAATCAGAAGTTCACCAAAATCCCAGAGAGAAGCATGACATTAGTCCAGAAAAGCTCGTTTAGTCCTTTGATTGAATCTACTCTAGCTTCCAGTGGGAAGTCAAACCACTATCTGAATAGCTTTGAGCAGGAGAAAGTGACTCATGATTTTCATGACGAGATTTCTAATGGCAATGAGATGAAGGAACACCAAAATGATGACCAAACTGCGGAAGGAAGCAATAAAATGAAAAGACAAAGTACTATGAAGAGTATTAAATCCATTGGCAAAGTGCTTGGAGGAGTACAAATCAATAATGGTCGACTAAAACATGTGAAGTCTGTTCAGATAAAAGATTCAGCTAACATTATTGGGCTCTTTGGAGGTGGTCGGAATAATGAAAAAGTGGAAAAAGAACACAATGCTGAAGATGCCAGTTCCAATGCTAAAATTACTGCAGTAGCCGAGAAAAAAGAGCCAAAGAATGAAGTTTCTGGTGGTACAAGAGAATTGGAGTCTAAAATTGAAATTCTCGAGGAAGAATTGAGGGAAGCTGCAGCTATCGAGTTTGGTCTTTACTCTGTAGCTGCAGAGCATGGATGTTCCATGAACAAACTCCATGCTCCAGCTCGGCGTCTGTCTAGACTGTACTTTCATGCTTGTACAGCAAAATCCCCAGCTAAGCAGGCAAATGCTGCTAGAGCTACTGTCTCTGGATTAGTTGTGGTTATTAAAGCATGTGGAAATGATATAACAAGGTACGTGTTCATTCTAACCTCTAGATGTTTTCAAATTACCAATTTTGGTTTTAGTATAAAAAATTCACGCAGGCATGAGAGATTTTGCAGATAGTATATAGGATAACAATGTACTAAGTTGAGTTATTTTACATGAACTTTGCTATTGGAGTGCCACCCAGGTCACTGGTTTTTGCTCCCTATTATGTCCGCTATCACTGGAAATATGCTGCATTTTCTCTACAGGTTGACTTTCTGGTTGTCAAATTTGATCATGTTGCGAGGAATTGTCAGCCAGGCAACTATGGAGATGCCACATTCTGATGGAGGTTTCACAGAAAGCAATGGTGGTAAAGGTAGATCAGCATCAGATAAAAGACATACGCGTAAAAGGGATCATTTATCTAAAGTAGAGAAGAAGAATTTGATGGAAGAATCAGATAACTGGGAGGATAAGGAAACCTTTGTCGTTGCATTGGAAAAAATTGAAGCCTGGATCTTTTCTCGAGTTGTTAAGTCAATTTGGTGGCAGGTTGGATTTCTTAGTTGATGATGTCATGCAGTAGTCTAATTTCAATGCAATAAAAAGTCTTTCCTACATCAGCTGTAAAATGAATTGTCGTTTAATCCTTGCAGACTCTTACTCCGCATATGCAGCCCACAGCTGCCAAAACTAGTAGTAAAAATCGGAGTTCAAGATCAAGGAAGGGCTCAAGTTCAATGAAGACATCCACAAGTAAGCTTCAACTGGGTGATCAAGAGCAAAGTAAGTTTTCCGTGAAACTCTGGAAGAAGGCTTTCAAGGATGCCTGCAAAAGGCTTTGTCCAATTCGGGCTGGAGGACATGAGTGTGGCTGCTTGCCTGTGCTGCCTAGATTGGTACTTCCATACGTTAAACGTTGATTCTCAATATGTTCCATGTGGTACCTATTAGCGCCCCAGATTTCCCGAAATCAAGTACTTACACTTTCATTGTCTATGAATCAAACATGACTTATAAACAACCTTCACGGATCAAGATAATCTTAATCATGTGATCTTTACTTTCTGTTGATGACTACATAAAACATTTGATTTTTACATCAGAACTCTTATTGGAAAAAATTAGGAAGTCGAGTTCTCAGTATGTTCTAAGTGTGGCTGATTCAATGGTGAATTTTGACAGTCTGAATTGTAATTGGATATCTATTGACCCTTCAACTTCTGATTTTATAAAATTTTATATATGGAAAGCTCTAACAGTTTGCTTTTAGATATTAGGGCCTTTGGCCCTCCGTTGTACCAAAATAGAACCACACCTCTACATCACATGATAGCCTATTTGTTAATATCTTTCTGATGCTATCTAATGGAAACTGATATAAAAGTGGCACATGTTGTGGTTTGTAGGTGATGGAGCAGTTGGTGACTAAACTGGACGTGGCAATGTTTAACGCCATTCTTCGTGATTCAGGCGAAGGAATGGAAACAGATCCTATATCTGATCCCATTGGTGATCCTAAGGTCCTTCCAATTCCAGCTGGAAAATCAAGCTTTGGGGCTGGTGCTCAACTGAAAAATGCAGTATGTCACTGCCTGCCTTACTGTGTGATTATATTTTACCTCTAAACTAGATGATTAGAATGTTTATCTTATCTTAAGTGTCTTTTAGTCATTGAAGTATATTTCTTCTATAAAGAATTGCCTTGTACCTGGCATTAGAAGCCAACTAATAGATTTTGAAGTCCTTCAAAACATTCGGTAATGTTGCTTTTTCAAGAGTTGGCCAGATAGCTTCCTCGTTGAGCTTATGATGTGGTGTGTAGAGAGCTCTCCTTCCGTAAAATACTTAAATCTTGGATCTTATTGAAAAAACCCGGGGTGGGGGGGAAGAAAGGGAAAAAACACCAAAAGACGGTAAAGTAAAGAGGCTATGATCTTGTTGATCAGTTTTTCTCTGGGAAAACAGGCTGAAATTAGGTATCATATAGAGATGTCATCAATTCCTACATTTGTATCATCTGTGCCTCTTTTACAGTAAGAGGTCGAGTAAATGAAACTTTGAGCAATGAGGTAGCATAAGTGATTTACAACTTAAACATTTGTTATTTCCTTTTCCCATTTTGTACAATATCAATCTCATTCATGTTTATAATTTCATTTATGAATAAATGGTTCACCATTTTCTTTGAGCACAGAGGCACCAAAATGACTAACTTCCTGTATCAGCCTGTATGGAATATAATTATCATTGCTCTTAAATAAAGGAGTTTGATTTTCTTTTTCTGGTTGTTTGATAGATTCGAACGTGGTCTAGATGCCTTAGTGATCTCTTTGGCATGGAGGATAACAATTTACCTGAGGCTGGCAATTTTCTTGATGGCAACACACCGAAAACTTTCAAGGCCTTCCGTCTTCTGAATGCCTTGAGTGACCTCATGATGCTCCCATTCGGAATGCTTGTAGATGCAAACACAAGAAAAGAAGTGAGTTCTTGTTGCATTATTCATTTAATCCTTGAAATATTTTTGATTGGAATATGAAGCAAAGAAGCGAGTTTCTTTTCCTCGTTCAGTATATAAATTCTTGCTGTTTTACAGGTCTGTCCGACATTTGGTCCAATGTTAGTGAAAAGGGTTCTCAGCAATTTTGTGCCGGATGAGTTCTCTCCAAAACCGATTCCACTGAACGTTCTAGCAGCCCTGGATTCTGAGGTTTGTCCTGCCCTAAACTAAACTTGTTTCAAATATACGCGCGTGCAATATACATGTGGTTTAGTAATTCATGACTATTTGCCATTAATTTTTCGTTTATGAGATTGTTGATGCTTGGAGTTTATAGAGCCTCTGGGTAATGTCATTTTCTCTTTTCCTAACATGATTGCATATTTCTTCATTAAGGATCCTCTGGCTGCTTCCGCAAAGTGTCTCAACAGCTTCCCTTGCTCCGTGTCTCCTACACTTTATTCGCCTCCTCCCCCGGCTTCACTTAAGGATTTTATGGGAGAGGTTGGAGCTACACAAAGAGGCAGCTCATCAATACTGAAAAAATCATACATGAGCGATGATGAGCTTAACGAGCTGGACTCGCCCTTGACCTCAATAGTTATCGATAACTACCATGATTCCAGAAACTCAACAAAATCAAGCTGGATGCCAAACAGAAAAAGTGGTCAAAATGTTGTCAGATACCGGCTACTTAGAGAACTTTGGAAAGAAGATGAAAAATGATATCACTCCTGAAACATGCCTGTGTTGAGATCACTCAGTCCTGTCCAAGAATGAATAAGACGAGAAGAAACATCGTATATATTTCCTTTTCTCCCCCTACATGGCAAAGACAGCCTTCCTATCAGTGTTCTTGCTGAGACGCGATATCCTACCGCGTCTCTTCCCCCTACCCCTCCACGCACGTGCACCTGTACAACAACTTGAAATGCCAAATTGACAGAAGTGTTGGCAGGCTTACTCTTTGTACCATAATATTACATACCGCGTGTCAAATATATGATGAAGTATTTTTCTCCTTGAAGGAAAAATTAGAAGGAGAACAACAATACCGAAACATTTACTTATGTATGAAGAGTTAAGAATGAAATTAGTTAATTTGAGAAGTATTTGAAAATGCTGTTCTTTGCATCCTTCATTTGTTTTAGTTGTTTTCTCTTCTAGGACTGCTGAAACTAGACTAAAGTTATAGAAGATGCAAAATAAACATCCATTCTAATATGTCCTTATTCAGATACCTTAGTAATGAATTGTAGACATATAGGTGGATGTATTTACGGGCCTGGAGGCAGAACCAAACGTTGTATATTCTTAAGTTATTTTTAGGCTAAAAAAACCAATTAGCCCCCGCTGAAAAAAATTACCCATATATAAGTGCTAAACTATGTGTTTGTAGTCCCACTGAACAAAAATTTTAGATTTGTCCCTACACATATGCCTTAACAACCATCAGAAAGAACTGCCAAAACCATTGATTTCGGAAACAAAAATAAAGATAATACATTTGAAAGTTCTAAACACAATGACATATGAAATAGATGTTATATTTCAGGGTAATTTACTGGAGAAGCCACATTGTTGAAACAAGGATAGATCAATCAATCTACAACCATGAGTTTGTTGTATTCTTCACCAGCTATGGCCAACTTCATGGTGTCCTCAGGGTTCAGTTCACCACCATTCTCCAAAAACAATTTCAGAAGATTCTTAGAAAAGCCACTGACAAGTGCCACACCTTTCTGGTGGCTTGGAACTGGAGTAGCATCAGAGTTCCTCAGGTTCCAGAACACTATCTCTGGCACAGATGTGTATCCGTTTTCGCGAAACTTTCTGCAGATTGCTTCATAATCAGTCTCCCATGGATTTGCTGATGCTTGATCAAATTCCATGTCACTAAATACAAATAGCCTCTTTATCATCTGATCTTCACTAAGATTTCCCTGTTTCGGTATTCATGATTAATATTATTTATATTAAGTCCAAATACCTGTTTATACACGCTGCACAAAGTTAGTCGCAAAATAATTTAACACCAAAATTAAAGTAACGACTAAGAAAATAATACTTTTGAAAGAAATATTAAAATCACACAGTCTACTATATGTATATATATTTATATTAGACAGTAAAGTAAGTTGTTAAAATTAATTAGGTAAACCATTTACCTAAAGTTTTTTTTTTTTTTTTTTTTTTTTTCTGATTCAGTTAGAGAACAGACTACTAATAATTATGCTGTCACTTAAGAGCCAACAAGTAACATTTGGTTCGGTGGTAGACTCTTCTCATTAGTAACCTTGAGGTCCTGGGATCAAACCTATGTAACAGCAAAAACAATTAAAATTTTGCTTCACAAATGGACAATTTATTATAATGCTACTGCATCAAAAGCTACAATGACTAATATAATATATCACTAAAATAATATAAAGCTACTGCAACTAATATAATATATATATATATATATATTATAATTCAAAGTTGTCTTTCAGCAATAACTTAATATAATATACAATTAATATAATAATATATATTAGTTAATATACAAATAATATATATTATAATATATAAAGTCACTGCATGTTAATATAATATATATATATATTATAATGCAAGATTCCTCTTTCAGCAAAGCGTATGCGAATGCAGTAATAGCAAGAAAACGATAACAAAGAAACGTGCAATTGGTATTGAACAGTTCAAGATTAGGTCCTTAAAAAATTCATATCTTTCTCATTTTAAGTCCAAATTTGATGAAAATTTCACCATTAACATCAGAAAATTAAGAGGTATATGAAAATGTAATTTATTTTCCAATTTGTTATACTTCACAGAATCATATTAAAGGAATTATACCAAATTAAAGTCTTAAGATTGTTGGACAATTAAAATGAGAGAAGTGTTGTAAATATAAATACAAGATGTGCAATAAAGATTAAAATAACAGAATATAAAATTAACAATATTAAAATTTAAGGATGTAGAAATAAACCAAATATAGATGATATCGAGGCTCGAGTTAGACTCGATGTCCTTAAGACTTTAACGTCCCGCTACGGTACTTTCGGTTGATTAACGTAAGTCTCCCAGGATACAACGATATTATCTTCGTAGTAGGAGCACACCAAACTACGAAACTATTGAACTGAATATGACAAACTCTCTCTATTGGACACAATGATAAAATGAAATTAATTTTCGTTCTTGTTCTCTCTGTTCTTTCTCTTCCACAATACCAGCAAAACACACACAAATATATAGGCAAACTTTATAGTGGGAGTCATCATTACCCACCAATATATATATAAATAAATGCACAATTATTCTAGCAAGCATGCAAGTGTACACGGACTTTATAGCAGGCAAGGAATCTTTGCACACAAAACTTAGCAAGCATGTTACACAAAGTTGTTCCACTAATCTTTAATTAATAATTTCCATTCACAAAGCACTAAAAATTCTTACAATCCCCCACATGAATGGAAATTAACAATACATAATGAAGCAAAAAAAAAAAAAAAATAGACACTAGAGAGAGTTTGAAAGATTGATACTGCTTCCGGATAGGTAGCTTTTGGCCTTGAACCTTCCGTAGTGAGAACTATCGGATTTACTTGCTAACCAGTGAACGCGATGTCTTGAACTGTTCAGCTTTTGTGTAAACCAAGACAATAGAACTCACACAGCATCCTCTTAACCATACTTCAGTTCTCACGGTTGTGTTCATTTTGGCCCTGAACAACTCCCAGTTTCATGAGTACTCTAGAGAATTTAGCTTTAGAGATTCTCGTAGGAGCGGCCCACTCCCTACTCACATAGGTGACCACTTATTAAGAATAATCCTGTAATACCCCACTTGGATTTTCCAAGATATAAGTATCATTAAAAACATAGCCTATCCTAAACCAAATGCAGGCAGTACTGTCTGCTCATCATAGGAATAGGTGGGAGTATTACCCCCACAGTGCTCTCGATGAATCATTCATAGCTCAGTTTTTACCCTTTGAACCTACTTCCAGGGATCTCCTGTCACGTAGGTAGGGTTTCCCACTATGATGACTCTTTAGTCATAGGCTTTAGACCCATTCCCCTCGACGATTTGTAAACTTGCTCTCTGTTCAAACCTTTAGTAAGTGGATCTGCAATGTTATCTTTTGACTTTACGTAGTCAATTGAGATAACCCCATTAGAGAGAAATTGTTTGATGGTATTATGTCTACGACGTATATGTCTAGACTTACCGTTGTACATGCTACTCTGTGCCCTTCCAATAGCAGATTGACTATCGCAGTGTATGCGGATAGCTGACACAGGTTTGGGCCAGTTTGGAATGTCCTCTAAGAACTGTCGAAGCCATTCGGCTTCCTCTGCAGCTTTATCCAAAGCTATAAACTCAGATTCCATCGTGGATCTGGCTATACATGTTTGCTTAGTGGATTTCCAAGACACGGCTGCCCCTCCCAAAGTGAAAATGTATCCACTCGTGGATTTGGAGTCATTAGTATCCGATATCCAGTTGGCATCACTGTATCCCTCTAGTACAGCTGGATATCGGGTATAGTGCAGCCCAAAGTTCAATGTGTATCTCAGATACCTTAGAACTCTTATTATAGCTACCCAATGGTCTTTCCCTGGATTGCCTGTATACCTGCTCAATTTGCTCACAGTTAATGCTATATCGGGCCTCGTGCAATTCATAATGTACATCAAACTACCAATAATCCTTGAATACTCTAATTGAGATATTCCTTCACCAATATTTTTGGTAAGATGTACATTTGCATCTATAGGTGTCTTCGCGAGACTAGCATCATTTTTATTAAACTTGTCCAGTACTTTCTCTATATAATGGGATTGTGACAAGATTAGTCCGTCACATCTTCTGGTAATTTTAATACCCAGAATCACATCTGTCATACCCATATCCTTCATATCAAAGTTACTGGATAACATCTTCTTGGTAGACTTAATGACACTATCATTACTCCCGATAATAAGCATATCGTCTACATAGAGACAAACAATGACATATTCTTGACCCGTGCCTTTTACATAGACACACTTGTCACATTCATTAATCCTAAAGTCATTTGACAACATGACTTTATCAAATTTCTCATGCCATTTTTTAGGCGCCTGTTTTAGTCCGTAAAGGGATTTTACAAGCTTACAAACCTTATTCCCTTTCTCAGGAACTACAAACCCTTCAGGTTGTTCCATGTAGATCTCTTCATCTAGATCTCCATTTAAGAATGCTGTTTTTACATCCATTTGATGTATCTCAAGATTATTGATAGCTGCGATAGCTATCAACATCCGTATGGATGTAATTCTCGTGACTGGTGAATATGTATCAAAATAATCAAGACCTTCTTTTTGTCTATATCCCTTAATGACAAGCCTGGCCTTGTATTTTTCTATTGATCCATCAGCCTTCAACTTCCTCTTAAAAATCCATTTACACCCTAAAGGTTTATTTCCAGGAGGAAGATCCACCAGTTCTCATGTATGATTTTGCATTATGGATTCAATTTCACTGTTTACTGCCTCTCTCCATAAAGGAGCTTCAGGAGTAGACATTGCCTCATTAAAAGTGTGAGGCTCATTTTTTAACAAATACGTTAGAAAATCTGGACCAAAAGACTTAGATGTTTTAGCCCTCTTGCTACGTCTTGGTTTATCTTCAATATCTTTAGATATAGCCTCATCATCTATATCTAATTTTTGACTCTTATCATATGTTCTTTTCGTAGAACTTAATTCTTGCGTATTTTTACAAGGAAATTTTTCTTCGAAAAATTCTGCATTCCTTGATTCAATAACTGTATTCACATGTATATCAGTTATTTCTGACTTATACACAAGAAACCTGTATGCAGCACTGTTGTGTGCATATCCAATGAAGATACAATCCACAGTCTTTGGTCCTATTTTGACCATTTTAGGAGCTGGAACTCCTACCTTAGCTAGACACCCCCACACTCTTAAGTAATTGTAGGAAGGTGGTCGAACTTTCCACAACTCATAAGGTGTCTTGCTTAATTTCTTGTGGGGTACCTTATTAAGAATATGGTTCGCAGTTAACACTGCCTCCCCCCACAAGTTCTGAGGTAAACCCGAATTAATCAACAAAGCATTCATCATCTCTTTAAGAGTTCGGTTTTTGCGTTCAGCAATACCATTCTGTTGAGGAGAGTAAGGAGCCGTCGTTTGATGAACAATTCCATGTTCAGCACAGTATTCCTCAAAGGGATATACATATTCTCCTCCTCTATCGCTTCTCAACATCTTAATCTTTTTGCCGAGTTGATTTTCTACCTCATTTTTGTATAGTTTAAATACTTCCAGAGCCTCATCTTTGCCTCTGAGTAGATAAACATAACAATATCTTGTGCAATCATCAATAAAAGTAATAAAATACTTTTTTCCACCTCTAGTTTGTACAAATTTTAAATCACAAATATCACTGTGAATTAAATCCAGAGGTTCTGAACTCCTTTCTACTGATTTAAAGGAAGTTCTCGTTAATTTTGATTCTACGCATACTTCACATTTTTTATTTATGTTCCAATCAGCTTTAGGTATTAGACCTAGATTGATTAATTTTTGCAAAGAATCAAAATTCACATGTCCTAATCTATCATGCCATAAATTAGGAGAATCCAAGACAAAAGCAACAGACTTATTCTTATTCATACCAAATTTGGTGGGCTCAATAGCCTTTACAACAGTTGGGGCCATAGTCATTACATTGAGCTTAAATAAGTCATTGCACTCATAGCCCTTGCCTACAAACATTCCAAATTTGGTTGACACAAATTGACCAGACTCAAACACCAATTTGAATTCGTTCTTACTCAACTAGGATCCAGAAACCAAATTCTTCTAGATGTCTGGGACATGCAGCACATTGTTGAGTGTCAGCTCCTTTCCAGAGGTAAACTTCAAGATTACCTTTCCAGTTCCTTCCACCTTCGAAGTGGCGGAGTTACCCATGTAAAGGGTTTCATAAACATTTTGATAGGTAGTGAACATTCTCCTATCAGAGCAAACATGCTTAGTGGCCCCAGTGTCCACCCACCATTGCTTTGGATTCCCCACCAGATTGACTTCTGACACGACAGCTGACAGATTAATGTCAGAGAGATCATTGCCCAGGTCTTCCACAGCATTTGCCTGAGCTTTCCTCTTCTTCAGATTGCCCTGGTTCTTGCGGTGCCTACAGTCTCTTGCCTTGTGACCCGGCTTATCACAGACAAAGCAATTCCCACCGAACTGCTGCTTCTTATGTTCTCCCCCTTTTTGACTTTGGTTGGAGAATTTTCTCTTTTTGTTGCTCGGACCATGCTCAACCACATTAACCTTTGATTCCAAAGGCGGAAAACCAACTCTTTTTTCAGATTTGCGGTTGTCTGCTTCAATCCTCAATCTCAGAACTAGATCTTCAAGAGTCATCTCCTTTCGCTTATGCCTTAAATAACTCTTGAAGTCTTTCTAGTTAGGAGGCAACTTCTCAATAAGTGTACCAGATTCAAAACGTTCTCCCATATTTATACCTTCTGCATGACACTCATGAATGAGTACCTGATACTCATCTACTTGCGGCATCAGAGGCTTGGAATCTACCATTTTGAAGTCAAGGAATCTGGCCACAACGAATTTCTTTGTGCCCGCATCCTCCGTTTTATACTTCTTCTCTAAAGATTCCCACAGTGCCTTAGCAGTTGTCATTGGGCTATAGACGTTATACAACGCATTGTCCAACCCGTTGAGGATATAGTTTTTGCAAAGGAAGTCTGCATGCTTCCAAGCATCAACAGCAGCAACAGTCTGCATATCAGGATCGTCACCCAACTGTGGTGCATCCTCTTTCAAAAATCGAGCAAGATTCAAGGTGGTCAAGTAGAACAACATTTTCTGTTGCCACCTCTTAAAATCCCTCCCGTTGAACTTTTCTAGCCTCTCGCCATGTCCAATAGGAGTTGACGCCACAAATGGCACAACCGAAGCAACAGTCACCGATGGCCTAGCCAAAGGTACATTCTCATTTCCTGTAGATCCACCGGTTGATCCACTTCCAGTCAAGGGCACGTTTGGGTTATTAGGTCCAAATGATTGTCCATAATTCAAATTTTTAATTTCGGTATTCATGATTAATATTATTTATATTAAGTCCAAATACCTGTTTATACACGCTGCACAAAGTTAGTCGCAAAATAATTTAACACCAAAATTAAAGTAATGACTAAGGAAATAATACTTTTGAAAGAAATATTAAAACCACACAGTCTACTATATGTATATATATTTATATTAGACAGTCAAGTAAGTAGTTAAAACTAATTAAGTAAAACAATTACTCAAAGTCTTTTTTTTTTTTTTTTCGATTCAGTTAGAGAACAGTCTACTAATAATTATTTTGTCACTTAAGAACCAAGAAGTAACATTTGGTTCGGTGGTAGACTCTTCTCATTAGTAACCTTGAGGTCCTGGGATCAAACCTATGTAACAGCAAAAATAATTAAAATTTTGCTTCTCAAATGGACAATTTATTATAATGCTACTGCATCAAAAGCTACAATGACTAATATAATATATCACTAAAATAATATAAGGCTACTGCAACTAATATAATATATATATATATATATATTATAATGCAAAGTTGTCTTTCAGCAATAACTTAATATAATATACAATTAATATAATAATATATATTAGTTAATATACAAATAATATATATTATAATATATAAAGTCACTGCATGTTAATATAATATATATATATATTATAATGCAAGATTCCTCTTTCAGCAAAGCGTATGCGAATGCAGTAATAGCAAGAAAACGATAACAAAGAAACGTGCAATTGGTATTGAACAGTTCAAGATTAGGTCCTTAAAAAATTAATATCTTTCTCATTTTAAGTCCAAATTTGATGAAAATTTCACAATTAACATCAGAAAATTAAGAGGTATATGGAAATGTAATTTATTTTCCAGTTTGTTATACTTCACAGAATCATATTAAAGGAATTATACCAAATTAAAGTCTTAAGATTGTTGGGCAATTAAAATGAGAGAAGTGTTGTAAATATAAATACAAGATGTGCAATAAAGATTAAAATAACAGAATATAAAATTAATAATATTAAAATTTAAGGATGTAGAAATAAACCAAATATAGATGATATCGAGGCTCGAGTTAGACTCGATGCCCTTAAGACTTTAACGTCCCGCTACGGTGCTTTCGGTTGATTAACGTAAGTCTCCCAGGATACAACGATATTATCTTCGTAGTAGGAGCACACCAAACTACGAAACTATTGAACTGAATATGACAAACTCTCTCTATTGGACACAATGATAAAATGAAATTAATTTTCGTTCTTGTTCTCTCTGTTCTTTCTCTTCCACAATACCAGCAAAACAAACACAAATATATAGGCAAACTTTATAATGGGAGGCATCATTACCTACCAATATATATATAAATAAATGCACAATTATTCTAGCAAGCATGCAAGTGTACACGGACTTTATAGCAGGCAAGGAATCTTTGCACACAAAACTTAGCAAGCATGTTACACAAAGTTGTTCCACTAATCTTTAATTAATAATTTCCATTCACAAAGCACTAAAAATTCTTACAATAATCTCATGGGGAAGTAGTGCTCCTGCAGAAATCTTTGCTTTTCCACTCTTCACTCTTTCAAGAAACCCCTGAAACCGCTCTGGATCATGTTTCCGGAACAATTCCGTGTAATTTTTCATGGCAACTGAAGGCACCCTGCTATAAGGAAGCTCACTCCATTGATTCGCACTCATGTAAACCTCAGGTAACTTCAGGGCTTTACGAAGTGGTACAAGTACTTCTTTTCGCACCCGATCTCTTATCCTATATGCATAGTGAGCCTCTTCTATGTCCTTATATTCTGGTAAATCTCGCGGAAACAATTTTCTTGCTATACTTTCGCAGAGAAGGGTGGATCGATCGTAGAATGAAGACAATGAGGGGCACCATTTTGCTGCAAAACTGAGACATTTTTGATTTCCAGCCTTCAGATTTTCGATATCACACTTGAGAGCCTCTGCAAAAAGATCAGATACTTGGTTGTGCAGAAATCTGTAAATCTGATCGCCATTATATCTTTCAACACTCTTTTTGCCTGCTTCAATTCTCTGCTTCTCAGTAGTACTTTTCGGCCTCCCTAAATACCAAGATTCACCATAAGCCCTCTTTCTCTGTTGTATATCTCTTTTCTCATTTTCGCGAACATCGGGACCTTCAAGCAGCCGGTAAAGAATCTCAGGCAAGTCCTTAAAGTACCCGAATTCAGCTACTGATTTCGCATTGCAGGCAAGTGTTTTCGGGTGCTTTTCGTGTAGCCACAACGCGGATGCATAAAATCCTTCTCTTTCTCCTTTTCCAGTGCCTCTAACACCTCTTAGATTAAACACAAGCTTGAGAGCTGTCAATGGATCTTTCTCCCATGCCAATTGCAACCGTTTTTCTACATCGTTTCGCGGCGTATCAGGCACGACATGGAAGAAGAAATCCAGGCATGGATTGCTACATGACAGGAAAGTTGGAGAACAATTTTCTGTGAATCCCATGTTTGGCCATGGAGGGTTGTTTTGTTTCTTATTATAGTTGGCCACCATTGCATCCATGAAAGGGTCACTAACAGGTGGTGGTTTGTGATCATCAATGGCTTCTGAGGCGCCACATTGTTGAGTACTAGACATGTTAACATCACTTGCATTTTCAGTAGCCATTTTTGCTTGCAATGGTGGTGTTGAGAGGTAGATTTCAGGAGGGCCAAGCAGTGGAATGAATGGATCTGTTTCTGAACTAGTAGTTCCTGTGCTGAGGTGAGACGTGCAACGTTTCAGCCATGGCTGGTGAAGCTTTGGCATGCCGCGAGCAACGCTAGCAGCCCGTTTAGCTGGGAGACGCATTTTGCTCTCTAAGAGTTTTTCGTGCTTTTGCTAGAAATCAACACGGTCGTCTGAGAACACGATAGAAAACAGAAAAAGGTTTAGAAATAATAAAAAATACCAAGATGCATTTTCTTGAAAACCCTCAACCTAAATGTGGAGTAGATCTTGTGATACTATATATATATATATATATATATATATATAAAACATACACGTTTTCAAGAACTTTATATGTTAAATTTTGTGATAATGTATAATAATCTAATAACTCTTCATAATATACAGAATTTAGCTCGTTGTCATATTTCTATTAATATTAATAGATTATTAAATTTATTGTATTATCATAGTATAATATGCAGTTTCAACAAAATACATAAAAAAAAAAAAAATACTATCTGCCGGGGCATACAAGGACATGCAATTCATCTTCAATATAATTGGAAATTGCAATTCATGTTCAATACAATTGAAAATTGAAAATGAGAAAAGTTCATGTGACAAACCTGCACAAATAATGTGAGAAGCTTGTTGATGATTTAAGTAGGGTTTTAGGGAGAGGATGCTGACTCTTTGGCATATATATAGAAAGAGAAAATAGAGAGTTTTTAGAGCTATTTAATTACCTTCTGCCCAAGTAATCTTTACTTGACCAACAAGTTACACTTGAAAAATACCATGCATGCCCTTCTTATCGTCACTTTAAAAAATAGGGCTCTAGAAATTTCATATTCTAATTTTGGTCATAGCACTTTCGTTTACTTCAATTTTTCCCAACGTAAAAGAAGCAAAAGTTGTCTCCAAAGGCACAGATAGATCCAAGATTTATGTTAAGCAGGAGAAAATATATAATTTGACACTCATATATGAATAATTTTTTTAGTAATTAGGGCAAAATCGAATTTTTGCTTTTGAGAGGTCGATAAAGACTCTTTGTGATTTGAACTTATATCATTCATACACAAATATTATTCAATTCTTAACTAGCATAGAGTATGCATTATGTATAGCGCGTCACTACGCCACGATTGTATTAGGGTGGATCATATCTAATCATCTTTTAGGGTGATGTGCTCGTCATATATATATATATATATATATATAAAAGAATGGATCAGTATTCAAGACGATTTCCAAAGTCTTTGATTCTATGATATGAAGAAAATTATTTAGTCTGGCAACCGGAATGTGCAGTTGTGAGAGACGGGAGTGGGCCCCACACATGTTAGTGTCGCACATGTCCGGCTGCTAAACTAGAGACCGACCCTAAAGAGAAACTAAGGAAAAAGAATCCATCACCAAACTATCAGCATACATAAACCAGATCTCTAAGATGAGCAGTAACCCAGAAACTAGCCCCTCGAGTATGGGCTTGTTATAAGAAGTTACATACAGAGGGGGCAACTAATGCCCGAACATTAATTATAAGATTATGAGGGAGATTCAAATCTAGATAACTCTACATGAAGCAACAAGATTGCTGCAATCAGGTATGAAGGTAGAATAAAACTCACATCGAAAACCATCCATTTCTGACGAAGCACTTAAGCATATTTTCTCCCAGAGCATCCTACAACATATATTCACATCCCGTGCTGCTAAATTCACTCTGTGGTGTGGAACTAAGCCTCTTGAGGCTTGTAATATAGCATAATGGTACAAGTTACCTACCCTAATACGAAAGGGGGAGGCAAGCTAGAGGAAAGTTACAAGAAGGGGCTGTACATGTCTACTTCTGTTGCAATCTAAAAGAGAACTGATGTCCGTGGTGACAGGACAGGAGAATCCGAAAAGGAGATAGAAATTTACAGCACGTAGCGCGTATAGGAAACTAACACTGGTATAGCGCAAAACTCTTGTTCTTCCGCCAAAAACTCCAAGCCCTTCCCAATTTTTTTCTTGATGTTGTCTTGGAGAGTGGTTTTTCATCTCGAGCAGGCACGGGGTTGTCACTACTTTCAGCAGGCTGCCGAGTCCGAACAGGTGATGGGTCTCGCTGTCGCTGCTCCCTGAACAGCATAAGAAGCTTTTGAGCTTTTTGTTTCCCTCTCATAGTCCCGTTGACTGATATAGATACCAAAGAAGGTATAACCCCTTCTTGAAGGACCATTTCAATGCATTTTTCATCTCCATTACAAAGTATCAAAAGACATGCAGCTGCTTGCTCCTGCTCAATAGGTTCGCCAACGTCCAAAATTGTTGCAAGTCCACTAATAAGTCCCTGAGATGACATAATCTCCTCTCGTGCTAATCTACTCGAGGATAAGTTTACAAGAACTGCTATGCATTTCTCTACCCAACTCTGGCCACCCGAATTTGTGATAAGGGTTTGGAGGCTATCAATAATGCCAGCCGATAAAAGATGTGGTATATTGGCGGGATGGCTGGAGAGATTAAAGAGAGCATGGAGGGCATCAAGCTTACATTGTGGATCACTTTCATGCTGAAGAACCCGGATTAGAAAGGGGACCGCTTCACCGGACCCAATTATGGCCTTAGCTTCTTCTAGGCATGATAGGTTCAGGTAAAGCGCTGTTGCTGCTCCAACAGAATTGGAATTAGCAATCATCTCCTCCAGCACCGAAAGAACTCCAGCTGCCAACATCATTTCTTTGTTTCTGCAAGCAGAATAGATGACCATATTCATCAATAATTAATTTACATCTTCATGGGCACATAACGTAGAAAATCAAACAGCTTCAGAATATTCCGAAAATACATACAAACAAGAAAAGGTGCAGTTCCAGAAAATTCTAATACTCGGACAGAAATTATGCGATGACCCGACCTAAGTGGGGATAAATATAATGAAGCCTAAAAATGAGGGATAAAGTAATATCAATTTTTTCTTTTTAGAGAAGAAAGTAATATCAAAGTTAATCATTAAATAATGTCATCAGACCTGAACTATGCAATTATTGAAAATCTACTAGTCAATTACAATTTCAAAAGTTTGATCAACCAGTAAACTATCATTGTGACATGTAACTAAATATATTATCACCAAGGTATGTTTCTGAATTAAGCTTACTTATCCCCCAAAAAAAAAGAGTTCCTGTACGAAGTATGTTATCAGACCGCAAATAGTTATAGCCATCAGTGTGGTTAAATCTTACGCAGCCATTGTTTCGCCCATACTGAAGACTGATCTACAATTGATAATCAGAAACTCGTGCATATATATACCCAAGAAAGAGAACATAATCCTCATCCTCTCCAATATTGATCTTTTGGCACGATAATTCAGCAATAGCAAGCAAGAAGGGCATACACGGATCCAAGGAACATACAAGATATAACTAATTTTGCAGAAATTGACCAGTATCAAACATTTTTTTTTTAATAAAAAATATAAAGAATGACAAATAAGTATATTCATCAAAGTATACTAAGTATGCTCCTGTGGAATTGGCCAGCAAGAAAAAGCAGTCATCATCAATCACATAGTAAATTTTGATCTACTCCTTGGTTCAGAAACATGCTCTAAAGAAGCTACCATGCCAGTGTAAACCTCTGGAATTTTTATTGTATAGTTAAATATACCTGTTGTTATTTACTGCGAGGTTGAAAAGAGCCATAGCTCCAATTTCCTGAGCCATGTCATGCCCTTCATGCACAGCAGACTTGAAAAACCGTACTAATGCTTCAACAAAACCATTAGCCCCCATATAAATTCTAGCTTCTTCATCATCCTTTAACAAGTGCCTTATCTGTTCTACCACTCTGCACTTTTTCCTCAAGTCTTTATCTTTGTCCAAAACAACCAAAAAGTCCTTGTATCTCTCAAACACATTAACATCATACTCATCCTCCTGTGCAGGAGCATCTTCTTTTTCATTTTCTTCAGCTTCCTTAATAGTACCACTATCCTCCAAAGGCACGACCTTTACACCCTTAAACTTGCATGACCCAATACTTTCCATCGACTTTGAATTTCCTGATTCACTTTCTGACAATGCCAACCTCCAGTAGTTAAGATCAAGGGACTCGGGTGGACCATCTGGAACAGGAACTCCGTTGTGTTCACACCAACTAGAAACCAGACCCTTTACACAATAATTGGGAGTCAAACAAAGATGAGAGAGCTGCTGCTGAGTCTTTGGACAGGTGTTATGCCCATCACTGAACCATTTCTCTATACATATTCTTTCATACGTTTGCCCAGAAGCAATGATCACCGGATCATACATTAGCTGCAATGATATTGGACATCTTAACTCTTCAGGAGGGACAGGCATCTGGTCTGATCGGCGAAAATTTGGTTTAAAATTAAAAGAACTATGCTTCGTAAGTTGCCGATCAAAGGCATGAATATTGCCCCCCTCAAAAGACCCTTGTACAGTGGGGGAACATGGTGTCGAACCCTGCGAATCATTGTCATCTGAAAACTCATTTCTAAATAACTTGGAGTATTTTCTCATAAGGTGCAAAAGATAAGCCACAATTGACTCCTTTCGCTTGTCTTCCTCAGCCCGAGCTCTTTCTATGAGTTTCTTCAAAGCCCTCCTCTCTCTTAGTGCCGCTCTTGAAGAAGTAATACCAAGTTTAGAAGCAGCCTGATGGAAAGACTCGAGCTCATTATTGTCACCGCAATTGCTGTTGAAATTTCTTCCTTGCTGGAGCAATGCAATTATCTCATCACCCACTTGCTTCTCCTGTGGATCAAGTGAGAAGTCTACCCCTTCAAGTTCACTTAAAATTTCAGAAATCTGGAAGAAAAGCAGACAATTAGAATTACTTCATTGGAATCTGAAAATTTGTAGAAAAGATAATTTAAGTGTATGCTTCCTACAAAACCATGGAAGACAGATGCTGAGAAAAAAATATATAACAAAATATCCACGAAAACAAACAAATGCAACCTTTTCAAGAACTTTACTGCACATACTAGAAACATAATACAAGAGTAAACACATTAAAGTGGCTTTAAATGTTATCGACCTAAATGCAAGATTTTCCTTGCTTATCACATGCTGTCTTCCTAAATTCAAGCTGGATACCTCGTGGAAAATTACAAATTACAGCATACAAAATCCCATTTTCTCATAAGCCCATGTTACAAGTGAAGCTACACTCAAGATATGCAACAACAACCACAATAAGAAGGGCCCGGGTCGGAGAGAGGACAGCACAACGCAGAAACAGCTTCTGGACAATTTCGCACCCTAAGTATTAAATTTGATCATCTGGACGAAAAAAGATACTCAACTTTAAGAATCAAGAACAAGAAGAATTAGGAACAAGATTACCTGACAACCAATAGTTTGTGGAACAACATCTTCAACACGCTTTAGACTATCTTCAAGAGCACATTTTGCTTTCTCAAATTTGAGCACAACAGAATCCCCAGTTATAGCCTGAGAATATGTATATGTTAATAAAAAGTGTATGAATTTGAGAGTGGAAAAGCAAAAGGATAAACGCATGATTTTTTTCAAGTTTCTAGCATTGAATGTAGGACATGCTTAGAATTAGCTCACAATCCTAACCAATGAATCCAACCACAGAGACGCAGCCAGAAAATTACTTTTGCTCGAACATTCAATTTAGAACACTATTACAAGTCTCAAGTATAGTAAACTGTGCAACAATGAAGCTAACTGAATCCATCTGACTGACCCTATCTCAATTTCAATAACTAGAGTCACAGCAATTGTAACAAAATAAAGATATAAATAAATATGTAGTGAAAGGAAAATTATACCAGGTACAGTTTGCTGCATTCAGCGCAATGTTGAAGAATATTTTTGGTTTTCTCAAGTGCTATGTGCAAAGCGCATAATGCTTGAATCCCTGTCGTGCTTCTAGGCCTCGCTGCTTCCAGGTCAGGAAATATCCCCAGCACTTTGGCATAAATAGCAGATAAAGTCTTGCACATCCCACCATGTAACTGCGCTAACAACCACATCATTGTCGTCACTCACCAAATTAATACAAACCAAGAGAAAACTATATACACTCTCAACGATCAGAGATTGAATACACTCTAAGCAACTCTTAATGTCCTAAAGCTATAATCACCTAAAAATTGATGCAAGTTTGTGAAGCAATCTCGAATGAAGCAGTAAGGTCGTTTTTCTATCAAAATTTCAATAAGGAAAGACGTAATTATGCAGTAGACCACAACTAGTATTCTATACTGGCCCACTTTAAGAGCTTAAACCAAACTCAACTAAGAATTATTCTACGAGATGGGGTCGGCTATATAGTTTAACAAAGCCACTCATTCCATTTCAATAGAATTAAGCCTCAAATATGCACTAAATTGGGGAGTAAGGCCATTTTCTACCAAAATTTCAATGAGGATAAACATCAGTATGAAGTAAACTATAAACAGAATCTACAGTGGCCCTCTTTAAAAGGTTAAATCGAACCAAACTAAACCTCATCTCACTAGCTGAGTTGGATATATATGATATGACGAAACCTCTCATTCTTGTTGAAACATGATTCAAAACAATTTAGTTCAACTAAAAAGACCATTTTTTTTCAAGTGTCTTTACCTTTGGCTCGCCGAGTGATATTAGATTCTCTTCAATCTCTGCAATATCCATGATTTACGCTCAATGTGAACACGACTATACAGCTCTATAACACCTGAATAGTTAGAATAACCACAAGACAATCAGAGCACATTAAAATAATTTCATATACAATGAATCGATTGTATTATCAACTATTCAATTGTAGCTCAATAAACCAATTATAGCTGCAAATTGGTCAATCAGAAATCCAAAAACATATAGTATTCAAAAAAATTATATTATCAGAATTAATTACATTGCAAATAAGGTAAAATATAGGAGTTTCAATAATTCAAAAACACGCAAAGTTGTTAAATAATCATTAAATTATCTCAAACAATCGACTAAATTGGAAGTTTCAACATAATGCATCACTAAATAAGCAAAATTAGGAGTCTTTGATATTAATTAAAAACATATTTGTCGAAAAAAATATTATCAAAACCAATTAGCTAATTGGTAATATTCAACATAGTACAATACAAAATAAGTAAAATTAGGAGCTTTGATAATCAAAAGGACGCACATATATATAGATATATATATACACACACATCTATATGTATATGAATGTGTATAACAACGAATGCTTACATTTCCAAACTAAAATACGCATTGAAGCAGCTCAAAAAACAACTAATATAAAAAATAAAAGGAAATAATACATGAAACGATTCAGATATTGTAAAACCCAAAAAAAAAAGAAGCAAAATAAATTGAACAAAAAAAGAAACTATTAACACACGTACCAAAATAAACTGAAAATTCATCCAAGGAGGCTTCATTAAACGGGAAAAAAGTTTTTAATACAAATCAACACTACAAGCTTTTCATTGATCTATTCAACATTTAATATAATATATATAGGTGTGTATATACATATATGTGTGTGTGTGTGTGTGCGTTTTTGCAAAGAGAGATAATGCAGAAGAGAGATGGGATTTGCAAGAGAGAAAATGAATGTGAATGAATGAGATGAAGGTTAAGGTTGTTTTTGCTATGCTTTAGCTTTTGTGTTGATGTAAAAATGGTGAAAGAATATTTAGAAATAATATTTTAATTATTGTGGGGTGGAAAATATAATATTAGGTAATGATTGGGGATGTGTGGTTAAATTTTTTTTAATGATGTGTGAGGTTTTGTTTATTCATGTAGAGGGGTTTAGAGAAAATAAGTATACGAAAATAATGAGAATATTATTTCGCACTTTATGATCTCCTTCATAAAAGAGAACTAATTGCATATAGGTCTTTGCGGATTAATAACTACACAAACGTAATATATTCTATGATTTAGAAATTTAAAAATATTTTGGATACTGATTTTTATTTATCATAACTCATATATCTCGTTTTTTTACCTTGTGAAAATACTACTACGGCCAGGCGAGGAGTTTTTCTTTTTTTTTTTTTTTATTGAAAAGATCATTTATTGCGGAAAATATGCAAGCAACAAACTAGACAACTAGAAGGAGGATTGGGTAGGGGTGAAAAATATAATATTGATTAATGATTGTAGGTGTTTGGGTTAATTTTTTTTTAATGGTGTCTGAGGTTTGATTTATTTAAATAGGGGGTTTTAGATTAAATAAGTAAATGAAAAAATAAGAAAAGTATTTCGCCGATTTTGTCTCCCCATTCACCGGCCGACAGTTGCCGACCTCCTACATTGTCGGTTAACAGATCTGTCTTAAATTTGGATCTTGAATTGACCGTTTTGACCTCCTTCTTCCACTAAATATGTATAATTTGTTTTTTGTCAAAAAAAGCTAGATTTTTTTAAAGACCATGCTTTTCGAAAAGTTATGGAACTTTCTTTTACAACATATGTGTTTTATTTTTCAAGATTAGGATCTTTTAATAATATAGTAGCATTATTAGAGTGATCAATGCTGGTGGAGTAAATAATTTTTTTATTTTTACATTCAATGATATCAATAGTTTTATTATAATTTGTTTATCATTTTATCATTATTAATCTCCCTATTACGTTATTAGAGGATCGAAATTCTATGTTTCTACACATTACTGAAATATTTTGGGATAGAAGGCAACGAAAAATTGGTATTTTAAAAAATAAATTTCTTTCAAAGATGTATCAAGATTAATTTAGATTAATACATTAAATTTTGTTTACATCAATTTTTTTGTGCATCTTTATTAGCTTCTTAAATTAGGTTCAATAGTAGTTACAAATAAAAAAATTATAAACCTTGTGGAGCGATGGAAATACTGTATGTTGGGTCAAAAACAATAAAATTAAGAATATTCTAAAACATGCTAAAATGTTGTTTTCCTTATCTTTTGTATATTAGTTCTTCTTTAACTTATTGGCTATTAAATTCCACTCTTAAACTCAAGCCAAGTATTTTAAGACACTCCCAAAGTTTATTTAGATGCCTAACACTATGTTTGATAACATAATCAAAGTTTA
Organism: Ehretia macrophylla; assembly: GCA_037974665.1. NCBI lineage: Eukaryota > Viridiplantae > Streptophyta > Magnoliopsida > Boraginales > Ehretiaceae > Ehretia > Ehretia macrophylla. The sequence continues at coordinate 45,148,982 of CM075783.1, forward strand.
GATCCGAGTTTATAAAATTAGAGTAGTTGATAATTGAATTAAATGAAACTTCACGTTCATCCTTTTTATAACAAATAAAATATATGTACAAATATGAGTGACTATTGCTTGTTCCATTTCTTCTAAATTAGTTAGTTATGACTAGCTTTTTCTTGTGACAATTGCCCAATCGATTGTATATTGGTTCTTCTTTAACTTATTAGCTATTAAATTCCACTCTTAAACTCAAGCCAAGTATTTTAAGATACTCCCAAAATTTATTTAGATGTCTAACACTATGTTTGATAACATAATCTAAATTTAGATCCGAGTTTGTAAAATTAGAGTAGTTGATAATTGAATAATAATGAAACTTCACGATCATCCTTTTTATAACAAATAAAATATATGTACAAATACGAGTGACTATTTCTTGTTACATTTCTTCTAAATTAGTTAGTTATGACTAGCTTTTCATGTGACAATTGCCCAATCGAAATATACTTTAATGAGTCAAACCAATTATCCTATTTGAACAGAAAAAAGACAATGATACTATTAATAATGACGTCTACTTTATTTTATTTTTGGAGGACCAACCATTCAGCAGATGGCAATTTCATCATTTGACAATATTTTATACTATCAGCTACAAATGTCTACATACGAGGGGTACGAAAAAACTGCAAAACCTAATTTATCTAAATTAATTTAGTTAACAACTAGTCCACGTGTCTCCAAATGGTAATTCAAATAACAATGCGAGAGTAGAGCAACTTGTGAACTGCGGGCTCGAAATTCATTACATTAGGGGACGTTAACACTATAACAATTTAATATCAAACTCTTAACGAACCGGTATATATATTAAGATATATTATTACACTATAAGTTTATTAATTAATAGTTGAATTTCGCCAAAAAAAATAGATAGTTAAACTCTATTGAAAACAGTGATCGACTCCCAATTGGGTTTCTAAGTCAACAAAAAAAAATTAAAAAAAAAATAGTCCATGTGGTTTTGTTCTTCCAATTTCGACTTTATCAAAATTAATTTTTACACCGTAATAATCAAACTTTGCCTGGCAAGATCCGTGATTTACGGAGCCTTCTGTAGTTTTTCTCCAGTTTGGTGAAATTTATATCCAAAATTACTGGAAAAGATACAAGTTATCCAATAGGAATTAACTCGTAACACTACAAAAGAGTTCGACGATGCAGTTATGTGATATTTACGTTCAGTAATTCAAATCTTTTATTATAATTGTATTATTGTTTTACTATTATTGATTTTTTTTATTCAATTATATCATTATGAGTGGATTCAAATTCAAGTTAGCATGTTAAAAAGTTTATGTGAGATCATACAAATTGGAATAGATTTATGTATTTTTTTTTGTTATATACTCTCATATATTTTTTGTTATAGTATCATATATCGAAATTGGGACAATTTTTTTGTACAAGTCACTTGTATGCACTCGAGACGAGATATAATCTTCATCTAATTAGATTTTTATTGTTACATGTAGGAATTAATAAAATCTAAAAATAAGGCTTAGTGAGGAAAGCAATATGATAAATCAAATCAAGGTTATTATTGGAAAAAACGATATTGTCAAGAGTTTATTTTGATTAACGAAATCGAATATAATTGTGAACTCAATAATAATAACTGATGATTCTCAACCAAAAAAATAAATAAATAAGAAAAAGAAAACTCAATGATTGAAACTCGAATTTATTTTTTATTTTTTTTCAAAAACTAGAATTTAGTTATAGTTGGTCTATATATAATGTAGTGCATGTTAGCTCCTAGCCTCTAGCTATTATTATTATTATTATTTTCGATATCATTGACTTTCAAAATGTTTTTCGAATCACGTGTCATGACGCAAGTTCATAGGTATTGATGATGTATCAATTTTCGTAACAGAAAAGAGAGAGAGATGTGTTAGATTTAATTCTCATTTTAAAAGCCATATGATATTTTAACCTATTTAAAAAATATCAACTTACACAAGTTGATTATATATTTTTTGTTTAGATCTTTTTCTTTTAGTATTCTTCTCTACAATTGAAAAAAAAAATTAAAAACTGTTTCAAAAAAGTCATGATTGACAATTTTTTTTGGACAGATCAAGAAAGATAGACAAGGAGTAACTTACCCTAGAGTTGTAGGTAATTAGTTTGACGTTACTTATCTTTGTATCAAAAAAATAAAAATAAAATAAAAATAAGAAACACTTTTTTTAAAAAGTTATTCGGGCTCACTTCAGGGTCTAAACCCTAAATGACTCTATCTAAAAGAGGCATAATATAAGTTTAGTTACAAAGCCTACCGGGATTAGATTTAAGGAGGATAACCTATTAGATAATTCGAACATAAAATATAAAGAAGAACTTTGCTCACACTATAAAATCGCCACCAGTAGAATAAACCCTTGGAGTCAGCAGAAGGAGCATGTATTTAGTATATATATTTTGGATCAAAATTGACTCCATTTAATACCTTGAAATTTTTATTTTTTTTCTCTTTTGGTTATATAATACCTTGTCTCAATATTATAATAGTGACTAGATAGTCCATATTTGTTAAGCAGTTTTTGTGGGCTGAATCAGAATCAATTAGCATGATTTAATTTCTACCACTAACTGTGCTAGTGCTGCACTAAGACTAAAGATCATCATGGGGGCTGATTAATTAATGTGCATGCAACTTATTTAAAATCTTCAGCTTTTTATGCATTTTTAAGCATGAAATGAATTAATTATATTTCAGCATTAAGATCATTTATTGTTGACCTTTCAGTACAATCTACTGTGAAGTTTAATTAGGCAAAAGCAAGAAATTTGTACCACTAATATAAATAATTTATACATACTGATTATAATTAGGCGTGCATGCATATATCAGATTTGGTTCTTCTACAATATACTTTTTCGGTTTATTTTGCTCAATGGTAGTTAGCTTATATACTGGAAATTTTAAGGTTATTTAATGTTTCCTAACTGTTGTTTAAAAGCTTGGTACAGAAGAATTCGTCTAATCCTCAAATATGTGACATCAATTAAGAACCCCACCGGGAAATAACAGGGACAAAGTATAGTAGAGGAGCTAAATTTTTGTAAGCAGTGATATTTGAAACGATTATGATATATCTTATAAATTTTGTAGAAACTCAAAACTTTATAAACTGGTATATAATTCGATTGACTCATGTGTGTTTATGATGCGTGTATCTCACATAACACATAGTTTGATCGTTTACAAGCCTTTCACAATGGCCATCCGAAACAACGCATTTTTTCTCTGAAAATGACCCTCACAATACGACTTCAATCACTTCTCATCGCCCAACAGCCGGGAAAAGGAATCAAAGGAAAAAGAAAGGCATAGAATTTGTTGTTAGTTTGTGTTGTTTAACATGTATACGAACATTCTTTGTCATCATATACCTAGATTTTTTTTTTCTTCTCCCCCGCCCCCAAATCCCCTTCCCCCCACCCCATGACTCGTTTGCAAGCAAAAAGTGTTGATATTTGAGGCTCTATTTGTTTGCTGAAAAATAAGTGAAAAATATTTTTCTGAAAAATAAATATTTTACAGGACTCTATTTATTTGCCGTAAAATAATTTGTTAGGGAAAAATATTTTTCTGAAAAATGAAATACTGAAAAATATTTTATGGTTTTGGATGTACTGTGAGTTCTGTAAAATATTTTCTTCTCTCAAAGGAAATGAAAATATTTTTTAAAATTTTGTACTAGCCGCAATTATTGAACGAAAAATATTTTACAGTTGAACAATTTTTCGGTGTTACCAAACAACGTAAAATTAAGAAAAAACAACTTCAATTGCTGACCGAAAAATATTTTATATTTGACCAATTTTTCAGTATTACTAAATGTGAAACCCCAGTTTTCGTATTTACCTCAATTTGCGTGATTTGACTTGTTTATGTGTTAAATGAATTAGAATGTGCTAAATATGTGATTTATATTCCTAATACATGCTATATGTGTATTCATAAAATTTTCATCAAAATCTACACCAGAAATTTTATCGTCGGTTTTAATGAATAGTATTTTGAACACCTGTCCACTAAAATTTTACAGGGGCATTTTAAATGTTTTAAAACCTAATCCTCAGGTATTAATAGACTTGTGTTTGATTAAAATGGATTTTGAATCGGTTTTGGAATTTTAAAGGTTTTTACACCCTTTTTTGCAAAAATCGAGTTTTAAGCCGACTCGGGTGGCAATGTTTGAATGTAAAACTCTTCGTCACCTAAAATAAATTATCTAGAATTAGTCTAAGTGTTAATTTAATGTTTGACCAAGAAATAGTCAAGAAACTAAATTAAAAGACAAGAAAACACTAAAAATAATAAATAAACTAACTAGTTTCCACATTTGACTTTCTTTTATTTTATTTGACCAAACTTATATATGTCTAATATACTAAAATAGCTCACAAAACAAAACTCAAAACACCACAAACACACACACACATGGCCGAAACCACCAAGGCCATTTTAGCTTTATTTTTGCTCAATTTTTCTCTTATAATTTGCAATACAAAGCCTTTGCACTTGAATCAAAGTTTGTTCTTGCTTGTTGGGCATCCATTCTACACCTTTCTTATATCAAACAACATCAAAGGTGAGAGAAAAATTCTAGATCTCAAAATGTCATTTTTATGTTTTTGCATATAATTGAATTTTGAACCATTAAAATGTTGAATTGATGTTATATTATTGGTTAGTGCATGCTAAGTATCGTTTATATGTGTTTATATAAGATTTGAACCGTTGTAGCAAGAATTTTATTTTTCGGGTAATAAAAGTTGAGTTGTTGGCTATTTGTTGAATATCTAGAGTTGTGGTGGTTGGAATCGATTGCTGTTATCATGTAAAAGTTTGTTAAACACGTGGTAGTAATGTTGTAATGACGAAATTTTGATTGTGATGTCGGTGTGAAAATCCAAAAATTTCAGCCTTGGCGCATTAGGGTTTTAGGGTTGTTGGGCTTGATTTGGATAGATTATGGTTGATTTCTGAGGGGGCTAATGTTATTGATTGAGTGGGTGAGTGATAGAAATTGGTTTGGAGCTTATTGGATTAATAGAATGTAAGTTATGACTTTTAGAAGTTCGGGTTGTCTTTCTTTAAAATGTTGAATTATGTATTTGGATGTTAGGGTGGTGTTTCAGTGATTGAATCATGAGTTGTTGATGGTTAGACTAGGGCTTGATTGTGTGTTTAATATCTGTTGAGTTGGATGGCCTACTTTGTCATCTAACTTAATTGTTTCATGATTATATAGTTGTTGATTATTAAATGTTGTTTAATTGATTGTTGAAATACGAATTAATTGATTATTGATTATTGATTATTGTTACAAAACCGTGAGGAGCACGCTCAGGGTTAATTCAGAGTGTTACATTGTTAACTGATTGTTATTGTTGTTATGAGTCGGGAGTCGGGCAACCAATGTTGTTGACTTCTCGAATTGGAATTGTTATTGTTATTATGAGTCGGGAGTCGGGCAACCAATGTTGTTGACTTCTCGAATTGAGTCCCATTGTTGTGAGCTTTGATAATGTTGTGTCACCTCGGGAGGCATCCTGGGCTGCGGGCACAGTTATCATGGCTAATCCCTATCTCGCATGGGCGGAGAGGCCATGGGGTGTGGGTCTAGGTCAAGGTACCTCTGGTTTGTGTCATTGAGTTTGGAGGAGTTGATGAGCATTGAATGGTGTATGGAGCTTTATCAGCAAATGTATCGTATCCTTATTGTGTGTTTACAGTTATTGCTATTGTTACATTTATAATGTTATTGATGTTCATTGTGTGTTTACTGCTCAAATGATGATTTCTAAGGAGTATAGTAAATACTGTTAGAGATCTATCGAATCTTCACTGGGCTTGTTTTATATAAGCCCACTCTCAATTATTGCATGTATACAGGTGTTACCGATCTAGATTATGGGTACGTGCCTCCAGAGGAGGATAATGTGCTATATGTGGACGAGTCCTATGTGTCAGAGTCTTGTCCCTGATTTATGATGTTGTACTCTTTTGTTATATTGTATATTAAACATAGTTATCTTGTATTTCACTTAAAAGTTCATGTTATATAAGATGTTGTAAAGATAGTAGATTAAATGTTGCTAGCTTAGTAATCTTGTTTTGGAACATGATTAGGTTGCTAGGTGAGCTATAATCTATTTTGGAAGTGTATGTTATATAGTAAATGTATTATGTTGGAACGGAGGCGCTATGAAAGAGTTGATGAAAGAATGTTTAATGTATGAAGTGGTTGCATTGTATGTTGTTGATTTGATTGTGAAGTTGATTGATGATTTATAGAGTTTGATGTATGTTGTTCTTAAGGATTGGTTTAGAGTCCTGATATTCATATTACTATCGTTATGCTGCCGAAATTTTATTGCGTCTTGACTGATCGTAAAAAAAATCAAGTTGGGACGTGACATCAAATATTATAAAATTTAAAAAATATTTTTAGAAAAAATATTTTACGGCAAACAAAGGGAGCCTGAGATTTGAAAAATTATTCTACACATCCACTGATGACTGGCTGTGAGTATGGTGTGGGGCTCACTCCTTATGAAGAGCCAAACTCGACCGGTAGATATATGCAATAGTTTTTCGTGAGTATAATGTGGGGCTCACTCTTTTTAGAGAACCAAACTCGACAAGTAGTGTATGCAATAGTTTCCCAAACGATTTATCTAAATCTTCACCTACTGTCATATTCTCTTTGTCAGCATCTCCACGGCACAAAAGTTTTACTTATATACTTCTGAATTTGACGTCTTTGCGTCCTGTACATGTAAGAGAAGTTTTTTTTTTTTTTTTTTTCCTGTTTTGGGGTCGAGAAGAGAAAGTTCAACATGCACTTCACTACAACAGTTTAAAAATCTTTCTGAAATGGCTGGCATTGATTTATCCTTATACCTGAGTGGTGGATTGAAACATCCAAACTCAAGGTATGCACTCGTATAATAAAAAAGATTAAGATGTGTACTCATATAACGAAAGTGTTTAATATAATAATTTAAAAAAAAAAAACCAAAAAAAAGAAGAAAAAAATACTTTTTTTCAAGCACACCTTCATAATAAACTAGGTCTGCTAGGCCTTATTTTTTCATATTTAATTTTCTTGGCTATTTAGTTACTCCCCTTAATATACTTATCATCTTGCACGCATAAAAGTAGGCCTTAGGCCCTCTCAAAAGTTAGGTGAAGTGATTGAATAGTGAGTTGTTGTAGTTAAAGAGTTCAATATCAGAATTTTTCCTCCTTATCACAAATATTATCTGGTATTTAACTAATTTGAAGCATTCTTTGGAGTGCATTGCTGCTTCATAGGGTCCATAGGCGTGGAGTGAATCTAATGTCGTTCTGTATAAGGTGAGTTCCTCATCATCAAAAGATGAAAAAGGTCACCAGTAGGTGAGGTAACTTCTCGAATTCGCCAATTTGTACATAAAATTTACTCACGTCTTCAGTTTAAATCATCCAAAAAGACCGTGTGCCCAACTAACTTGAATCATGAATTTTCCAAATAGAGCTGTGTGTCAAGGATGTCAGAAAAATAATTTACTAAGAGATGATCTCAATAAATCTTATACTTAACTAACCTAAATTATATATCTGCTATCGAACAAAACCAAATTGATCACAATAAATTTCATACTTAACTAATGTCTTGTCAACCGAATAAGACCGAACCGATTCCAATAAACCTTATATTTGTGTAACCTAAATTATGACTCTTCGACCGAATAAGGCCTCGTTGTTAGCCGATCTTCATTCACAACAAGATCTACTGGTCAAAACTATATATTTTACGTGTGTTTGTTTATGGAGTCAATCACGGGATGGAAATAAATATCAAACAAGTACTGTTAATGATTTGAAACGTGGCTTAGCCATTGTAGTGGGGTTGATGTTTGAATTTGGAATATTAGGTGAGACGTCAAAAGCCAAAGGGCCCTACCAAAATCTAATATGACCCCTATGATCGACATCTAGTGCGATGGTCGCCGTTCTTGGGAACACCAAGAAATATTCTAGTCATGCACGTCTTATAGACAGGATCTAATATATAAAACCATTCAATCTAATTTTTTTCAAGTGTTTCAAGTATAAATTCACCCTTTCATTAATTTTTAGGATATTTTTAATGAAGTCTTTAAATATAATTTTTTTTTTTAATTTAAGTATTTTTAGATACTTTAATTTCTAAAAATAATACTATTCATGATAAAAGTACGTAAGATTTACCATTTTTGATTTAAAAAATACTAAAATAGATACTCAATCTTCATTTTCTTCTATAAATTTATTAAAGAAAATAGAGACCGAGTAGCATCTTTTAAGCCAAAAGTGGTGGACTCTACGTACTTTTGTCATGAATAGTAAGGTCTTTAAAAATACCTAAATTAAAAAAAATTTATATTTTAGAGACTTTATTGAAGATAACCTTAACGTGACAGGGAGAATATATATTCTTGTTAATATATAACTAATGTGATTCATTAATTTTTAGAAAAGTATTAATCCAAGGGCGAGTCTATTCATGAGTTAGGAGGAGTTACAATTCTTAATGATCACAAAAGGGAAATTATTAAAGAGTGAGTTAAAATTAAATTTTAAAAAATATGTGTATTTTTAGAATAAAAATTTGATTTAGCTCTCACTATAAAAAAATTATCCATATACATATATATATTTCTTTATTTTCAAATTTGTCCCAAACTCTTTCCATTATCCTTGTATGAATCAAAGTTATCTTTGTCCATCTTCGACGGCCGACATGAGACCCGGCTAAACCTATGTTTGAATGAGAAGAGAAAAAGAAAATAGAGTAAATTTTTAAATCTATCATCAAAATGTCTTGAAAACTTGCTTAATTATTTGCAAAATTACAGGCAAATTAACCAACACTATTATTTGACAAAAAAAAAAAAAAACACTATTAAATTTTTTTTTTGAGAAAAAGGGTCAGGCTCTGCATCTATATATCTTTATATAAAATGGAAGAGCGTATAAAGAGGAAAAATACATTAATGAAATAGCGCATTACTCTATTATATGTCACTCTTGATTATCACTTCTTCACCTTTACTTATATAATAGATTTTTTACAATATACAAAAGAGATTTAACATTAAATACATAAATTCTTATCTTACAAAAGATAGATAAAGAGTTGAAAGAGTGAAGGATTAACGTAAAACATCACTCTTAATAAAGTAAGCTCAAGGGATCTCATAACATGGTAACATTTAAAATGATACATTAAAAAAACAGATTTAATATCATCTTCCTTTGCATGGACGGTGGAGTTCAATGTTACATTGCAGAATCCAAAGGACTTGAAAATGAAGTCAAAATAAAAGAGCATAATTATTAGCATAGTTAATTAAATCAGTCCTTTTATTCTCCATTGCTTTTCTAATCATTGATATTTTCTTTTTTGGTCGAATAATGATCATGGCATTTGAAACTTTAATATTGTTGGAATCAAATCATGTTAGTTCGACTATATCGAGACAGTTTGAATAAGCTATGATATGGCCAATCGCTTGACTTACATAATGATAAATGATAAAGCCCATGTGTTATTATCGCATTGGTTATTCAAATACCATTTGATTTAGTGGTAATTATCGCTTTAAGTGTAAAAAGTCTCAAAATAGATTATCGAAATTAATATTTTAAATGATATAATATTAACTTATAAACTTCACATAAATAAATAAAAAATACCGTTTCGTTGTGCATTACAAGAAATAAGAGAATAGTCGGCAATTTTCAATTGTGGTTATAATATTAATGCTGCCCGATATCCTCGGGAGTTTGATTAATCGTCCGGATATATTTACAATGTATAGCCACATTTTAGTGAATAAACAAAAAGTAGATAGAATGGTTTAGACATCTCTTAAATTTTTTTTTTTTTTAAAAAAAAGGAAAGTTGACGGTTATAGGCAACAACTATTATAGCTGTCGGTTTTAAAATCGAGGACTAATACTGAAAATAATTGGTGGCGTTTCTGTAATTTTTTATAGTGGTGTTATTATATAATTCATAGTTTTTTAGACTATAACGAAAATCCGGCTAACACCCCACTCAAACTATTTGTAGTCCATACAAGAGAATTCTTGAAAGACACGTCCACCGCTATCTTAGGCTCCGTTTGTCTGTTGTAAAATAATTTATTTATAAAAAATATATATTTTTTAAATATTTAAGCTCCGTTTGTTTGTCGTAAAATAATTTATTTATAATTTTTTTTTTTAAATAAAATATTTTTTTATGTTTAAAAAATATAAAATATTTTCATCTTTCAAAAGAGATGAAAATATTTTTTCAAACCTTGTATTAGTCATAATATTTAACTAAAAAATATTTTATAATTAACTAATTTTTTCATATTATCAAATATCAAAAAATTAAAAAAATATATTTAAAAAAAAATATTTTACGGCAAACAAACAGAATCCTAATTACTAATGTCTTTCGTCAATCGAATTGAAGTGCGGATTAAAAAATATCTAACTTGGGCCCTGACTATAATGACGATGATTTGAGGCCAAACTCCGGCTAACAATCCACTCAAACTATTAGCGGAAAACTACGGGTTGCTATTCAGTTAGTCTAGACTGACATCAGTCTACTCATCAACATCTAACTCTACACACATGTAGGATTCATTTTTTATCTTACAACTCTCACAGACTGATATCAGTTTAAACTAATTGAAGAGTTTTTCGAAGACTACAAGGGAGAATCTCGAAAGACACGCCTAGTACCATCTTATCACATACATTCCGTGAGACAAATACGTGTCACATAATTTGAAATGGGTTACACGAAAAATAAGATTAAATACACGTGAGATATATACAGGAGATGAATAAGATTAGACCATAGACCTGATTTTGATACTATGTTAAAATAATTGATCAATCTCTATCTTAAAACTAATTAATGTCAAGCGGAATAATCTAAAATCTTATTAAGTGATCTAAAAATATAATTTTTCTATATAAAATAAATGTACATTTTAATATCTATTATTAATTTTATTAAAAAATGATAAAAATGATGAAACATCCTCCAAAATAATTATCTAATTTCTCAACTTAGCCTCCATTCACCAAAAACCCCAAAAAAACCAAAAAAATGGCCTGGCTTTGCCATAATGAGCTCTTGCAAGTACTAATCAATTTTCACCAACGTGCCAAAAACTTTTTTGCCTTACACAAGCCATGCTTGACTTAGTACAATCTGTTTATAGTCACGATCCAAAAAAAAAAAAGAGATCAGTAACATCATGTGAATGTGTCATATCTTTGTGTTTGACAAATTTGAGCTGTTAATATTCTCCTGTTACCTTTGCCTGCTGTCACAATATTAGCCATAGGAGTTCAATAAAAAAGCAAAACACATATCATCATGCACAAGACATGCATACTCAGTATATTTTGTATAATTAAGGATGGTCCATTCAATGTTTGGTCTTTGTTGACTAGTTTCTTTTTGAATTAAAGGTCTCCTAACTTTCATTAATGATGACAATCATGCATGTGATGGTTAGAATTATGGCCATTAACGGCTCTCTTGTTAAATCTTAAAATTTGGATATATATATATAGGCGGCAAAAATTTACATTATTATTATCACTTTGATTTATAAAAGATTCACGTTATCATTCTTGTATTTCTAGAAATTAGTTGAAATCCGCTTATATTTTTTTGAAAAGGTATAAAAATATTTTTCTTGCCTTGAGCACAGGTTTAGGTTCGACCTCAATTATATTTCAATCTAATTTAACAAGACGTGAAGCTGAAGCACACACATGCAAAATGCAATTTGTTAAGTATTCCTGTCTAAATAATTTTTTTTTACTTTTTGATAAACAATGGACCCCCGCCCCCCCCAAAAAAAAAAAAACACACACACACACACACACAAATGCACGAAATCTCACCAAACCGTTGAATAACAATCTCAATCAACATCCTAGCAAAAAAAATCTCAATCAACGGCTAAACTCCATTCAAACCCTCAAAAATTTCACCTCTATCATAAGTCCACTTCCAATATATCTATATATGCACAACATCAAACCCCTTCATCTCCCGTTTCTATATGTATAAATAGATTGCAGTCCTAGCTAATAAAGAAAAAAAATGATAATTTATTAGTCAATATATTAATCCTACTACTAATAAATTACTAATTGCACTCTTGTAAATCTTATGAGTTGCTTGCTCACCTAGCTAGTCACCCACATGAGCAATACGGACATGTGAACCCCTCACTATGTGAGTGTTTGATGTCCGAGTTATCACTAAAATAGCAAGCTTTGTGAAAAAATTTCTTTCCAACAGAAAACAAAAGTTTTTATATATATTTGTTTCCGTACACCCTCTAAGTACAATACCCTATGAACCACGTATTGGAAATGGATTCATCCAAAATTTGAATCATTGTACACTGCCAAGGACTAAATTCTTTATAGCTGTGGGGTAGAAGCTAACATTTATACACCTTTGGCTTCTATCCGTTCATGCAATAATATGAATTAATTATTCAGCCAATGCATGTGACCACAAAAGTTCGCTTTCATGCATGCACCTTGATTGCAACATTGCACGATCAACTAGCTATGCATCTCGAGCTTCGTAGAGAAAGATTTAAGAAAATTTTAATAGAAAAACTTTAACGAAAATTCACGTATATGAAATTAAAAGAATCTGACTTTTAAGATAAATGAATGACAACGTTAGACGACTTTAAACACCAAATTTACAATTAGGGTTTTGAATACATAGTTATGGGATCCCTTTTCTATATGGGTGTGGTAACTAGCAACTTACACTTATTCGAAAACGATTGAAGTTGCGATGGGGAAGGTCTAGAATGATTTTGATAGAGTAACAATATTGATTTTTTGGTGTCCCTCATCTTTGAGTTGATCAAGAAAAATTTATATAATCGACTCTATCTAATGATATAAGGCTATAATTAATTTGGTTTGGTTTGTACATGGAGCTCAACATTATAGTACTTGAGATAGGTGGGCTGAAAGTACATTTAGTCCCATGTGGGTGTGGGTCAATTTCCTTCAACAATTATCAGTCTGGCTGGAGTTCATGAATCTCAGGCATTGAATGGAGTGAGCCCCATTAAAACATGGATAGCTTTCCAATATTTCAACAAGATATGTATAAGGTGGTTTCTAGTTGAATAGAAATAGAAGTATGTAAAAAATATGTCCTAAGAATATTTCTTCACATGATCAATTTTCCTCTATTTGATAACTTAACACTATGTTTGAATTGTACAAGGGAAAGAAAAGGAAAATAAAATAAAATAAATTTATGATTTAGGGAAAGAAAAGGAAAATAAAATAAAATAAATTTATGATTTTTTTTTATTGAATATTATCGTAGAAAGAAAGGAAAGAAAAGAATAATTTTAAGTGTAAAGTTACTTAAATAATCTTTTCATATTCATTATTATTTTAAGGATACAAATGAAATTATGTAGAAATATTAGGAACGGTTAAAATATTTCACTCATTGATCTTTCATTTTTTTTTTATAAAACTCTAAATCGGAATGATTGTAAAATTTTCTCATGAAAAGATTTGTTAATTCTCCTTAACCTTTTTAGCCTTACAAAAGTCAATTCAAACAAATGACGGGAAACACTTTGTGAGTACTAATATATTAGTATCTCATTCAACCGGAGCTCATAGAGCTGGTTTGCCCGAGAGGTTAAGGGGGAAGACTTAAGATCTTCTGCACATAAGTGCGCATGGGTTCGAACCCCATAGCCAGCAAAATATTTTTTAACTTAACTTTGTTTATCAAAATGACGCAATTCTTTACAATTTGTTCTCACCCTTTTATCGATTCAAGCCATTCAGTTTGACACGACTTGAAATCTTGATAAAGTATTCATTGCATCACATATCTATTTGCGTTGTTAAGTTTTACAACGCTTGGGGAAAAATAAAGAATATGTAATAAGTAAGGATCCTTTTAAATAGTTTCATTCTAATAGATTTGGTTAAAAATAAATGGAAATTGAGCAATTGATGCATTACAAACGATTCTTGAAAGAACAATTGGCCTCCATAATTAGATTGAAGACTGCTATTATGGGTTAAGATCGTTAAGAAGCCCACAAAAATATTGAACTTTTTTTTTTTTGTTCACTTGACACTTCGAGGGCGAGGAGGCTTTTATTAGGAATAGTAACGAGTCAGCCACTAGCAAAATTTTGCAAACCCAAACCCGAACTCAAATGCAATGAATTGAAAATTATTTACCAAATATGAACCCGATTCAGATTTTAAAAACAAGCCAATTTTCAACCCAATCCTTTAATTATGCCTAGTCTCTACCACATGACTAGAATAGACCCAAATCTCTGGGCTTTAACAAACGGCTCATTAAGAAAGCCTTACAAAGAATTTGTTAAATAGATTATTACTTGGACTGGTATATATAGGATGATGGGCCCATATTACTACAATTAAAAGCCCATTAGGCCCACAGTATTGTAGTATAGCGCAAGAAAACTTTTTCCTCTTTGTTCTTCTTTCAACTTTTTTCGTCAAATATTCTCAGCTCACTCTAATCATCTTCGCATACATCTCCGCAGCTTAACAAAAAAGGTACAAAAATCTTAGCAAAAGGTACAATAATTGCAAACATATACGTATTTTTTAATTAACTGATTAATTAATTGTGACTAATTAATTTTTGGATTAGTCTTTATACTTCTCGGATCTAATATATCAATTCTTTAACTATTAATTTTATTTTTGTTTGAATGCGCTATGTTTATACTGTAAGTTTCGATTCGCTATTTTTATTGCTGATGTGATAGAATTTTATTTATTTTTTTGCTGCTTATATGCTGAGGAAATGATGAGATAAGTTAAGGAAATAAAACTGCGAATTTCGTTATAGCTGGGAATTTTTTTTTTTTTTATGGATTAATGAGCCTAATTTTAGGTTATTTTGTGATTTCGTTGATGTTTTTGGAGTTGGATTAATTATTATTGATAATTTTCTGTTCATAAGCTGAAAGAATAACGTGATAATTAGAGGAAATAAAGCTATGAATTTTGTTTTATCTAGGAATTCTTTAATTTTCTATGGATTAATGAGCTCAGTATTAGGTTGTTGTGTGATTTAGTTTATCTTTTTAGTTGCATTATTATGGTTATTGTTGTTGTTATTATTATCCTTAATATGCTGAAAAATATACGGGATAATTGATGGAAATAAAACTATGAACTTTGTAATTAAGAATTATTTTTCTTATGAATTATTGATCTCATTTTTAGGATATCATGTGATTTAGTTATATATATATTATTTTATTTTTCGGAATGTACTATTACTACTAGTATTATTATTACTATTGTTATAGTTATTATCTGAATAATTATTATTAATAACACTTTTTTTTGGTGAATATAGGTTAAAATGATGAAAATTGACTTTGGTGGGCTTGAACCAATGGCTCCGATTCGGGGCAACACGAGTGATCTGTTGTGTGATGGGATTTCGACTGCCCCGTCATTCCAGATTCCAGATACTACTGATGTGAGTTTAATTTATCATGCTTAAATCTGTGTATTGTGTCGTAAAAATGTAGATATCATATTGCTTTATATGATTGTTGTTTTAAATTTTATTTTCGTGGTGTTTTAGTTTGATGGATTTCAGAAAGAAGCAATCCAAATGGTGAAGCCAGCAAAGGGTACAACGACTCTAGCATTTATTTTCAAGGAAGGAGTCATGGTGGCTGCTGATTCTCGTGCTAGCATGGGAGGATATATATGTGAGTACATGTTTCATTTCTGTATTAGATTTTATCCAGCTGAATCGTTCTATGTGAAATAGATGAAGTGAAAAGAGTGATTGTGATGGGTTATGCCCTTCATTTGCTCTCGTTCTTTTAACTTTTATGGATAGTGTTATTTGCTATTGCTACTCTCATGATATCTTGATCCTTATATATGCAACTAGTTGGTTTTAATAATTCAGCAAGTACTTTTCGTAAGCTAAGAGATTAAACATCTGTTCTACATTGTAAACAAGAAAGTATCTTTTCACTAAGGAGATCGACAATGGATGTTTTCTTTTTACTAAGCTGATTGATGAAGCATTATTGAGAGAACAAAAAGACTTACATATTGTGTTTATTGAGTTCGAAAAGACATATGTTCGAATCCTACGGAAGTCCTATTGAGAGTGTAAGAGTGATTTATGATTTTGGAAGGATTGATCAGTCAAATCATTTAACATTGGCCCTTTTTCCCCCTAATTTGGAGATAAAACAAATACCTCCCTTTCCATCTAGCCAACTTTCCCTCGTACCAACCACACCAGTTTCAAATTCCTGTATATAATTATCAATGAACTACTATGGTTAACTTGCTTGGCAATTGTCAATAGTAAAGGATGCACTGAGCCTTGTGGTCTATGTTGCTACTAAGTGACTTGGACTTGTGTTGATTGAGTACCCTTTTTAAAAGAGTTGGGTAAAGCCTCTAATGTGGCAATAAACCCCAGGGCTCACTCGACAAGCGTGCAACAAATAAGTTAATGCATTAGTTTGAGAAAATACTGAAAATATATACATTTTTTTAACGTAAAGGTTAGGTAAAGCATAAACATATTATGGTTGGAATTCACCTACCAAAAGAAAGAGAGGCTTGTTAGAGAATGAAAAGAGGCAGATTGCTAGTAGATGATTCACCTTTTTCTCCTTGTTCTTGAGAAAGGTGGATTTATTGCTTATTTCTGAATAAAAAAGAAACAAAAAAGTAGAACAAATTGTATGGCCTGGTAATTTTAAATGATTACTTACTTTTCGCTTACCTTGTTCTTGGAAGGGTGGATTAATTAATTCTATTCATATCAAATTCATAAAATTTCTTTTCATTGCATTTCTGCATATGAAGTACAATCTTTTTCTTTCTTAAACTGCAGCATCTCAATCTGTCAAGAAAATTATCGAAATCAACCCCTACATGCTTGGCACAATGGCTGGAGGAGCAGCAGACTGCCAATTCTGGCACAGAAATTTGGGTATTAAGGTTTGTAACTCCTGTTTTGCTGGCTGCAATTAAAAGGCCTTTTAATGAACCAGTTTTGGTTTTCATACCCAGAATCTTTGCTATAAATTGCATCGGAGGTTACATATGTTATTTCAAGTTTGATGTAATTGCGACTTGTTGAGAGTATTATATGTTGAGTGCTATTTGTTTATTTCTACTTTATTTGTATCTTTGCCCTATAAGTGAGGGTTTATTCTTGCTAATACAATCAACCTTTCATGTGCAATGTCTCTATGTCTATACCATTGAACATGGTATCTAGAGCTAGGTTAAGGCATTGCACTCATCTTTAAACCCACCACCCTTCACACACCAAAAAAAAAAAAAAAAAAAATATATATATATATATATATATATATACACACACACTGTTTCCACCACCATAGGGGTCACGACACCACCACTCAGCCACACCACCAGCCTCGCCGCCACCCCACGACCACCAATCTCTCGCCGCCGTCGCTTGCCGTTGCTGGAAACGAGAGAACACACTAAACCCTAACTGGACTTCTCAAATCCACCCATCTACGCACATCACAACACAAATCTATCACCATTGCTGAACTCAGCACGAAAAACCGACCCCAAAAGCCCCTTTCCCGTCGCCGGAAACCACCTACCAACACCCCACGCGCCATCACCCTAGGCGCGTACATCTCACGCGCCGCCGGCAACTTCCAGAATCGCAAGAAATCACCACCATCATGCTCGGCCCACTCTGTACTTCCCATTTTTGCAATTTTTGTGCTTTGCTCTACTTGCTTTCGATCAGATTTGAAGGCTTCACATCAAAATATTTTCCTAGTCTACTTATATATATATATATGTCTCTGTATATATATATATCTATTTAAAAAAAAAAAAAAGATTCAAAAAAAAAAAAAAGAGGACGAAAATATGAATATGTAGTTCCTGTGTCTATCCTTTATAACATTATTCTTTCTTTGCTCCCTTGCCCCGACCTCTTTTGTTAATTGTTTATTAACATGGACTCATCTACAACTGAAACCTCCACAAGCCCATCTTTACCTGAAACTGGGAATACCTCAAATGACCCCACATCCGACATTCGGATTGTTGTTCCTACTTTTTCTGGTACCCCAGTTCTTCCTACGACCAAACTCAATGGTCGTAATTACACTCGATGGGCCTCTTCTGTAAAATTATGGTTTCGAGGGCAAGGACTAGCACGATACTTGATTGAAAATTCACCTCAGACCACACCAGCCAAGTTGGAACTATGGGATCAAGTAGATGCTCAACTTACCAGCTTGTTACTTCAATCCATTGAACCAGAATTGCATTGCTGATGTCCAATCTTGCAAACGTCTTTGGACAATGGCCCAACAGATGTATACTAGTAACGTCAGTCGAATTTATGATGTGATTAATGATCTTTGGAATATTCAACTAGATGAAGGTGGTCTCCCTATTTATTTTGGCCGATACCAGCGTGCTATGGCAGAATACAATGAGATATTCCCTCTTGATACCGATATTAATCGCCGACAACGTGAGCAACTATTTATTGTCCTTATGCTTCGTGGCCTTCCACTTCCTTATCATTCAGTTCGCTCACAAATATTGTTTGGTTCTTCACTTCCATCAATGCCTGAAGTGTATGCTGCCCTCAATCGTGGAGGCAACTGGACGTCAAGATGGCACAACTCGTGGAGGCCGAGGTCGAGGTCGAGGTCGAGGTCGAGGTCGTGGTCGGGGAGGTGGATGGTCAGACTCATCGTCCAGACCAAAGTGTACGCATTGTAACAGGATGGGTCATACTCGCGACAAATGTTGGATCTTGCATGGTAAACCACCTGGTACTGCTAATGCTGCTCAAGTTGATGTTGTTGATGCAAATTCTACCACAGCTCCACCCAATAAGCTGCCTACATATACCCTTACTGATGCTGAATACTCACAGTTTCTTCAGTTCCAGGCCTCACAACAGGCGTCTCAGTCACCCGCTGCCTCTCTTGCACATGCCACCACTGCTACTGCTTTCTTATCTCATTCTTCTCATTCTGGTAAGTGGATTCTTGACTCTGGTGCTTCCGATCACATGAGCGGTAACTCCTCCTTACTCACTCATCTCCGTTCTACTTCCTTTCCACCCATTTCCCTTGCTGATGGTTCATTTTCTTCTGTGTGTGGCATAGGCACCGCAACTCCTACATCTTCTCTTAAATTACCATCTGTCTTGTATCTTCCCACTTTTCCTTGCAACTTATTATCCATTAGCAAGTTAACTAAACTCTTTAATTGTACTGTTACCTTCACATATGATTCTGTTCTTATTCAGGATCTGCAGACGGGCGCTCGGATTGGTACAGGACATGAAGCTAATGGTCTTTACTACCTTGATACCCAAAAGTCACTTGCGTGCACTGCTGTTTCCACTGCTGAACTTATCCATAGTAGACTAGGCCATCCTTCCCTTTCAAGTCTCAAAAAGATGGTTCCTAGCTTAAATAATGTTAGTAATGTTTTGTGCGAGTCTTGTCAATTAGGAAAGTACTCCCGTAGTTCTTTTCCTACACGTCTCAATAAACGAGCTTATGCCCCGTTTGAGTTAATTCACTCAGATATTTGGGGACTCAGCCGTCATGTATCAAAGTTTGGATTTCGGTACTTTGTTACCTTTATTGATGATTTCTCTCGTGTCACTTGGTTGTTTTTAATGAAAGATCGTTCTGAGATTTTCTCCATTTTTCAAACCTTTTGTGCTGAAATTCAAAATCAATTTGGTACCACTATTCGCATCTTACGCAGTGATAATGCCAAAGAGTATTTCTCTTCTGCCTTTTCCACATTCTTGTCCTCTAAAGGTATTATTCATCAATCTTCTTGCGTCTATACTCCACAACAGAATGGGGTTGCTGAACGTAAGAATCGCCATCTAATTGAGACTGCTCGCACACTTCTTCTTCATATGAATGTTCCAATTCGTTTTTGGGACGATGCTGTCCTCAATGCCTGCTATCTTATCAATCGCATGCCGTCTTCTATCCTCAATGACAAAATCCCTTTCTCTGTCCTTTTTTCCTCATCAATCAATCTACCTTTTACCCTTACGCATCTTTGGATGCGTGTGTTTTGTTCATAATCTTGCTCCCGGCGTAGACAAATTTAGCCCTCGCTCACTCAAGTGTATCTTCCTTGGGTATGTTCGACACCAAAAAGGCTATCGCTGCTACTCACCAGAGTTAGATAAATTTTTTGTGTGTGCTGATGTAACATTTTTTGAATCTAAATCATATTTTGTTCCTCCATCCCATCCATCTAATACAATCATGGATGATTTACCTCTCCCTGTGCCATTTTTTGATCCTCCTACGGATCCCTCATCATCTACTTGCCCTCCGTCACCGGATCCTCTCCTCTCTCGTCTGGATCGTCCGAATCTAAAGACATATCAACGACATCCTCGACAACCACCAACTGTTGAAGATTCTGTACCATCTGTTTCGCCTGCTCCAGATCCAGTGCCTGATTCCTTAGTCTCTGATTTGGATGTCCCTATTGCTCTTCGGAAAGGTAAGCGTACTTGTACCACTAAACACCCCATCTCTAATTTTGTCTCATATCATTCTATATCTCCATCCTATGCATCCTTTCTTGTTTCTCTTTCCTCTGTCTCTGTTCCTCATACTGTCTCAGAAGCACTTGTTCACTCTGGTTGGCATGCGGCTATGATTGAGGAAATGTATGCCTTACAATTGAATGGCACCTGGGAATTGGTTGATCTGCCTGAAGGTAAATCTGTTGTGAGTTGTCGTTGGATCTACACGGTTAAATGCTCTCCTGATGGTCAAGTGGATAGGCTGAAGGCTCGTTTAGTTGCAAAAGGGTACACTCAGGTCTATGGGGTTGACTATGATGATACTTTTTCTCCGGTTGCTAAGATGCCTTCTGTTCGTATCTTTTTGGCCCTTGCCGCAGTGTTTCAATGGCCGCTTCAACAACTAGACATTAAAAATGCCTTTCTAAATGGTGAACTTGAGGAAAAAGTATATATAGAGCAACCACCAGGGTTTGTTGCTCAGGGGGAGTCACATAAGGTTTGTCGACTGAAAAAGTCTTTATATGGATTGAAACAGTCTCCTCGAGCTTGGTTTGGCCGTTTTAGTGAAGCCGTCATTGAGTTTGGACTTAAACGGTGTGGAGTTGACCACTCGGTCTTCTATAGACATTATGCTGGGAAACGTCTGTTATTAATTGTCTATGTTGACGATATCATTATAATCGGAGATGACACAGTAGGTATACAGGATCTAAAATCTTTTTTGCATAAACAGTTTCAAACAAAAGACTTGGGAGAGTTACACTATTTCCTCAGCATTCAGGTTGCACGCTCTAATCAAGGCATCTTTATCTCTCAATGCAAGTATACTCTTGATATGCTGGAAGAAGCTGGGATGCTTGGTTCAAGACCTTGTGACTCACCAATGGATCCAAATGTGAAGCTCACACCTAATGAGGGAGAACTAATATCAGACCCAGGACAATGCAGAAGATTAGTTGGCAAACTCAATTACCTCACTGTGACTCGTCCTGATATTTCATTTGCTGTCAGTATAGTCAGCCAATTTCTGAATTCACCTCGAGAAAGTCACTGGAATGCAGTTATTCGTATTCTTCGGTATCTCAAGAATGCCCCAGGAAAAGGAATACTATATAAGAACAGAGGACACACAAAAATTGTTGCTTATTCTGATGCAGATTGGGCTGGAAGTCCTGAAGATAGACGATCCACTTTTGGATATTGTGTTTTCATTGGATGAAATCTTATATCATGGAAAAGTAAGAAGCAAACTGTTGTTGCTCGTTCTAGCGCAGAGTTTGAATACCGAGCAATGGGTGTAGCCACATGTGAACTGATATGGGTCAAGCACTTGGTTAAAGAAATTGGGATTGACTGCTCTCAGCCAATGACATTAATTTGTGATAATCAGGCGACAATGCACATTGCATCAAACCCAGTGTTTCATGAGCAGACTAAACACATTGAGATTGACTGTCATTTTGTGAGAAGTAAAGTGTTAGCTAAAGAAATTGTTACTTCACATGTCAGTTCAAATGATCAATTAGCTGATCTCTTTACTAAATCGTTAAGGGGTCCTCGGGTTGAATATATTTGTAACAAGTTGGGCACATATGATATATATGCTCCAACTTGAGGGGAAGTGTTGAGAGTATTATATGTTGAGTGCTATTTGTTTATTTCTACTTTATTTGTATCTTTGCCCTATAAGTAAGGGTTTATTCTTGCTAATACAATTAACCTTTCATGTGCAATGTCTCTATGTCTATACCATTGAACACGACTAAAGAGTTATAACTATGGATGATGTGTTAAAAAGAGCTAATGAGTGATGTTCTTGCATGCTTCAGTGCCGTTTACACGAACTGGCAAATAAGAGGAGAATTTCAGTTACTGGAGCTTCAAAGTTGTTGGCAAACATTCTCTACCATTATCGTGGGATGGGTTTATCAGTTGGAACCATGATTGCTGGCTGGGATGAAAAGGTAATAATTATTGAACATTAGTCGGATATTATCCCCTTTTTCTCGTATAACTCTTTTTGTTTTTCTGGTGTAGGGCCCGGGCCTATATTATGTTGACAGTGAGGGAGGGCGGCTTAAAGGAACCCGATTTTCTGTTGGGTCTGGTTCTCCATATGCTTATGGTGTTCTTGATAATGGGTGTGTTCTCCATCCCCTGGTCTGATATCAATGTGCAAATCTTTTTTGGCTCCCTAATGTGTTGGAGAATGGAAACTACACATATGATGATGTCTGCTGAGAGTCATTCTCTGAAACCATGTTTCTTATCTATAGAGGAAAAATTAAGTAATGACGATCATCTAGTGTGACAAATTCGATGCATATAAGTTTTAGGGCTACCAATTTTTTCATATTGTCTACAAGAAATTGTATACTATCTTTCACATTGCTTCTTGTCATTTGTGTAGCTACCGCCATGATATGTCTGTTGAAGAAGCTGCAGAACTGGCTAGACGAGCTATTTATCACGCAACATTCAGAGATGGAGCTAGTGGTGGTGTTGCCAGCGGTATAATACTTCTTTATCTCCTTCCTCTTGCTCTTGTTGTCTCTTCTCCCGACTTCTCTGCTTTGATTTGTTTCATCCGTTATGACGGCATTCTGTTATTGTCAGTGTATCATGTTGGACCAAATGGATGGAAGAAGCTATCTGGTGATGATGTTGGAGAACTTCACTACAAGTACTATCCAGTTGAAGTAGCAGCAGTTGAACAGGAAATGGCCGAAGCGTCCGGGTCTTCGTAGCTGGAGAACGAAGGGATGCTTGCTTTCGTGTCTCTCGTGTATTGTTCTGACAATTCTCAAGCATGGATTTTGTATGATTTGGAGATAACAAACAATTATTTCTGGTTATGAATTTAGTTCAGCTTCATGAAAACTTAACGTTTCAATCCTCATGTGCCCAATCTCTGTCCAAACCCTTGTTCTTACATTGTCTTCCTCCACGCTTTCCCTACCTCATCCCATTACTCTGAGCCACGTTTTCAAGACATACGAGACATTTAAGTTATACAAGTAAAGTGATATATTAATTGATAAGAAAAAGAAAGACATGAACAGGGATTAGATTTAGGGTATCTCGTTGATAGCTTCAACGCGTTTGCTTTGCAGCATCTACCCTAAAACTTTCTCACTAATTTCACATTACACTAGGGAGTCGCTCATTCGACAGTAAATCCATTCTCACATTCAATTGTGGGTGGGCCACACTCATCAGGCCAATCACTACTAGGAAGCAAACCAACCGACATTGTTAGATGGTAGATTTTTTAATTATTCCAGGATTTGGTAAAAGGAAGAAGAAAAAAAAAAAAGAGAAGAATTTGGCAGAAAATGTGGATCTCCTTGTAATGATATAACGAGGAAGATCAATGGTGGTGCAATGATTATACAAATATTTGATCTTAACGCTCATTGGTTTTAAATTGTTTTATCATAATTATATCGTCACTTCATTATCATTAATATCTTTATAACATTATGAGAGAATTCAAATTTGTTTGTCTTGAGTAACGGGCAAAGAAGGATCGTATTGTGCAAGAGTCACTCCTTCACCCAGAGGAGAGAAATTAACACAGAGAATATCATTACGGGTTGGGGCTGTTCTTGAATTAATTGTATAGAAATGCATTAATAACCGAAATCTTGCAATCAATGCAATTTTTTTTTTTTTAATTTAAAAGAAAGTCCAAACTAATATTACATTACATATGAATCGATCTCAAAACTTCTTTACACAAGACGAGAACTATAACACTAAACGAAATGCCCACTGGTTCAATCAATGCATTTGCATTGTCTGCATGGGCACATGCATCAACTACCTGTCTCCTGTATCAGCTGAGTTGTTATGCTCCTTCAATTCTGGAATGTGTTTTCTTTTCATCTCCTTTTTTATTTTCCTAGGAATTTTTATATTAAAATTTTGTATTCGCATGCTGTCCAAAAAAATGGAAAGCTTCGTACGGGGCTGTAGTCCGCTTTTACCTCAATAAACTATTTTAAAATATAATGGTTTTTTTTAGCTTGTAGAACCACTATTCTCGTAGCTCTATTTATACTTTTACACTTGTCGAGGTTGAAAATTTCACAGTTAGATTCGGAAGCTGCTTTGGCCGAGCTGGACTCCTTCGATCCGACTCCGAGCTAAACTTTCCTGGTCGGCTGTAGGTCCTGCACAAGGAAGACAAGGAAAAGGCGGGGTGACGACCCGGATTTTCCCCTCAGGCGCGCGAATGATTAATATGTCCGAGCTGGCAAAGTAGTTTAGAGCAATTAATAACGAGAGAGAGTAAATGAGGAGGGTTGAGCTCTATTTATACTAAGTTTAGGTCTGACAGCATTTAATGCGACGCAGCTTTATGTCCCATCAGTGCTTTATGTCCCATCGGAACAGCTGGAACTTAGGTCGGGGTTAACGGGGTCGGGTCAGTCATCTGGGGTTGATCATTGGGCTGAGCGAGCTGCTGATGGAGCGCGGATTGGCCCATCTCTGATCAGGTCGGCTAATTTAGCTCAGCTCGGGAACCCCTCGTCAATTCCCCCCCCCAGTCGAGATCGAGTGGGCGAGATCTAGAGGTAGAAGCTAATCCCGAGCTGCAGGTGCCCGACCCCGATAGAGTAGGGATGGCCACGTCAGCAGTGCACGCCCAACGGACGGCTGCCACGCCACCTGGCGGTTCTGACGAGACGCGACGTTTGGTCTTCCCGAGGCGAATTTCACGGGCGCCTATAAATAGGGCCCCCTCCTCCGAGATTCACTGCATACTTCACTTTATATTTCTCGAGGAATTTAGGTCGGACGCAACTAGCTCGGAAAGAATATTCTCGGGATTCTTCAGCTCGGACCAGAATAGTCGGCCGCACTCCGCAGTTCGAGAGCATTAGGTACGTCCCGACTCCCTTTAGTCATTCCTGTACATTTGTATTTGCTGTAGACAGGATGGGGAGGTCGGAATCAGAAGATTCTCAGGCAATGGATGTAAGGTCTTACGGCGGAGATGAAAGTCCGCCGAGCTCGGCATCTACCTCGAACAGGATCCGTGGCGGAGAGAGCACCAGTTCGTCCTCAGGGCCGGCTCGGAGATCCAATCGCGAGGAGAGTGACGACGACTGCCAAGTTATTGGGGTTAGACTGGTGCGAGAAGAGGCAGAAGAGGACCCTATGGCCGACCTGGGAGGATTCGATGCCGGGGAGGATGAGGAGCCGCTGAACCGACTGGAGGGCATCGAGATACCGCAGGAGTTCTTAGCCGGGGTGGCTGCCACCGAGCCGATCGAGGCTGTTCCAGTCAGTGCTGTTCGACCCCGGAGCTCGGCTTCAGCTAGCGCTTCTTCATTTCGGGGAAAGAGGATCGAGCAGTTGTTTGCCTGCTGCAAGCGAGAGTGCCATTCCACCGTGCGGATGGCGAACGCAAGACTGAGGAACTGGTCGGTTGATCGGCATCACAAGTTGAAGGTTCCAGGTCGGCAAGAAGCGGCGTGTTACCCCCCAGCCAACCACTACACCATATATGATCTGGCCTTCGACGTCATCCAGCTCCCCCTCCCTGGCTTCATCGTTGGAATCCTGAACCATTTCGAGCTCAGCCCGGGTCAGATGTCACCGAACGGTTGGGCTATAATGGTGGCTTTCTATGTGTTCTGTTTGGAGAAGGGAGTGGAGCCGACCTTGCGTCGATTCAGGCATTTCTTTGTATGTAAGCCCAATCCGAAGCAACCGGGGTGGTTCCACTTCGCAGCTCGGGTCGGCCACTCCATATTCACCAAGTGGCACTCATCTAACAAGGGCTGGCATAATGATTACTATTGGGTGGAGTCGTCTGTGAATCCTGGATGTAGGTTGGACTGGCTCCCGAGCCTGAGGAAAACCGTCAATGATGATCCTAAACTCTCGAAGGAGGAGCGTGGAGAAGTTGCAGTGCTCAGGCCCGCGCCCGGGATGCTGATAAACATTGACAGTGTGCTGAACTGGGAGCGGATTTGGGATTCTAAGTTATTTGGTCGGGAGCCCGACCTCTCAAAGGATCATCCCCACCTGATTCCCGACCCGGAAGGAGATGACGGGGCCGGCTCGGAAGAGGGTCAGTTTGCAGGATTGGCGTCCGACCTCCCGTCCCGTCTTATTAACTTCGCTTTAGCTGGGTCTTCGACTCACTTTTGATTCCCTTTGCTCTTTACCTTTGCAGATATGGCGGATATGAGGAAGCTCGCGTACGCCCAGGTGCGGTCAGGACCGGGCGGCACTGGACAAGGCCAGAGGCAACGCCACAGCGGCCAAGGGCGTGAGGTCGGTCCCGAGGTCTCCTCAAAAGGGGCTTCGGGGTCCCCATTGCCGAAGAAATCTGGGTCGGGCCTAACGATCCCAGAGCGCTCCTCCCCCCGATCCGAGAACAGAAAGCGGCCTCGGCCCGGGCACCCCGGAAAGGGCAAGGAGTCGGAGTTCAGTCCTCCCGACCAGCACCTCATGGCAGCGTCCAAAGTGGATCGCGACCCCAAACTGGCGACGGTCCCAGCCGAGCAACTCTCGCTGGACTTGAGGACGGCCATTGTTACGGTAAGCCCCTATCCATTTTACATAGGGTTCGCATTCTTAGCTCGGCTAATTGCTTTGTCCTCTGCTGAACAGGCCGAGTCCCACATCCTCTCTGCCCCCAGCTTCTTAATCAAGGCCCAAACTCACTGCGTTGAGCTCGAGCAACGGTACGTGGATTCCCGAGCCGAACTTGAGACAGTGAGAGAGGAAGCCGCTCAGAGGCAGAGGGCTGATGCGGCGGAGGTCGAGCGCTTAAGGAAGGAGCTGGACCTAGAGAAGGGCCGACGTGAAGCCGCGGCCAAGGACGTCGACCGCTATAAGCGAGAGAAGCGGGAGGCAGAGGCAAAGTTCAAGGAGTTGGCGGAGCGGGTCGGCGTCCACGGGGAAAAGGCGGTGGAGGCCTTCAAAACCAGCGACGCGGCGGTGGACTGGTTGGCCACGGAAGGCGGGGCCATGGCAAAATACGCGGAAATGGAGTTCTACTTCCGGGGTCAAGTTGCGGCTCGGGAGAGAGCGAAGACTTTCTTTCCATCCTCCAAGAACGACTACATCGAGATCCTGGAGGTCCCGCCGCCAGAATTCTGGGAGATCCCCGAGCTTCCCTCCGACCTGATATCCCAGGCCAAGGAGGTTTCTGAGTTTGTCCAGAAGGGCCTGGACCAAGCTGGGGATGAAGCTGAAGCCACCACCTCCGCTGCCGCGCCAAAGTAGATTTAGCACTGTTTCCCTGATAGGGCTATTGTATTTTTTGCCCAAGCTGGGCCTTTGTAATCATTTTCCGGTTTTTAATGAAAGATTTATTTTGGCTTTATTTGCGTTTCAATTGAGTTCGTACACGCGTACTTTCCTCTCCGCAAATTTTTTCTAAGTTAGTGGGGTCGGACCAATTTTAATGGACCATACAAACTTAGGAGTAATAACCCGAGCTGGACGCGACTGATGTTTTAACATCCTAATCCGAGCTGGTATAATAGGGGCAACTCATAGTGGTTACCGATTCGAACTCGTCAGTCCGTTATAAAAATGGTCAAACTAATGTCGACAAGTATTGAGCTCGAGTTTAGACCCAAGC
Organism: Ehretia macrophylla; assembly: GCA_037974665.1. Lineage (NCBI taxonomy): Eukaryota > Viridiplantae > Streptophyta > Magnoliopsida > Boraginales > Ehretiaceae > Ehretia > Ehretia macrophylla. The sequence goes on from CM075783.1 coordinate 45,177,326, forward strand.
TAATACACCGACCTGAGGCCGGAATGCACCGAGTTGGAACATAATCCGAACTGGCAAACTGATCAAATTGTTATCAATTATACCCGAGCTGGAACTTAGTCCGAGCTGGTTTACTTGTCATTTGCTCGTGATTAAGCGTGGCCACCGCGTTAATCCGAGTTCGAGTAATCTTGTCGTTGTAGCATTTGCACCCGGGTCGGGCATTGCACTGGTTGGTGTACTTGTTCCCAAGTCGGGAATTGCACTAGTTTACAAGATCACATTGTATTGAATTTGTACAAGTAATGTTTCGGCCCGGGGCCTTTACAAAATACTTTGGCTCGGGGCCGTTTACAAAATATTACGGCTCGGGGCCGTTGACAAAATATTCCGGCTCGGGGCCGTTTTTAGACAAAATACCGTTTCAAATGTTCTGAATGCCATGCATTTTTTAACAGTTTTTCGTTCTTGTCTCGAAGGTAGAAGGTCCCGGGTCGGACTTCTTTTATGACCTCGTAGGGTCCCTCCCAGGTCGGGGAAAGCTTGTTAGTGGAGCGCGGCAAAAAGATGGCCTTCCTGAGTACGAGGTCGCCGACCTTAATAGGCTTAGGCTTGACCTGCTTGGAAAAGGCTCTTTTCATTGCAGCTTTGCTGGCCAGCATTCTGATTTGAGCTTTAGCTCGGAGCTCTTCAGCGAGGTCGAGCTCTTCACGGATTCGTGCTCCGTTTATTTCTGGGTCATGGTGGAGGGTTCTACTGGTTGGAGACCCGATCTCCACTGGCAGCACGGCTTGAGTGCCGAAGGTCAGTTCGAAGGGCGATTCTCCCGTCGCCGAGCTGATATTGGTCCGCTGAGCCCACATCACTTCTGGGAGAATTGATGCCCATTGGCCCCCTGCTTCCTCCAGCTTGGTTTTCAGACCCTGCAAAATGATTTGGTTAGTTCTCTCAACTTGGCCATTACTTTGAGGGTGAGCAACAGACGAGAATCTGAGGTCGATTCCAATCTCAGCACATTTGCCTCGAAAGTATGCACTGTCGAATTGCTTGCCGTGGTCGGTGACAATGACCTTTGGTACCCCGAATCGGCATATGATATTTTTCCATACGAAATCCCAAGCTGCCTTTTCTGTTATTCTGGCAACACCTTCAGCCTCGGGCCATTTAGTGAAGTAGTCTACGGCCACGAAGGCGTGTTTCTTTTGGCCAAGACTGGCCGGCAAGGGGCCGATGATGTCTAGACCCCACTGATAGAATGGCCAAGGGCTTATCATCACTGTGAGGTCTACAGCAGGCTTCCGCTGCACGTTGGCGAACCTCTGGCAGGTGTCGCACTTTTTTACATACTCTTTGGCATCTTGCTCTAAGGTTGGCCAAAAATAGCCGTACCTTAACGCCTTCCGAGCCAGAGCTTTACCCCCCAAGTGGTTTCCACACACCCCTTCATGAATCTCCCGGAGTACATAGTTTCCTTCCTCGGGTGCAACGCATTTCAAAAGAGGCCAAGTGTAGGCTCTTTTGTAGAGCTGCCCGGCAATTATGACAAACCTTGAGGCCTGCTTCATGAGTTTCCGAGCAGCTTTTTCATCCTCCGGGGTCATACCCCCCTCCAAATAGTCCAGGATTGGTTTGGTCCAATCTGGATTTAAGTTGAGCTCGGCTACCGCTCGTATCCCCAACTGGATACTAGGTTCAGATACTTCTTCCACGTGGACAAGGGTAGGTCGGCTTTCGCCCAAGGCTAGCCTGGATAAGGCGTCAGCCTTCATGTTCTCTTCCCTGGGAATCTGCTGTATCGTGAACCTTCTGAGTGTTGAGGTCAAATCCTTAACTCTGTTGAGGTAGGCTAGCATAGCACTGTCCTTGGCTTCGAACTCCCCAGATATCTGACTTGCAACCAACTGAGAATCGGTGCTTAGGTCGATTGTCTGTGCCCCGAGCTGAGCAGCAATTTTCAGCCCTGCAATCACCGCTTCATACTCTGCTTCATTGTTGGACGCCGAGAAGGCGAACTTGAGGGAGTACTGGTGCTCATGCCGGTTTGGGTCGAGGATGACCACCCCAGCTCCGCTCCCAGACTTCCCTGAGGCCCCATCCACATGGACCTTCCACACGTCCTCCGGGTCGTACTCTGCTCGGCCAGTGCACTCTACGACAAAGTCAGCAATGGCTTGGGCTTTGATGGCTGTCCTGGGCTGGTAGGTGATGTCGAATTGACTCAACTCAACTGCCCATTTCAGTAGCCTGCCCGACGCCTCTGGCTTGTGCATGATGGATTTGAGCGGAGCATCAGTCATGACTTTAATCGGATGAGCATCAAAGTAGGGTTTCAACTTTCTAGCCGCCGTGATGAGCGCGAGGGTGAGTTTTTCCAAGGAGGAGTCTCTCACCTCGGCTCCCTGCAAGGTTTTACTAACGTAGTAGACCGGCTTCTGCTCCTTGCCTTCTTCTCGGACTAGCGCCGCCGCCACCGCTGTTCCCGAGCATGCCAAGTATACTACCAGCTCCTCCCCCACCTCAGGTCGGGATAATAGAGGTGGCGAGGCCAAGTACCTTTTCAGCTCCTGGAAGGCGTTTTGGCATTCCTCAGTCCATTCAAAGTTCTTAGGGTTCCTCAATATTTTGAATAGGGGAGCGCACTTGTCAGCCGACCTGGACATGAATCTGCTCAGCGCCGCGACTTTCCCTGCCAACACCTGGACGTCCTTCACGCAGGTCGGGGGCACTAGGTCTAGTATCGCTTGGACTTTCTCCGGGTTGGCTTCTATTCCGCGGGCTGTTACCATGAAGCCCAGGAACTTGCCTGCCTTGACGCCGAATGCGCACTTTTCCGGGTTCAATTTTATCCCAAAGTGCTCCATTACGGCGAAGGCCTCAGCCAGGTCGGTTACATGGTCTTCCGCCCTCCTGCTCTTGACCAACATGTCATCTACATAGATCTCCATATTCCGGCCAATCTGGTTCTTGAAGACCTTGTTCACCATCCGAGTGTAGGTGGCTCCAGCATTCTTGAGGCCAAAAGGCATGACCTCATAGTAGTAGAGTCCTTTATCGGTGGTGAAGGCGGTCTTTTCTTTGTCCCCGGGAGCCATCTTGATTTGATTATAACCTTTGAAGGCATCCATGAAGGAGAGCAGCTCGAACCCGGAGGTGGCGTCCACCATTTGGTCAATCCGTGGCAGGGGGAAGCAATCCTTGGGGCAAGCTTTGTTGAGGTCGGTAAAATCAATACATAGTCTCCATCCACCAGAAGACTTCGTCACCAGCACCACATTGGACAGCCAAGTCGGGTACTGTATTTCCTTTATGTGGCCGGCGTCCACCAACTTGTCCACTTCTTCCGCTATGATTTGTTGCTTATCATAATGAAAGTGCCGACGCTTTTGTTTTACTGGATAGTGATTTGGGTCGGCATTCAGGTGATGCTCGATCACACTCGGGTCAATTCCTGTCATGTCAGAAGCAGACCAGGCAAATACATGCTCATTCTTTAAAAGAAATTGGCTTATACCTTTCTTGAGATTGGCAGATAGCTCGCACCCGATCTTTGCTCTCTTTGCTTCGTCAGAGAGCTCCACCTCCTGGAGGTCCTCAGCCGGGCTTCCCCTCTTAGCATCTCTCTTATCCTCGGGCAGATCCGGTCCCCAGCCGATTTGATATTTGGGTCGGAGGGAGGTTTCATAACACTCCCGGGCTGAGAGCTGGGCTCCGCGAATGGTTGCTATCCCAGACGGGGTCGGGAACTTCAGGGCCTGGTGGTACGTTGAGGGGACAGCCCTGAAGTGATTAAGCGCCACCCGACCTAAGATCCCGTTGTAGGTGGAGCTACAATTCATTACAATGAAGTTGGCCTGCATCGACACCCACTTACCCCCATCCTCAGACTTGAGCGGGAGGTTGGTGACTCCTTCGGCTGGGTGGGACTGCCCGGTGAAACCTGCTAAAGTACCACGCAATGGCCTGAGTCGGTTCCTGTCCAACCCCATTTGCTCAAAAGCACTGAGGAACAAGACTTCTGCCGAGCTCCCGGTGTCCACCATCAGCCTTTTGACGGTGAAGTTGGCTATCTCTGCGCTGATCACCAGGGGGTCGTCATGAGGCAATATGACCCCCTCCAAGTCTTCTGAGGAAAAGGTGATCCCTTGCATCCCCGGGGCCGGTCCCTTCGTTGGTCCATATTCTCTCCCTGCGCGAACATAACCTTTTCTGCCTGCCGAGGTCTCACCCCCTGACGCTAGCCCTCCCGCTATGGTTTCAATCACAGCCAGACGTCCGCCCCCAACCTGGCGCCTGGGCGGACTCCTCTCCCTATCCCTTTGCTCCGGATTTCGGGTCGGCTGTTGATCTATATACCTCCAGAGGTGGCCTCGGGCAATCAGTGCCTCGATCTCCTGCTTCAGGTCTTTACACTCTTCGGTGGTATGGCCGTAGTCCATGTGGTAGCGGCAATATTTGGTCTTATTGCGCTTATCAGGCCGGCCTTTCATTCTCGTTGCCGGAGGCAGGTGGTTTTGGTGCTGGATCTCCATCAGGATCTGCTCCCTCGAGGTGTTGAGGGGAGTGAACATCGTGAACCGTGGGTTCGGCTTCGGCTGCTGGGGCTGCTTGCCTCGGTCATTCTGGGCTTTGGCCCCAGGTTGGGCTCGGGAGGCCTCTCCTTTCTTCCCAGCCTCCTTCTCCTTGTCATCATCCCTTTTCGCCTGGTGGATTTCCTCCGAGTGTATGTACCCTTCTGCTCGTACCATCAGCTCGGACACAGTATCCACAGGATCAATTGCTAAGGAAGACGTGAGTGGGCCCGACCTAAGCCCACTCTGGTAAGCCATCAGAGCCATGGAGTCCTCCAGGTTCGGAATTCGGAGGGACTCCTCGTTAAATCTGGCCGTGTAAGCCCTCAAGCTTTCCCCTCGATGCTGCTTCACCAACAGCAATGTTGAAGTATGACGAGTGGCGCGGCGGCTTCCCGCGAAGCGAGACAGGAATGCCTCAGCCAGCTGGTGGAAACTTGCAATTGAACCTGGACGAAGTTTTTGGAACCAATCCAAGGCATTGCCAACCAAGGTGGTCGGGAACGTCTTCGCCTTCATGAGATCTGGCATATCATGCAGAGTCATGTGGTGGTCAAAATTGAGCAGGTGGCTGGCTGGGTCTCCGTCTCCATTGTAAACGGCCAGGTTGGGCATGCGATTTCCGGTGGGTAGGGGCGTGGCGAATACCTCGGGAGAGAGTGGGCTTACACCGAGTTGGTTGATGACCTTAGCTATGGCAGCCGCGGTCTTTGCTTGCTCGGGGTCGGCTTGAACCGCCCTTTTGCCTCTCTCCGGGTCGGACCTTGGTGTTGGCTCGTAGAAGCCCTCCTCTTCCTGCGTCCGTTTTCGTCTAGACTCCGGGATGTGGAACTGGGGGCGCGATGGCCGCGGCCCGGCCTCTTGCGGTGCCAGGGGGCCCTCAGCCAGCCGGGCCACCTGCTCCTTAAGTTTTTCGACCATCCTCAGCATCATCCTTATCTCCGGTGATAGGTTGGAGTTTGGGTCTCCTTCTGCTGCGGGGTTGGTTTGAGTGGCTAAGTGTATGCGTTGGCTCGTTCCAACGTCGGCTTGGGTTAGGTTTTGGCTGGGCGCCTGTGTGGCTTCGAGGTCCCCTTCCAGGTTGGGCGAATCCTCTGCCGGTATGTTGTGGCTTCTAGTTTGCACCATAATGGCTTCTCAATGAGTGGTGAAGAGAGTTATAGAAGAACTCGTCGTTTCCCACAGACGGCGCCAAACTGTCGAGGTTGAAAATCTCACAGTTAGATTCGGAAGCTGCTTTGGCCGAGCTGGACTCCTTCGATCCGACTCCGAGCTAAACTTTCCTGGTCGGCTGTAGGTCCTGCACAAGGAAGACAAGGAAAAGGCGGGGTGACGACCCGGATTTTCCCCTCAGGCGCGCGAATGATTAATATGTCCGAGCTGGCAAAGTAGTTTAGAGCAATTAATAACGAGAGAGAGTAAATGAGGAGGGTTGAGCTCTATTTATACTAAGTTTAGGTCTGACAGCATTTAATGCGACGCAGCTTTATGTCCCATCAGTGCTTTATGTCCCATCGGAACAGCTGGAACTTAGGTCGGGGTTAACGGGGTCGGGTCAGTCATCTGGGGTTGATCATTGGGCTGAGCGAGCTGCTGATGGAGCGCGGATTGGCCCATCTCTGATCAGGTCGGCTAATTTAGCTCAGCTCGGGAACCCCTCGTCAACACTCATTTAGTATAAGACACGATACATCAATAAAGTTAAACCTCTTTAATAAGTTAAACTTTTAAATGATGTAGTAATCTTACTACTCAAGTGTTAAAAGATCTACTAGTATTAATTTTCCATGTATAGGTCTCAAATCTCACTTGTATTAAGGGGCGCGTTGGACACTATAAATCAATAAAGTAAACTTTTTCTAATACTTTAAATTTAAAATGAGGTGGTGACTTTATACGTAAATTTTACTAACGAAAATATCTTAAATTTGTCAATAAAAACTTATAAAAGGAGGAAAATCTGTGGAAGTTTTGTGTTAATGACAGCTGAAGAATTTTTTCTGACTCTTGACAAATGAATAACACTCATAGTTATAGTACATTAGATAATAAGTGAGGCCCCCATCTCAATGAATGAATAAAGCTTAAACCTACTGCTGAGGATGTGCTATAGGGGCTACCTTCATTACAACGCAAAGGTTTATTATATCTTGTATGTCATTTTATCCATGATTATTCCGTTTGTCACATCATGAGCTTGTATAAGTATATGACCAAAAAAAAAAGCTTGTATAAGTAAATTAAACCTAATAAGTGAATGAAACCAAACCGAATTAAATTAATCCAAACCTTATCTTGGTTGGTATGGTCAGCTATCACAAGTTAGAATAAAAGTTTTTTTTATAATGTTGTAACGTTATGAGCGAGATTTAATAATTCAGAACTATCAACATCATTTCATCGTAACTATATCATTAGAAATATTAACAGCCTCCAAACTGAAAGGGATTAAACAGGAACAAAAGGGATCTAGAAATATTGAAAATTTGAATAGCTGGTGTTGAAGCAACAGTTACAACTACTTTTGAAGTAACATAATAAAAAAAAAAAAAAAACCAACAACAACAACAATTAGAGTGTGAGAATCACAGCGTAACTAGACTATCCTGAATTTCACCCAAAATGCATTGTTATGTCTAGACTGTGAGGGCTCTCAATCATCAATCTACTGTATATTATTAGACCTTACTTTAACTTAATAACGTTAAAAACGGATCCATTTCCCAAAACTTAATGTGTTTCAGAAATCATTCGTCAATGGAAATTTAATACTAAAATTTAGGAATCTGATGGAAATAAAATACTCTTTCCCCCAACAGTGGTTGCGGTTCCCATTGTAAAATAAGTGAAGTCTACGTTGGGTTCATCATCAAAATCTTTCAACACACATTGCATTAATAATTAAAAGATAATTGTAATTGTATATCCAATATATGACACTATTCATCTGGATCATAAATGGCAGACATTCACAGATACCCCACTCTTGATTACTTCAATTTGATGAAACTTGAGCCAAAAATTCATTAGCCATGTCATATAATGCTGCCCTTTGTTTTTGTGTGCTTGTTCAAACCTAGTCTCTCATTTATGGTTGCTATGCAAATAAATTACTTACCATTGGAGTCAAATGGCTTGCACTGGGATTGGACTGAGGAGATTTTCATCCAACTCCCACACCCAACACGCCCCCCCAAAACCCAAGAGAGTATTCCATTCTCTTATTTTAACAAGGTAGTTCAACGTACAAAAATTTTACTATGTGTTGAATTTGGTGTATAATTAAGGTATTTTTCAGGTAAAAAATTTATTTAATCCTCACTGAAAAAGCTATCTATATATGAGTACTAAATTTTGTTATTTTAACTTCCACTGAATGAAAATTTTAAATATGCCCTTATTTCGAGATCTAATGTAAACAATCCTACATTATGTTTCTGCAAAAAAAAAAAAAAAAAAAAATTGTTTACATGACTTGAACAAATGAGAAACTGTAAATTATAGATCACACAACTAAAATTTTACGATTAAATCAGCCCTCTCCTTTCATGCGATTCTCACATATAAAGATATAGATTAATATTTGCAATTTCCAAAAAAGTGTAGTAAAATATTGCAGAAAGATATGAAGACAACCAACCGTAAATGTAATGCAAGCTGGAGTGAACGTGCACACTCTTCCACTTCTTTCTATAGTTTTTTTAGCTTCTAAGCATGTTTTCATGATTGGGAGTGAAATATAATCAATCACATCTCCACTACACAATTAGTGGTGTATTCTTTCTTGACAAGGACGATAAAGTAATAATTCAAGGTAATTCATAGTAATGAGTATACTAGACTTCATTATATACCTAAAATTTTGTAAACAATATATCCTATAGAGCATAGGGAAATAGGCCTATGAAAGTGTTGTGCCATATAAGACCATGTCTTTTTTTTATATATTTTTTTAACGAGGCAATCACCTTAAATTCAATCACATTTAATTTACTTTAAAATTATACATTATATGATTCAGGAACATAACGTGCTTTGAACGTGGACAGAGTTACACTTGGACTTGTAGAGACTGCAACCCACACTGATCCTGAGAGCGGAACAATTAAAGAGTGAACTAAGGTTACATCTTTAGAAAATATACGTATTTTAAATGTACTTTTAGGCTGAAAGATCAATTTACCTCTATTAAAAAAAATATTACTCATATACAAATGATAAATTATATGATTTCAATCTTCATTAAGAACGTAAATCTTGGATCCATTCCAAACTCCAAGTCAAACATCATATAACATTTATAACATGGGGTTGGTCGAATGTAAAGGAGAAAAACTGCCTCCCATATAATCAAGCAAATTTAAGAAAATTCTCTTAAAGAACTTATTTATGCAAACTAAATAAAATCCCCTCAATTTGGCATCTTGAACCAAGAATTTACATAAGAAGGTGTTATGCTCCATGCCCAAACCCTTTATTTGTGAGTGTGAGATCGTATTCTACGCTTGGATATAATTGTATTTTTATTTTTTAATCTCAACCACTAGTTTATTTACGACATTCATATATTATTCTTTACCGATAAGTGACATTAGATTCGTACAGTTGTCTAAATTTTTTAAAATTCAAAACAAATAAATACCAGCTTCATAAGCACCCTATGCCACCATTTCAAATTTGCTAATACTACTATAGTAATACTCCATTGATTTTCAATATTTCTTAAGAGTTGTCAAATGTTACAATTCATTTTTATTATCTTTTCTCTAACAAGACCTTTTAAATTTATCAATATTATGAAGAATCTTTATATTACTAATATATAATAGTAGAAACTAGTAATATATTGCAAACCTTTGACTACCATGCCAGAAACAGACAACGGTAAAGAAATTAAATCAAAATTTGACTACTTTATGACAATTTAACTCTGAAAAAACAAACTATGTTATAAGACTCGACAATTATTATGTCAGTTAGGTAGATAGGTACCATTTGAATTAATGAAAGAATCATTCATAAATTTATTGAAGTTTTCGGAATTGACCATAGCATACTGTAGTGAACGGACCCATAGCAACAATTAATGCCTAACCAATGAAGCACAACCATATTTCACCATGTTACCAAAGGTCTAAAACCTGGGTTTTGCTATGCTTTGGTGGCAAAACGATTCACAGTGGATCGAATCATTCAATAGTCAGACTGAAATTTAATTATTGAGAATTATTTTAAAATTATCAGAATTAATGCTTTCGGTTTAATTTTTAATAATTTACAATAAGACTAAAATTTAACTAAATGTTAAATTGGTGCTCTCAGTCTAATTTTCAATGGTTTAACTATTAGATTGAAGTTTGATCTTTAAAATGTTCTTGATCTAGTTTTAAATGATCTAACAACCCAACTGAAATTTAACCATTAAAAGTTATCTTAAAATTATCACAAAGAATGCTTTCAATCCAATTTTCATCCAAAAAAAGATTAATCTTGATCCACTATTAGACAAGTAAGAGAACTAATTTTGCTAGTGAAAATCACACCAAGTGAACTCCATTATACCTTCTACCAAAAAAAACAAAAAAAAAACTCCATTACACCAAACCAAAAAAAAAAAAAAGAGAGAAAAAAAAAAAACAAAGAAAAGTGTCTTGTATCCATAAAGTAAAAAAGATTTACGATGGATTCTGTAAATTTTCCAACACCAAAAAAGCCAACAAAAAAAACACGCACCCAACTATAAGCATCCCATGTAACATGTCATCATTGTTCCTTTTGGTAATGAACTAGTACTAACTTTCACTTAATGACACTACAAAACACACACATTGCTTTTCTTGTACTACTCCTTTCTGTTAGGAAGCCTCTCTCTTTTTTTGGCTGGTCTTGTCCCCACCCCCCATCATAACCACGCCACCCCACCCCCCGGTCTCTCCATTGGTCTCTTTCTCATAAATACCTCACACCTTCCCCTTCTACCATCTCCACCACCACCTTTTTCTCCACCCTTCACCACACTCTCCCCCATAAACACACTCTTTTCTTGAAACCCAAAAAAAAAAAAGAAAAAAAAAGATAAAAAAAAGCAACATTTTTTAAAACTTGGGTTTGTACTGTGTGTTTTGCTTTAGTGGACAGTTTTTGTTAATATTTGTGCTGACGTCATCAAGTTAAGACAAAACATAAGACAGTTTCGAAAAGGGAGAATCTAAGAAGTATGGTTACAAGATTTTATTTTTTTATTTTATTTTTGGTGATTTATTCTCCGCTTGGGTTAAACGTCGTCGTTTCGTTAACCTCTGATGGTTTAGCTCTGCTCTCATTGAAGTCCGCCGTGGACGGCGGCGCCACCGCGTTGTCCGACTGGAACGAGAAAGATGATACCCCGTGTCGCTGGACCGGAATTTCCTGCTCCAACATCTCCGGCGTCGGCGAGCCCCGAGTCGTCGGAGTTTCACTCGCCGGCAGGAATCTCCGGGGATACATCCCGTCGGAGCTTGGAAGTTTGACTTATCTCCGGCGACTAAACCTCCACGGAAATGGCTTCTCCGGCGCGATCCCTGACCAGCTCTTCAACGCTTCATCACTTCACAGCTTATTCCTCTACGCCAACAACTTCTCCGGCGAGTTACCTCCGTCGATATGCACCCTCCCCCGGTTGCAAAACCTCGATTTGTCGAATAATTCGCTTTCGGGTCATCTCCCCAGAGAATTACGGAGCTGTCGGCAGCTTCACAGACTCATTCTCGCCCGAAACAAGTTTTCCGGCGATATTCCGGGGGGGGTCTTCCCGGAGCTAGCCAAGCTCGAGCAACTTGATCTTTCCGATAATTCATTTTCCGGGCCGATACCGGAAGATATCGGAGAATTGAAGTCCTTATCAGGGACTCTTAACCTTTCATTCAACCATTTTAGTGGAGAGCTTCCAAAATCTATGGGAGATTTGCCGTTAACAGTTAGTTTTGATCTTAGGAACAATGATATACGAGGCGAAATTCCACAAACAGGGTCGTTTGCTAATCAGGGTCCAACTGCATTCTTGAATAATCCATTGTTATGTGGATTTCCTTTACACAAGTCTTGTAAGAATAGCTCGGAAAATCCGGGGGATGGGGGAAATTCGGTTGAGGAAAACGAGGGTAGAGGTTCGCGAAAAGGGATAAAGCCCGGGTTGATTATATTGATATCAGTGGCAGATGCAGTAGGAGTGGCATTGGTAGGATTAGTGATAGTGTATGTGTACTGGAAAAGGAAGGATTCAGGGGGGTGTAGTTGTACTGGAAAAGGGAAGTTTGGTGGGAATGAGAAGAGGAGTTTATGTGCATTTCCTTGTGTTGGTAGTTTTCCGACCCATGATTCCGAGTTGGACTCCGAAAAGGGTGGTGGAGGGGGTAGTAGTGGTCTGAATGGCGGTGATGGGGACCTTGTGGCAATTGACAAAGGGTTTAATTTCGAGCTTGATGAGTTATTGAGAGCGTCCGCTTATGTGTTGGGGAAGAGTGGGTTGGGGATAGTGTATAAGGTTGTGCTCGGGAATGGGGTGCCCGTGGCAGTTAGGAGATTAGGGGAGGGTGGAGAACAGAGGTATAAGGAGTTTGTGGCTGAGGTTCAGGCCATCGGGAGGGTGAAGCATCCGAATGTCGTGAAGTTGAGGGCTTATTACTGGGCTCCTGATGAGAAGCTTCTCATCAGTGATTTCATTTCTAATGGCAATCTTGCTTCTGCACTTCATGGTAAGTTCTTTCATTCTTGATACAATTTAGTTGTTTTTTGTTGAATTTAATTTGTTTTTTTAAGTCAACTATTTGACCTCCATCATAGTGATATTATTATCTCGCACAAACTTCTTTTGAGGTGTATATTTACTGGCAATAGCTGATAACTGGCTAGAATCTCATCCTCTGCCTCGAGGAAGAGGCTGTTCTGTAATCCCGGTAAAGGGCAGTCCAATGCCTAAAGCTCCCGCTATGAGCAGAGTCTAGGAAAGGGTCAGGATCTCGAAATAATAGGTAATGCAGATGGAACTTATCGGCTAACCAACGAGACTGTCAATATGTATTAGCAAGTTTTCTACTGCTTATTCATCGAGGGATGATCATTAATGGGTCATTTTTTGGGAGGGAATGAAAATAAAGAAGTGCGATCTGCTAAAATGTCAATGAAGTAATTTGAGATAACTTAGCTATTGCTCTAATCTTATTGTCTATTCGACTTCCCTATAATTTGGAACGATGAAGATTGATGAGATTTCTATTGATTGCTTCACATGTTGAAATGAAAAACCATATTCAATTCCTTGCATTCCTTGAGATGGAAGATGACTTTACGTAAAGTTACAATGTAAAACATTTTCCCCCTCATGATGAGAGTTAAAGATTGTGATTGGCAGATATGCTTCATATATAAGTTTCGCGTGAAAATGTGTTGATCATCTTTAGTATCAATTGTGGGCACTAATGAAACAAACTTTTACTTTTACAATGTATCGTTACTAGTCTATAATTTCATGGCATGCACTAGAGCAACTAGTTAGAGATAACAATTCTCGGCTGATAAGAAATGGCATTTCTAAAAGAATTCACTTTTATCTGGAAATTCGAGTTTGCTTTTAGTTTCCATATCACAAATTAGATGGCACTTCGGGTCGTTTGGCTCAGCTTCAGTTATTGTCGTTGAGCTCTAGAAGTTGGATAGTTTTCATGGCAGAATTTTTGACCATCTCTTTTCCATGGATGAAGTTATAGATGATGTATTAACAGTAGATCGGTATGCGCTTGGAGTTAAGCTCCTGTGTGATCTTTTCTTCAAAAAATGCCTGTGGGTTAAAATAGAGGTTTCAAAATTCAGGATTAACATACTAATGTTTTGTCGTAGGTTTAAACACAGTGGTTGTTTGTGGGGATAAGTATCATCGACTGATCACCTAAATTGTGGAGGAATAGTGTTTCTTTTGTTTCGTTGTAAAGATTACACCTAACGATGTTTTCCATACTCACACAGGAAGAACAGGTCAGACATCTTCAAGCCTATCATGGTCAATTAGGCTAAGAGTTGCAAAGGGTACAGCTCGGGGCTTGGCCTACCTCCACGAATGTAGTCCGAGAAAATTTGTCCATGGAGACGTCAAGCCTTCCAACATCCTCCTTGACAATGATTTCCAGCCTTACATTTCGGATTTTGGCATCAACCGGCTGATTAACATCACAGGAAATGATCCTTCCTCCTCTGGTGGCTTTATGGGGGGAGCTCTTCCCTATTTCAAATCAGCTCAAGTAGACCGACCCAACAACTACCGCGCACCAGAAGCTCGGATCTCTGATAATCGTCCTACTCAAAAGTGGGACGTGTACTCATTTGGAGTTGTCTTGCTCGAGTTACTGACAGGAAAGTCTCCAGAGTTTTCATCTCCAACCACTTCCACCTCAACTGAGTTTCCAGATCTCGTCAGGTGGGTGAGGAAAGGATTTGAAGAAGAAAAACCGCTATCAGACCTTGTAGACCCAATGCTACTAAAAGAAATTCATGCCAAGAAAGAAGTACTTGCAGTATTTCATGTAGCCCTTGCATGCACCGAGGCAGACCCCGAGCTGCGACCAAGGATGAAGACCATCTCAGAAAACCTTGAGAAAATTGGAGCGTGACAAAAATGTCGGATTCTTATTATGATTATCAACAAGGGAAGTACTGATTTCCAAAATTTTGCAGTGGCATTGCCATTTCTATGGCAGAGTTTGCGTCTTCATGCTGATAATTAGCAATTGTTCTATTCTCAGGAAGATAAAAATTTATTTTTCTCACAACATGGTATAGAAAATTCTTAGATGTTTCAACTTTTTCTTCCCGGCTTAGTCTGGTTACAGATCCATTCTCTTGGTCACAGTAATTAGGAAGTTCATTTTGGGGGTGATGGAGGGACCATACCATTCGAGCCAGTTCTTTTTTTCATGCTTTTTTCCGTAGGTCCGGAGAAAGTTGCAATCACTGAACCCTACTACATTTGTAATTTATAATTGCTCCCCTATTCTTCATTATGATTTTTGGCAATAAAAATGTACAAATTTCTTTTTCAGCATTAAATTTTTTCATGATCTATATACATACTATGAAATCTATACACATACTATGATGCAACTTTGTACAATTATCAACCAGGAAAAAGAAAGATTCAACCAGAAACTATGGCAAGTTAAAGATTAGATGGATCAGATTGGTTTGGCTTTTAGGTCCTCCGAATACACAGTCTATTTTCGTAAGCAATCATCGGATTAGATAGATATCTTTTAATACAACATAGGTCATCAAAAAGATCTTGGAGACCTAGAGAAGTACAGCGACTAAGATCTTTCAAAAGCATTTGTTAGTCACAACGTCTGTACGAAGGGTATGATAAATTGGTTCTAGTCTTAGCTTTCTTGTAGCTTTGGGGGTCAAGGTGCAAATAATCCATCAAATGGCGGGCCTTGATCCAACAGGAAATTGTCTAGGACGAGGAGCGCTAGGAAACCTTTTAAAGTCTATGTCATCCACTGGTTTAGCAAACAAGTAAGGGTGGTCTACAATCATAAAGAAAGTCTCGTCACTTACTTTTTAGGTAAGAGATTACTTTATTCTTTAATTCGTGAAAGAAAATAGTTTTTATCTCCATATTAAGTATTATAGAAAGACAAGGAGATTACTCTTTACTGTATTATTACTCTCTAAATACACTTGCTTTAAATTTTGAAATTTTAGATTTACAAAATGAAATCAGTATTATAAATTTAAATAATAACCTTATGCCTCAAATTCATCGGTCCAAAAACATGGGGGAATGGGACATGAGATTACTGACATGAGAAAAAGATTATTACCATTTTTGTGTGATTTTGGGTCAATGGTTACTAAGTACTCCAGGTGAAAGTTTGTTAAGAAGTTTTGTCTGTTTTCAACTACAAGAGATCATTAACTTGCCAACTGGTCCCATTTCCTCACCTAATCGAATACCAACTTTAAAGGCACAAGTGGTTGGCCTATTGCTTTCAAGAAAACAGTCAGCATCTGCTTCAGCTGGCATTGTTCCTGCTGCAGTTCTATTAAGTGATAGATAAAAACTTGAAAATGTTCTGATCGTTTTAAAGCCCGTGAGATAAATACGTGTGAAATTTATATACGTCTCTAATGTAATGATTAGTCATAAGAACGGTTCTTACAATGTAAATATGAGACAATTTATTAAATGTTTAGTTCAAATTTCATGATGTTAGAAATAGATAATATATTAAATTTGTGAATTTTTTGTTAAAGATCAATTATATAAATATAACCCATTTTCAATTGGTGAAAAGATAATTGATTGAAATTGATTCCTATATATGAATGAAATTTTTATGCAATGGTGAGGTTTCATTTTTCTTCAATAGTGAACTACAATGCAACAAAACGATTGATAATAGTTGTTCGTGAAATATCTAAGTCAAAATTCTACATAATTTGGAATACATTTATGAATTAAAAGGATATAAGCGTTTTAGCGGACCAAAAATTAGGAGTGACACCAAGTCGTGTCGGGCTTAATTTACAATTATTCAACTTGGACTTGGTGACAAAATAATGTACTCAAACTCAATTTATTTTCACTAGATTCTAAAAAACAAAACTTCTTATGACAAGTTCAAAAATAAAATTTAATTATAATGTATAATATACTTCACAAAATTATTTGTGTGTGTATGAGTATATATATAGAATGTAGAATATTTTATACATTATAATTAATATATAAATTTTTTAGTTCTAAGGAGGCTTAAGTCAGTTTACATCTTACATTACAAAAACGTTATATCCTTCAAAAATTAATCTCAGTACCTCTCGCATTTAAAACAATAATTATACTACTAAACCAAATAACCAGCTATACGTTATTTATATATTTTGGATCAAAAGAATTGTGTTTAGAATAATCATTATAGGCTCAGTTGTCCATGTAGATGGGAGGACCCATACTTGTGATACGGGCCTTATTTCGAACTAAAAGCCCAGTACGACCTAAACGGTTGACTTATTTCGAACTGAAGGCCCAAACTGCCTCATTCTAACCTCAAAGCCCAAGTTCTCTTGACTGCAATCGAAGAGAAGAAAAAAAACCAAAACAAAAAATAGAAGAAAAAGTTGAATTTCCTTTTCAACTAAGCTTCGATCCATTCTCATAAACCATCACTGCTTCGTCTAATCATCTTCGACCCTTCGGTAATTTCCCCCTCTCTCTTTGTATATATATATATATATATATATATATGCATAAGATTTATGTAATTCATATTTAAAGTTCTGCTTATTCATTTAAAATATTAGCACTTCACGATAAGGCTTAGTTTAGTTTGTTTTAATTGTTGAGTAATATGTAATTATAATAAATATTCTATTTTTTGCATTGCGCATTTTTTTTTGCAAAAAGTTTAATGGGTTTGTGTTTTTTTTTTTAATATATATTTTTTGGGTGAAAAAGCTAACTGATGACATTTTATTGAATTTAATGAAAATATTTTCTGAGAAATGAATCTGCGGAATGTGAAGGAGTGTATATAAAGGAAACTGTAAATCTTTTGAAAATTGTTTCGGCTACAACTCCTTACAAGGAGAAGGAAACTGTAAATTGTTTGAAAATTGTTTCGGCTACAACTCCTTACAAGGAGAACTCTGTGTAGATCTTGTAACTAAATCTTTCGAGTCTCTCGCGATTGTTTTAATTTAACGGTAGCATTCTTTAGTTGAATCGCTTAGCGTCTGAGTCACTGTTGGTAAGTTTGAGATGAGTACCTGAACTTTAGTTTGCAGTATCCGAAGTACATTTTTCGAAAATGTAATTCAGATTTTAGTTTGGAGAAGTTTTTGTTTTGAAAATTTTAGTATGCGTGTGCGTGTGTTATCCATTGCTCCTAGTTTGGAACTTGACCTCGTGAGGGCAACTGAATTAGCTTTATTAAAACGGAATTTTCCTGAACTTGCTTCTGTATCTGTAAGTTGTTTTGTTGATAAGGGTTTTAGTCGGATTGACATTGAAGTTTTAGTATTCTATGGCTGTTTGCATTCAGTTGATGATAAGTGCTTTTAGTAGAAATGGACTCTACTCGGGTTGAGGGATTAGAAATCCTTAAATATCACCTGCCTATAGGAAAAGAATTGCTAATGGTATAGGTTGTTGGAGCCATGTGGACTTGCACTATTTTGCACTAGATAGAAAGTTAAGCATTTTATTGGAATTAGAAGCATCTGTAGAATTTTGTGGACCGATCAAACTAGAACAGCTGATCTTTTGGTGACACCGATGAGACAAAGACTGTTTTTTGTGCCGTGTTGTCATCTCATTTCGTTTTTCATGCTTTATGGAAATGTATAATGTTGAATGTTTCTCACGTGTGTGTGTTATGATATGTAAGTTGCTTTGATAACGACTTGTAAACCATCTACTTGTTTCATACAAAACTTAGTAATGGCATTTCGGGATATGAAGAGTACTTTTTTCACTTTGTATAGTAGGAACTGATGATAAGTTTCTAATAAAAATCAAGTTTACAATGATTGAAGTTTGTTGTTGTACATTTCAAATTCAAAAGAGATTTATTAATGAAGGATTTGTTTTATATATCTTCATTTTACTGTGAGTTTTTCATGAGTTAAGTTGAAGCTTTACACATGTTTTTGTGCTGATAGATTTAAAGGAACAACGCATATAGTTCATCAAAGGAGAATTCTGATATGGTAAGCAAAGTTTGATATCTATGTGGAATTATATTATTTTAATCTAGTAAGTCCTGACACTTTGTTATTGGATTTCCAGTCTGCACTCTTCAATTTCCATTCTTTCCTTACGGTTGTGCTGTTAGGAATTTGTACCTGCACGTATGTGAAGATGCACTTTCCAGCTCTTCTTGAACACAGAACTGGGTAATTCTACCACTTTCTGTAAATTTTTTTCATGTGAATGATATATCTCAGAGATGATTAATAAATTGTATATCGTGTTTTAGCACATGCCTTCTGTCCTATGATGATAAGTATTATTATATGAAATACTTGTGGAAAATCGACTTCTTTCTTCCAAAGTGAATGTTCTGTTTTGCCTTGACACGATATTTTTAGGAGAGAGTTGGAAACAGAGATGAGTTGGGTATTTAGTGGGTCACAATCTATATCATGAAGGGATGAAAAGTAAAATTGGCCAGGATTTCTCTTTCTTCCTTTAAGTTGTCCTCTTAGGATCACGGGGTCCTGAATGGTTGCTGGAGGGAAAAATCAAACGGTGAACTTTTATGTTCCATCTAGTAACCTTATATTCTTTATACTTCCTGTCAATGCACTGAGTTTGTCACATTCCATCCACATATGGTATGGGAGCAAATCCGTTTTAATTTTGGACCATCTAAAATAATGTTTAGTAGATACATCTTTGCCTGACAATCATTATGCCCAGAATTCAATGGATAACACTTTGATCAAGCAAGTAGGGGAGGCAACACTGACTAAAGCGAGTTTAATGTTACCTACTTGTTCTTTTTGCTGCTAAACGTCTTCTGATTGCCATGTTTCTATTGTTTCGTGTAACATTTTCAATTTACACTGAAATATTACATATTTTCCAGGTTTCGAGGTTTCTTTTGGAAGGCTGCTCGAATAGGTATGACTTTCTTAAACCACTTGATGCGTGACACTGCTCTCACAATACTTTATTATTGCTTCTTATGTATGGAGTAATCTGATAGCCAATTAGAACTGTACTCTGCATTTCTCATTTTGCAAATGAATTACTTGCAATGAGATAATTGGGATGATAAATTAGTGAAAATTAAGTATGGATTGGGAGGATAAAGAATTGTGTTCCTGTCTCTTTTAGAGAGTTGTTAATTGATTGATTGCTTTGTGGTGTCACTTATATTCACTACACAGACCAACCTTTGCCCACCTTACATCGTCCTGAGAAGATAAAGAGTTAATTGAACTGCTCAATGAATTGCATAGTATTCATGGATTTATTTTCTTTCAGTTCTTCTTGCTTATTTAGATACTCGAGGACAAAATATCTGCTTGTGTATGATTTTCTGTAAACTTTTATTCTCAATCTTAGCTTACTATATCAATCGTCAATCCAAAAGCACATGTTTGCTAGTTTTGAACAGCATAAATGAAGCACCAATTCACTGGATTATTTTGCATACGGTTATGCATTTATGAGATACATGTTGCCTATTAGATCAGTCCAGTCGTGAAGTTTGCTTGCCTAATGCCTACGCCAGAACGCCCTGTTGACAATTTGATATTTACCATGATGCTTGCTTCTCTTGTTTGTCATCATGAGTAGGAAAGAAGAAACTGTAGCAAGTAAATTGTTGAACCATTTTGCCTGCTAAGAGCTGACATAGTTGGGTGTCTTGGAACAGGTGAACGGTTGAGCCCTTGGGTGGCAGTTGGTTGTTTCGCAATGGGTGTTTCAGTAATCTTCTTTTGACAAAGCGTGAAGTTATGTGTACCAAAAAACAGAGGTCTGAAAGCATTTGTCACCCTTTGGATATAATGTTATCAAACAGATCATGGTATTCGAAATTGAAATTCAAAACTTAGTTTGAAGCCAAAGCTGCAGTCTCCCATATTCTTATACCACTGAGCGTGTTTTAATTCATGGAAAATATGTCTATTCCCAGAATCATCTTCAGAAGATTTATATAACTGTGGCGGGTCTGTCAACATCATCTCTTTTTCTTTCCTTCTTTTTCCGAAGAGGGTTATGTTTTAGTGTTTTTGGTGTATTAATACTTGGATAATGCACATTATTTTCACACAACTTGTAGAATGAGAATATATTAGAAATAGATCATGATAATATACATGGTAGAGAACCCTCGGTTCGTTTCATGACCAGGGAAAATTAACTTTGGAAACTTGGTATATGTTTGTTATTTGCTTCTTCCATATCTTGATATCAGTCGTAGAAAACCAGCTCCGATCTCTTAATATGCTTTATTTTGATGTACACGATACGTACTTGAGAATATACAGGGAACTGAGAGATATAAAGCTTAAGCTGAAATCAAGGCAGTTGGCGCTTTGAAACCAATCGGAAGGCAGGTGATGACATACAGTGTAACCTTATGCTTTAATCTTCTGAAAACCAAAATCCTCTTCACTTTCCAGTTAAGAACTGCTAATGTTATCTTCCTTACTCGTTTCCTTCTATTGCTTGCAAGTTCCGTAGCCTCTTTGTGTTCTTCGCTGGCGATTCCTGTAGCCTCTTTGTGTTCTTCATCTTCGTCTCCCCAGTAGAGTGGATAGCTCCTTAAGAATGCCCTTCTGTTGTTATAGTCTTCGTAGCGAAAGCTCCTTGATTTCTTGTAAGTTTCTTCTGCACCTTGTGGATCCATACTCCAGGAGCTAGAAATCCTAATCAAGCTCTTATTTTGCCTATCAGATACTACTTATATGTAGAGTGGAGATAGGAGATAAGAAGAAGAGAGTGGACAATACTAAGAAAAATTTGTCTTGGTATGTGGATAATTTAACAATGCTGACCTTGATGTTATCTCAAAATGTTATTCCACGATTTTAACTAAGGATTCCTTTCCATTTTCTGTTTTCTAATATATAGAGGACATTGTACATGGTTTCTTCTTGGTTGTACTAAGTTGTCCTGGACCTTTTTCCAATATCCATGTATAGCGAGAGTTTTGTACATTGGTGATCTTTTATCTACTTTGCCCTGCACCATATTCTATGATGAAGGAAGCCATAGGTTATATTGTTCTGAACCCCCATGTATGGCAGAAGTTTCTCGCACGGGTTACGTTTTTTCTACTTTGCCCAGCATTATATCTATGATGGGTTACGTTCTGAATTCCCATGCATGGCAGAAGTTTCTTGCACGGGTTACGCTTTGTCTACTTTGCTTTGTATTTTATCTATGATGAAGGAAACCACAAGCAAATACTGTTCTGAATTTCCATGCATAGCAGAAGTTTCGTGTGCAGAGTAACTTTTTGTCTACTTTGCCTTGCACCATACTTTACGGTGAAGGAAGCCAAAGGCAATCCTATTCTAACCTATGCACAGCGAGAGTTTTGGACATTTGACTATCATTTATTTAATTTTCTCAGCACCATGCTCTATGGTGAAACAAGCCAGAGCCAATACTATTCAGATAAACAATACATAATAATTGATGCATGAACAACAATCATATTAGCATGGATCCACATATTAAGCAATGTGAACCTCCATGAAAGGCGCTAGCCATGTTACCGGCAAGGCACGCTGACATGGATCATAATAAAAAATAAAAAATAACGATGATTTTAAATGTTTATGTGAAGCTATAAGGGTTAAGCATGCAATTTTTTTTTTCTCCCAAAAAAAGTAAATATAAACGATAATTAAACTAAAGCATGCAATTGTTTTCTCCCAAAAAAAGGTAAATATAAATGATAATTAAATTGAAGGTTAGATTTGTTTTCAAAAACCAATGTATTTCGCTGAAAAATCTTCCAAGAAAAAGAAAATACTTCCTCTATATGTTCAGTTAGGAAGAAAAGGAATATAAATTTGCCTCCGAGAGATAGTTAAGAAGGCAACATGTGGGAGATTTAAGTTAACCACAAGTTTAATTTTTTTATTTTTTTATTTTTTTGTGTTTGAAATTAGACTCTTCATTTACTTAGTGCTACGGTAGTGGTAATAGTTGTAGCATCTCAAACTAGTGTTGTACCAGTGCGATGCACGGGTGTGATAGTAATACGTAGTTACTTAAGTAATTTGTCAATCTATTCAACTTTTTAATCACATTATTTACAAACTATAATATGTAGTTACTGTAAGTAATTTACCATTACTAAAGAAACCAAATAAAGTAAGCATTTATTCTTTTAAAAATGTGACAGTAAGTACTATTTAACATCGAACCTTTCAAAAGATAAATGTATTTCTTTTCTTCGAATTGTTGTTTTTACAAAATTCACACCTACCTCATCCTTATTTGACACCATTCTCACTCTTTGTAAATGTGATCTATTTGTAAATAATTCATCTTTTACCATTAGAAGTTTGAATGATCCAATGGTCAAATAATATGTTGTGATCTTGCGTAGATATGCTTCTCAACAAAAGATGTTGGAATACTTTATACTACACAAAAAATTATTATTTTTTGATCAACTTGAACATATACTCTAAAACTATTATGGACTACCTAGCAACTTATAATTGATGGCTGTAATTAATTTAAATTGAAACAGATTTGTTAACGCTTTCAATTTACAAATATGTCTCATTAATTTGAAATGCATTATAATATTTGAAGCAGATTTGTCATATGATCTAAGTGAAATTCAAATGACTGAGCAAATCTCTTGAAAAGTCATATGATACAAGACTTTATTTTTATTGCTACCACTACATTATAAGATAAACAATAATGAATAAGGAATATAAACATATTAAATCAAATCCAATCAACGATCAAAATAATAAGAGATACATACTTAGCTAATTTATTATTGACAATACTTCTTTGAAAACCACATTAATTGTAGTTTTTAATATTTTTTCATTAACAAAATCTTTAATCATTTTTTACTTGTCACTCTTGAAAATGCAATATATAGTAACTCATGACTGAAAGCAGGTCTTGAAAGACATAACCCAATGTAAGAAAAAGTTTGATCCTGACTTTTATTTATAGTCATGGAAAAACTTACAGCCAAGCAAAATTGCATTTGTTAAAATTTAACGGACAAACTTTGGTTAGATGAGATCATAGTCACCGAGGTATATTACTCCAAGAATTGATATTTAACAAATGAAATTTTTCAATAAATTATAAAATACTTAAATATTAGTGTGAAGTGCAAAAATGTTCATTCTTAGTATATATGATTGGAAAACATACTCTTAGTTCTTGTCAGTTCAGAACATTATCTACCATTTTTATCTAAGTCTACCATATATGTTTTATTCTACTCATATTATTCTATATAAATAGAGTTGAAAAAATTCTTCTAATATAGAACTATGATTCCCAAGTATTTGTTTCATTTATTCCGTTAATATTCTCTGTACATCTTCTAATAAACCGAGTGCATGAAAAGCTTCGTTGATTCTAGAATACTAAGATAATAATCCTCCCTATTGGCTGGAAGCATGCGTGATATTATTCTAATAACAAGCCTTTTTTTTTCTTTGATATCACTTATGCTCACATTCTTTATAAACAAATTTTATTTGAAAACTCTAAATACATCAGCTCGTCAACTTCCTCATACTCCTTATTGCATTCATCCAAAGTTCAAACATTCATTTCTTTTAACTTCTTCATTTGATTCATTTTCCTTATAGATAAATGTGTCTTTTAAGGGAAGATAAATTGATAGATTTTATAGTTAGACATATAAAATGAATATCAAAGAAAAAAAGGTTCCCAAGCAGCCTCACAAGGGGATATTTGTATATAATCATAATAAATCTTAATTCATCAGAAAGTTGAGATTAATCTCCATTTACAAGTCTATCATATATAGTAGTTGTTACTCGATTATGACCATTGGGAATATATTTGAATAAATATTTAATTGCAATTGTCTTATACATATGTAGTCAATATTGATATGAGCATAATATTTTATGGGAAACATTGAGTAATAAATGACGATATTATTGAGCTCAATCCCTTTTCTTATAATAGTTCATCCATCTCTTATTTTATATTAAGAAAATCCTTCTCCATTAATAGTGATGGGAAATTTTTATTTTTTTTCTTAGCCAATATGGTTACATTGAAGAAAACAAAAAGTAAAAGCCAAGGAGATATGTTGGATTAAATTGGGAAGATTGCATTATTTGTCCACTTTATTTTGTTGATGAAAATCACCATATGCATTTTTTTTCCACTCTATTTCGAAATACAACAAACGAAATCATAAAATAGAAATATTTTTCACTCTATTTTGAAATACAACAAATGAAATCATAAGATAGAAATATACTCATATAGCAATTCATGAACTTTAAAAATGCTACCCAAGGAGATAAGTTGGATTAAATTGGGAAGATTGCATTACTTGTCCCAAACTATGTGCAGAATATTGACTAACTTCCCATTGCCCTACTATTCTACGACTCTTATTGTGGATGGATAACTTAGAAGTCTGGATATCTCATTCAAGCATGGGACTATCTGAACTTTCAATTGATTGTTGAACTACAAATAGTGATTTTCAAACTTACTACATTGTTTCAATACTGGGTATCAAAAAATATGTGATGTAGAATTAGAGAAAACAATTAACACAATTAGATTGATGACTCAAGTCAAAGCAATTCCATTGTGCATGGTTATTTATGATATATGGAGGAATATTTTCAGCATTTAAAATAAATTTTAGAATGTGTTGTCCTATTTTTTGGGTCTACATTGCATATTAAAATTACAAATATTTGTCCTATTTAAATAGAATTTCATAAATCTTATCTTTACAGGTATCACTAAAGTTACAATTTGTTGAACCTAAAAAAATGAATGTGAATCTTTTTTTTTTCACTTATTTATGGCTCTTTTATGTAATTTTTACTATATGAAATTTAATTTTCTAAACTAATCAAGCTTTTAATTAAAAAATAAACGAATGTCATGAGGGATGTTTTATCATTAAAAAAATAAAGGTATAAGTTTCTTTTCAATTATTTATGGTTTTAAATTTAAATTTCACTATATGAATCGAATGTGAAATTTTTTAGATAGAAGTAAAAAGAAAAAAAATGGACTTTTTTTCTCGATACAATTTTATTTTTGTTAAACAAAAAAAGAAAATAACCACATCTAACTTCTTTTTCAATGCACTTCCATTTCAGACCAAAAAAAAAAGTTCAACTTGACCGAAAAAAGGAAAATAAAAAAAAGTTCAATGTTGGATCTCTTTTCAATTGAATTTTATTTTTGACCAAAAAAAGAGAGAAAAGTTTCAAGTTGGATGATGTCTAACCATTGCTACGAAACTTGTGAGATGAGAAATAAAATCATAAACATGTAACATAATAGATGAAGACAAATGTAATTTTTTATTTTTTTATTTATAATATCTACCACCTAAACTTGTTTTTATTTTGATATTATCTACATTTTAACACATAAAATAACATATGAAGGCAAATATGAATAAAATATAACTTATTAGATGTAAATAAGATTCTTTTTTTTTTGTGAGATTGAAATTTTAAATTCATCAAACTTTTAATTGAAAAATTAAACAATTCTGTGAGAGATAACTTTTTTATTTAACAAATGAATGTGGAATTTGTTTTACCTATTTATGATTCCTTAATGTAATTTTTACTATATTCAATGAATTTTTCAAATTGATCAAGCTTTCAATTGAAAAACAAAGTA
Organism: Ehretia macrophylla; assembly: GCA_037974665.1. Taxonomy (NCBI): domain Eukaryota; kingdom Viridiplantae; phylum Streptophyta; class Magnoliopsida; order Boraginales; family Ehretiaceae; genus Ehretia; species Ehretia macrophylla. The sequence goes on from CM075783.1 coordinate 45,203,273, forward strand.
ATTTTATGAGAGAGGCTTTAACATTTAAAAAATGATGTAGAATTTTCTTTCGCTTATTTATAATTTTTTTAATTTGATTTTTTCATGTTATGAATTGAATATTTAAGACTTTTAGATAGAAGTAAGATTCTTTTTATTATTATTTAGATATGATACTTATTTGATTACTTGTAGTATAATGGTGTTTTTAGATAGAAATAAAAATACATTTTTCTTGTTGTGGTTATTTATTATGTTTGGAAGAATATTTTCAACATTTGAAATATTTCAACAAATTATAGAATGAATTTGTGATATTTTTTGGATCATATTACATATTAGAACTATAATAATTCATCTCATTTGAAAAAGGGTCTAGCAACTCCTATTATTGTAAACACCTTTAAAATTACAATTATCAATGTAAACAACATTCGGTGAATATAAAAGGAATACTAATTCCGTTATTAGATGTCTAAAGTTATCATTGTTAACATTCATGATTGTATCTCTATCATTGTAGACTTGATCAAGTATTTTTCTCAAATTATATTTAATTAAAGAAGAGACATATATTGCCAACGAAATTAAAAACATATTAGACAATAAATTTTAAGGGATACTTTTATACTTTTTGTTTAAAGTTTTTTTAACTTTTAATTGTAATCTTTTTGAATGATTAATTGTTTATGTATTATGACAAGTCATTTGAGAACTTTGGAGCATTTATTCTGAAATAGTTGCTGCTTGCTTATAGAGTTCGGAGCATATATATATATATTACTTGTAGCATAATGGTGTTTTTAGATAGAATATAATTTATGTACTGTACGGATTAAAGCAATCATTTTCGTTTAACAAGAAAAAAAATTCTATTATTAGATGTCTAAAGTTACCATTATTAATATCTATGATTGTATATCTAAAAATGATCAAGGTTATTGCATTTAATCCGTCATTCAATAGACCACCCCTTTGAAATAATTATGTATATAAAAGGTAATTATAATAATTATTTTTTTTTTTTTTTCATTTTGGTTTCTTTATTGGCTTCCTTAAAAGTAGAGACCCTACGTTTATAATATAAAAAATATCAAAATAAAGTATACAACCAACTTTATAACATATCATAAAATATATCACATTATATACAAACCATCAAATAACAAAAATAGAACAAAATCAATAAATGACTCTTAAGGACTCATCCCTCTCTTCCTTAATCATCTTCCTCATTTAGTAGGATATATCTCAAATTCAACTTTAGCATTTTCTCTATTTATTGCTTATCTCAAACCCTCTTGGAAGGCGACGCACAAACTTAGACCCCTCAACAACATTTTCAGAGCACTGGGATATTACACTAATTTTCTACAATACAAAAAAATTAACAATGATAAGTAAAAATAATAAGCAAACAGAATTAGCAATATTAATTAATGGAATATGAAACCGATCCCCTATTATTATATCAACAGTCATCTTGTCAGGAATATTTGTGAAACTTGATCCAATTGCATTAATATCAAATATCTTGACAAAAAAATAAAAATAAAAAAAGTGGGCAATAGATTAATTAAAAATTAAATAACAATAACTTGAAGGACCCTAAGATTTATTTTATGAACAAATAAGTCACCTATTTTACAAATGCAAAAGACAAAAACTAAGTTAAAGAGTTGGATCATTTGTCGTCTTTCTAACGACATATGAACATTTACGTTGGTTGACATCATTGACTCAAACTTTAACCTCAAAAAAAAAAAAAAATCCTCACATTTGGTTAAGTTTGAGGTCCAAATTGAATGTTATCATGTTGTTTTAATTAAGGTTTCAAGGACATATGAAATGCAAAATATCTCAACCTCTTTAGCCAGATTCAAGTCCTCAGTTGCATTTGCCCTTCTTGAGTCACTACAAAGAAAACACGTTACATCAAAATCCTAGTCTAAACGAAGATGCCAAGAAAAAATGAATATCAACAACAGTAAAAGCTAAAAACTCCTGCTTCTATGGCAAAAAATTACCGTTTTGCAAGCTTTTGCTTCTATGGCAATTTTTTTTTTTAATAAAGCTCTTGCTTCAACTCTGGCGACTGAGCATAAAAAACATAACTGTCATATAAAGTTTAAAATAAGCAAAAGCTACAAACTTGAATGAAATATCATGATATATCACCACAAACACATTTAACACATAAGTACCACTAATATAGAACAAATTAAAAATATATAAAACTCACCAAACCTAGCTAGAAAAAGGAGTTACACACAAACATAATAATTAAAAACGTAGCTTTATCTCTTTTACATTATTTTTATTTTTTAAATAAAGATTTATAAATGTCAAAAGGTACCTTATAACGTCACCAGTCTCATTGGTGAGAGTTTCCACGCCAACTCTTCCCACGACAATCTACAAAATTTCATTAATAATAAATACATCAATTACGCTATAAAAAGTAATTAAACTATGGAAGGGAAGTAAACTAATTTTGATGTAACATTAAATTAGAAACGATATGGGAAGAAAAAACTGCAAATCATATATATACACATTAGAGTCATTTGATCTCTAAAGATAAATGAATTTAAAAGAAGATAGAATACATTCCTAACATACATAGGATACAAATTAAAGATACAATTTGATCTAATAAATCTGATAGTTAGTTGTAATATGGATTAACAGCTATTAGATATATTCAAAATAGTGAAATCAGATTTTAGCTATTTGATCCAATTTAACCTTAAACCATTTGTCCATCGAGGAAAATTTTAGAAAGAAACTGTTAATGTTGACCAAAACTTCTAAATTTTACATAAAGATATCACAAATAGAAACCAACTCTAAATAATTTCATGTCCATAATCTCAAAGGCCCAAATTTCTAGGAAACCTTATAGAAAAGATTTAAGTTATCATAAATGAGCAGTCTTGAGAGACATTTAAAGTATTGCAAAATTTAAGTTATAGAATCTATAGAGGGATTTATAAGAAGATAATTTATTCCTCAATATTAACGGCTTTAAACAAAAAGAACGTGTCAGCTATCAGACAAACTTCAAGTGTACAAGGTTTGATTAAGACCTTGCTATGGGGACACAATGGAGGGTAAGAAGATTCATGAAGGGCTTATGGGTAGTCATCTTAATTGGATAAGGGATATGAGGAGAAAATTTACCAGGTCTAAATAAAAATCCCACTTTGCTTGCAATTATTCTGGCCACTACCAATTCTAATGCTTATTTTATATGGTAAAAAATTTCAAAAAATTAAACTATTTAAATGAATTGAAACCTCAACACTAATTTTCCTATGACGACTGCAAGTTGACCTCGTAATGATATATATAGGCACGCAAATAAACTCAAGAACGAATAACATCACAAAGAGACGATAATTAACAAATTACAAAGTAATTAGTATGTCGAATCGTGAATTGAAATCTCATTTTTTTGAATCGTAAATCGTATCGAACTGGGAATCGTAACGATTCGGTCACATTTTTAGTAATATGTTAATAACTGATATATTATGTTATCAATGATATTTTTTATTCTTTTCTCAAAAAAAATTGATTATTGTGTTTTTATTAGTTATTTTGAGTTAAATTATTTAGTTAGATTTTTTTTTTGTTAGATGTTAAAAGATGACATAAAGAAAAAATAATTATAGTTTGTTTATGGTGTTTCAATCATTATCAATTGAGAACATAGAGAAGTATGAAAAATGTAAACTCAAGTGAAGAAATCAAAAAGACATGTATGAATTCAATTTAATACATTTTTTTTAAAATCAATTTCAATACAAGTTTCAGTATATAATTATTTAACAACCACAAAATAAAAGCACATATTCACTTTTTTTTGTATAATAATCCAATATCTCTAAGCCCTAGAACATCTCAGCATTACAACAAAAATGATACTAAGATATTTGTTTCTTTGTTTTAAGTAAATAAAGTACACCAAGCTTCCACTATTTTCTAAGATCTTGATTGGCAGGCTATATTAATATAAGATTTGACTTTGTCGAGTAAAAATGAATTGTCTATGGGTCTTTTTTATCAACTAAGATGTGCAAGCATGAGGCAAAATTATAAGTAGGTAACAAATATGATAATACATATGCAAACATGAAAAGAGAAGAGACACTTGAAGTGAGACTCTATAAGATATTGGAAATATGTATATATGCTCCAGTCACAGACTACGCTATCTCTTGCGTGGCAGAGGCCTCAGGTATCAATGTCAACAAAGACTGGTTCTTGCATCCAGATAACTCAATTCTCTTCACCTATTTGCTTACAAATGCATACATCAAGTACTGAGACACCCAAAAAATATTGGTATACATGTTGTATATATATATATACTTAAAAAAACCATCATCAGCTCATGATTAATATTATTTATAATTCTAGAAACATGATTGTATAAAAAACATCAATAAGCTAGATCATTCAGTCATTGACCAACATGTCATCACATATAAAATCGCAAAAGGATATATAAGCTAGATCTATTTGCACAGTAACTTGCCTATGAAACTATTAGGTGTTAATAAACTTCAATACAGCTGTGATCAAATCGGAAAAAAAAAAAAAAACAGTAATCACACCATTCACACATAATATAAAATAATAGCATTTCAACAAAAAGCTAGTAAAAGAACGCATGTAAGAGGCAGAGGTAGTTTAAAGGCACAGTCAACTCAAAAAATTGATATTATGCGTGATTTTAAAGAAAACATAACCTGATTTTCGAATGATAAATGCCTACAACAAGATAAGAAAAAAACTTTAGAGACCTGATTTTATTTATTTAACTATTTCGAAACGTGTATAAAGTGATAATTTCTATCAATACAGTTAAAATAATTTAAATGAAGATAAGATAGAGTTCTAATATATATAGGATACAAATTTACGTTATAACTTAATTTAATAAATGAAGAGGTATTTATAATTTAATTTAATTCAATATTTTATGATATAATATTAATAAATCAGGAATGCTCTTTTGCTGACATGTGGCATAACGGTTGTTCTCTTAGAATATATAACTAGCATTGTACTCGTGCGGTGCATGGGTCACTAATGTAAATATTTTATAAATATGTAATATAAAATCAATTCATTCAACTTTCTATTCACACTATTGAAAAACTATAATATATAATTACTCTAAGGGACTTTGGTTCGCAGAATCTTACAAGATTTTTGGAAATGTAAAATCTTAGAATATGATATTCTCATATTTGGTTAGTAGACTAAAAAAATATTTTTGTGCATATCACATTTCTTTGAATACAATAATAAAATTAAATATAAAACATAAAATAATTGTTATATATAATTTTAAAATAAAAATAAAAATAAAAATAAAAATAAAAAAGAAATATTGTGAAAAATAGAATATTAAAAATAAAATAAAATAAATAAATATTTAATTGTTAAGTTAAATTAATTTATCTACTGGATAGCATTATAAATATATCATTATTTATAAAAGAAAAAACAAATCAAAGTGTTCATAAATGGTTTGATATATTCACAATTGATATTTCTTTCATGGAGTTCTAACATTTGTCATGTCGTTAGTTGGATAGACTAACGAAGAAAATAATGTTTCAAGACATTGAAAATTAAGATAAATTAGATTGGATTATCATTCCCATTCACAAGTGCTTTTAGCATCATAGATTTTTTCTTGTCATATGTGCATTCATCATACTGTATTGGTCCCTATTTGTCAGTTATCTATAATTAAAAGTGAAATATAAAATAGTGAAATCATATTATCCAAAAGATAGGATAATAACGATGAGAATTCTAAAGAATCTCATTGCAGTGGAATTATAAATACAAAATAAGTTGTATTTCAAGAAAACTCACCATATTAATTTTTTTCACTCCATTTTGAAATACAACAAATAAAAATTATAAGATAGAAATACACTCATATATCAATTCTTGAATTTTAGAAAATATTACAGAATGAGACACGTTTGTTTAAATTGGGAAGATTGCATTATTTGTCCCAAACTATGCGCAAAATATTGACTAACTCTCAATTGATCTACTATTCTATGCCTCTATGTGGATGGACAAAATTAGAAGTCTGGCTATTTCATTCAAGCAAGGGACTATATGAACTTTCAATTGACTATTGGACTACAAATAGTAATTTTTGAACTCAGTACATTGCTTCAACCTTGGGTATTAGAAAATGTGTGATGTATAATTAGATAAATAAATTAACACAATTAAATTGATGACACAAGTCAAAGCAATTTCATTGTGGTTATTTATCATATTTGGAGGAATATTTTCAGCATTTAAAATATATTTTAAAAAATGTTGTCCAATTTTTCTAGGCTATATTACATATTAAGATTACAATTATTCATCCTATTTAATAGGATCTCGCAAATTTATCCTTACATGTATCGTTAAAGTTACAATTATCAATATGAACAATATTTGCTAAACATGAAAAAAAAATATAAATTCTATTATTGGATGTCTAAAGTTACTAATATTAATATCCATGATTGAATAATTATAACTAATCAAGATTAGTGCATTTACTCCATCATTCAATAGACTATCCCCTTTGAAATAATTACATATATAAAAAGTAATTGCAATTCTTTTTTTCTCTTTTGGACTAATGGAAAGTTTATTTCCAAGACATTCTCCAGAAAGATTGGCAGAGACGCATATTTTAAATAACTGTTGCATAAACTACTTGTGCATTTCTTATCTTCTTTAATTGTTTATTTCTGAGGCACTAAAGAAAATTTACTGTCTCGGATATGCGATTTTATATTTTTCCTAGGTCATATGACACCTAATAGGAATCGGGAACTTGTCATTTTAGACTTTTGAGTTTGGGAGCATACTTTTGGAAAATAGTTTTCGCGCCATTTGAATAGTGTTACGTACGTAACAACCTTGATTTGAAATTGTTAGCATTTAATTAGAGTTTAAGCTCATTTGGCTCAACATTTGAAATATTTGACTTAGTATAACTTAGAATAAATAAATTATATACACATTATATCACACATACATGCATATTATTACTCAACAAAGCAAAAACATAACAAAATTCCCCCCCTCCTCCAAACCCGACAGCCTATAGGAAGAAAAAGATAGGGATTTCTTCATCCAACCTTGCAATCTTGGTCTCTTGGCATGCCATGGAAGATCTTTGGTGCAATTAGGAGCTTCTACAACTTGCTTTCATCATCCAATTGTGAGGGAGTTTCATTTTTGTGAAGTTTAAAGTTGTTGCATCTTTGTTGAATTTTTTGATTTGTTGATTATAACTATAATACTTGTTATGAATGCTTATTATGTGTTTAATAGATGCTATAGAGTTAACTTTTGAAGGTTGTTATCAAAGTTTATGGTTGGAAGTTGAGATTGAATGAAAGAGATGATGAATAGTGTAGTGAATAGTGAAATTCAAAAATTTAGGGTTTTTTTTTTAATATATAATTTGTTAAATAGATTGAATTGAGGCTTCCTTTAGGTGCTTTAGACATTAGTGAAACTAGACAAAGACTCACGTGAGGTTGAATTGCCCGAAAATGAGTTAAAATGCAAAATTTAGTAATCTTTAAAAAGGGGATATTTCCCGAAATGCAATCCGTGCACGTTTGGGCTTTGGTTTATCCTTAGGGTATGGAAGAACTTTTGGTACTTTCGTTACGTGAATTTGGGGTCCGAATATGGTAGTTGTAGTTCAAACCCGCTCGGGGCCTTCCCGAGCTTTTGTCTCCAAAGAGAGTTTTCATGGCTTTAATAGGTGACCTTTGATATCCTTAGAGATGTAGTATTATGCGTTTATAGAATCGGAGTTTTGAATTTCGTATGGAAGTAAAATTGCCTAGTTGAAAAAGGGAATTTTGGAACAAATGTTTTATTTTGTCATGATTGAATAGCTAGATAACCTCAGACGTGTTAGGAAGCCTCTAAAATGTATTTATAACGTGATTTGGTTAATCGAATTAGGTAACTGTAGTCCAAATCACTTAAGGAGCTTTTTGGTGTTTTTGTGTAATCATGCTTGGAAATGTGAGTTCATGGCATTTAGGTGTATAAAAAATGTGGCTAAATGGGATTAGTAAAGTTAAATTTGAAGTTTCATATCATACGTGAAGTTTAAAACCTAATTTGTAAGCAATTGGAAAAGAGTTTTGTTAGAATTTATATGAATTGGTTGAACTTGTTGTTTAGTTAGTTAATTGGACTACTTAATTGCTGTAATTGATTTTTAATTGAGTTATATATGATGTATTGAGTAAATAAGCATGATAATGACTTTTAGAACATGTTATAGTTGAATTATATTTAAATGTTAAAGTAGTTGTATTGATTGGAAGTTTAACTTGATATTCCTTATGGTATAAACGAAGTTAAGTTAGTTAGAAAGCTTAACTTGTTAGATTGTAACGTAGCTAATGCCCTTGCAAGACTAAAGAAATGCTTTAGAGTCATTTGTGTGATTTCTTGGGCTATGTGACAATATGGTATAAATGTGATTATATATAACTTAAGCAAAAGTTAAGTTAAGTTAAAAATTAATATAGATAATTGCTAAAGTGCTAAACTCATATGAACACGCTAGGGTACATGTCCAAGCTAGTTCGAGGAGGTTGGGGTAATCAGAGCTATTTTATTGCATATTTAGTCGGATCCAAGGTAAAGGAGTTTTCATCCTTTTTTGTACATGTTAACTTATTTTATTGGTTATAGATTGTATGATTAGTAATTGAAATAATTTATATGTACTACTTACTCGCTATAATGTGTTTTCTTGTGTTATTTGTGTTTAATTGTGAGGGTGGCCTACTTTGTCGTCCCTCATATGTGATCTTTGATATTCTTGATTCTTGTGATCTTGTCTCGAGGTTACGCAACCTTTTCGGACATGGTAGCGTCGAGAAACACGGGTGGTATCGGGTTTGCCGTGCTCCCTCGACTACCATGGTGCCTATTCCCTTCTCGCTGAGGCATACTCCACTATTCCAGAGGCGTGGTTCACCTGTTAGGCATAGACCTACCTCGGGAAAAAGGGTCGTAGGATCGGGATACATCCGGAGTATCCCAACTTGTTAAAGTAAGGGTTTGCCGGCACTTGCGTGAAGTTCGTGGTTCGTGGCTCGTGATTGAAGACTTGAAGTGGAACCGTATCCTTTTTAATGTGGTTAACTACTTGTTATTGAATATTGTTGTTTATGTTATATATATGATTTCTTGTATTTGCATATCATAATGTACGCCCGGTATGTTGCATCATCTCCCTCACTGAGTAACCTGGTTACTCATTCCTATTTTCAACATATTTCAAGAAAAGCTGAAGATTGGATTGCCTCCTGTGTGACCTGCTTGCTCTATCAGTGTGTAAAACATGGAAGAATGTGATCATGATATACCTGTATTGTATTTGAGACTTTGTACCCATGTATGTATTTATGTTATATGAAGGAATGTGATATTAAAGTTTTAGTTTTGTTTGATGATTAGGTATTAGTGGGCTTGTAATATCTTCTATTTGCTTTACTTTATTACTTAGTAGTGCATGCTTGTGTGGACGATGAAAACTAGTTAATTGGTTGGACACAAATTATAAGAAAGCTTGATTGATAGTATAGAGTGGTATAATAAGTGGAATAAAAAGATAGAACTTCAATGGATTTAATTTTGCATGCTTGTGTGATATGATGTTGGGTTCCAAGGCTCGGATGGCCTTGAGGAGCTGGTTGGCTTTATGAATCTTGAAAACTAGGTTGTATGAATGGTTGATTGTGATTCAGGTCTTGTATGTGACTGTTGGCAGGTTTCTAGATAGTCCTATATATAGGGAAAACTCTGTCCGTTTTTCCTAAAATTTTGTGTCCGGGTTTGGATTTGGGTTGAAAATAGCATGATAAATAGGAGTCCTGGTCTCGTGAGGGATCGGGACGTTACAGAGACAATACATAATCCATGATACATAATATTATTTAAAAAATATCAAAATAAATTACCAAAACAACTTCGTAGCAGATCACAAAATATCACATGATATATATAAACCATCAAACAACAAAAATCGAACAAAATCAACAAATGACCCTTGACTACTAATCCTTCTCTTCCTTAATCATCTTTCTCGTTTTAGTAGGATACATATTAGACCCAACTTTAGCATTCTTTTTATCTATTACTTATCAAAAACCCTTTTCGAAAGTGTGATGCACAAACTTGAACCCCTTCATTACATATTAAAACCATTGAGATACTACACCAATTTTCTGTCACATTAGAAAATTAACAGCGATAAGTAAAAATAATAAGCAAATAAAATTAATATTAGTAATAATTAATGGGATATGAAGCTGATTCCATTGTTGTGATATCAACATTCATCTTGTCAGCAATATGCAGAACTTGATCCAAAACATCAAATAATTTGACAAAAAATATATAAAAAAATGAGTGAGAAATACATAAATTAAAAATTAAATAAAAATAACTTGAAGTCATTGAACAAAAAGACCGTAAAATTTATTTTATAAACAACTAAATCACCTATTTTACAAATACATAAGAAAAAAATTACAAATCATATACATACACATTAGGGTTATAGGATACAAACTAAATATACAATTTGATTTAATAAATCAGCTAGTTAGTTGTCAATATGGATTGGGTTCTCTTAGATATATTTAAGATAGTAAAAATAATAATTTTTTTCACATAACTTATTAAGGGATAATATTTTTTTAAGAAGATTAATTATTTGCTTACACGTAGCATGATGATTATTCATAAGGGATGTTCATTTATTTACACGTGGCATAATCGATCGAAAATTAGAACATAATATGAAATAATTGATGGCTTTTATGTTTCTATAATACTTTCATCATAGTCCTGAAACATGCAAGGCATAAAATGAACACACATGGCTATTAGAGTAGCATGAAATATGGCACAAAACATACCGTGCATAGTTATATACGTCTAGAAAATAATTTGATGTTTTATTTTTTTTTCATGCTCTATATGTGAAGATAAGATCAACATACTCATTAACAATTTGATACATAAAGAAAATAATTTGATAAAATTTAGTAGATAAAGCATGTGGAATCCTAACAAATATCGATGAAAAGTTTAAATAAATTACAACTAATGAACCTGAGCAAACTCTTGTAATTTATTTAAATGAAGATAAGATAGAGTTCTGATGTACATAGGATACAAATTTATGATATAATCTAACTTAATAAATCAAGAGGCGTTTATAATTTATTTTAATTTAATTTATCATAAAATTTTAATTTTTGATATTATTTAATTTAATTTACAAGAGACATAATTGCGTTCAATATATGGGTGCTTGGTGAATCCACACGATTCCGCCTCAGAATGCCCTTCGTGCCACAGCTAGTAGTATTCATAGGGTCCTTTGATCCCTTCTCGGGATAGTGCTCGTTCCTGACTGTTCCAGCAGCGACTGCAGTGCCTGTATGTCAACCAGCGGGCAGTTGTGTGACAACACTACAAAGAAAGCGGCGCTTTCGTGTAACATGTTATGGTCTCAACGCCCTTACGAGGTAGTGATGAGTTTCACGCGCTCTAAGCCCGATTTTTAATTTGGAGGGATTCTCTTTTGCTTACATGTGGTAAAATGGTTGTTCTCTTATACATTGGTCAATTTCGTCGTAACTTAATCCCTATCTTATGATTAAGGTTGATTTTGATTTTATGTTTGCTGCTTTTTCAGGAAATTTTGGGACCAATACCAAAAGGGTTTGATGACTACTTCAGCAGTCGATTACTAAAACTATTAATCAAAGTGTACAAATATTGTAGGAAAGAAGAACGCTTTCGTAGGTATTATAAAAACAGTGACTATAGTTTTTAACTGCTTAGACTCAATGGTTCACTTGTATGCTAACATTGTACTTATTAGTACAGGTCACATGCATAAATATATTACTGCAAGTGGACTGCGTATATATAATCAAATTATAAGGCTTACACCAATGCGGAATTTTTTTAACATAATATATTGTGATAAGCAATCAAATACCAAATAAAACTCTCTTTTTACATGACCAAAAAAAAAGTTCTCTTTCTAATATAACTCCATCATGTATCTAATAATAGCAGCATTTTTTTTTTTATAAAAGTGATGAGACATGAACACAAATAATCCCATCGCACAATAATTAAATTGCTCACCCAGCATTGCCTAGTGTGGAGAATATAATCCAATTGCATATTGTACGCAGTAAGTTCATACTTAGCACTCATTAAGAGCAATTAATAATAAATCGCCAAAGAAATTAACTTCTGATTTCCTATGATCTTAACTCATGAAAAAAAAAACAACATAAAAGCGTAGAAGAGATGATAAGTTCACTTATGCAGTTGCATATAAATTATCATACACTAAGTTTTGAATTGTCCATAAAAAAAAAAGTTTAGTTGTCTAGCTAAACTTTATATTTATTTAGAATAAGTTACTCAGGCCAAAATACCTAACCCCACCATTAACTATTTTAGTTACGAATTCTATAGTAATAGAAATATCTCTTTCCCAGAGAGTAAAGATTTACTTCTATGAGATTTATTTGGATCAAGATGAGAGTCCAATACAAATATCAAATATAGACCAACTTCGTTTATATCAAAATATAAATATGTTCAAAAGAAAAAATATTTCAGCGCAATCTAAAATTCAACAGATCATATAAGTGAAGTAACATTATTCTTGATCTTTTACCTAAGAACACGATCGCTAGCACAAGCAAAATTTTATTACTACATTACTTTCATCTTCAGGTACTATATAACTTTTTAGATTAAGTAACTTTTTCATGTTTATAAAGTATCGATATATATTCTATCTAGTGCATTGGAGAAATTCAGGACAACTGTTTCTACAGGTGAATGAATTAACTCCTCTTTTCTATATGCTTCCCCTTTCGTTCTTTGTACTATGGTTCATACTTGGTGTCCAGAACCCACAATATCCTCTATGTGTTTATCTACTTGATAGTTGAATACATGTATATGTTGTATCACTTTTTTAACTTTTAAAAGATTTTTGGCATAAAATAAACAAAAAAGAAAAAAAATACTTACCTTTAATAGAGTTCTTTGGTTCTCTCGAGTACTTCACCTAAAAAAATATGAAAAATTTGCTATTGCTTCAACTATATATATACATATATAAACATCAATGTTTGAAATGCTTAATATTGTATAAACACTAAATAAATCCATGTATAGATAATGCTACTCTGAAAACATAAGTACCTTGATACACAAAATTACTGATGAAAAACAACATCCGTTTCGAAATCTGGCGTAGTAGCACAAAATTCTTGAATAGGACAACCTGCAGAAACGTTTTACCAGTATAAAGTAAAGATAATGCTATTAATAAAGTAGAGATAATGTTATTAATAAAAAAAGATTTATACTGAAAGAGATTAACTTAAGTTAAATTTTAAATTAATATATGATAGAGTCCTACAATAAATAGGAAAATCTTATCTAAATATAAGTTTTAAACTTAAATTATCGGTTATATTATAATCTGTAAAAATATTTTTCAAATTTCAAAATTAATTATGTAGTATATCTGCATCTAATAATATGATTATTTAAATTTTTATAAAAAATGTTGAAAGATGCTCATAAAGTGACACATAATAAGATGGTTGTTCTCTTAGAATATATAATGATGATAGATAGATTCTGATAATGATAGACTAATTAAAGTATTTTTCATTGTATAAAAAAAAAGAGAAAATAAATCTCCGAAAAATATTTATCCAAGTTGAGTAAATTAGAAAACATAGAAAAAGAGAATTTGGAGAACCGTAGTTTCCAAATTTATAAAATTTGCTCCACATACTACTCCCTCCTATTAAAACATATAATAAATTTTAACACATTCTTTTATCTTTCTAGAAATTAATGAGTTCTATGTATAAAAATAAAATAAAATTGTAGATTGATCTCAATCTCATTATTAGAAAGTTCATTTATAACATTTCTCACCTACAATGATAATGAGCTAAAACCTTACACATGCGATATCATGGCCTACTATACTATTACGAGAGTGATTTATAAGTTAGCAGTATAAATTTTAAATAATAATTTAAAGTAACAAGTCTATTTGAGAGGTATATAATTATTTTTAAATTTACAATATTTTAGACCCACCAGCAAAATAAATGGGCTAAAACCATAAAACATTTTCCATCACGTGGCCTACTAACAGCCCAGCCCAACTCCACCTTCCATCCTCATCATCACTACAGACACCTCATTTGACTCTACTACACACACTCACACACTAAAACACACACTCTCCATTGCACCAAAAATGAGCAGCACAAATGCTCGAAGGCACGTGAAAATACGAGCAAAATCAACGAGCAACATCGACGAAGTTTACGCTGATCGAACGATCCTCAACAACTCTAGGCTCAGCAGAAGAGGAGTCAACAAGAGCAATCACAATAAACAAAGCTTCCTTCGAATTCTCAATGTGAATTTCAAATTCTTGTTAGTTTTTGGCCTCTTCGCCTCCGCGATCGCCACCTTCTTCATCTACCGTGTAGTCAGTTTTGCCGAAATGCCTCCTATGCATCGCGTGGTCACTCCGTTTCCTGCTCCGAAACTCATGGATCTTCCTATGGTAATACAGCTATATATGTGTGTGTGTGTACAACTATGTATCTGCGTGTGTGTATATATGTATGTTTGTGTGTGTTCTCGTGCCTCTGTGTGTATATATATGTATATGCTATGTGTATGTATATATGTTGGTCCTTACCTAATAAGTAAATTAAGCAGCTCAGTTAGTGGAAATTTGTATGTTTGTGTGCGCGTGCATGTGTGTATATATGTGATATGTGTATGTATATATTTTTGTCATTACCTGTAAGTAAATAAGCAGCTCAGTCAGTGCAAATATGTGTGTTTGTGTGTGTGTGAGTGCGTGTGTAGATATATGTATGTTTGTATGTGTGCGTGTGTGTATATGTGCTGTGTGTGTATATATTTTGGTCCTTACCTAATTAGTAAATAAGCAGCTCAGTCAGTGGAAGTCACTTGTATTTTATCGTTATTTTTTGGATGAAAAAATTAATAATTGGACTAAGGGAGTCTTGGGTTCATGTGAAGGGTGAAAAATGAAATCGGGAGTAAAATTGTCACCTTTGTATGAGATTATGTATTTAATTATTATATTTTGAATGAAAAATGTTGATTGTTGAAAAAAATTCGGACAAAATGTCATCTTTGTAAGATATTCTGTAATGTACTAATGGAGTACTTATTTTAAATTGTGAAGGTGAAAACTAAAAACTCGGGACCAAAGTGTCATTTTTGTCCTATATTATATACATGTATGATGATAATGGTTTTCTTTTTTGTGTAAAATTGGAACGTCCATGTAGTTTCAAGGGGAGCATAAGGAGAGCTTGTATTGGGGAACATACAGGCCTCATGTTTACTTTGGTGTTCGAGCACGGTAATAATTTCTTTCTCTATACAATATTGTTTGAGCAGCGTTCATTATTTTTATAATTTTTTTTCCGGTTTTTTAAATAATGAATTTTGGCTCATTTTGTGGTTTTGCGAAAATTATTTGCTGTAAATGGAATAATGGGAGTAAAAGGGTAAAAAGAGGGACAAAAATTGCGACTTTAGCTAAGAATGCAGTTATAGTAACTTCTTTTGTTCAGACGTGATCAAATAGTATAGGAGCTTTGAAATTTAAATACTGAATTTTTGGTGCATTTCATTGTTCTGCTGATTTGTATTTAAATGGTTTCTTTGTTATTAAAAGAAAATGAAAAAATAAAAAATATTGTTCTGAGATTTTTAGCGAAGATGCTTTTTCTGTACTTTTTTTTGGATCATAAATGATCCAATATGCTTGACGTAAGATATAATGTGTGTAGGATGCTTAGTATACATATTTATGACTGAAAATGGAGAAGCAGAAATATGAGTAACAACATTGTAATGTGTGTGTAACAGCTTCCTGCCTGTGAGATTATAAGTTGCGTTTTTATGTTGTGATGTGTTGTGAGTATATTGGTTTAAGTATTTCTGTAAATATGGATGTGAATTGGCAGGACTCCGCAATCCCTTGTTGCTGGTTTGATGTGGATTGGTGCGAAAGATGGAAGATATTCCATGAGACATGTCTGTCAAAATTCGGATGAGCTCAAGACATATGGATGGATGCGCCATAATGGACGGGACTATGGACACCAGATTCTAGCTGATCATGGAATGACCTTGAAGACAAGTTTTTTGAAGTCTAAGGAAGATGGGAGTGGCTATGGAGGAGACTGGGCAGTTCGAATCGAAGTAGAAAGAGATAAGTGAGTATCCTACACTTTTCAGTTTTAGCGCTTGAAGCCTGAAATCAATGTTCTTCAAGAATGGTGTTTTTAAGTGAGAATGGCACATGCAAGTTACTTTTGAAATGATAATGTTTATGAAATAAGCTGCAAATCAGCTTCTTATTTTTGTGCACCAAGCTGAATTGTGTTGGAGATAAATAGTGCACTACAAATGAAACTCTTCCTTTGTTGCATTATTCTTATCTTTTCACAGTTTATCAAGTATCCTGTTCTAATCATTTCTCTGCCAATGTTACTTTGCTTAGATCTTTGGCAAAATTTTATTGCCATAGAACAATTATTACTGTCAGTACCTTTTTAGGGGTTGGGTGGGAGCTTTGCTGTGTGAATGCACATCAAGAAGTCCATGACTAGTACAAAAAAAGGAAAAATAGATGAATCATGAAGTGCTTGTATCCAAATTTGTTTGTGCTACTTATAGTCTGCTGATGGTGGTTATTGTCTGATAAGAAAACATTCTCTTGCTTAAAAATTTTAATATAGGCTTGTGTTTCTCAACCTTTTGTTGTATGTTAGCTATAAATGTCAGTAGATGTCAAGAGGTGTAATTGAAGGACTTTCTAGGGCTAAAGACTTCAAGGACATAGACCATTGAGATACATTTTTTGGATCATGTATACATCAAGTTTAAGTTAACCGCTTTATTGATCAAATTATTATGCTTTTTGTCAATTCTGTTCCTTCGATGAGAGGGTTTACATAAGAACTTGATATTACTGGTCAAATTATTATGCTTTTTGTCAATTCTGATCCTTCGATGAGAGGGTTTACATAAGAACTTAATACTAATTATGCTTGACTACAAGTTTTTGGCCCTACAACATGAATCAGCATTGATAGATTGCAGTTGTGAGTGTTTGAAATAAAGTTACATCATCTTTTCCTCTCCTTTAGATCAACTCTTCAAATTTCTGCAAATATATGCCGACAGCTATATGGCAGAAAGTCAGAAACTAATGCAATTGCTGCCCATTATATATCTACTATCATCTATTGTTGTTAAATTTTGACTTGTTGACAGACTCAACCTTAATGAAGAAATGTTAAAACTTGTGCACCTGTTCTTTTATGTGGCTGATGAAGGTGGACATGCTTTACATTTGGGTAGAGGAGATCTAAATGATAACCCTGTTCTAGCTTCAGGATCACGAACTGATGTTGGAGCCTGGCGGTTACATTTGAAGTCAAAGGTAATTTATCAGGTGGAATCAAAATATTTTCCATAAATTGTTAGAATTTCTTAAGTTGTGATTGAATGCTGCTGTGATCTGTGTTTAGGTTCTCTTCTTTTCTGTCTATGCAGTGTGTGTGTGTGGAAGTATCTCTTGGCATTGTGTAGTCTTCAAATAAATAACACAGTCTAGATTTCTGTCATAAAAGTTTAATGTCTTTGTTGCGAATTTACACAGAAGTTATATGATGCAGGCCTGTACAAGTTTGTGTTTTCATTTTATTGTATTTTATTTGCATAAAACGAATCCCCTTTCCATTTGTTTTCCTTTTGAATATATACCCTTCAACAGTGTTGTATTACTTCATCTTGTTATATTTATAAGATGGTACTTACTTTATGGGCCATTTTTTATGTCTAATTGCATCAGACACTTTCATGTGCTTATATTTCAAAATTCTTTGCAGGATGACTATGACGTCCATTATTCTGGTTTCAGAACGCCTCACATCCATAATTTATCTGATCTCGTCCAAGCAAATCTTGCAGCCGAAGTATGAAATTCCATAGTCTTCAGTTCTTTTGTGAATTTTATATACGTGTCCTGTTGTATCTGTTGTTTTTAACGTGTTCTAACTACTTTTGATTTTTCTTAATGGTTTTGTCATTGATCTCTAAGTTTGGTGTTGTGTCATTTCTGTTAGGCAAGAGTACTTGGCCGTCTGCAGCTCTCAGATACTTCTGATGATTCTCCAAATATTTTAGTTTTTCAGGTACATGTTTGTTAGATTTAGAAGCAACTTTCTCATGCAGTTTTCCTATCTATTTTTGCTAAGATATTTTCTTTTCTAATATATATTACTTAGGTTTCTGCTGGGATTCCCTTTGAAGCTGATATTGTTTTTGTATCTGGAACCAGCCTGCATAATTCAAGAGCTGAAGAGCGTGTCAGCACTCTTGCAGGTGCCCCAGCTTTCTATTGCTTCAATATCAGTCTTGAGCCTTAAAATATATTTCTAGAACCCATATGAGCAATTGTATCCTAAAATGCGCTAAAACATCACTTACCAAGAAAAGAACGATAAAACAATCAACAACTTGTGCAACTATTCAAGCAGTGTGCTAATGTATTGTGGAAGACTAGATATCTGAAGGAGTAGTCCCCAAAAACAACCGCTTTTGCAACTCAAGCAATTTGCCAGTGATTTGGAAGTTCAGAAATGAATTTGAAGTATGATTAGAGCAATAAAAGAGTGGGGTTGACAGGAAGTGATCTTAAAAGTCAGATGTTTGTTTATGTACTCGATAAAATGAGTTGGTTCTGAAACAGGTCTGGATGGAAATTAATGAAGTTGAGATGGAACAGAAAGAAAAATGATTAATACATATTATCAGATAAATATTTCATTTGATTGATAATAATTTTATAAGTTATGAGTTGTGATTCTTTTACGGGTTGCACCCCCTTGGTGGACATCAATAAGATTTCTTTTTAATTTTTTTAGAAAAAAGCTTTTGAGTTATGACAAAATTTTCTCTCCCCAATGAACGAGGGGACCGATCTTTAAATTGGGCTACTAGAAAGTAAAATGTCCTTTTAACGTTTGATAGAGAATATCCACTCTAATGGATACTAGACCACAGGAAGGACGTTAATTAGAGGAAGCAAAGGTGCACGAAGCTTCTGCTATGCATAGGGTCCAACCCTTCTGGCTACTTTACACAATCAATTAGAGGAAGCACCTGAAGCTATTTATGAGAGACCTCCAGGCTGCTTCTTGTCCCTTTTGCTAATCTTCATCTGATGTCACAACTCTCAATTTCTTATAGGACAATTGTAGGCAGAAGTTGGGATAATTTCAGCTCATGCAAAAGTAGGTCACTTCAATAAGCTTTCAATGATAATACTTATTCTCAGCTATTTAATGGTAGAAGGTGTAGGTTAGTGGGTGGCCTGTTACCCTCTTTCTTTCCTTCAAAGTATTTAAAATTTTTAGGTTCATATTTTTATGGCATAAACTATTATCATAAGTTTGATCCAGATTCTTGCAGCAGACTTGAACAATCGATCACTATAAGCTGACTTTGCCCCTTTGATTAAAGTGCTTGATATGGAGGGAGGTTTACTTTTTTCCTTTGAATACCATTGTTAAATTAAGTAGAACATGAGTGTAGAGGTAACAAAACTTGCATAATGATGGATTGCTGTGCCACTGGTATATCCCAGGGAGGTTTCAAAATCTTGACTTTTTGCTGTTTCAAGGTGGATGAAAGCAGTTCCTGTGCAGCACAGTCTTATTTACCTGCATACATTTTCCACATCATGTCTACTTCATGCGTTATGACAAACTTTTATCCTCTCTGCTTAACTACTCATAATTGGAATTCCTTTTTCATTAACCTTGTGATATACCTATCCATTCCGAAGATAGTTTTATCCCAGTAAGTGAAATCTTCTTCACTCATTTCCAGGTACATCACTGACTAATCGCCTTAATGAGAAGCAAAAAGAGTTCGATGACAAATTTGGAAGGTGCTTCAGTTTGTCTAGTGAGGTACTATAAGCAGGAACTTGTTCAAATTCTGATTCGCTATCTTTCAGTTTGTGTTTGCTGCCAAGTGCTTGCTATTTGCTAGTAGGGCTTGAATCAGTGGCCTACTCAAGCACATTCTTGATATTCACTCCACATCAAATAAGCCAAAAAACTAGTACTGAAATGTGGACAAATCTATGTATAGCTTCGATTGGTTGGTTATGACAATATTTGTAGATTCAAATTTGTTATGTGACCATATATACAATATAATCCTGTCCACTTCGTTAATTTTGCAAATTAATCGTACTAGATGTACCTCATGCCTCATGGGGTCCCTTTTTTCAGTTCTAGCTTCAGAGTTCTAATATTTCTTCATAGAGATGACTTGGGGAGATGCTAGAGAATCTTTGCATTTGCCTGATCATGTCAAGCGTTCTTGTCAGATAATGTGTTGAAAATCTCTGGAAAGGGTTACGAGTTAAGCTAGAAGGAAATTATTTCTATTAGAGAATATATGAACCATTAACTGAAAAAGAGAAACTAGCCAATAGGAGTATTAAGACCAATTTGTGACCAGATATATCTTGTTTTCTACAGACACAAGAATATTAAAATTTTTCAAATTTATGTAATACTTTTGCTGTCGGCTTTGTTTAAACTAAAAGCAAATGTAATTCTCTAATTGCACTGTATTATCTGGTAGACCATTTTAAAGCACATGTTTTTGGCAGATATGCATTCTGCAATTTCTTTTTCATTCCTTCTACAGCCCCATGTTCATTTTTCTGCTTAAGAGAAATGGTCTTCGTCACCTGACGAGATTGAGTCACTCTGCAAGTGCTCGCAGAACATGTAGCCCAGAAGAATCTTTGTTATGTCAATCTTCATTCTTCAAACCATCTGGATGAAGTTGCCATAGAATTCTGAAACTCTTTTGCTTGAATGTATTTCAGAATAAACAGGCATCTTTCTACATATAATGATGGGTTCTGAAATTCTCTTCAACTTTTCAGCTTGACAATGTGTCCGTGGAAGTGGGCAAGGCTGCCATAGGGAATTTGTTGGGTGGAATTGGCTACTTTTACGGCCAATCAAAGATTTCACTTCCAACTGCCTCTGATGTAAGTTATTTCACTTTTCTCATCATGGAATGTGAAAGTTTAATAACTTTTGTTAATTAGTTTGGCAGAATTCCCTTTATTATGCTCGAAAGTTGCTGGATGTGTTCATGATGCTTATAAGATGATGAGAAAGTTTAATAACTTTTATTTATTAGTTTGGGAGAATTCCCTTAATCGTGATAAAAATTGCTGTATGTGTTTTTGATGCTTGTAAGTTAATGGATATATAGAATAACTAGGAGAAATATAAGGTCCAATTTTATGCCAAATTCTTGTTACCGTGTCCGTGGAGATGTAATATGGCTTAAATTCTTTTACCAAAGAACACTCCTCATAATGTCTGTGGGGGCATGTCGTGGACTATATGCCGTAATTATCTCAATTGGAATAACTCACAGAAAATGAAAAAACATTATTTGCCATGAAATTCAAGTCTCAATTGTCTCACGTATCATCTGTTCAAGTCTAAGATTTGTCTGATTTAGCCAAACACTCGTAGACGTTTCTTCTTCCTCTTTTTCATTCTTTGGACTCCTGTTCATCGTAAGATTGACTGAAAGGTTGGTACTGAATCTAGAGAGTTTTCTTTTGTAAGATTTACGCTATCATTCCTTGCAGCAAGCTCAAACCTTTTTATAAGTAATTGTATTATAGATGGATAGCTCATGATTCAATTGCAAATTCATCTGAGCCTTTCCCCTATCTGTTGAAATTTTATTTGGTGCCAGTAATCTCAGAGTATGTGCTCTCCAAAAAAATCTGGACCATTCTTCTAAGTGCATGTCATTTGTCAACTCTGTAATCCAATTAACTAAACGTTTAAATTCCAACAAACTTTCTTCTGCACCTCAAAGGCTTAACTACTGAAGCTTTCCGTGTTAAGGCCCCACACTGAAGTAGCACATTTGATTTTCTAAAATTTTTCATAGCACTAAGCCTGATACATCCCGAAATATAACAAGGTTGTTATCTTATGCAGCTTAAACTTGATAATTTCGTGTCATATTGGCCGGCTGAGTTATATACAGCAGTTCCAAGTCGACCCTTCTTTCCTAGAGGATTTTTATGGGATGAAGGTTTTCATCAACTCCTAATTTGGTGAGTTGCCTCTTGCTCTGTTTTGTTCTGTTCTGCTTCTGCTTCTATATTTCTTAATGCGGATATTTTCAATTATATGGTTCCTTGGTGAAACTGTAATTGATAGTATCACTCAAATTAATTTATTGGTGTTTATAAACAATACCTTCTTAACAATAAATTTCAGGCGTTGGGATATTCACATCTCACTGGATATAATTGGACATTGGTTAGATCTGATGAATGTTGATGGTTGGATTCCACGTGAGCAGATTCTGGGTGCAGAAGCTTTAAGGTGAACTAGGGTACCTACATTCTAGTTATCAGTTTGCAATTATATTATTTGTCATTAAGTGAGCTTACAAAATATACACTGTATATGCAGTAAGGTCCCAGAAGAATTTGTTCTTCAGCATCCAACTAATGGGAATCCACCAACGTTATTCTTGGTTTTGCGTGGTAATTATATCCTAATACCTCTGTCTTAGCAAAATTTCCCTTTTTTTGGCACTCTTAGCAAAGTTTCCCATTTCCTTAAGTGGTTTTATTTTCCTTCTCTGTTTAGTGGAATATTACTCAGTGATTTGAATGGTAACCTAAAGTTTTTCTTTTACAGATCTGGTTTGCAGTGTGAAGAGAAACAAGTTTTCTGCTAGTGAAAGTAAAGAGATTTCTGAGTTCTTAGAACGAGCCTATGTTCGCCTTGAAGCATGGTTTAATTGGTTCAATACTACACAGCCAGGTAAATTCATTCTTTTACTTCTCTGAATTACCATGAGGATGTGCAATCGTATATTTAGCACTTACAACTTTTTCCTCAATAATAGAACTTTAGCGGTGGCTTTGTGTGATTCTCAAGGTCAATTGAACATTCTTATGAATATATAAACTAATAAAAGAATGTAACTCTTCCGAGAACTACTAGGCGGTATCCACCTCAAACCCAGAGCATTTGATAGTGGATTGAAACAGATTCAGAACTTTTCAAGAAAGAGAGGATCTAGAGTTTGGCTATATTTTGAATGTCTACTACAAAACGAATATCTTTTACAATGAGTCCATCAGACAAAAGACCTTTCGCCTTTCACTTTAAAAAAAAAAAAAAATTATTCACAGGAAAAAGGCTCATGTGTTTCCATTTTAGTTGCCACCATTTAGGCTTTATTTGTCAGAATATTTAGTAGCAAATTGATCTGTTTGTTTAAGATGAATATCAGTGTCGTGTTCATTAATGTTTACACATTTGAGTTTTCTATTAACAGGGAAGGATGTGAGCACATACTTTTGGCATGGTAGAGATAGTACAACAACACGTGAACTAAACCCAAAGGTTCTGATTCTTGGTCTATGATTCCATTCATCAAGATTTGTTGAATCTAGCTTCTTGGTTGTTAATTTTTTACTTTGTCATTTTCTATGTCTCTCTCTCTCTCTATATATATATATATCCAGTTCTGTTCCGTTAACTCTTGATGATCTAGATTAAGCACCGTCTGTAGCGAGAGTTCTGATGATATCTTATCCATCTAGTTTTAGAACTGTTGATGTTTGCTCTAGCATTTTCCTACTATCAATATCTTTCTTGTACATTTTATGTGCTTGTCAGATTCTCATTTTCTGACTTTATTTACAAAGTGGTGATGATTTTGAATATAAGAGAACAACCAATTGTACTTTCCTTTGGACATGAATTCTCAGTATTGATATACATCGTATCGCTGATCATCTCCTCTTCGAGCTTGGGCCAAAAGATAATATAAGAACAAATAAGACTTCTCCTGTTGTTATGCTGGCATAGGATTGACGCATTGTCAAGCTATTTAAGTCTCGATTGGAAAACTTCGTCAGAGTCTATAGTTTTGCAGCCATTGAAATTGGTGGATTCTTCTAGACCCTTTAAAAATAAACTTACTAGACTTCGTTTAGGATAAAAAATTCAAAATTGAGAATTCAGTTTTTCTCCTGCCACAATTTATTCTAGATTGAATCAAAATGCTCCTCACAACCAACACCACGAGTTGTTTCTGGCATTTGCAGACATTATCTTCTGGATTGGATGATTATCCACGGGCATCTCACCCAAATGAAGAAGAACGCCACTTGGATCTTAGATGTTGGCTGCATCTTGCAGCAGATTGCATGCGTTCTATCTCACAGCTTTTTCAGAAGGAAAGTACTTTGGGGAAGGTATATTAGACAGAAGAACTATCTACAGCTAATGTGTTCACTAGAAAGATTATAAAGTTCTATGTATGGACTGATGCAGGAGTATAGCTTGACAGCGAAGTTGCTCTCAGATTTCGAACTTCTAAACCAGGTACAGGGGAAAAAGAAACACTGTTCCCTAATTTTAAACGTTTTTTCCTTTTACTCTGAACTTTCTTGTTGAGGAATCATTTTCCGATGCATGGTTTGTAGTATTACACAAAATTCCTAATGGCACCACAATGATGTGAATAGTATTTTTTACGGTTCTTTTTCACGCAAGGACGTATTATCAGGTTGTTTTAACTTGATATGATCTTATTGGTGCTTCTTGTTTCATCAGATGCACTTTGACAATACCTCAGGAGGTTATTTTGATTATGGGAATCACACAGAGAAGGTATCTGATTGTGGTTTTCGGAACTCATTTGTCTATCTTCTTGTTAATTGGCAACAACCCCCTCGCCCCACAAATACCTGATTTGTCTTTCAACTCATGGTTTCTGCATAGACACTAAGAATTTCAATTGGTTTTCATTTATGAGCTTCTAGATGCAGAATTTCTTTTCCCCGCTTCTTTTTGTTATCATTTATTGCATTCATCCTAATGATGATGTCTTCCTTATAGGTTCGCTTAAGTTGGCACGTAGTGGAGAGAGGCAACTACCCCAGTCGGGAGCTTCTACGAGAAGTGTTAGAAAAACCTGTGTTGAGACTAGTTCCTCATATAGGCTATGTCAGCCTTTTCCCCTTTATTTTTAGGCTTATACCACCAGTAAGTTGACATGAAGCGCAATCTTCTAACAAAATGTTCTTAGTCTTATTCTGCAAATAAGAATGATTTCCTCGTGCTCTATTAGCTGTCTTTAGTTTTGTAACATCATTTCTTATTCTTCAATTTCTTATAGGATTCATGGATCCTAGACAAACAGCTCGAGTTGATTTCAAACAGGAGTATTTTGTGGACTGACTATGGACTCCGATCCCTTGCCAAAACGAGGTAATCTCGGTTTAGTCATATTAATGCCTCTTTTATTTCCATTGAATATATTATGATTTTGACCGTCTTCTTGTGATGCTGCAGCTCGATGTACATGAAACGGAACACTGAGCACGACCCACCTTATTGGAGAGGCCCGATTTGGATGAACATGAACTATTTGATTCTTTCATCACTTCACCATTATTCTACAGGTAAACCCTCTACACTAAAATTTCATTGAACATTACTGCGATAACTCTTTGATTTACGCCCTTCTTGATAATTGTAGAAGGTGGACCATATCAAGAAAAAGCCAAGATGATCTACAACGATTTGAGGGCTAATTTGATCAGGTACCGATTGTTACTGTCATTGCCATTTGAAAACGTATTTACTATTTGCTCAACGTTTTTTGATACTGGGCTCTCGTGGTGTTTGTTAACTCGTGCAGAAATGTAGTTGGAAACTATCAGCAGAGTGGGTATTTCTGGGAACAATATGATCAGAAAAAGGGGAAGGGAAAAGGCACGCGCCTCTTTACAGGTTGGACATCGCTCATACTATTGATCATGGGAGAAGCTTACAGTGAATGTCAGGCATCACACAACATTATTTACGCTGATCACGCGGATTATAGGTAACAGAAACCTGTGCTTCAAGGACATGATTATGGTTTTTTCAGTCATGGTTCATGTGATGTAATGTTTTTGTTGTAGATCTTTAAAAGGCAGAAGGAAAATTTTTATAGTAACTGATACGCTGACTAGTATAACAAGAATCCCATGTTACAAGTTAAAATTTTGTTAGTCCACATTATTAACTGATATGCTGACCACTATAACTATCGCATTGCTTGTGTCCCATTTATGAAATCTTTTACTATCCTGAGGTGGTGTTAGTTATGGTGGGTAATTTGGTGTACGGAATTTTTGTTATATGCGGAGTTCAGAGAAGGTATATGTGAGATTGAGAAAAAGATTGAACTCATTTTGGAATTTATTAACCGTCTTACCTTACAATTTGGTCTCTACAACTCAAATCACGGCCGGTACCATTCATACAGGTACGAAAGATAAACACATTGAAAATAACAAGAGCTTGTCTTCACGACTTGAAACTGTACGTATTACAAAAACTAAGAAAGAGTTCACTGGCTCATGAATGCATAATT
This sequence comes from Ehretia macrophylla, assembly GCA_037974665.1. Classification (NCBI taxonomy): domain Eukaryota; kingdom Viridiplantae; phylum Streptophyta; class Magnoliopsida; order Boraginales; family Ehretiaceae; genus Ehretia; species Ehretia macrophylla. Next base: position 45,229,985 of record CM075783.1, read on the forward strand.
GAAAATTCAGTGCCATCCTTCGACTAGCAATCACATAAGTTGATTGAACTTAAGAAGCGAAGGAAAGCAAAAAAATATTCCTTCTTTTACGATCTTATACTAAGTTAAAGCATATATTGAAACACTCTACTGTGCCACAAAATTTAAAACCTTGGTGCAGATCAAACGTGGTACTACACAAGATGAGTTCCTCGTTATTAAACAAAAACGTGTTCTCTGGTATTATCATTTCTAGTAGTGTTATAGATAACACATCACACTAATGCTCATCAAAGATGAGGCAATTAAAATCAAGGCTCAGCTTAGATTTCATATCTTAGTATATTTTAAAAGAACGACAATATGTACTCCTAGCACATAAAAGTAATAATTTTGTAGTATCATTTAATAGTCAAATCTTATATCCGCGAAAATCACAAACTCGGGAAAAAATAAATAAATAAAAAAGTAACTGAATCTATCAAATAACTTGTGAATATTAATCTTCAGTCATTTCTGCTTCCTCGGCCATAATGATCTCCATATCCCTAATATCTCGTTTCAAGACGCTTCCCAGCCGAGCAATGGCCTCAGTCTGCTGTTGCAGGACCTGTTACGTCCAAGAGAAACGTCATTTTGTTATCACGTAAAATGTAATGAATGGTAGTAGATAGATAAACTTACTCTTGACACAAAAAAAAAAAAGATAAAACTTATTTGTGTTCATCCTAATCGGTCACATCAATCTTTTTCCCACAAGTAACTTATTATACACTGTTTAAAGGGAGAATGGAGATAGGGAAATGTAATTGGCCATTAGACGCACGTTGACTGCTAAAAATAAACTCTGAACTATGAATTTGACCCTCAATAATATTTAGATATTTAAATGATGTACACGAAAGCATGCAGTTTAGCAGATATTTATTTGAGAGAGTAAGGGACTTCAAGGAGAATAATGAGATTTTTGAATCACTGGTCATACCTCCTGCATGTCAGTAAGACTCTCTTCGTGTATTTTGGTTGATCCTGGAAGATAAAGGGAGCCATCAGCAAAACCATTTGCTTGAACGCGACATACAGTGAGTAAATTCTGAACCCTCCGAGACAGTTCTGCTCCAGATCCTTTTAGCTGCAAATTAAGCTAGCATGTCAGTATAACTTTACTATATGCCAGTCATGGAATCAATTAGCAAAGATCAGAAAGATAAAGGCAAGAAAACCTGTCTAGTTATAGCGGCCAACTTCTCTGCCAATTCGGCTTCTCCTTTCATCAAAGGTAATCGATAACCTTTCCCCTCTAATGCCTCTACTATTCTCATTACCTGTTCTCCATACAACATGCAAGTATATGAGAACAGTCACAAAAGCACAACTTTTTACGAAACATGAACAAGAGTATATCATTCTAGCCTAACTTTGCATAGAAATGACAAGAACAAGGAATTAACCAAAAAACCTACATAAAAAAAACGCAGGTGGTCTACTAAAGTACATCCTGCAACAATTGTCATTATACTCTTTTCAGCAAACGATTATAATCATTCAGATCTATAACGTTAGCTAGCCTAGTTCTGGTGCATGGAATCAAAATTAGATAAGAAGTAAATGAATTCCAACCCTTAAGAGGCGCCTCTGAAGGCATTGCTCTTTCTGTTTCATCCTTTGTATACGAGGGATTGTGTCAGCTTGGAAGTGCCTCTGAAGCTGCACCAAGACAGAAAAGGCGGTATGTCAAATGCAGGCCTCACATTGTACACATTCATCTATGTATGTACATGATTCGGCAAACAAACATACAGAGAGAGAGAGAGAGAAGACAAAGAAAGTACCATTTTCACATTACTCTGCGTCATTTGGAGTCTCTCAGCATCAGAAACAATGACTTCATCTTGAAGCTGCATCAATCCAGTTTAAGAAAACAGCTAATCACAAGCTCTAAGTCTTGAAATTTAAGATGAAAAGAGAATATGATGCTGAGTTGACTCAAACAACTTATGAGAGAAACAATTAAATGCTCATAAAATCCAAGCCAATCTTTATGATCGTCTCAAGATTAACTACTCAGTTACCACCTCTTTGGTATCCTCAGCACTGACAACTTGAACTGAATATAAATATGAATTTTAACTCTTAAGACACAGGTGCAATTTCCTAGACAATCAACTTCATATATAACCAGCAAGCTCAGAGCTAGCAAAGGAAAAACATATAAAATAACATATTTTAATGCAGTAAAGGTAGAATAAACACAATAGTCCTTGAAATTGCAAGGTGTCTTGGGTACTCATAAAGGAGGAGTTTTATATTGCAAAATATCCATGAAAATACATCAACAGAAAAAGAGAGCAGGAGAAGGAAACTAGGTACAAAGTAGAAGTACCTTAAGACGCTGAGAAAGATCTTTAAAACCCAGAACAAGCTGGGGCCACAGACGTTCCCGATTGGAGCTCTCCATGCCTTCAAGCTTCCCCATAGCCTCTGCCCACATAATCTGGCAATCCAAACTAATTCACCAAACTTACCAAGGGGCTTCCACCAGTGTAGCCAAATGGAAAAAGGAGTATTTTTTTTTTTTAAGAAGATACTAACCGACATAAGTCAAAAATAATAAATTTTAAGTGCATTTAACTCACATCTGACACGCCAGCTGGCTTTATCCTGTACTGTGGTTCAGTCACGCTGAACAATAAATACTGCAAAATTAAACATAAATCCGCTTAGCTCTTGAGCAAATTTCTACTAGGCTAAATAAACAAACTTGTGAAAATTAGGAAAAAATTGTCTCTGCACAATAGCTTACATTAAGAAAACTTGAGAATTGCAAAAAAAGAAAAAAAAATCAGTCATCCCTATTAGTTAACTCTGACTGATTATGAATTGCATGTAGCTAAAAGCCAATGGAGTGTTTCAGTAATAAATCTCGACTCTATAGCTAGTAGACAAAAGTAAATATCATAAATCCATTCTACTTCCTGAGCCAAGCTAAATTGCGGCACTTAGCTCATAGAAAAAAAACTATTTAAACTCCTAAAGATTTTAATTTCTTAACTAAAGCCATCTTAGAATGTACACACACACACAAACAATTAGCTAATTCTAACTATAGTTTTACATGATTGCATATATAACAAAATCCAATTAGCTAAAGATACATATATACACGATATACCCAACTATATATACACATAAAAATTCAACCAGCTAATTATAGTTCCAATTATATATATAACAATCAATTAGCTAACTAAAAGTACAGTTTCCACTTCATTAGCTATGACATATACACACGCGTGCATGCAACATGAGCACGCACACGTACACATAAACATCTACATTTCTTAAATTCAATCGAGAGAAGACCAGACATGGAAAAATCAGACCTTGAACGCGTACTTTGGGTTTCCAGGCTCCTCTTTGTACGCATCAACAATTGCCTAAATTTTACCACAAAAAAAAAAAAAAATCATCAATTAGGATTAGGGTTTAGAGCTAGGGTTTATTTACACAATTAACAAAAAATATAAAATTACTTGAATATCGCGATCGGCGAGGGAGAAAGGGAGAGGAGCCACGGGGGCCATCTGAGTAGTCAACTGAGCATTTCCAAACGGCTGCAATGACGGAGCATTAATTGCCTGACCAAACGGAGACGACTGCGTGGCACCAAACGGCGTGGTCGTAAGGCCGAAAGGGCTCGAGCTTTGTGTTTGCGGAGTTTGGAACAATAATGTTTGCTGCTGCTGTTGTTGTTGTTGTTGCGGTGTTGAAAATAGTGAGCCGCCGCCGAAGCCGGTTGCGAAGGAAGGTGAGGACGGCGTGCCGAAGGCTGGGGTGGAGGAAGGTGTGCCGAAAGCGGGGGTGGAGGAAGGTGTGCCGAAGGCGGGGGTGGAGGAGGGTGTGCCGAAAGGGGAGGAAGACGGCTGAGCTCCGAACATTTGTGGTGGTCTGTTGCCGAGTTGTCTCGGCTGAACCCTAGAGGAAATGTTCGAGGGTAGAGAGTGAAGTGTGTGTTGTGTGTGTGTGTGCTGTCTCAAGAATTTGCCGCCAATTTTTTCCTTTTTGACCGGATAGGAACAAAATCAAACCAAATCAAGTTTTTAATCGCATGTACAGGTGAAAATTATAGGTAGGTTAATAATGGCTTTATGAAATTCCTACTTTGCAAGGTGGGGCGTTGAATATTCGCTTTTGATGCAATATTTCAAAACTGATTAGTTTGATTGCATAAAAATGATAATACAATCCATTAATAAAAAAAATTTACTGGTTACAAAGTTTTTATTCTCAAGCAAGTTTTCAAAATAAATAATTGACATAAATGAGTAAGATCATCACATCTATATAACTAATTCTACTTAAATGGAATAAAGTTTAATTTAATTTAATTTTTATGTTCAAGATGTAATATATATATATATATATATATATATATCAAATTGACACAACTTTATAATAGTGAGTCACAAATTGTAAGAGTTACTGGACGAACTGACCAGAGCCAATAGTAACTCTAAGATGATACACAAACTTTCACAAGAAGATTAGCCCTTACGATGTCCTATTAATTGAAGTGGTCACGTCTTCTGATTTTTCATTCACATAAGGATTAGAATTCTCTCATAGTCACTAGTGTCTTGATTAAGAGGTGAAATTCTAATTATTCATTTTGTAAAGTAAGAATTCAAATTCTTCGTATTATTTACACAAAGTAGCATTTCAGCGAACATTATAAACTAGTTCACAACATGGAAAAAATTCCTTATTGATCACAATGATTTAGTCGAGGAAAGAAAAAGTAAACTAAAAAAACATATCAAACACCTAGTAGTTCATGCCTTTATTGTCACACAGCAAAGACACAAACCAGAAGGCTTAATCTGAGAAGCCTGCCATTCTGAGCCCGGCGCTGCATTCGGATCGTATAAGAGCGTATTGCAGTTTGATCCCTCCTCCAGTGAAAATAGTAAAAGTTTTCCTTCCAGTACACCGAACTTGAATCCAATGCTTGTACTTCCGGTCACTGGAACCGGTACCATCTTCCATGAATTGTCCTCGGGGTTGAATATCGCGAGTTTCCTCTGATTCTTCCACTCCATGCAGAAGAGCTTTTTCTCCAGCACAGCATGAGTGGTTACCATGACACAACCGTTTTTCATCTCACACCATGTGTGGCTCTTTGGGTTATAGACATCAACCTTCTTTGAATTTCCAATTGTAAAGCTTGATCTACCTCCCATAACATAAAGCTTACCCTCAAATCCACAAGCAAAGCAGCCCCAACGTGGGCGACGCAGGCTCTCAATTATAGTCCATTTGTCGGTATCAGGGTCATACACCTCTGCGCAAGAGAGGGATTCACCACCTATCCCATACCCTCCAACTGCAAAGACCATGCCGTTCACCTCAGCACAAGCAAAGTCATAACGAGCTACATTCATGTTTGCTAATTTGCTCCAGCTGCAAATAGGAAACAAACGATTAGCTTACTGGTTCCTTTTTTTTCTTTTGGTGGGGTGGTGTTGCAGAGTAAAACTAGAGGAACATAAAGCTCTTTCCATATTGCAGCAGGCAGAAAAAGAGGATCTCAACTCAAATTAATAGATCGAAGCAAAGTGCAGATTCACTTAAAAAGTATACATGGATAAGTGAATGCCTTGAGACAACTAATATTCCTACATAAATTTGATTGCCACTTAAAAGGATAGAACTTAATTATCCCAACATATTTGAGAATGTATACGAGCAATCTAAATCACTACCGGAATCTGAAGCAGCGCGGTAATTAGGTCCATGTGACACAAACTTAGTCAAGGTCAGTTCAATTTACAGGGAGTTATATCTAGAGGCAGAACAACATCAACCGAAAGTCATAAGCTTTCGGATATACAAGCACTTCCATATAGTAGACAGGAAAATGCAGAAGGATGCCTCGGCCAACAAAGTTTAAAATGGTTAAGGACTCTGACAGTCAGGACTATCTATGGTGGCAATGATATTATGTAAAACAAGTATTGCCACAGAAAAGCTTACCACATCATCCAATGCTTTAGAACTGAAACTCTAACAAGTCAAAAGGGCTGATACACTCAACCATCAGACAGAACTGAACAGGAGTAAGAGAATTTTTCGAACCTGTTGAGGCATGAATCATACTGATAAACATCTGCAGAGGCAGAAGGAGTTCCATTGACTATGGACTGACCAGCCATAACCAGAAGCTTCCCATTGACAACTACCACACCAAATCCAGCTTTGACGGGACCAGGCATTGGAGGTAATTGACGATTTTTATGTCCCAAATGATCTAAAATCTCCCAGTGGCTCCCAATTCCATTGCTGTCCATAGTGAGAACATAAAGCCACTCCTCAGGGACACCAGCTAGTTCACGAACAGTGATGAACTCTTTGCTTTTGATAAATGACCTCCATTGCTTGGAGACGCCGCCCATAGCAGGAAAATTAGAACGAGGAACGAGAGCAAGGCAGTACTTTGCCACATCATCGGGCAATCCAGGTAAGATAGGACAATGCAAATCATCAATGTCTCGAAAAGTTAAGCACGAAACGCTTTTTGAATGAGCTAGATCCGGCTCTACCCAAACTTTTCTGGTCTGAGTATCTGGCTGGATGGAATCAGTAAAACACATACTCGACTCTTTTACTCTTTTCTTCCCACGAACAAGAGCAGGCTCTTTTGAAATCCGTGTCTGCTGATTGATACAACTAATGTTATGTAAATCGAAGATTGGCATTTGACTAGAGAAATTCAGGATATCCATCACTTATGGGGATTTTACAAGGCCAAGGCATAAAAGACGTTGCTGAACGAATCACTTGAGCTGCAAAGGCTGATGATTTTCTATGCTTTGTCCAGTCAGACTCAAATTCCATACCACTTCTTCTGGCCCTAATGTAGTTCTGATTGGTTCCATTGCCCAGGATGCTACCAGTTCCGAATTTTCCTGAAGTGTTTCTTGCTCGACACATTTCCCAGATATCTATATATAACAAAGAAATTTCAACAAACCAAGCCTTTGAAAATAAAAGAAACAAAACAAAAGATTCAAATAGCACAAACAGAGGGAGAGGGAGAAACAGAGTTAGCACTAATTCTTTTCTTCCTTTTTTCTAGTGATTTCAGAAGAGGAGAGGAAAGAAGTACCTGCCAAGCTCGTAGAACCTAATAAATTTTAGCCTCCCGTGATTTCCATTCTATCACAGCGAAAATGATTGCCTGCAGTATATGAAGGTTGAAGAGGATTAAAATAAAAAGGAAAAAAATAATATAGCACCATGAAGGCCAAAACTGACTGTAATATTCAGATCACAACGTGTGCAAGTTAAAATAAGTTACTCATCAGAAACATAAAGAATGCCTATTATGGTAACCCTACCTCCAGTTCTTAGAGACGAGGTAATTGCTATATTTACACAAACACACAACACATTTCTTTGAACTTAAATGATTAGAACAATTATATACACATTCGTTTTGAAATTATTATTAATTTGATAGGGCAATCCAACTATCAAGACAATTATACAATTCTTATGATCCTACACTAAAAAATATTTGCGAGAAGGGAAGTGCTATCCAACGGTATAGACATATTAACAAACTACAAACTCAAATCTCCAAACAATCGGCACGGTTTAGTAAACACTTTCAAAGTTGAAAACATCTAAACCTCATACACCCACCAACCAAAAAAGCCATTCCCAAACCTTCCCCTCCCCTTCTCCCCCGTCCGCCACCCCCCCCCCCTCCCGACCCCCCAAAACCCACAACCCCACCTCAAAACTAAACAGAAGGCATAAGAGAACAAAGATTATATAAAAAATAAGGATATATTTCTCTAATAACTAAAAATTAATAACCAGAAATATTGAAGGAGAAAAGCTAAAGAAATAATAAGAAAATGAATTAGAGGACTAATTTATGAGCTCGTATATGCTCACAAATCCTAAACATTCATAGCTCACAACAACAATGAGAAGCTTCAAAGACCAGAATTTCAAACCAAAAGATAAAAAATAAAATCACTACAGTTAAAAAAAAAAAAAAAGATAATTACATACAAAATAAGATCTACAGCTTAAAAAATCAAAACTTAACGTAAGAAAAGGAACACTATATCAATTGTATTGAAATTAGCTCAAGTAATAATCCAAAAAGAAAAAAGAAAAACAAAAAGAACCTTAGCAAAAAGTATACAAAAAAAAAAGGAAAAAGGAAGCTTGTCAACTATATACAGACATACACACACACACACACACATACATACATACATACATATATACATGCATACATATACATACATACATATATACATGCATACATATATATATGTATGTGTGTATGTATAATATTGAAAGCCACAGTATACAATAATTTCTCCAAGACAACATTTCAGCAACAAAGCATGGTTTAATATATACAGGGTAGCACAGCGTGGTGCACGAAGCCCTCCGAAAAAGATTTGGGCCAATGTCCGACCTACTTTAGAATCTATAACAATTTAAAAAGAATTCACGTACCTGAATCCAATGTTCAGGCCTATATCACAGGATGTTCCTCGTGGGTCCGATTCTGAGCCTGCGGCGTGACATAATAAATGAATTAAGATCTATTAACTCACCATCTAATCTAAAACTTAATTTATTAGATAAAAATCAATTACTTTTAACGTGATTTATTATTTTTAACACGTTCCTTTATGTGTAAGCACTACACTGTTCTTTCTTAAATGAATGACAGCAATATCTGAATCCAATACCGTTTTCATCTAAACGCAAACCATTAGAACAACAAGATCAAATATCATTCACAACAAAGAAATCAGAAAATAAAAGAAATCACCTGAAAATTGGGGGAAAAAAAACTGTACAATATAGATATGGATAAAAAGAGGAATGGGTGTTTTAGAAAAAAATGAAAATGGATGATGAAATGAAAATGGTGTGTGTGGAAAGTATGGTGTGGAATAAATATGGTGGTGTGAGCGTGGAAATAGGAGATAGATATATATAGAGGAAAGAAGAAGAAGCGGTTTTGGAAAGTGATAAGACAGTTTTTTTTTTTTCACTTTCCTATTTAAAGGGCGTTATTACTGTAGTCTACGTTTGATTATTTCCATTTTTGGATGATGCTTATCTTGATGTAATGATGTGTCAATGAGATTTCCAATTTTAAAAGTTGGTAGGAAACTAGTGTAAGTTTCACTTACCACGTCAAAAGCTAACCCCTCAATTCGAATTTATAGAAGAAATTTCCTAATCCAACATTCCATATAGTTCATATGTTCGAAAAGGTAATAAAATTTATTAATTTTTTTCTAAAATTGCATTTTGAATTACAAGAATGAACTTCATCATTTCTTTATATCTAGTAATGACAAAATTTTTGTGTTATATTATTATAAATCATAGAAATTATAGGATTTCTACTATGCTACGATATTGGACATGTAACGTAGTCTCTATTCTGAATTTATAAATATCGTGAATAAAATTTGTTTATCTCAAATATATTTTATAATTGCCACGAGGACTTTGGAATTTGGTCCAGTAGTATGTAATACGTTATATATATGAGAGGTTACGAGTTTGAGTCTTATTAATTATATTGTACGATTTTAGAGCTCTTCATAATAAAAAATAAAAAAATAAAAAAACTACTCTATAATTTTGTGCAAGTGGACCATTTACAAAGGTAATAGTATTATTAAAGCCAATCATTTAATTCTGGAGTCAAAGTAAAACAAATTTAAAGAGTCAGCCAAGTGGCCAAGCACCTTTTGACTTATAAGAGTTTATGGAACTCTATATTTTGTAGAAAAAGCTTCTTCAAGATCTTTGGCAAGAGAATTATTTGGAAGTTAAGAACTAATATTTCAAATAGTTTTTCAATACTATAATACTAGAACCAATGAGCTCCCTTTGGATTTTAGAATTTAATACCCAAAATTTACACATATTGGAAAAATAAAATAACAACGAATCCTTTTTCTCTTTGTGTGACAATATGCGTACTATTTTCTTGGTCAGTCCAATTTAAAAGTGTGCTGGGTAAATATCATCATTTGATAAAATGAAGAGGTAATGATATGTAATAACAACTAAACATGTGAAGAAAAAGAATTGCATTATTTACATGTATATTTCATTTTCTCTCAAAGGTAGATCTCTTATCGCTAATTCAACTATAAGTATGTCTATTCATGACAATATGTAAAAATATCATATATGCGTGTGAGTATGATAGATAAGCTATTACATAGAAATGTTGATATTATATATTTTGATTCTCTACGAGTAACCATAACAATTTTTTCAAGCCCATGACTATGAAAAATCACAAGTGTGGATGTAGTATCTCATTATATTTTAATTTTCTTTTTTTTTCTTTTTTTTTTTGTGGATGCAAAATAATTCCCGTACAAGATACATCCATGAGCAAGATCATTTTCCTTGTAATGAGAGACAATTAAGAATAGACAAGTTAAAAGAGGATGGTTCGTGGATACGGATTTCTTATAATATTATAATATTATGAACGAAATTTTATAATTATAAATTATTTATATTATTTTTTTATAATTATATTAATAATTTAAAATCATTAAATCTCATATATATTATTATAATATTACAATAGATCCATTTCCGATACTTCACGCCGTAGGGGCTAGGACCAACACATTCATTAGAATATGGATTCCCAAATGTGTAATTTGATTCGAAGAATACATTGATATAGACAACTGATGCTACATCTGCTCTAGAAGAAGCATCGTCCACCAACCAGTTTTGTGGTAAATTGGACAATCATAGATTCCATCAAATTGTCCTCATCCTCAACCCATGCATGAAACTTAGTATATTAGATTATCTGAATAACTAGTGAATGCTACACCTCACACCTCCTACAAGGAACTCATATAAAAGGTCCTACCTGTCTACCCATCCTTTTTACATGCAGTGATGGACTCAGGTATTTGAACTCAGGGTATGTACTCGTACAGTGAGAAAGTTCAGCATGTGCATAAAATGTTAAATATAATAGTTTTTCTATAAAAAAAATACAAAAAAACAAAAAAAAATTATTATTTTTTCAACAAGGTGCATCCGCCCCTGTTCACATGTATGGCTAGCTTCAGACCCTGTAATCTAGGATGCTAGATATGATATGATGTATAGTAGGGATTAAATTTCGAGACGCATAACTCATCAAAAAAATATATGATCAAATCTCGAAATGCATAACTCGTCAGAAAGAAATATGATCAAAGTTAGTTAAGTAAAAAAACTTATTAAGATTAGTTGTAGTAATAATAGTTTCTTAACTAAATCAAACTTAAGCTATGAATAAATCTTCTGTTCAAGTATTACTCGCTCTGTGTTAAGCTAATTTGGGGTGGATATTAATCGTATGATATGTATTTGAACAACTCAATATGAGTGTATGGCCTCGTTTGAAACCATTTATTTAGAGATTTTAACAATATTTAACAGAATCAATTGATTTTGATCTTTAGCAATGGTCTCATCTTTCAAGATCGTGGCAACGAGACTTAGCATGTAAAACAAAAAATAAAAATTATGGGTTTGGTGAAGATGATATGGTGCGGTGGTTGGTGTGGCAAATAGTTATACTACTGAACGAATATAGATGGTTTCTTTACCTCGAGTTGGTGAATAAACCATCTATTGCTAATGATGCACGTTATTTATTGTAGTGTTATTGTAACATTTCGTTTAATATTATTCATACACAAAATATATATTTAATTTATAATAATTTAAATTTTTTGTTATTATTAACACGAAAACTTAAATATTTTGAATAATTTATTATGTTCAATATATTAACTAGCTAATAATCAGATCTAGCTAGACTATTACCGTTGCAACCCCAATTTACCCACCAAATAGTTTAAAATAATTTGATAATATCAGTTTTTAAAAGTATTAAATTTCTATAATATATTTTACTAATTTTTTATTAAAACAAAGGGCGCCACGTTATACTAAGAAATTTATAATTTTAAAGGTGAATCCGATATAATTTTATTTAAAATAAATTTATCATCATTTAAAATATTAAAATCACTTATCTTTTGATAAATATTAATAATAAAATATTTTAAATTTATCTAGAAGTCACAAAATAACCAAAACAAGACAAAGCGAAAAATGAAAACGAAGCAACGGGTAGTTCCGTAGTTGGGGCATTCTTGCCCTACATATCTCCAAGAAATGTGCTGTTTATGACCAACGTTTTTCTTACTATTTATGACTTTTATGGGACCCTTGGCCTTGGGGAAGTGGAATCAAGCTGAGAAGGCTCTAGCGAGTGTTGGTGGACGGCAGCGGACTTTAGCATTTAGCTGCTCGTTTAGTAGTGACTGTAACTCTTATTAATTTTAAGAGCAGAATTATTAGAGTTAATTTGAATTATATTTTTTAAAAATATGTATATTTAATTTTTTAAGTTAAAAAATTAATTTAGTTCTTACTAAAAAAAATTATTTATATATGAGTGTTCAATTGCGTATTTTTAACTCTCATTGAATAAAAATTAGGGATTCGCCTATGCCTGTGCCAGGGTTTTATTTCTAGATTAAGATATAAGAAGGAGGATGACATTAAGTTAGTTGACAACCAACATAAAAATCTTAAATTATTGATATGGATTTGAGATATTATTATATTATTGGTGTGATAACTTATAGCTAGTGGAAGAAACATTTCTCAATAACAACTAATACCATTGTCAAGTCTTATAGTCGATCCCTTTTAGTATTATAAAATTTAGTTTGTTTTGGATTAATTTCTTTCCTCACTATAAATGAAATCCGCGTAATTAAAACGGATTCCAGATGCTCAAGGAACTAATGAACTATATCTTTATTTATCTCTGAATTTTTTAAAAAATTCTGTGTATACACACCTTTTTGCATAGTCTTATGCAAATTGACGTGACACTTTTAGATTCTTTTTTGTTAAAAAGTATATTATTAATTATGTGATCGTGTATCTTTGATCCTGAATTTATGCTTCGCGATATATATTTATTTATTTCTGAATTTATGCTCCATGATATATACCAAGCATGACTTGATAGCAGAAGGCACCACAATTGTTTAATGACGAAAAGTTCTCTCAAAAATCTTTTTAAGCTGATATATACTAAAGTTGATAAACTTTAAAATTTATGATCCTGACTTGATAGTAGAAGGCGTCACAATTTTTTTTTACAACGAGAGATTCTTTCAAAAAAAAATTTATACTCATGCCAGAGTTGAACAAATTCAAAACACGACTCGGTCACCACAATTGATACATAGGATCTGACTGGATTGGATAAGTGAGTAAGTTTCAAATAGTACATGGTGCACTAGCTCATACAATCTCTTCAATATTTTAGCTGCTAAAATATTATTATAAATCCAAACTTTTTGTGCATATATATCCTGGTGTGCCAAGTCATTCAATTAATAGCTTGTGGATACAGCAATAGAGAATACGTTGAGTAAACGATTTTTATAGATCGTTTTCTAATATATTCGGATAATTTTTTACTGTTCTCTATTATTATTTGTTCTTCTTGTGCATGTGGGAACCAAGTAGAAGTGTGCCTAATAGATTTTCTATCTTGAGAAGCCATGTTAGAATTTACAAATAAATGTCTAAGAAGCCACACTAATAGTTTGTAGTTTATAATGCTATTTTGAGGGGAAAGAAAAAAGAGTGTAAGCAAATGGTACTTTAAAGAGCAAGTCAATTGACATATTCTATACGACTAGTCTTTGATAAGTGGTATGGTTCTTGCTTTGTGTGTGAGAGATTTCAAGATCAATTTTGGATAAATATAATATTTTTTATATGTAATGTAATATTAAATTAAAACTTCATTCCTTTATATATAATGTAATATTAGTTTAAATCTTTCTTTAAATAAAAAATAGGACATATGCTATGCTTATCTGATAAACAAGCATACTTACATGACTTACAAACCGCTCTATCTTTTATCGTTATGGAGATATGAAATGTAAGAAACAAATAATTATTTTTGGACCAAGCCCACCCATATGCAATATTCCAAACTCAAAGGGACCCAACTAGTCAACAAATAAACAACCCATTTTGATGATAAGTGGATACAAGATCGGCCCAGTGGCTCCCTTTTCTTGTACTGATGCTCCCCCCACTCTTATCGCTACAGAGGCTCGTTAAGGCCCAATTAGACTCTGGACCATGAGAAAAGGGAGGTGAACTGCAAGTGGATCTTCTTATTACATTACGAAGTTATGAGCTATGATAAAATTCACTAGGCTATAAAAAGAGAGAAGAAAGGGGCAGGGCTCACATTGTTAAGATAACTAAAGTTACACACATAGTTCCAACAACCCATGGGCTGACATTTGTTGGGCTTCCCTAGTTGAGAGCCTGATTCGGGCATTTGAGTACAATAATATACGCAACTCACAATCGTTGAGTTTGAGATGGACCACGTGTCACACATATTACAAGTTTGTCATGGGTAAGTTATGACTCTAAAAACACACACCGTAACGCCCAGAAAACACTGGACATTATATACGCAAACAACAATGGACACTGAAAGAAGCTCAATACTGACTCATTTCAGATGACAAAATACACACACTATATATAGAGAAAAACACACACAGACACACACTATATATATAAGTGCTTAATCGCTCTCTCTCGTAGTTTCTACAATTTACTTCTCTCCATGACGATCACGTCAATTTCAATCCTGCGTCACCGAACGACGCCGTTTCTTTCGCTCTCTTTCTCCTCCGCCTCCCTCCGCCGCCACTTCCTCTCCATCTCCGCCGCCGCTCGCCACCACCACCAGAACCCTAGCAGCAGCAGCAGCGGCAATATTTCTCGAAAGCTCCAACAGCAACCGAACAAAAACCTCCTCAAAGCTCGCGAAACGGTGAAGCAATTGTCTACTCTCGCTCCTGTTCTCTCTCTCTCTCCAGACGATAAGCCTCACATCTCTCAAAACCAAGCCATTGGCCTTGTCGCCGCTTCGCAAGCCAATTTCATGCGTGTCATCATCCAATCGCTCCCTCCAGAAGCTAGCGAATTTTCACAATCCGAAGGTTCTAGAAGTTTCGGCGACGGTTTAGCTGGAAATCGAAGTGTGTTTAGTCGCTCCGAAGCTTCCAGAAGCTTCGACAACGGTTTAGCAGGAAATTGCAGTGAATTTACTCAACCGGAAGCTTCTAGAAGCTCCGGTGAGGGTTTTGAGTCTCAAATTATGCAATCCGAAGCTTCTAGAAGCTCCAGTGAGGGTTTCGATTCTCAAATTCTGGAATCGGAAGCTTCTAGGAGCTCAGGCGAGGGTCTCGATGCTCAGATTCTGCAAACAGAAGGTTCTAGAAACTTCAGTGAAGGAAATGAGGAGACGAGAAAGGTTGGAGTGGAATTGTTATGCGTGGTGAAAGCAGTGTTGAAGAAGATAAAGAGGAGAGTATTGGTAGGGGACAAGGTGTTGGTAGGGTCAATAGATTGGGTGGATAGAAGAGGAATGATCGAGAACGTTTTCGAGAGGAAGACTGAAGTTTTGGATCCTCCCGTAGGGAATGTGGATCATTTAGTGGTCTTGTTTTCGATGGATCAACCAAAGATTGAGCCCTTCACGCTCACTAGGTTCCTCGTGGAGGCTGAGTCCACCGGCATTCCCTTCACGCTAGCACTGAATAAATGTGAACTTGCTGATGAGAAGGTTTGAATCGAGATATTTTGTTTGAAATAATTACTTATAAGTTGATTAATGAGCTATCAATTTTCAGTTTGAAGTCATTTGTCTCATCGTCAGTATATAATTTAGTATATAAATGATTCTTATGCAAAGCATGACGCAGAATTTATATTTTAAGGAACATTTGTTTCTTATACCTAAATAAATGCGTTTGTTGCTTAGTTACATTATGGATTGTCGGAGGAAATGATTAGTTCTGCAAGCGTTTTGATCAAGCTTCACGTGACTGAATAGAGAATTTGCTTGTTATGGATTTGACATTTGTCTTGCATTTTAATTATCCTGAATCTGCTATGTCCAAGACTTGTTGTGCATGTTTCGTGGAGTAGATTAGTATAAGCTTGTAGTATTGACTTTCATGGGGCATTTATCATGTAATGTTTGTATAAATTGTATTGCCGGATTTTAGTGAATTTGGTTACAAGCTATACGAGATTATATTTGAAACTATCTCTCACAGTTAGTAGGGTTAATTCTATATCCTGCTAAGTACTGCATTGTTGGATGTAATTGCTTCAAGTGCTTGATAATTGAGTTTAATCTTCAACACTATTGCTAGCGACATTGCTCTAGGTAACAAAGCTTCTTTCTGTTTAGTATGCAAGCTTTAGAATCAGAATTAACTTTATCTATAACTTTGTGATGAAAATTTTCATGTTATGTTGTATTTACACGCCATTTTATCGTTCGGTAATCAGAGCAAATATGTTATCATGCCCTTTTTGTAATTGTTCCCAGATTATGGCTGTCCTGCTTTATGATTATTGTTGCGGTTATACTCCTATATGATCAATGTTCTGGAAAAAACTATTGACCTTTTCAAGACCATATAATGTTTGCAGACAATGATTGAATGGAAGTCTAGGCTTCGCAAGTGGGGCTATGAACCAGTTTTCTGTAGCATAGAATCGAAGCATGGTTTGGATACTCTGCAATTCATTCTGAGGGAGCTGACTTCCGTAATTGTGGGTCCAAGTGGTGTCGGAAAATCCAGTCTAATTAATGCTTTGAGGGGGAATCAACGTGTTCTTGGTGTACCCCAAGAGGAGAACTGGTTTGACCCTGTGGGTTTTCCCTCCTTCCAGTCCTATCTCGTGCTTTCTGCTGCTAATCTTCTCATTCTTACTATGTTCCCAGCTTGAATAACTTTTCCCATTTTCTCAATGAGTCAGATTTTAGGCAGCAAGTGGTTTGAAGAGCAGCGTGTGGGCGAAGTTTCAACGCGAAGTGGAAGAGGAAAGCATACTACTCGAAATGTTTCTTTGCTCCCATTAACAGGAGGAGGTTATCTTGCTGATACTCCCGGGTTTAACCAGCCTAGTTTAATAAAAGTAACCAAGCAGTCTATAGCGCAATACTTTCCAGAGGTTTTCACTCTTAATCTTCTCTCTCTCTCTCACGCACATGTTGATGAAAGTCGTAGATCTAATTACAGATATGGCTAACTGTTTACATATTTGATTTTCCTTAGATCTGGAAAATGCTTAAAGATAATGAACCAGAAAAATGTGCATTCAATAATTGCTTGCACCTCGGAGAACCAGGATGCGTTGTGAAAGGGGATTGGGAGAGATACCCATTTTATCTTCAGTTGCTTGATGAGATCAGAATCAGGGAAGAGTTTCAGCTAAGGACCGTTGGGACAAAAAGAGAGGGTGATGTGAGGTATGCTCAAACTAGCTCAATTTTCTACGAGTTGGGAAGTTTTAATCAAAGCATACCTATGGCATTCTTGAAATTCAGTTATCTTTTTGTGAAATCCTCTATTATTTCCACCTTTTTTGAAACATGCTTATAGAACTTACAAAATCGACATGTTAGAAAATGATGTGTTTGTAACGTTGTCTATTGATAGTCAAATACTAAGGGTGGTACTTGGAAACGTGATGGTTGATATGCATGGTTCTTGTATTCTGTCTTACGCCAATAATTTTCCAGAATATGACTGGTCACGTTTGATGTATAATTATTTGATTATGGTGCATGACTTGCCGTCTCAAATATATGTTTCCTTTTGGTCATAATTTACCTACTTTTACACTTGTACCTCCTACTCCGGAGGTCAAAGGTAGCCGAGATGGGCCTCGCGCAGCCAGAGCCGAGGTTGGAGCCAAAGAAGCACAGGAGACAGTCCCGTAAGAGGGTGAACCAGTCAATACTGGACGAGTTGGATGAAGATGATGACGACGAAGATTTATTGGATGAAAACCCAGTTATAAGAGCAATGAGGGAAGAACAGCAATAGAAACCATGCCAGCTTTTTGTAAGCAAACCTTCTGAAAGTCACATGGAAATATATGTTGTCTCACCATGTCGTTTGTAAATAGTAGACTTTTGACCTTTGATGTTACATTTCATGATATGATGAAATGAAACATTTTTCGCTTTGTAAATCTTGCTTCTGAAAGCATGGAAGTGTTGATTGAATGGTCTTCAACCATGGAGTTGAAGATCTCTGGGCGTGTATCGACCGTCAAGGGCAAATTTACTTTTCGGGTTGCAACGGTTATAGCCTTCACTGGCCCAACAAAATGCTTTAAACCATCAAGAGTGTGTGAACATTACAGTGTTCGAACAAAAAATCTGATTTAGAAATATTTGTTGGCACATGAAGCCACTGAATTCGAACAGTTAACCCCCATCTGCCTTTCAAATTTCATTTCTTCGGACTTCTCAATGTGAACTAATAACTAGAGAGCTAATAATAGCTCATTGAGAAATCTCTTTGGGATGATAAAAGACTTATTCAACTCAGTGTTAAAAGTATTGCTTTCATACTATATTCACTCTAGAGAAAATCATTTTGTCCTACTTAGCTCTTATGTTTTCAGTAATTATGATTTTCAAAACTATTTAACTCTAATTACCAACCATCCCATTTCGACTATATAGAGGTATGGGAGTGAGGCTTGACATCTTTCTTAACCATGTCCTTAAATAAGCTCAGTACTGATTCATTATCCCCATAATGGAATCACTGTCTCAAGTCACTGAAAATTTATCTAATCGTTAATTTTAGGATGTTGTCAAATTTCAAAAACGAAAAAAAATGGCATATATGCCTTGGAGAAATTGAATCAGATGAATCAATTGCATTCAAGACGCCACAATCACATTATAAACCTCTCAGTAGTCTCGAAAACCTTAATTGCGTCTTTCATCGACTCAAACTTAGCATACATACATAGTTAGGAAGCTATGAGCAACATTCATGTACACATAATGATTTACTTCCAACTTCAATCAGCTCATATATTTTAAAGCAACAAATAAAAATCATATACAACATCCAAACCATACCCAACGTGACAATTTCGACATCAGCTCGTACTCTCTTACCCAATCTATCTGCCTTTTCTAGCTCCTTGTTATTTTGGCAAGGAAGCAATCGTGATCCCCATTGGTCTAGTGTAAGGATTGATAATTTAGAAATTTCTTTCTTCTGTAAATCTGAACCACCCCCAATATAAATACACACTAAATACAAATCCAAAAGGCGTATTCGACCGAGATGAAACTAATTGGTAGGCAAGAGGGTAAAGTAACTCCCAAGGGTGTCAATTTCCCCTTGTTTACTTCCAAACCCAACCCCCCACCCACCCACACACATGTAGCCAACCGGACATCATAACATGCAGCAGTTTTCACATCAAATGCCATGTGAAGTTATAACCAACTAGTTCAAATTAAAAGAGAGGGCACCTAAAAGCACAATTAGATTCAGGTAGAACTTATGTAATATCTTCGAAGAGATTCGAGGCAATGTGATACGATATCTCTTTTAGCCACTGTATAAAGTTGTATAACACGAAGGGCAAGCAAGGATTACGTAACAAAGTGTCTACTGCAGCATCCTTATCATAAAGATTTCTAGCAAAAGTTCTTTTCCCTTATCAGTCAAAGGGCCTACTTCTTCCCACTCTTCTTCTTTGAACTAGAGGTAACAGGCTGAGGTTTCGGATGCTTTTCAGCCTCGCTTGGGTCCAACCAATTAAGAGGGTGGCGACTGAAGAAAGGCCAGTTGGGAATGGTTACCAAAGAAGTGATCACAACACCGCCCGCATAAATAATCATCATCATCTCAAACGAACCCAGCACGTAGCCTGTGATGAATGCCACCACAGCAAAGAACACCAGCATTATCTGCATCAATTGCTCCACTAACTTCTGCCCTTGCCAATCCATCTATCATAATCGATCACAAACACAACAATGTGAATATAATATTACATATAAGTTTCTTGCCTGTATATTTATATATATATATATATAAGGAAAAATCGAAAGCTACCCTTGTATGTGTGTATATATATATATATATATCTCCGCTCTAATGTTTCCATTTTGAGAACATTAAATTCAGAAAATTTGACTTCATTTTTGTCATGTCGGAAATATAAAACAAACCTAACCTTATGCCACTAGTTTAGGTCGGCCATTTATCGAAAATGTAATTGACAAAAAATTTATATGAATTCAATTAGAGCATATGATCCACTAAATCTGTAGTTCTTCACGTTCATATATACGATATATTTAGAGAGTTATACGCTCTGAGTTGAATTGATATCAATAATTAATTTTCATATATACACAAACAAAATGACAGAATTAGCGAGTTATATGGTCGAATTGAATTGATATCAGATTACTTATTCACTTACATAGTGTTTGGATTGCACAAAGGAATGGAAAGGAAAGGAAATTAGAGGAAGAAAAATAAGAGAAAAGAAAGGAAAAAGATTTCTTTTTTAGGATTGTAATAAAATAATAATGAAAAGGAAGAGAAAAGATTTTATATTCATTTGTTTGGATTAGAGAAGGAAAGGAAAGGAAATGACAATTTTAAATAAAAAATTATTTGAGTGCTCTTTGAGACAATGTAGGGTTTAAGGTGCAATAAAGGTAATTGTATAAATAAAAAAAATTTTAAGGACAATAAAGACTTTTTGTCTTTAACCTTTCATTTCCCTCCAAAAAAACTCCAAATTAGAAAGATTGTAAAATCCTTCCAATTAAAGGAAATGGAGAAATTTTGAAACCCTTCCATAATCCCTCCCCTTCCATTCCTTTCCTTTATGGTGTGTTTCGATTGAGGGGAATGGGGGAAAGGGGAGATTTAGTAAAGCAGGAGTTTAGTTCTTCCCTTGTTTGGTTTGGAAGTGAAAGAGTAGTTGGGGTATAGTGGGGATAAGCCCAATCCCTCCATACCCCTAGATTGTGTTTGGATTGAGGGGGAGGAGGTTTAGTAAAAGAGAAGAAGGGAGAATATCATAAAGGAAATGAGTGGAGAGGGTCAAATCATGTTTGGATTGAAAAATTTTATAAAGGAGAGTATCATAAAGAATTATGAGTATTTTTTGTTTGGATTAGAAAGAAAATAGAAGGGATGGATAAATTTTATGTGTATAATGATTTTTATACCTTTTTTTAATTTTATATTAAATTTTTATGATTTGATGAGGAAAAAAAAAAAAAAAAAAAATTATTATAACAAATAGTATTTTCCCATCCCCCGTTTTCCCCCAAATTGGAAGGACCATATTCTAGGGGTATGAAGGGATGAGCCTCATCCTCTCTATACCCCTTCCCCGCATTTCTTTCCAAACCAGGGTAAGGACTCAACCCCTCCTCTTACTAACCCTCCATTTCCCTCAATCCAAACACACTGTAAATGTGATCACTCCAATTTGGAGTAAAATGGGAGGAGGAGAAAATTATATTTACTGTGATGACAATTTTAATCTTCACTTTTAAGTTAATTACAAGTAACCCAGATAGTTAATATAAAATAAAAAGGGCATAAAGTTAATTTACACATAAAATTTATCTCGTCCTCCCATTTTTTCTCTAATCCAAACAAATGATACTCATCATCTTTATAATACTCTCCTTTCCTCAAATTATTCAATCCAAACATGATTTAATCCTCTACTCTCCACTCCTTTATAATTCTCTCCCTACCTGTCCTTTACTAATCCTCCCCCCACCCCCCCCCCCCCCCCTCCCTCCCTCCCTCCCTCCCTCAATCCAAACACACCGTTAAAAAAAAATGAATCCAAAGTTCCAAACAAGCCGTTATTTTTCCGATCAATGCAAAATAAATATTCAATCTAGTTAATTTTGAAGCTCAGAAAAATGGAAAAATTAAAGCCAACAGCTTCATTAAATCAGCTCATACATAACAAATTTATGTAATCCAACAGATAAACAAACAAGACAACACAACAAATTAATATATATATATATATATATATATATATATATATTAAAGGATTTTCATCTTAAATTTGAGCCGAAAAACACATTTTTCATCCAAAACTCACAAATCGAAATTGAATTAAAACAATTATTTTTCGAATCATTCATTAATTAGATTCAACAAGAATAGATGCAACGCCACGGATATGTTACACACACACACACACGTACATTTATACTTGTATATATATATACATACGTACATACATACATAGCTGAGATCTGAGAGAATTTACCTCGGAAGCGAAGAGTGTGAGTTGAAAAGCGATGTCAGAAGGCAGTGAGAAATGTGGAGTTAGTAATGCAACTGTTGAGAATTTAGCTGATGATTTTATTAAGCCCCAAAAAAGGAATTATGGGCCTTTGTCTTTGGGCTCTGTGGAGTGAGATACTATAGGGAGTTGGATTCTTTCAGTTTATGGGCTTTTGTTGGCCTTTTCCTAAGAAGGGCTAAAACTCATACTCTATCGGATCAAATGCTAGAGTTGTGTATAGTTGTGTTTTTTCGGAATGCTATTCAAAACGTCAGTCGGACCATCCAGTTATGATATGATGTGGAGGTGTCACCTCCCGCTAACAGCCGAACCGGACATTTGTAAGAGTTTTTCTTTCTTTCTTTCTTTCTTTCTTTTTTGTTTTTAATAAAAAAGGTAATTAAGCATATTTTAGTAATGAAAAAGTAAGTCAAATAAAAACTTTAAAAAGTGTTATGTCTCATTATTTCCTCTATTGAGTTGTGTATTTATTTATCTTATAATAATAATTTATGATATCAATTACATCCATTCGAATTAAGAGGGTGATTTGGCTAAGGTTGTAAGGTACTTTGTATTTCTAAAAGAATTCTTCACTCCGACTTAATTATATGAGTTTATAAGATCTTACCGTTTTGACTTGACAAAATTATGTAGTTACTCTATATTTTTGTTAGTTTATAAGATCTTAGAGTTCATATTTAACCATTTGAAACTAAATCAAACACCTTACGGTCAGACATATAAGAGATCTGACACAATAATAGAGTTATTGTCGTGTAATTTAGATATTATAAATTTGATTAATGAAAATAGTTGTCCTGCAAAAATGCAAGAGTAAGCCCGTATATATTGACTCAAGAATGAATTCAAATCTTCGTAAAACCAACCCATAATATGTAAGAGATTTACGTAACATGCAATTGTTAACACTCTTACCATAGTTCTAGTAGTAAAACATCTTATTATATTAATCATCACAATAATAAACCACCTCTTATCACATAGAACATTTTCACAATAATATATAAACTTCCTCCAATCACATAGAATATTTCACAATAATAAATTAAACTACCTCCTATTACATATAATATATCTCTTACACGTATAAATTATGCTCGTTTTCTCTACTCATTCTCTTTCAGGATCTTAGGACAACTTCATCAAAGTTTTTGTGGTTATGAGTTGCTGGAGCTCCATGTATATATGCTAAAACTTAAAAAGGCCAAAGCCCCGGTCTACGTTAACTATAGTTTATCAGTGACAACCTTATTTGAATGTGTAGGATAGACGAGAGGTGGTTACACACAACAATTTCGGCAAAGGATGCCTAACCGTGGCACGAATCATTAGTTTTCAATCTTTTGACTCCCTGAAGTTTCAGTCCATCCATGGCATTCACATCTTCTACTTCACCTTTCTTTCGCTTGAGCAGATTGAGAACTCCATTTAGAGCAATATCAGGATCCTCACTTCTCAATAGCTCCTCTGCAACCTCTGCAGGGGTGACTTGAACACTCTTAATCAAAGCATCAATGTCAGTAAAGAGCCTGTGATCATCACCCACACCTAAGTAATTAAACGCCAAGATTTTAAAGCTTTGAGAAGTACAATAAGACATATGAATGTGCATATCCATTCGTCCCGGGCGCAACAATGCAGGATCGATCTTGTCTTTGTGATTAGTAGTGAAAACAATGATCCGTTCATCTCCACAGCTTGACCATAATCCATCTATGAAATTCAACATGCCTGATAATGTTAACTTAGAATTATGATCAGGACCATCATCATCGTTGAGAGATGAAGGCCTGGAACGGTTCTGCATTTTTGCACTGCAATCAATGTCTTCAATCACAATGATGGATCTGTTGGTAGTCGAAAGTAAGATCTTCCTCAGCTCAGAATCTGAGTGCAAACTTGTAAGCTCGACATCATATATATCAAACTGTAGATAATTGGCCATGGCTGCAATCAGGCTAGATTTTCCAGTCCCTGGAGGGCCATACAGAAGATACCCTTTTTTCAGGCTTTGCCAACCCTATTAGGCCATCTTCAACAACTCCCTTATTTTTTTCTTATATTTAGGGGATTTGAAGTATTTTTCTTATTTTTACAGATTTCCTTTTTCAGTTTTACTCTAACAGCTCCCCTATTTTTAACCAATCCCTTATTTTATAGAATCCCTATTTTCGTTTTACTCCAACAGCTCCCCTATTTAGAAAATTCATACTTCTATAATATTAAAAACTATGGGGAATGGGATGGGGGAGGGATTTGATCCCCCAGCAATGGGGATCTAAATTTCAAATTATTTATCCCCTAAAATATAGGGAATCATTTGGGAGAGCTGTTGGAGCTATATAGCACCAACAGCTCCCCCAAATTTGAGGGTTTTAGGCATTTTGGGGAGCTATTGGAGCTCCCCTTATAGAGCTCTTTTCTCTTCAAAAACTTATCCAGATCTTCCATTATCGCTTTCTTTAAGTGAGTATCCATTGCTAATGTGTCGAACGTGGATGGATGATCTAAAGTTATACATCCCCATCCCCATCCACCACTAGGACCGACTTGGCTCGTATAAGGGCAGTTCTTCGGCGTACAACTTCACAACGTTGTTGATATCCTTCATTCTCTTGGCTTCAGAAATAACACTTGGTAAGTATTCATTCAACACCATGTCTTTGAACTTCCTGTTGAAACGAGCTCAAAAAAGTTTTTTCTCTCGCTCACATTGTTCTTAGACTCGTCGACAGATAAAACTTTCCATTTGAGTTTTACATTGCGAAAAGTATCGAACACCTCTTGATTCTTCTCAATGGTTAGGCTTAACTTCTTTTGTTTAGGGTTTTTGTCCACTCTGAGACGATTCACTTTGGGGTCAATTTTGTTACTGAGGTAAATTTCAGCAGCATCGTAGACTTCGTTTTGGATCATTCCCATTTTCTTCTCTACCACGAGGGAGAAGTTGTTTGAGGGTGGGCTGATGTTGTTGAAGAGATAGTTAATGGCTGAAAGTATGTGAGATCTTAGAGGTTTTAGTATAATATCATTGGCCATGGTTCGGATCAGGATTACTGAGCCTACAAATGATGCATATGTTGAGAAGATGGTTGATGCTGTGGACTGCATGGTCTGCATATTTTTGAAAAGCAAAAGATGTATGCTTCTTTGGTTTTAGTAACTTGAGTTGGTGGATAGGCCATATATATGTGCATAGAGCTAGGTCATACATCTTTTTAAGTTAAGAAACCTAACATAAACGGAAGAAATCTCGAAAGTTCTTTTTCTTACACCTAGTTGGATTTGTTAATTTTAAGTTTGAATTACGTATCAAGTTCAATTATATTACTTGAAAATGACATATTCAAATGTCAAATAATGTATTACTTGCAATAAAGTATTTGAATACATTTTAAATGATATCAGGAGACATAGTACGAAATCGACATATAAAAGATTATCATTGTATCTAACAAGGGGGTCATTGAGCTGAGGTAGGTTAACTCGAGCCGAAACTGACCCAATCAACTAATGCCTAACTTGGATGTCGATCCGACTTCACCCTGACGCATGAAAACCCCCGACCTCTGTGTCAGCTGTTCTGATGGGACATAAAGTCCTGATGGGACATAAGGCTGCACGAGATTAATTGTTGTCAGGTCCGAATTTAGTATAAATAAAGCTCAATCTTCGCATTTAAAGGTAACTCATCATTAATGCTTTCAGCTACTTTGCCAGCTCGGACATATTAATTATTCGCACACCCGATGGAAAAATCCAGGTCATTACCCTGTTTTTTCCTTCCCTTTTCTCGTGCAGGTCAAGCAGCCAACCTGAAAGTCCAGCTCGACAGGCGTAGCCATCCGATCTTAATTGTGAGATTCCCAACCTCGACAGTTTGGCGCCGTCTGTGAGAAGTATCCTTCCCATCACTCTTCTTACCACTCACTGAGAAACCATTATGTTGCAAACCAGAAGCCACAGCACGTCGGTAGAGGACTCGCCTAACTTGGACGGGGACCTCGAGACCACACAGGCGCCTAGCCAAAACCTAACCCAACCGACGTTGGAACGAGCCAACATATACACTTATCCTCTCAAACCAACCCCTCTACAGATGCAGATCTCAACTCCGGCCTGTCACCTTAGATGAGGATGATGCTCGGGATGTTCGAGGAGCTCAAGGAGCAGGTAGCCTGGCTAGCTGGGACCCCTCGGCTTCGCAAGCAACTACGCCGTGTCCCTCGCGCTCACAGTTCCGCATTCCAGCCCTAGGGCAAACCCGGGCGCAAGACGGAGATGGCTTCTTAGAGCCGGTAGCGAGACCCGCAGAGGCGAGAGGCAATAGAGTAGCGCATGCCGACCCTGAGCAGGCCAAGACAACGACTGCCATAGCCAAGGTCATTAACCAGCTCGGTGTAAGCCTGCTCTCTCCCGAGATACTGGTCACGTCGTTGCCTACCGGCAACCGGATATCTAACCTTGCAGTCTATAATGGGGACGGAGACCCCGACAGCCACCTATTTAACTTTGATCACCATATGACTCTACATGATATAACTGACCTCATGAAGACGAAGACATTCCCGACCACCCTGGTTGGCAATGCCTTGGACTGGTTCTAAAAACTTCATCCCGGCTGTATTACAAGTTTTCATCAGTTAGCAGAGGCTTTCCTGTCCCGCTTTGCGGGAAGCCGACGCACAACCCGTCATACATCATCGTTGTTATCGGTGAAACAGCATAAATGAGAAAGTTTGAAGGCTTACACAACCCGATTCAATGAAGAGTCCCTCAGAATCCCTAACCTGGAGGACTCCATGACATTAATGGCTTACCAAAATGGGCTCAGGTCGGGTCCCCTTACATCCTCCTTAGCTATCGACCTCGTGGATACAGTAGCCGAGCTGATGGTAAGTGCAGAAGGGTACATACACTCGAAAGAAATCCATCAAGCAAAGAGGGACGATGACAAGGAAAAGGAAGCGGGTAAGAAGGGAGAGGTCTCTTGGGGCCAACTTGGGAGTAAGGCCCAAAGTGACCGAGGCAAGCAGCCTTAGCAGCTAAAGCAGAACCCTCAGTTCACCATGTTCACTCCCCTCAACACCTCAAGGGAACAAATCTTGATGGAGCTCCAGTACCAGAACCACCTACTTCCAGCGCCAAGGATGAAAGGTCGACCTGAGAAGCGCAATAGGACCAAATATTTCCGCTACCACATGGACTACGGCCACACCACCGAGGAATGCCGAGATTTGAAACAGGAGATCGAGGCGTTGATAGCCCGAGGTAATCTCTGGAGGTACATAGACCAACAGCTGACCTAGAAACACGACCAATGAGGAGGGAGAGAGAGAGAAAGAAGTCCACCCAAGCGCCAGGTTGAGGGCGGACATCTGGCTGTGATTGAGACCATCGTAAGAGGTTTGGCGTCGGGCGGAGAGACCTTGGCTGGCAGAAAGGGTTATGTTTGGGATGGAAGAAAGTACGGGCCGGTGCAGGGTCTGATCCCGGGAATGGAAGAGCTCACTTTATCCTCAAAAGACTTGAAGGGGGTGATATTTCCCCATGACGACCCGTTAGTGATTAGCGCTGAAATAGCCAACTTCACCGTAAAGAGGCTGATGGTAGACATCGGCAGCTCGACAGAAGTCCTATTCTTGAGTGCATTTGAACAGATGGGGTTGGACAGGAGCTGACTCAGGCCATTAAGGGGCACCTTGGTTGGTTTCACAGGATATGCCCACCAAGCCGAAAGGGTTATCAACCTCCCACCGATGTTGGAAGATGGGGATAAGCGAGTTTTGATGCAGGCCAACTTCATTGTAATGGATAGCAACTCCACCTATAATGGGATCCTGGGACGAGTGGCCCTCAACCACTTCAAGGCCGTTCTTTCTACTTACCATCAGGCCTTGAAATTCCCGACCCTGGGCGGCACGGCCACCATCCAAGGAGCCCAGCTCTCGACTCGAGAATGATTTGAAAACTCACTCCGTCCCAAATATCAAGTTGGTTGGGGACCAGATTTGCTCGAGGAGAAGAGGGATGCCAAGAGAGGAAACCCGGCTGAAGACCTTCAAGAGGTAGAGCTTTCTGATGAAACAAAGAAAGCAAAGATTAAGAGCGAGCTCCCCAATGACCTCAAGAAAGGTATGAGCCAATTTCTTTTGAAAAATGAACACATATTTGCATGGTCTGCTTCTGACATGACAGGTATCGACTCGAGTATGATTGAGCATCACATGAATGCCGACCCAAATCACTATCCGATAAAGCAGAAGCGCAGACACTTCCATTATGATAAGCAGCAAATCATAGCAGAAGAGGTCAATAAGTTGGTGGACGTCAGCCACATAAGGGAAGTTCAATACCCAACCTAGTTATCCAAAGTAGTACTAGTGGCCAAGTTTTCGGGCAAATAGAGATTATGTATTGACTTCAGCGACCTCAATAAGGCCTGCCCCAAGGATTGTTTTTGTAGCGTCCCGATTCCTCACGAGACCAAGACTCCTATTTATCACGCTATTCTAAACCTAATTCCAAACCCCGGGCATGAAATTTAGGAAAAAACGAACGGAGTTTTCCCTATATATAGGACTATCTGAAAACCTACAAACAACAACATACAACCACAAGACCATAATCTTCAACCTCAATCCAATTCATCCTTACAAGCATGCAAGTCAACTAGACAACAAGGTAAAGATTACAAATTAATAAAACATTACAAGCCATGCATAACTATCAATACATTCTAAACTTAACTTTACAATTACAAAACTGAATTCAATGACAATCCACGTAAGCCAGCATAGTCAACACGAAACTCTCGAGCGTTCTTTTCTACCTCTGATAGTACTGATTCTGAAAGGTGTTAGAAACGAGGGTGAGTATATAACATGTATACTCAGTGAGGGAGGTGATGCAGCATATAGGGCGTGCAATGCAGCAACTTAACACAATTAATACAATAAATAAGCAATGAATAACAATTCTAATACCACATTTTAAAAGGATACAATCGATAACCCTTATCACTCCAAATCTTCGATCCCCGATCCACGAACCACGATCTCAATCTCGATATGCCGACATCCCTTACACCAATGGGTACTCCGGATGTACCCAATCCTACGACCCAACACCCCCTGGCAATCTCCGGTCTAGGCGAGTGAGGGAATAGCAGACAGAGCTAAGGCAACCAACACTGGCAAGCCTAATGCCGCCCAGCGAGGCCATCACATCCGCCGCGACAATGAGGTTGCGCAACCACGATGCAATGCAAGAATGATAACAATGACAATATAATCAAGAAATACATTTAAGGACAAAAAGTAGGTTGTCCTCACACCAAATTACAATTTAGCAACAATAAGCATATATCAATTACGCAATTATACTAAACAATATACTCTTTTAGCAAAAAAATAAACTATAATGCACGTAAGGATGCAGGTCCCTCACCTTTATCAAGCTTCAAGATGTAAAAATGGCTTAGTTACTCCAACTTTCCTTTAGCTCGAATATGCAAATCCCTAGTATATTCATTTAAGTATAACACTTTAGCAATTGATTATATTAACTCCACATTAGCACGTAATCCCAAATAACCACATATTATTCATGTATGTCATATTGCCACATAGCCTAAGTAATCAAACGAATAACTCTAAAACATTTCTTTAATCTTACCAAGGACATTAACTATATCAACTTTAACAAGTTAACTTCATAACTAATTCAACTTCATTTATATTGCAAAAGAATATCAAACTAAGTAATAAATCAAGACAACTATGCTTAACACTTAAACATAATTCAACTATAACAAAATCTAAGAATCATTATCATATTTATTCACCCAAGTACAACATATATAACTCAATTAAAAATTAAATATAGCAATTAAGTAGTCCAATTAACTAACTAAGTAACAAGTTTAACCAATTCATATAAATTCTAACAAAACTCTTTTCTAATTGCTTACGAATTAGGTTCTAAACTTCACGTACGATATGAAACTTCAAATCTAACTTTACCAATCCCATTTAGCCACATTTTGATACACCTAAATGCCATGAACCCACATTTCCAAGTATAATTACACAAAAACACCAAAAAGCTCCTTAAGTGATTTGAACTACAGTTACCTAATTCGATTAACCAAACCACGTTATAAATATATTTTAGAGGCTTCCTAACACATCTAAGGTCATCTAGCTATTCAAACATGACAAATTCAAATCTTCGTTCTAAAGTCCCCTTTTTCAACTAGGCAATTCTACTTCCATACGAAATTCAAAACTCCGACTCTATAAACCCACTATACAACATCCCTAAGGATAACAAAGGTCACTTATTAAATCCATGAAAACCCGCTTTGGAGGCAAAAGCTCGGAAAGGCCCCGAGTGGGTTTTAACTATGACTACCCTATTCGGACCCCAATTTCATGCAACGAAAGCACCATAAGTGCTTCCATATCCCAAGGATACCTAAGCTAAAGCTCAAACGTACCTGGATTGCATTACGTGAAAAATCCCCTTTTTAAAGTTAACAAATTTTGCATTTTAACTCATTTTCGGGCAATTCAACCTCACGTGAGTCTTTGTCTAGTTTCACTAATGTCTAAAGCTCCTAAAGGAAGCCTCAATTCAATATAATTAACAAATTATATCAAAAACTCTAAATTTTCGGATTTTACTATTCACTGTCACTATTCATCTTCTTCCCCAACATGTATTTTTCAATTCTAGCCATAAAAATCTCTAAATAACCAATAAAGAATGTTCTATAATCATATTAAGGAGTAAATGAAGCAATTATAACCATAAAATAGCAAGATAATTCAAATCTAGGAATTTTCAAGAAAAATAGAAACAAGCTTTAAATGCAACAAACACATGAATCTCTCACCAAAACTTGTTGTAGAATGGTTGATAGAAGCCCTAGACCCTTGAATTCAAGCTTGAAATGGAAGAAAATGGCCAATTATAGCAATTTTTTGCAAGAAAATTACTATTCCCGTAGGTGCTTTTTGGCTGATTTTTTGACCCTTTTTTTTGTTTTGTTTTGTTTTGGTTGAGTAATAGCTTGTATATATTATATAAGATATATATGCAAGAGTATGTGTAATTAGTTGTGGTCAAAAGCCATTAAATCCTAGTCAACTAAGTTAAAAACTCATACAATTGCTAACTAGTTGAAATTAAAGGTTGTTACGTACGTAACACTATTCAAGTGACCCGAAAAACATTTTCCAAATGCATGTTCCCGAGCTCGAAAGTCCGAAATGACAAGTTCCCGATTCCTTTTATGGGTCATATGACTTAGGAAAAATATTAAATCGAACTTTTAAAACATTCGAATTTCTTATGAATAGTGCTCAATAGTAAATCAATTAAACAAGAAGAGTAATGCACATAAGATGCTCAAGTAATTTATGCAACAGTTATTTAAATGATGTGATAAAATTCCTGGGCGTCACAGTTTTCCCCTACCTCAGATTGATCAAATGATGGATGCCACCTCCGAGTTCGAGCTACTCTCCTTCATAGATGCCTTCAAGGGCTATAACCAGATTAAGATGGCTCCCGGAGATAAAGAGAAAATCGCATTCATCACCGATAAAGGTCTCTACAACTATGAGGTCATGCCTTCGACCACAAGAATGCTGGAGCTACATACACTCGGATGGTGAATAAGGACTTCAAAAATTAGATTGGCCAAAATATGGAGATCTATGTAGATGACATGTTGGTCAAGAGCGAGAGGGTGGGAGACCATGTAAACGACCTGGCTGAAGCCTTCGCCGTAATGGAGCACTTTGGGATAAAGTTAAACTTAAAAAAATGCGCATTCGGCGTCAAGGCAGGAAATTTCTTGGGGTTCATGGTCACAGCCCGGGGGATAGAAAACAACCCGGAGAAGGTTTAGGCGATACTGGACTTGGCACCGCTGACCTATGTGAAAGATATCCAGGTGCTTGCAGGCAAAGTTGCGGCGTTGAGCAGATTCATGTCTAGGTCGGTCGACAAGTGTGCTCCTCTGTTCAAGATATTGAGAAACCCTAAGAATTTTGAGTGGACTAAAGAATACCAAGACGCCTTTCAAGAGCTGAAAAGATATCTAGATTCACCACCCCTGCTATCTCGACCTGGGGTGGGGGACAAACTGGTACTATACTTGGCATGCTCGGGGACAGCAGTGGCAGGGGCACTAGCCTGGGAAGAACGAAAGGAGCAGAGGCCGGTCTATTATATCAGCAAAACCTTCCAAAGGGCGGAGGCGAGGTACTCATCCTTGTA
Source organism: Ehretia macrophylla (assembly GCA_037974665.1). Taxonomy (NCBI): domain Eukaryota; kingdom Viridiplantae; phylum Streptophyta; class Magnoliopsida; order Boraginales; family Ehretiaceae; genus Ehretia; species Ehretia macrophylla. The sequence continues at coordinate 45,262,601 of CM075783.1, forward strand.
AAAACACGCCCTGGCACTCATCTCGGCGGCAAGAAAACTAAAGCCTTACTTTGATACCCACCCAATTAAGATCATGACGGATGTCTCACTCAAGTCTATCATGCATAAACCGGAGGCTTCAGATAGGCTATTGAAATGGGCAGTTGAGCTGAGTTAATTTGACATCACTTACCAACCCAGAACAGCCATCAAAGCCCGAGCCATCGCGGACTTTGTGGTAAAATGTACTAGCTGAGCTGAATATAACCTGGAGGACGTGTGGAAGGTCCATGCGGATGGAGCCTCGGGAAAGTCAGGAAGCGGAGCCGGAGTGGTCATCTCCGACCCAACCGGGCATGAGCACCAATACTCCCTCAATTTCTCTTTTCTGGCGTCTAACAATGAGGCAGAGTATGAGGCAGTGATCGCGGGATTTAAAATTGTGGCTCAACTTGGGGCACAAGCAGTTGACCTGAACACCGACTTTCAATTGGTTACCAATCAGGTATCAGGAGAGTTCGAAGCCAAGGATAATGCTATGATCGCCTACCTCAACAGAGTTAGGGATTTGACTTCAAGGCTCAAAATGTTTACAATACAGCAAATTCCTAGGGATGAGAATATGAAGGCTGATGCCCTGTCCAAATTGGCCTTGGAAGAGAGCTGACCTATACCAGTCCATGTGGAAGAAGTCTCCGAACCTAGTATTTAGTTGGGAAAGCAGGTCGTAGCCAAGCTCAATTTAAGCCGAGATTGGACCAGACCAATCGTGGACTACTTGGAGGGGGTATGATCCCAGAGGATAAAAAGGCAACTCGGAAACTCATAAAACAGGCCTCAAGGTTTGTCACAATAGCTGGGTAACTCTACAAAAGAGCTTACACTTGGACTCTCTTAAAATGTGTTGGGCCCGAGGAGGGAAACTTTATACTCAAAGAAATTCATGAAGGGGTATGTGGAAACTACTTGGGTGGCAAGGCTTTGGCTCGGAAGGTATTAAGGCAAGGCTATTTTTGGCCAAACTTGGAACGAGATGCCAAGGAGTATGTGAAAAAGTGTGATACCTGCTAGATGTTTGCCAATATACAAAGGAAGTCAGCGGTAGACCTAACGGTGATGATAAGCTCGCAGCCATTCTATAAGTGGGGACTAGACATCATCGGCCCATTGCCAACCAGTGTTAGTCAAAAGAAGCACGCCTTCGTAGCTGTAGACTACTTCACTAAATGGCCCGAGGCCGAAGGTGTTGCTAGAATAACAGAAAAGGCAGTTTGGGATTTCGTATAGAAAAACATCATTTGCCGGTTTGGGGTGCCAAAGGTCATCATCACCGACCACGGCAAGCAATTTGACAGGGCATATTTTCAAGGCAAATGTGTTGAGATTGGGATCGACCTCAGATTCTCATCTATTGTTCACCCTCAAAGTAATGGCCAAGTCGAAAGGACTAACCAAATTATTTTGCAGGGTCTGAAAACCAAGCTGGAGGAAGTTGAAGGCTAGTGGGCATCGATTCTCCTCGAAGTGCTGTGGGCCCAGCGAACCACCACCAGCTTGGCAACAGGAGAATCGCCATTCGAGCTGATCTTCGCTACTCAAGTGGTGCTGCCAGTGGAGATCAGGTCACCTACCAGTAGAACCCTCCACTATAATCTAGGAATAAACGGAGCCCTAATCCATGATGATCTCGACCTCGCTAAAGAGCTCCGAGCTAAGGCTCAAATCAAGATGTTGGCCAGCCAAGCTGCCATGCAAAGAACCTTTGCCAAGCAGGTCAAGCCTAAGCTTATTAAGGTTGGCGACCTCGTCCTTAGAAATACCATTTTTTTTGCCGCGCTCGGGTAACAAGCTCTCTCCAACTTGAGAAGGACCGTACAAAGTCGTAAAAGAAGCCCGACTTGGAACCTTTTACCTTCACGACAAGTACGGGAAACAACTGAACAATGCATTGCACATAGAACACCTGAAACGGTATTTTTTCTAAGGCCCCTGAGCCAAAATCTTTTGTAAAGGCCCCCGAGCCAAAATCTTTTGTTTAAGCCCCTAGCCAAAACTCTACCTGTAATTGGCTCCCGAGCCCAAGTACATGATTTCAATGCAATATGTATTGTGTATACCACTGTGAGGCCCGACCTGGGCCTAAGCGCCTCAGCTACTGTAAACTCTAATTAATGCTCAAGTGGCCATGCTTAATTACGAGCTAAAATAGGAGCATAAAAAATCAGCTCGGACTGTATTCCAGCTCGATTCTAATAAATAACAATTTGATTAGTTCTACTAGTTCGGATTAATGTCCAACTCAGTACTAATCAGCTTTGGGTTGGTTCATTATGCTAGTTTGGGTCTAAACTCGAACTAAGCCTTAGTCAACATTAGTTTGGCCAATTTTAACTCAGACTGACGAGTCCAGGTGCCGACAATGATATGGTTGTCCAATTAACTAGCTCGGATTAGGATGTTAGCTCATCAATCGCATCCATCTCAGTTCTTTACATAAAAATCTGTTACTTAAGTTTGAAAGGTCCATTATGTTGGTCAAACCCCACTTACTTGAGAAAATTTGCGAAGAGAAAAGTGCACTTGTATGAACTTGGGCAAAACACGAATAAATATTAAAATATTCATTTTATTGAATTGAAAAGTACAAAAAGTACAAATTACAAAGCCCGACTTGGGCAAATTACAAAGCTCATTTGGGTGTAGGGGTAAGGGTCAAAGAGGCAGCAACACCGACTTCTTCCTCGACCTGATCCATGCCCTTCTTGATGAAATCCATCACTTCCTGGGCCTGGGACTTAAGATCGGCTGGGAGCTCAGGAACTTCCCAAAACTCTGGTGGCAGGGCCTCCAAGACTTCGATGTAGTCATTTCTAAATAAGGAAAGAAAGGTCTTTGCCCGCTCCCGAGCAGTAACTTGGCGTCGGAAGTAGTATTCCAGCTCGGCGTACTTGGTCATTATCCCGCCTTCACTCTTCACCAAACTTACAGCTGCGTCACTAAACTTGAAGGCATCCATCGCCTTCTCCCTATTAGGTTCGACCCGATTGATGAGCTCTTGGAACCTCACCTCGGCCTCGCGCTTCTCCGACTTATAGCAGTCCACATCCTTGGTCGCAGTCAGGCGTCGGGATTTCTCTGCGCCGAGCTCCTTCTTTAGCCAATCGATCTCGGCCGCGTCCTCTTTGTACTTCCTGGAGGCCTTCTCTCTCTGAGCTTCAAGCTCAGCTTGGACATCCGTGCATCGCTGCTCGAGCTCGAAGCAGTTAGCTTGGGCCTTAATGAGGAGGCTGGGGATGGAAAAGGCATGGGACTCAGCCTACACAAAAAGGCAACAGACATGGTCAGTCGAGCTGAAAGACATAACCATACATACATAAGTTGAGCGCAACTCACCATGACTATGGCCGTCTTCAGGTTGAGGGAAAGCTGCTCGGCGGGAACCTTTGTCAGCTTGGGGTCGCGCTCGATCGAGGTTGTGTCCACATACTTCTTTTTGTGATGGACCACTTTCGTTGCTTTTCATTTCCCAGTGTACTCGGGCCGGGGTCTCTTCTTAACGTCAGGGCAGGTTGTTGAGCGCTCTTGAATCACTACCCCGGAGGCCGACTTCTTCTGCAAGGGGGCCTCCAAGGCCTCCTTAGAGGTCACCTAGGTGCCGATCTCCCGTCCTTTGCCACTGGACCGATGCTTCTAGCCTAGTGGAGCAGCAGTACCAAGGGCGGACCGAGCCGAGCCCTCACCGCTGGCCTCATCCTTCCTCCTTTTGATATAAGCGAGTCTCTCGGCCTCCTACATGTCTGCAAAAAGAAGAGAAAAGAAGTGAGAGATGACTGAGAACTGATTGAAAATGATAAACATTGATCTCACAGACTGACCCTCTTCTGAACTGGACTCCACATCTTCTTTGGGCTCGGGAAGTAAGTTGGGATATTTCTTTGATAGGTCGGGTTCCCTCCCAAATAACTTGGAGTCCCAGATCCTGTCCCACTTTAGCACACTGTCAATACCAATCAACGATCCCGGCTTGGTTTTAAACACTTCGACCTCCTAAAGTTTCGTATCTAAAAGCTTGGGGTCGTCGTTCAGCTTCTTCTTCAGAGTGGGATTCCAATCCTTCCTGCACCCCGGGTTCACAGCTGGCTCTACCCAATAGTAGTCGTTGTGCCAACCTCTGTTGGAGGAGTGCCACTTGGTGAATATAGCGTTACCTGCCCGAGCTGTGAAATGGAACCATTCGGGCTACTTAGGGTTGGGCTTGCAAACAAAAAATTGCCTAAACCGGAGTAGGGTCGGCTCTACATCTTTTTCGAGGCAAACACCTAGAACGCCATGACTACAGCCCAGCCATTGGGAGACATCTGACCCGAGCTGAGCTTGAAATAGTTTAGAATATTGGCGATGAAGCCTAGGAGCGGGTGCTGGACAACATCGAATGCGAGGTCGTAGATGGTGAAGTGGTCGGGTAGAGGGTAGCAAGCGAAGTTGTGCCGACCCAGAACCTTCAGCTTGTGGTTCCAATCTACTGACCAGTTCCTCAGCCTAGCATTCGTCATCTGCACAGTAGAGTGGCATTCACATTTACAGCAGGCGAACAGCTGCTCGATCCTCTTTCCCCGACCTAACGAAACGCTGGCTGTGGCCGAGCTCCGGGGCGGGATCGCTCGCACCGGGACTTCTTTAATTGGTTTCGCCGTGGAGGCTCTAGCTAAGAACTCCCGTGGCAGCTTGAGCCCCTCCAACTGATTCAAATGGGACCTATCCTCTTTATCTCCTAAGTCTTTTAAATCGGCCAAAGGATCCACCTCGGTCTCTTCCTGTACTCGTCTGACCCCAATGACTTGGCAATCCTCATTATTGTCTCTAGGCTTAGGTCGCCGGACTGATCTTCGAGATACGCTTGAACTGTCATCACCTTAACCTCCACCTGAGGTAGATTCCGAGCTCGACAGATTCTCATCCCTACCATAAGATCTCACCTCCATCACTTGGGAATCTTCGGATTCCGACCTCCCCATCCTTTATATGAATTGAAAAATATATGTACAGGAATGATCTAAAGGGAGTCGGGATGTACCTAACGACTCTAGATGTGGAAAGTGACCCGAGCTAACTGGCTCCGAACTAATAGATTTTGAGCTGAAGACGCAGAGCAGGACGCTTGCCGAGTTAAAAGGTCCGACCACTTTGGTTGCCGACCTGAAAGATCTTGAAATCTCATAAGCAAAGTATGAAATGGATTTCGAATATTAGGGCCCTATTTATAGGCGACTACTGTAACCGCCTCGGGAATCCCAAACGTCGCATCTTGTTATAATTGTCGGGTGACATGTCATCCATTTGAAGGGCATGCACTGCTGAGGTGGTTTTCTTACTCCACTAAGGTCGGGTACCTCCAGCTCAGGAACAACTCCCAAATCTAGATCTCACCCTCGCGATCTCGACTTGGAGGGGGGGTATTCACTAGAGGGTCACCGAGCTGGTAGGCCAACCTGAGTCGAAACTGACCCAATCAGCTAATGCCCAACCTGGATGCCGATCCGACCTCACCCTGACCCAAGAAAATCCCCAACCTCTGTGCCAGCTGCTCTGATGGGACATAAAGTCCTGATGGGACATAAGGTTGCACGACATTAATTGGTGTTAGGTCCGAATTTAGTATAAATAGAGCTACATCTCTGCCTTTAAAGGTAACTCGTCATTAATACTTTCAGCTACTTTGTCAGCTCGGACATACTAATCATTCGCACACTCCATGAGAAAATTTGGGTCATCACCCCGCCTTTTCTTTCCCTTTCCTCGTGCAGGTCAAACAGCCAACCTGAAAGTCCAGCTCGGCAGGCGTAGCCATCTGATCTTAACTGTGAGATTCCCAACCTGGAAAATATCGATTTTGATCACCCAAATATTCTTAGCTCACCTTGACCAACCTCTTCAGCATAGAATTTTTATCCGTTTAACTAAAATACAGTTGTATGACACCATTTTTTTACCTTATTAAGTCAGGGCGACCCCTATATTTTCTCGTTGAGCGCAAAATTTTATCTTTTTAATGTCCACTTCGGAGGCTAACTATGGTGATCATAAATCGATATTTGAATGATGTATATGCGACATGGTAGCTAGCTACATTGTATCTTAATCTTTGTTTTTTATTATTTTTTGTTAAGGAGAAAGGATTCTATTAAGATAAAAGGTAAAAATTACAATTTTAATCAATGTCTAATTATTCAAAATCACAGAGTAATATTTTAGAAAGGTAAGTGGTACATTAGAACACCAATCTTAAGGTTAGTTGCCATCTACAATTGTTTACTATTCAACCAACAGTTTCATTTCCTTAACAATATATCGCACGATGCATCAAAGAAATGGAGACTTGAGAAATAACACGGCTTGAAAACATCTGTGCAACAGCAAGGGTAATGTTCTCTTGTGCCTTCAGATGCTTTTGGTACAAAGTTTCAATCCAGTGATGATTTTTAATGTCGAATACATCCATGATTCACAACATTTATAAATTTTAAAATTCATGTATGAATATAAACAATAAAATATAGAGACGAGTAAGCGAACATGTTTGTGACAATCCTGAATTGCTAGCCGTTGTACAAAATAACACAATAGGTGTTCCTCCATATACGACTAGTTTAAAATAACACTAACATCCGTTTAAGATAACACTACTAGCCGAACTCACCCAGTGGACTTCTCTCTCTTCTCAGTTAAGGAACCTAACGCATAGTACATGTTAAATAGTAACTGCAAAAATACTACATCCTTTTTTTCCTAGTCAATATATTTTAATTTTAATGGCATTTCAATAATTCATTTTTCCTCTTAAAATTTTCTACATTTGTGAAATTTACTACATGTGTTTCACACGTTACTATAAATTAAACACATACTTTATACAAAACCAACATGAGACAAGATGTTACAAATTTTGTCCTATATTTTTCCATATAAACTATTCAAATGCTTATTGAACTATTTTATTTTGGTACATTGGAGGTCGAAATCATGATTCAAAATCTGATACTTTAATTACAACAAGTCACTACCCGACCATTCCACTCAATTCTCGAGTGTAATTGCTTACGGAACCTTTGTTTGCTTTGGCAGCTTGTACTATTGGTTGCTTCAAACACCAAGAATATCATCTATAGCAAAATTTGATGTCACTAAGGGAAATATAAAACAAGATTTTAGAACTATTGAGGTGATTAGAGTAATGTTACACATTCACTGATCCCACTCCAAGTGAGTTGCTAAGAAACTAGAAGACATAGGTCGACCTAAAGCTTGAGAAAGCTGTAACATCCATCCAATTTGGGAAGAGGCCTTTTAACTTCAATGCTGGCTCAACTATATACTGATCCACTACAGCAACTTCAACTCGTAGCGCTTCAGAACTGTCCGCCTGCACAATTTAGACAGAAGGGGGCATAAAATTTGTAAGAAATAGGGCCTGAACAAAAAGACTGTAAGTGCTTTGATAGGCCGTGACATATATCCCGGGAGGGTGGTGGCGGTATCTGCCTTGTACACTGTGGAGTGCAGGAGGAACTGGGATTAAGAAAATTCTCCAGTCCAGCAGTAAGATTGTGTGGCTGTGAGAGAGACACAGGTTAGTGCCACACAGGTCCGGATACTGAAATGGAGACTGACCCATAGGACTTTATAAATGGCATGCATCTCCATCTCTATCTTAGATCTACAAATTAAATGTTTGACTTGTCTAGTGACACGAATGAATACATCGTTGAAGAAGATATTTTCTATTTTTCAACTTACTAGCCAAGTCGAGGGAATTTACCCCATCTTCGAGGTTATAGTGTTTCCTTTTCTAATGTCATTCCAAAGTTAGGATTAAGGCCTGCTTGAGGGGCTACGAAAGCATTTGCCGAAATCTCAGACTGCGTAAAAGAAGGTGGCAAGTCCATTATGACGATTGCATTATTGATTCGTACATCTTTCGAAGAAAGATGGCATTTGCTCGAATATTCACTCAACTATAGTCTAACTGATAACAATGAATATTGTAAAACAAAATGCAACTTAAGTTAATTTTGTAAATTACGTATTTACTAGATCTACCAGTTCAAACGAAAATTAATTTTAATTACGGATTGGTTTATATTCTACTTGCATCTAGCCGCTAATCTGGGATTAGACCATATTACTCAATGGGAGACAAATGATTGAATGTAATAGCATGTAGCGAAGAAAAGCATGAATATTTATGGTTATACCTCCAGCCAGAAGGTCCAGTTCTCATGGCTTGCACCGCTGAGTCTACATATGTATGATGGCGGACCATGACCAACCATTGCAGGAGCTGTAAAATAATTTCACAAGGATCAATGTGCAGAAGAATTAAGAGCTACACCCAACTTAAGAAATCTAAATCAGAACAAAATAAAATCACCTGGCAGTGTTTCGTCTGTAAAAGACCAACCGGATAATGGACCGGTGACATTCAAAACCGCAACCCACACCTCCTTTAAAGAACTGAAGACAGAGGAAAAAGAAAACAGAAACATATTATAGGATGTAAGAACAATCTCTAGTGACCACCATACAGACGTTTAAATTTATATGATGCCTTTTAACTGTGAAAGCAAACAGAAAAAAAGTTGAAGACCAAATCTTTCTGCTATTCCATACCAGCAAATAAATGATCTCTTGTGGTAGGATTTAATATCCATAGTTCCAATATTTGATCATTCAATTCCCATTTTCCTTGCCATCTCTAAAAATTAGTGAAAGAACTAATTTGCAGATCACATGAGAATTCAAGTCCGAGCAGAAATAGGTATGCCAGTATTTTAAGATACAGAACCCTTCACCTGTTAACTGCATACTTCCAATTATTTAGCATGCAAAACATGTTCTCAGGGGGTCACACTTTTTACACATTTTATATGCACGTACTGTTGACATGGACATGCGTGAATTGGAAGAGGGTAAGATACATGCTTATTTAATTGCATAACACTAGAAATTGTGGAATCTAAAAGAATGAAGTTTTTGCTTGGTCAAAACAAACTTTTAATTGATTGGTGAGAATCATAGCTTAATTTGGATCCTAGAGGTTTTAATTTGTATTTGTTTAAGTTTTTGTGAAGGATACCCCAAGTTGAGTTCCAAGTGGATCCTGCGGGACCCTCCACCAGAAATGACTTGTGACTTAACGGCTAATAAATGTGGAAAGTATCTATACTGCTTCAAGACATTCTCGTTCTCTGCTGGAAACTTCAAGCTTCCCGAAAACAAGGCAGATATGGGAAAGATTCCCTGCAAAAGAGACGTAGTTACAGTTACATATTTACCACATAACAATGATTATTTACTGCAGACCAAAATAACTTGTCAATCATCAGCTAAAAACAAAGCCTAAAACGTAAAAGGTAGCTCTTTGCTTTTTAAAGATGTTGATACAACATAATCCTTTTCCTCATAAGCATACAGCATACTCCATTCAGTAAAGTAAGCTATTGGCCTAGCTTAGCGATCGAAGATGAAACATTTCTTACTTTTGCTATTTTCTTTTCATACTAGCAAACTCTCTCCATTAGACTGATTAACATTTTGCATAGAAACATTTTTTCCTCCTCTTCTTTTCTATTTCTGTTTTTTTGGGTGGGTTGGGAGAAGGGAAGAGGGAGGGAGGGAGGGAGGGAGGGAGGGAGGGGGGGGGGGGGGGGGGGTGGTTGGTGCGGGCTGGGGAGTAGGAAAATTTACCCATTTTCATAGGAGGGATCAAAGTTGTCTTTTACAATTGGTCTGGCAAAATTTTTGGATTAACTAACAAAGGTTTTAACATTTAAGACATACCAGCCAATCCTCCAGCTGAGACTGATTAAAGTTGTCAAGAGATAATTTAGGATTAATGTGCAGTTCCTTTGCAACATCAGGCGCATGTTTGAAAACGAAAAGCAAAGAATTGGAGTCGGGCACAGAAAAATCATAACTGGACTCCAGGATTTGACCTCCATCTGTCACATGCAAATTGAGAAGATTTATTAGAAGAATAATGAATTTCAAAGAGCTATCAGACCAGATAGAGAGGTCTGTCAGAAGAAAATTTTAAAAAAAGGTCGAACAGTGCTAATCTCCATTTCAGTAACTAATGTTCTTGGGGCCACACTGAACAACTTACCGCGTAAAACATAATGTGTTAGCTTAATATTTTAAACCTCATGTGTAAGCTTCAGCTTTTCCAATATCTCAAGGTATATAGATTTTCAATGTCACAAAAGGATTGCAGTCTCACATTCTGAACTGAACTCTCGGAAACCAAAACACAATGAGAGAGAATATGTTACACAAGTTGATAAAAGTATCTCAGTTGCCAAGAGAAGATGACTCTCATGGCAACAACAATAACTACGTAGCTGAAATATTGAAAATAATTAATCTTTCAAGTTAACGAATGAACATGTTCAGCTGGTATAAAAGAAGCATGTAAACTTACAACCAATAGCCTCTAAAAGGCACTTTGGGTCTGTCATACGAAATTGAATAACACAGAATTACATTCATTGAGTACTCTCAATAATAACAAACCAAACCATACCTTATCCCAATGGATGGGATAGGATCAACTACACTTGCAACAACTAGAGATAATCCAGTGCACCTTTTCTCCCAACAAATAAAATAAAAAAAAATTTATGAATTCTTCGTCAATTATGTCTTATATGTTGAGCTTAACAGAACAGATTCTTCATGAATTAAGCAAATGCGAATAAGCTACCTTCTTGATTTGAAACATTTTGTACTCAGCTCCATAACTGAAATACTAAACATATTATGCATGTTTGTACTGGGGAAAAAGCTGTTATTTTACGAAGCATCTCAAATATGCCACCTAGGATGATCAATTTAAGATAAGACAAACACCATGGATGGCCTTGCATACCATATTCAAAGCATTAGACCAATCATTTGACCAGCAAGAGATTAGAAAGAAAAGAAATAGTGGGCCATCAATGTAAAATGTAAGAAATACTATGACATTGCCACAGTTTAGAGTAAAATTCTATGTACAACTCTCTGTAATACCTGCAGTCCTGATGGTATGCTGCAGAACAACTCTTTTGGGAGCGTCTGTGCTGTAGGGTAAGAATTGAGATGACAGAGCCAATGCAAGAATGCTACTATGCAGCAAGAATTGCATGATCGATGACCTGGCCAGCCGATGGCCTATAACCGGCAAAATGGGGCCAATACACCATCCAGTCACAGCTCCAATAGCTGCTGCAACTATAACATCAGCAACAAAAACCCCTGCAAGGAAAATGTAATATTTCAAATTCAATGTACACCTCTGTGATGCTCAAAGCTCAAATGCCGCAAGCATGCATCAAGTTTTGCAATGAAGCTTCTCAAAATGTCCAGGTGGCTATTCTACTACTCATCATATGAAAGAAGAATTATAATTAGCAACAATAAAAGAAACAGTATCCTTTTACTAGTAGTAAGTAGCATGAATCAGAAAAAAAGAAAAAAAATGGCATTTACAAAATGATATAATGGACGGCAAGACGAAAATCAGAGAAACTTTAAGGAAGAATTTTATATTATAGCTGATAGATCTACACATAAATGTTCAGAATATTGTTGTCTAAGTGATATCACAAAATAGCTGATAGATCTTCGAAACAACTATCTGAAGAAGATTATTCTCTAGTAGTTATTTCTTTTTCCAGGAGGCTTACGGATCAATTTGTCACTTCCACTGTGCCATGCATTTTACGAAATGATGTTAATAGTGCATTTACTTTGTTCATCATAGTTCGACATTTACATGAAGGGTTCCACAAGCAGAAAAGGATCACAAAATATCATCCATCAATTAACATTGTGATGCCACCCATTAACGATTTGACTAAGATTGATGCTTTAATCATAAGAATAAACACTGGAAAAATAGAAATACTGACCATAAGGGGGTGGAAGGGAGCCTGTCATGCCCATTTTCTCGATCAGAAACATCACAAGAAACCCACCAAAGTAGACAGAATAGGCTACGCATGGTATCAAAGGGATTATATAACTTGCTGTTGACCTGCCACAAGCAGATCAGCAAGGATGCAATGCTGAAAATTAGTAGTTGAAATTAAACTAGACACGTACTTTGTTTCATCCATACAAAACACTGTCATATTTTTTTTATCAAACAACAGATAACATCTGGGTTAGTTATTTGCAGCAATGTTAACTTTCATGTCAAACAAAAGTAAGCCTTATCCTACTATGCGAGGGTTAGCTAGATGACCGTGTACACCCCCATTCAGTTCTATTATGTGCCATTTCCTCATTTAAGACCGCAACTACGAGGTCTCTTCTAAGGAGAACCGTCAAATTTTTCTTAGGACTCTGTCCTTCTTATGGTAGCAACCTATGCTCCTTACACACCTGCTAAGAGCAGTTTCTACAAGTTCCTTTTCAAATATTCAAACCACACTTTCTATCAAGTCTTGATTTCAATCAGTTGCCACTCCACTTTTCCTCCAATAGCATCATTCTGAATCTGGTCTTTTCTGGTATACCAAAGATGCTTATAACATTCTCATCCCAGCCATCTGCATTTCCTATTTTCCTTTATGGTTCTTGGGTTCAGTTGCTTAACCATTGGCTCAACTGCGATAGAGCCATAAATATACAATGGCGAATCCTTAAATTATTTATAAAATACTTATACAAATTATAACATTACAAATTAGATGAAAGTCATCACATAACTAATGATATATAATGTGTCATGACTAACTTAAAAAATTAAAAACAGAAATATTAAGCGAAAACAATAGAAACCAAGTCAGTTGAGAACTCTTCAATAACCAAGTTTCTAAGAAGAAGTCTTGGGTCTAAACATTTTGTGTAGACAACATAGGATTCATGTCTACCCAAGCAGATTTCCATGCAAAGTTCTGAAAGAATTCTTCAGGAGTAGACAAATGCCAGAATACTAACTAAAGTCTCATATCCCTCCCCGTACCACCTCTGTCTATTCTATTATGCAACGGGAATCCCTTTTCCATAGGTATCTTTCCTTCTCAGTTGAGAATCCTAATGTATGATATTTTATATAAGGTCACTCAGAGCATGCCCCTAACTTGCAGAAGATCTACCAGAAAGTGCTCTCCTTTTGCATGCCATGAATAAGGAAGTCAACAGGAGAAAGTTTTTATTCATTGACTACATGGGGCTGTGATAGCAACCAATAAATTAAAGAAAATTGACCAGCTTCAGGAGGCTCTAGGTTAGACGGCCAGGTCTGTATAAATCTCACAGAATAGGGTAGTTGTTCGAAGTACAAAGCTTCGGGTAAATTATTAAGCACCTGAAAGCTGTCAGATGAACAATTCTAGAGGTCAAACTGGCCGGTCCAGTCTGGTATTGTGAACATCTAAATGCAGTTAAAAAGAGAAGACTCGATGTAAACAAGTTAACATTTTAAGAAGGTAATAGAATAGGTTTCACCTGAAAGACTGTTGACCAAAGCACTTAACTGAAAGGCGGAAGAAAATCCATGCAGGAATCATGAATACTGAAAATAAGAAAGTCAAGAAACCTCCACTCAGCCCAGCTAGAAGGTATGCCTGCTTTCAGAAGTAAACATATTGATGAAAATTATTTTATATGCTTTTACACTTTACGCCAACTAATCAACAAAAATGGGTGCTATTGATGGCAAAAAATTACACACCAAACTCATAAGGGAGTACAATCCAAATGCTCCCCAAAACTTTGCTTCATAAACCAGCTCCTGCATTATTATTTGTGAAATAAGACTAGTGAAACTATAATAATGAAAATCTCAATCTAGAAGCCACCGAAAAGGAAAAAGGTCAAGCCAACTCCAAGCAAGAGAGTTCTCTCTAAAGTGAAGAATTGTATTGCATATTTCATAGTGATCATAATCAGATAGAGATGTGAAACCTAGTTACAGGTTATGCAAAAGCAAAAGACAACTTCAGTTATGAATGTTTTATACTTAAGATAATGTAAGCAACCAACAGATCCAGAGGTGAAAAGTGTCAGATTTCTTCTCCGTCGTCTTCTTCTTCTCTCTTAAAAGTGATTAGTGCAGGTCAGGCTAAGGCTCATATCATGATTTAATAGCATTTTGATGGAAAAGTGTACCTCTTTCGACAGCTTAAGAATGGCCACATCTTGAGAGAGAGGAAACCTTCTAGGGACAAGACTCGGAATCAACAGACCAGCAAGTGAACTGGGTATGAACATCAGGAAAGCCAAGTACGGATTGGCAAACCTGCATTGCAAAGAGCAGGTCATTGCAGCCAAGTGAAGAAGCCCCATGCAGAACATTTATCTAGATGGAAAAGGGAAATAGTAGTAGGAAGCAATAGGAAAAATTTATAAGTATCTAAATTGTATAAGTAGGGGTTTCTTAACGAGCTTTAGAGTCAGAATGTGTTTAATTATAACGTAGAGAACAAAAATTATCTGGAACTAATGGAGCATGACTATTTAGGAATATTGGCGTGAAATCTAAGCTTAATGAAGTATCAAACACATTTCATGCAAGCAAGATGACATGTCCTACTATGTATCAATTAAGTTTTTGACCTATCAGTAGCTGGAAGATAAGAGTTTGGATGCTACAACAGGTTACAGGCAGCAGTGGGAAGCCTAAAGCAGATAACAGACTGAATCCATCACTTTGCACAGGAGCTTAAGTTGAAATACTTGTCTCTTCATTTTTCGGAAAATTCTAAAGATTTATAAAAATGAGAAATCTCTTGCCGCAAATTATAAACAAATAACATTATTCACCACTAACTAGCACCAAGCTACAATACTTGCATTCTTTTGCAATGTAGAAAGATCAACTACAGCTTAATAGATCCATGCACACAAATTTTCAGAAATGTGAAGCCCCAAACTGTCTGTGCTATATCTTTTGTGGGTAAGAAGTACAGTACAACATTAATGGGAATAAAAAAGATATCGGGGAAGTGAAGACACATCTAGTCTGTTGATTATACCCAAACCTATGGCCAGAAAATCCGAGCTACAATTTAAAGTGACAAATGCACATCACAGCGAAGACACATCTAGTCTGTTGATTATACCCAAACCTATGGCCGGAAAATCCGAGCTGCAATTTAAAGTGACAAATGCACATCACAGAGCCTTAGACTCTGGGAATATCTAGAAATGTTGTAATATATACGGTGTTGATGATAAAAGTATCAGCACACAGAATTCCTGAAATATAATTGTTTGAAAGTATGATTACTCCAGAAGAAATAAAATAAACTAAACTATGATAGCTTTGATGAGTGACTAATGCAATGCAATTTGAAAACAATAAACCCATACCAGTTCATCGAATGATCAGAGAACATCAATCGTAAAACAGCAAAAATAACTGGAAAGATAATTGCAAGTACAATTCCAGCAACCTGATAGAACATGCCTGCACATTTACAAATAAACTATTTTAAACCCAAAGAGATGAGATGGCAAGCAACCTAGCAAACCCCCTGGGGACGGTTGCTTTAAGTAAAAGCAGAACTAGCTAAGAACCAATTCTCCAAACAACCACCCAATTTTAGGGTTGTTTTGCAAATGTAACACAAGTATTACCTTTCATAAAGTCAAAAAAGGTCATAACTGAAGAGAAGAAGCCCTGACTGGGAATACGAAGAAGAAGTGGCATCAGAAGATAGATGGCAACAGGAACAGTATGAAATATCAGAGCTTGCCTTTTCGAATAATATACCTGAAATGATCAATAAATTAATTTCAAAGAACAGATATAGTTAAAAAATTATTAGGAAAGAAAAGAAGCAATAAAGCAGAAATACAGCATATAAGGTTTGATATATGATTCATAGGCAATAATTGATTAATGTCTAGCTGAAATTAAATTTATAAGTTGAATCTAACATTGGAAGAATATCACGCACCAAAAACCATGAAAAGTAGTCAAAGAAAATTGCTCGATCATCATTTGACCCATTGATAGATTCAAGAGATTTTCGTTCATTTGCATTTTGTAGCATGGAAGAGTTGGTGAAGGCTTTAATTAGACTGACCAAATTCTCTCCACGTGCTTGGAGGCTTCCAGGTCTAGTTCAAAGAAATTTTCTTGTATTAGAGCGAGTACCCAAGTACACAAAGTACTCTTAGACTTTCAATTCAGTGAACTGTACCAAACTAGTAGTTCATAATGCATACAATAATCTTTCCACAGTATCAGAGGCTGTATGGTAAAAATAACCCCCTAGGAGAAAAATAATATCCAATCCAGGTATATCACCATAATCTTGAGCAAACACTCTGTAATCTGTATCACCAGGTATAGCACCAAAAATATCCTGCATGCATAGGGGAAAAAAAGATATTAAAGAGTCTGTCAACTAGAGAGAGCCAAAAAAAATTAAGAGCAAAAAGCAAGAGAGAAATTACACGAATATGAGTGACAAGAAATATATGAAATCTTAATTATTCCCCACAAATGAGAATTGTTCCCATTATGTGCAACAAAATTGCTGACATATTTTTCTAGAGGATGCACAAGGACAGGCCGAAGGAAAGCTCTTAATATTTGACTATATTAATTGCTTAGGTATAGCCTACTCATACCTGGTACGAAAAGATAAATCATAGCCAGAGCATTGGGAGACTTCAAAACTGTGAATTTTCAATCTTCTAATGCTTTTAAAGGAAAGATAAAAGGTAACATGCCAAACCTGAGCTGCACTATTTGCCATAGGATGTAAAGCTGATTGCGCATAAAGATATGAAGGCCAAGACCCAGGTCCAGACTGGCATACTAAATCTGGTAATGAACATTATAAAGATCAACACAAAAGTTATGCTCTACAAGAATGAAATAGAATGACACGGAAAAAAACCGAGAATTCACAGGTCCCAGCAAAGGAGAATATGAATTCATCAATAAACACAAGACACGTGAAGGACATAAGTGAGTTCATATGGAATAAGTCCAATTGCAAGTCATTGTTCTATTGCGTTCCAATTCAACACGATATAGAAACCCCAACCTATGACGGCTCAATCAATTATTGACTATGTTTGCTCTTGATTTTCAATTTGATGTCATGTTGTCATTTCCTCGAATCAATGGTAGATTGTGGAAAGGCTTCAAACCTACATAATCATAAGTTTCATACATTCTAGTTCTAAAGTCTTTGAAATTAATGAATAGTAGTGCTTTGATTCATTGTTGATTTATATCATAAATCTCACACAATAGGAAAGTAAGTTTGTTTACTCCACTTCCAAAGCTAGGATAGTAGTTTCCCAACATGATGAAAATGAAAAAGAAGGCATGAGAGAGAGAGGTTACAGACACGTCACTCAACAGACCCAGCATAAGCTGAATAATTCAAAATACAGCAACATTCAGACAGAAAGAGGACTTACCAATCCCTCCTGTTCCAGAAGCCTCAACATCAATAAAAGCTCCAATTGTATCACGCCATTTATGTGTTGTCATGAAGCCATGTGAACCCTATGATATCATAAGCAAATGACCTGTGTTTAGTCCACAAAAGACATCATCCACCCAACCGAGCAAGCTTAATAAGTGCATCACACAATACTCACATGAAATTAGCTTCAAAGTAGAAAACCAGAAGTCACGTTTCCCCAGTTACAGAACAAAAAAGAAATTCACAGTTCTATGTTAACCATTTACATTTAACTAGTATCTAATCACAATGTAAGATTGGTTTCACTATAGAAATTTTTTAATTTCTTCTTTGTTTCTTCATTTCCTTGCCTTTATAATTTCCGAGTTCCAAACAAAGGGTTAAGTAGAAGACAAAACTGATGTAATATTTCCCATACAATGCATTGAGATGTTTGAAATCCGATGCATTGGGATTATTATCCCAATAAACTCAAATGAGGTTTGGCATACATGTCAGCCTCGTGAAATAAGCACAAATCAATAACGGCTACAAATATGCTCTTTCCTGTAGGCAATGAGTGGACTCAAGATGTTATAAATAGGGGGCAAAAAGATAAATACAACTTAAGGATATAAACAAAAACCAAGACAATAGGGGCCAAACCATGTTAAGTCTTCTCCGAATCTACAACTCTCCTTGTTTACCTTCTTTTCTTTTTTTGGGGGGGTGTGGGGGGTGGGGGAGGCCTTGCTCTCATCTAGCCGTATGGTTTCATTTATTTTGAAATTAGGAACCAGGTTATCATAATAAAACTTGAGTTACAAAGAGCAATTCAGGGGAGTAAGCTACTAGATAAACTTCGGTCAGATTGCCAGTACTGGCCACGAGTGATTCACAAACTTCTTACCAGCATAAAAAGTTCTTCTGCTCCATTAAAGAGAAATATAACTGGTCGAGGAGGAGTCCAACCAGAATCAATTGTAAGCCTTGCTAATTCAAGCATCGAAGCTGTCATAAAGAAAAGGGTAAGAAAAAAAAATTTATTACGACAAAAGTGACAAAGAGAATACATCTAATACACACAACCTCAATGCTATAACTCACCAACACATGAACCACAATCTCCAGCTCCAGGGGATCCAGGTGGAGTATCAAAATGGGCATTCACTAAAACTGACGTATCACCATCTTGTGATTCCGTTGCAGAAATCCTGGGTTTAGGGTTCAGGCTAGTTTAAGAGACCTTATTAACTTAATCATGTTGCAGGAACGGGGTGCAACATCTGAAATTATTCCATTCAATATACAGTAATACTCAAGTTGACTTGCAGAAGGTAAAAATTGCAGCTCAAGAGAAAGAGAGAGAGAAGTTGCACTTTCACATGGACAAACCATCGTCATTAATAGAAACACAAGGCAACTGACAAACAGCCACTCATATAAAAACACAATTGGGAAGTTGCACTTTCACATGGACAAACCGTCGCCATTACACAAGGCAACTGACAAACAGCCACTCATATAAAAACACAATTGGGAAGTTGCACTTTCACATGGACAAACCGTCGTCATTACACAAGGCAACTGACAAACAGCCACTCATATAAAAACACAATTGGGAAGTTGCACTTTCACATGGACAAACCGTCGTCATTAATAGAAACACAAGGCAACTGACAAACAACCACTCATATAAAAACACAATTGGGAAGTTGCACTTTCACATGGACAAACCGTCGTCATTAATAGAAACACAAGGCAACTGACAAACAACCACTCATATAAAAACACAATTGGGAAGTTGCACTTTCACATGGACAAACCGTCATCATTAATAGAAACACAAGGCAACTGACAAACAGCCACTCATATAAAAACACAATTGGTCAGCTAAAATAAGTTATGCAGTGCGACAGATATACTACTAGTAGACAACAGGAAAGTAACAAGTGATCAACAAGATTGTTTTCCTCGTATCTGAAATTGGTATTTCATGGTCAAAATTCAGAGACTTTAACATCTCTTAAAATGATGCAATGAATTATACCATGTAGTTGCATCTCTTCACAAATTACAAATTCATTAGCCATTAACAGAAAAGAAGACAGAGCTCTAACACCAAAATTTCCAATATCACTTACTATCCAGTAAAACTCCAATAAGGCAATGACCTGACAGGTATTCAGAAAGTTCAATTAAGCGAGTACCTCATAAGAATATTGATATGATCTCTATACGCAAAAGATATTCTATGCCTTAAGAAATGCATACTGAATGAACCATTAACAGTGGTCTCTTCTATCTCTATTCTGCAACAATGATTAAAAAAAAAAAAAAAGAGGAAAAAGAAGTTAATATATTTAATCAAGTTAACATAATTCAAAACTGAATTAATATCCTTAATCAAAATAATGAATTAATATAAATTCGAAAGCTTAACATTGATACAAAAATTAGAAAACAATTTAAATAACCAGACCTAACACTAGGTCCAGCTCGCTCCTTCATTTTCTCCAACTGTGCTTTTATATATTGAGCCCCTTGTCTCAAACCTGGACGCCCTTCCTGAAATATATATCCATAAGAAAAAAAAATACTAAATATAAATGCGATGCATGAATTTACGGGGAAAAAATTATAATGGAAAATAAAGTTTATACAAAAATATAATTTATATCTTTTTCAACCGAAAAATAGGTGGGAAAATTCTCTTCATTTTCGATTTTGCGGATTAAAATACATAACTTAGAAAAACTCAACTAGAATTACTTCAAGTAAAAAGCCTCACTTCATCACGTGTCTGATAGAATTTACTATGTTAGGAAGTACTTCAATCCGGTCCAGCAGCCAAATTATAAGTAGAAACATTTTTGTAATTCTAGAACATTTTTTATAGTAAATATTTAAATCAACACCTCAAAGTTAAAGAGAATATCAATCTTTTGTACATATGCATATATACACATATGTGTATATAATCCTCAATTGAAAAATATCATATAAACATATTTCAAGTTGAAAAAGAACCGATTAAAATTGCATTAATAAATAACACAAACATATAGATATGTGTATGTTAATATATGTATGCACACACAGAAACACACACACACACACATATATATATATGTATGTATGCATATGAACGTAAGCATACATAGAAATGCATATGCTTCTCACATGCAGAAGCAGCTAAAATAGAGCACAAACAAATCAAATATCAAAATCTAATATGAATACATGTTCTTTAAAAATTAAATCAACAATAAAATAACAAAAAGATCAGAAAAACTAAACAATACGTATTGATACACGTAATATATAGGTGTGTTGTGTGGATTTTGCTAACCTGGCGGCCGCCAATGTCTTTGGCTAAGACGCGGACGTGTTCGACAGCTCTCGCCTCGGAGAAAAGATCCAGTGGTGCATCGACCCCGAGCGGCGTGATGAACTTCATGTGAATCACGGCGTAAGCAAGCGCCGATATGATCCCATACATAATCGCCAAAGCAACCAACACTTTGAATCCAGCTATATCGCCAGAGCTCAACCTAAACAACGCCATTTTTATCCAAAAGAGCTTATAAGTCAAAAGAAAAAGAAAAAGAAACGCAGATGAGATGAAAAGAGCTTATAAGCTAGATGGAAGTTTGTGTGTGTGTGTGTGTGTGAGAGGAGAATGCTGGCGATTTGTATCGTTTCGTATTGTTTGGTTTCGAGGTTTGACTTTTTGACTGGTGGCTTTTTCGAGTGTTTAGCGAGGTTTCGGGTCCTAGAATTGAAGGTTTCTGGGCCCGCATTATTGGGCCGGGTCCGCTTTTCAAGTGAAAGTGCAATGTGTGACAATGACTAGTATTTTCCGTTTTTAGATAAGTTTGGATAAAATGAGTATTAAATTGGTCATTGTGTCGGGGGACAACTACGTATGACTTACGGCTCAATTGATACCGTAGAAGAAAAGATTTAAGGGCTATTCAGGATTTTAATATTA
The DNA here is from genome assembly GCA_037974665.1 of Ehretia macrophylla. NCBI lineage: Eukaryota > Viridiplantae > Streptophyta > Magnoliopsida > Boraginales > Ehretiaceae > Ehretia > Ehretia macrophylla. Next base: position 45,283,991 of record CM075783.1, read on the forward strand.
GAAGAAGGTTAAAATTCAATTAGAGAGGCATTAAAAAAATAAAGGGGTCGTAACTTTTTTTTAAGTGAATAATACATAAATTGTTTTTAAAAAGTCTATGTTCATTACGAGTTAGATTTTTTGCAGCCATGCTTTAAAATTATTAATTAATTTGGTATGTGTATTGAGATATATTGTTACATTTAGAGTTTGACATTCATAATGAATTTAAAGGATCCTGTGCCCATAGGGTGTTTCATGTCATTAAAAATGATAAGATTTTGGTATATGATCAACCAAAAAAATTAAAACAGGTTGATGTGTCTATATTTTTGTGCTTATTTTTTTATTTTTTTATAAATAATTGTGCACTATTGAAATTTTTGTTCATTTTTCTTATACTCTCAGTTCTAGTAGATTTGAAATTTGGTCTCTTATATGTTAGGAGAAAAAAAAATAAAAAACTAAAAGGAAAATAAATAAGTTTTTTACCCAAAAGCGGAAAATACTAGTCATTGTCACACATTGCACTTTCATTAAATTTTAATGAATCACTTGTTGAATTAGTAAAATTTAAAAAAAAACACGGAAAATACTAGTCATTTTTTAAATTTTTATTTCTGTTTTATTTATTTTCCTTTTAGTTTTTGATTTTTTTTCTTCATTTTTTCTTCATTTTTTCCTCCCTAACAGATAAGAGACCAAATTTCAAATCTCATAGAACTGAGAGTATAAAAAAAATGAACAAAATTTTCAATATTGTATAGTTATTTATAAAAAAATAAGAATAAAAATATAGACACATCAACCTCTTTTAAATTTTTTGGTCGATCATATACCAAAATCTTATTATTTTTAATGACATAAAACACCCTATGGGCACAGGACCCTTTAAATTTATCCTGAAAGTCAAACTCTAAATGTAACAATATGTTTCAATATACGTACCAAATTAATTAATAATTTTAAAGCATGACCGCAAAAAAATCTAACTTGTACCCCATATGAACTTTTTAAAAACAATTTATGTATTGTTCTCTTTAAAAAAAAATTACGACCCCCTTATTTTTTTCTATTAACGCTTCCTTAATTGAATTTTAACATCCTAATATAAAAATAAAATTAGCCCCTAAATCTTTTCTTCTACGCTACCAATTGAGCCGTTAGTCACACGCAATTGTCCCCCTACACAAATTAAAAAAATAGGTTCGACCATTTTGGCCCATCATTGCATGTGCCGTGGTAACAAGCCACATGGGCTTCTTGCAAGAAAAGTTAGGTTTAGCAATCAAGCCCACATGGGCTTTCTGCAAGGAAAGTTAGGTCTAGCTAGGATGGCATATGGCAATGGTTAAGGTTAAAATCTGAAATCGGCGAGTATTCAATTAATAAAAGTTCAGTAATTAAAATTATAAAGTTTGATTTTTATAAAAGATAACTGATGGGTAAATCAATATGTTTGAGTTTTAGATGTTAAAAAAATGAAACTCGAAATTTGATTATTAATATATTAAAAAAAAAATTAATATATATACACTTAAAATAATAGAAGACTAACTAAATTAGTAATTAGAAGGATAAAAATTTGGACTAAACTCAATTAAAAAAAAAAAAGTGGACTAAGCTAAATTAAAATAGATAGACTAAGCCCATTAGACCAATACTTATACTTTAGTTATGAATGGATTTTTTTTGCATAATTTCTTGATTTTAATTTTTGCTCATAAAATTATTATGTAATTTATTTCAAATTTTATCATTAGCTTTGATTCTTTTATTTTAAGTTTATTTATATTTTTTTTAGATTTTTTTATTTAAACTATTTTTTTTAATTAAACGGTTACAGTTAACTGCAATTTTTTGAATCCTTAACGGTTACAGTTGTGATTAGTGATTTTTAAACCCATTAAGTTTCAGTTACGGTTATAGTTATAGGTTTTCTAAATGATTTCAATTACTATTGACGAGGGGTTCCCGAGCTGATCCAAGTGAGCCGACCATTCCGAGCTCAGACGGGCTAATCCGCGCTCCGTTGGCAGCGCATTCAGCTCAATGTCCAACTTAGATGATTGACCCGACCCCGTTAACCCCGACCTCAGTTCCAGCTGTTCCAATGGGACATAAAGCACTGATGGTACATAAAGATGCATCGCATTAAATGCTGTCAGACCCGAACTTAGTATAAATAGAGCTCCACCCTCTTCATTTAAGGGATCTCTCTCTCGCTATTAAATGTTCTCAACTACTTTACCAGCTCGGACATACTAATCATTCACACGCTTGAGGGGAAAATCCGAGTCATCACCCCGCATTTTCCTTACTTTCCTTGTGCAGGTCCGATAGCCGACCAAGAAAGTACAGCTCAGAGGCCGACCTAAGAAATCCAGCTCGGCTAAAGCAACTCCCAAATTCAACTGTGAGACTTTCAACCTCGACAATTTGGCGCCGTCTGTGGGAAACGACGAGTTTTTTCATAACTCTCTTCGCCACTCATTGAGAAACCATCATGGTACAAACTAGAAGTCACAACATACCGGTAGAGGATTCGCCCAACCTGGAAGGGGACCTCGAAACCGCACAGGCGCCCAGCCAAAACCTAACCCAAGCCGACGTTGGAACGAGCCAACGTATACACTTAGCCACTTAAACCAATCCCGCAGCGGAAGGAGACCCCAACTCCAGCCTGTCACCGGAGATAAGGATGATGTTGAGGATGTTCGAAGAACTTAAGGAGCAGGTGGCCCGGCTGGCTGAGGGCCCCCTGGCACCGCAAGAGGTTGTGCCGCGGCCATCACGCCCCCAGTTCCACATCCCGGAGTCTAGGCGAAAACGGACACAGGAAGAGAAGGGCTTCTTAGAGCCGACACCAAGATCCGACACGGCGAGAGGTAAAAGGGCGGCTCAAGCCGACCCCGAGCAGGCAAAGACCGCGGCTGCCATAGCTAAGGTCATCAACCAACTCGGTGTAAGCCCACTCTCTCCCGAGGTACTGGCCACGCCCCTGCCCACCGGCAATCGAATGCCCAACCTGGCCGTCTACAACGGAGATGGAGACCCAGCCAGCCACCTGCTCAATTTTGATCACCACATGACTCTGCACGACATGCCAGATCTCATGAAGGCGAAGACATTCCCTACCACCCTGGTTGGCAATGCCTTGGACTGGTTCCAAAAACTTCGTCCTGGATCAATTGCAAGTTTTCACCAGCTGGCGGAGGCTTTCCTATCCCGCTTCGCAGGAAGCCGCCGCGCCACCCGCCATACTTCTACATTGCTGTTGGTGAAGCAACATAGAGGGGAAACTTTGAGGGCTTACACGGCTAGATTCAATGAAGAGTCCCTCCGAATTCCCAACTTGGAGGACTCCATGGCTCTGATGGCTTACCAGAGCGGGCTCAGGTCGGGCCCCCTCACATCTTCCTTGGCAATCGACCCCGTGGATACTGTGTCCGAGCTGATGGTGCGAGCAGAAGGGTACATACACTTGGAGGAGATCCATCAGGCAAAAAGGGACGATGACAAGGAGAAGGAGGCTGGGAAGAAAGGAGATGCCTCCCGAGCCCAACCTGGGGCCAAAGCCCAGAACGACCGAGGCAAGCAGCCTCAGCAGTCGAGGCCAAACCCCCGGTTCACTATGTTCACTCCCCTTAACACCTCAAGCGAGTAGATCCTAATGGAGATCCAGCACCAGAACCACTTGCCTCCCGCTCCGAGAATGAAAGGCCGACCCGAGAAGCGCAATAGGACCAAATATTGCCGCTACCACATGGACTACGGCCATACCACCGAGGAATGTAAAGACTTGAAACAGGAGATCGAGGCACTAATAGCCCGAGGCCACCTACGGAGGTATATAGATTCGCAGCCAACCCGGAATCCAGACCAAAGGGATAGGGAGAGGAGTCCACCCAGGCGCCAGGCTGGGGGCGGACGCTGGGCCGTGATTGAAACCATTACGGGAGGATTGGCGTCAGGCGGCGAGACCTCAGCAGGCAGAAAGGGTTATGTTCGTGCAGGGAGGGAATATGGACCAATGAGGGGACCGGCCCCGGAGATGCAAAAGCTCACCTTCTCTTCAGAAGACTTGGAGGGGGTGATATTGCCTCACGATGACCCCCTGGTGATCCGCGCTGAAATAGCCAACTTCACCGTCAAAAGGCTAATGGTGGATACCGGGAGCTCGGCAGAAGTCTTATTCCTAAGCGCTTTTGAGCAGATGGGGTTTGACAGGAGCCGACTCAGGCCGTTGAGGGGTACTTTAGCAGGTTTTACAGGGCAGTCCCACCGAGCCGAAGGAGTCATCAACCTCCCACTGAAGCTGAAGGATGGGGATAAGTGGGCGTCGATGCAGGCCAACTTCATTGTAATGGATTGTAATTCCACTTACAACGGGATCTTGGGTCGGGTGGCACTTAATCACTTCAGGGCCGTCCCCTCAACATACCACCAGGCCCTGAAGTTCTCGACCCCGGCCGGGGTAGCCACCATTCGCGGAGCCCAGCTCTCAGCGCGGGAATGTTATGAAAACTCACTCCGGCCCAAGTATCAAATCGGCTGGGGACCAGATCTGCCCGAAGAAAAGAGAGATGCTAAGAGAGGAAGCCCGGCTGAGGACCTTCAGGAGGTGGAACTCTCCGATGAAACTAAGAGAGCCAAGATCGGGAGTGAACTATCTGCCAATCTCAAGAAAGGTATAAGCCAATTTCTTTTAAAGAATGAGCATGTATTTGCCTGGTCTGCCTTTGACATGACAAGAATTGACCCGAATGTGATTGAGCATCACCTGAATGCCAACCCGAATCACTATCCGGTAAAACAAAAGCGCCGGCACTTTCATTATGATAAGCAACAAATCATAGCAGAAGAAGTGGACAAGTTGGTGGACGCCGACCACATAAAGGAAATACAGTACCCAACCTGGCTATCCAATGTGGTGCTGGTGACTAAGTCCTCGGGTGGATGGAGACTGTGTATTGATTTCACCGACCTCAACAAAGCTTGCCCCAAGGACTGCTTCCCCCTACCGCGGATTGACCAAATGGTGGACGCCACCTCCGGATTCGAGCTGCTCTCCTTTATGGATGCCTTCAAAGGTTATAATCAAATCAAGATGGCTCCCGGGGACAAGGAGAAGACCGCCTTCACCACCGATAAAGGACTCTACTACTATGAGGTCATGCCCTTTGGCCTCAAGAATGCTGGAGCCACATACACTCGGATGGTGAACAAGGTCTTCAAAAATCAGATTGGCCGGAATATGGAAATCTATATAGATGACATGTTGGTCAAGAGCAGGAGGGCCGAAGACCATGTAGCCGACCTGGCTGAAGCCTTCGCCGTAATGGAGCACTTTGGGATAAAACTGAACCCGAAAAAGTGCGCATTCGGCGTCAAGGCAGGCAAGTTCCTGGGCTTCATGGTCACAGCCCGCGGAATAGAAGCCAACCCAGAGAAGGTCCAGGCGATACTAAACCTGGCACCCCCGACCTGCGTGAAGGACGTCCAGGTGTTAGCAGGCAAAGTCGCAGTGCTGAGCAGATTCATGTCTAGGTCGGCTGACAAGTGTGCTCCCCTATTCAAAATATTGAGGAATCCTAAGAACTTTGAATGGACTGAGGAATGCCAAAACGCCTTTCAAGAGCTGAAAAGGTATCTAGCCTCGCCACCCCTGTTATCCCGACCTGAGGTGGGGGAGGAGCTAGTAATATACTTAGCATGCTCGGGAACAGCGGTGGCGGCGGCCCTAGTCCGAGAAGAAGGAAAGGAACAAAAACCGGTCTATTATGTTAGTAAAACCTTGCAGGGAGCCGAGGAGAGATACTCCTCCTTGGAGAAACTCGCCCTCGCGCTCATCACGGCGGCTAGAAAGTTGAAGCCATACTTTGATGCTCATCCAGTTAAGGTCATGACTGATGCTCCGCTCAAGTCCATCATGCACAAGCCAGAGGCGTCGGGCAGGCTACTGAAATGGGCAGTTAAGCTGAGTCAATTCGACATCACCTACCAGCCCAGGACAGCCATCAAAGCCCAAGCCATTGCGGACTTTGTTGTAGAATGCACTGGCCGACCAGAGCATGACCCGGAGGACGTGTGGAAGGTCCATGTGGATGGGGCCTCAGGGAAATCCGGAAGTGGAGCTGGGGTGGTCATCCTCGACCCAAACCGGCATGAGCACCAGTACTCCCTCAAGTTCACCTTCCCGGCGTCCAACAATGAAGCAGAATACGAAGCAGTGATTGCAGGGCTAAAAATTGCAGCTCAGCTCGGGGCACAGACAATCGACCTAAGCACCGACTCTCAGTTGGTCTCTAGTTAGATATCGGGGGAGTTCGAAGCCAAGGACAGTGCTATGATAGCCTACCTCAACAGAGTCAAGGATTTGATCTCAGCACTCAGAAGGTTCACGATACAGCAGATTCCCAGGGAAGAGAATATGAAGGCTGACGCCCTATCTAGGCTGGCCTTGGGCGAAAGCCGACCTGCCTTTGTCCACGTGGAAGAAGTATCTGAACCTAGTATCCAGTTGGGAGTACAGGCAGTAGCCGAGCTCAATTTAAGTCCAGATTGGACCAAACCAATCATGGACTACTTGGAAGGGGGTATGACCCCAGAGGATAAAAAGCTGCTCGGAAACTCATGAAGCAGGCCTCAAGGTTTGTCATAATTGCCGGGCAACTCTATAAAAAAGCCTACACCTGGCCTCTTTTGAAATGTGTTGGACCCGAAGAAGGAAACTATGTACTCCGGGAGATTCATGAAGGGGTGTGTGGAAACCACTTGGGGGGTAAAGCTCTGGCTCGGAAGGCATTAAGGCAAGGCTATTTCTGGCCAATCTTAGAACAAGATGCCAAAGAGTATGTAAAAAAGTGCGACACCTGCTAGAGGTTCGCCAACGTGCAACGAAAGCCTGCTGTGGACCTCACAGTGATGATAAGCCCTTGGCCATTCTATCAATGGGGTCTAGACATCATCGGCCCCTTGCCGACCAGTGTCGGCCAAAAGAAGCACGCCTTCGTGGCCGTAGACTACTTCACTAAATGGCCCGAGGCTGAAGGTGTTGCTAGAATAACAGAAAAGGCAGCTTGGGATTTCGTATGGAAAAGCATCATTTGCCGATTTGGGGTGCCTAAGGTCATCGTCACTGACCACGGCAAACAATTCGACAGTGCGTACTTTCGAGGCAAATGTGCTGAGATTGGGATCGACCTCAGATTCTCGTCCATTGCTCACCCTCAAAGTAATGGCCAAGTTGAAAGGACTAACCAAATCATTTTGCAGGGTCTGAAAACCAAGCTGGAGGAAGCAGAGGGCCAATGGGCATCAATTCTTCCAGAAGTGATGTGGGCTCAGCGGACCAACACCAGCTCGGCGACGGGAGAATCGCCCTTCGAACTGACCTTCGGCACTCAAGCAGTGCTGCCAGTGGAGATCGGGTCTCCGACCAGTAGAACCCTCCACCATGACCCAGAAATAAACGGAGCACGAATCTGTGAAGAGCTCGACCTCGCCGAAGAGCTCATAGCTAAAGCTCAAATCAGAATGCTGGCCAGCAAAGCTGCAATGAAAATAACCTTTTCCAAACAGGTCAAGCCTAAGCCTATTAAGGTCGGCGACCTCGTACTCAGAAAGGCCATCTTTTTACCGCGCTTCACTAACAAGCTCTCCCCGACCTGGGAGGGACCCTACGAAGTCATGAAATAAGTCCGACCCGGGACCTTCTACCTTCGCGACAAGAACGGAAAACTATTAAAAAATGCATGGCATTCAGAACATTTGAAGCGGTATTTTGTCTAAAGACGGCCCCGAGCCGGAATATTTTGTAAACGGCCTCGAGCCAAAGTATTTTGTAAAGGCCCCGGGTCGAAACATTACTTGTACAAATTCAATGCAATGCAATTTTGTAAACTAGTGCGAATGCCCAACCTGGGAACATGTACACATACCGGCGCAATGCCCGACTCGGACCCAAGTGCTACAACTACAAAAATTACTCTAACTCGGATTAACGCAGTGGCCACGCGTAATCACGAAGTAAACCAGCTCGGACTAAATTCCAGCTCGGGTATAATCAATAACAAATTGATTAAATTTGCCAGTTCGGATTAAGTTCCAACTCGGCGTATCTCGGCTTTAGGTCGGTATATTTGTCAACATTAATTTGGCCAATTTTGTAACGGACTGACGAGTTCGGTTAGCTAACGATTATAAAGTTACCCCTATTATTTCGGCTCGGATTAGGATGGTAAAAGGTTAACCACGTCCAGCTCGGTTCATTAAAACTTAAGTTTGAATGGTCCATTTGAATTGGTCCGACCCCATTTGAAAAGTACGTATACAAACTTAACTAAAACGCAAATGAAGGTAAAATAAATATCTCATTAAAGTCGAAAGATAATTACAAAAGCCCAGCTCGGGCAAGATTACAATAACCCTACTAGGGAAACACTTCAAAATCTATTTTTGCGCAGTGGCGGAGGTGGTGGCCTCAGCTTCATCCCCAACTTGGTCCAGGCCTTGCTGGACAAACTCAGTGACCTCCTTGGCCTGGGTTATCAGTTCGGACGGAAGCTCGGGGATCTCCCAGAATTCTGGCGGCGGAACCTCCAAGATCTCTATGTAGTCGTTCTTGGAAGCTGGGAAAAAAGTCTTCGCTCTCTCCCGAGCCGCAACTTGACCTCGGAAGTAGAACTCCATTTCCGCGTACTTCGCCATGGCCCCGCCTTCCGTGGCCAACCAATCCACCGCCGCGTCGCTGGTCTTAAAGGCCTCCACTGCCTTCTCCCCCTGAACGCCGACCCGCTCCACCAGATCCTTTAACTTAGCCTCTGCCTCCCGTTTCTCTCGCTTATAGCGGTCGACGTCCTTGGTCGCGGCTTCGCGTCGGTCCTTCTCCAGGTCCAGCTCCTTCTTCAGGCGTTCGACCTCTGCCGAATCAGCTTTCTGCCTCTGAGCGGCCTCCTCCCTCACGGTATGAAGCTCGGTTCGGGCATCAACATATCGCTGCTCGAGCTCGACGCAGTGAGTCTGGGCCTTGATAAGGAAGTTGGGGGCAGAGAGGATGTGGGACTCGGCCTGTTCAGCATAAAGTAAAACAATCAGCCGAGCTAAAAATACAACCTTAAACAGGAGATGGTTAAGGACTTACAGTGACTATGGCCGTCCTCAAGTCGAGCGAAAGTTGCTCCGCCGGGACCGTTGCCAGCTTGGGGTCGCGATCCACCTTGGACGCCTCCATAAAGTTTTTATCGGGAGGGCTCACCTCCGTTGCCTTGCCCTTCCCAGAGTGCTCGGGTCGAGGCCGCTTTCTGCTCTGGGGTCGGGATGAAGAGCGCTCGGGGATCGCTAGGCCCGGACCCGATTTCTTTGGCAAAGGGGACCCCGAAGCCCCTTTTGAAGAGACCTCGGGACCGACCTCCCGCCCTTGGCCGCTGGGGCGCTGCCTTTGACCTTGGCCAGTACCGCCCAGTCCTGACCGAGCTGATGCGTCGCCACTGACCTCACTCTTCCTCCGCACTTGGGCGTATGCAAGCTTCCTCATGTCCGCCATATCTGCAAAAAGTAGAGTAAAGAGGTAAAAATGAGTCGAAGACTCGCCTCAAAAAACTATTAAACAGGACGGGGAGGTCGGACGCCAATCCTGCAAACTGACCCTCTTCTGTGCTAGACCCATCATCTCCTTCCGGGTCGGGAATCAAGTGGGGATGATCCCTCGAGAGGTCGGGCTCCCGACCGAACAACTTGGAATCCCAGATTCGCTCCCATTTCAGCACGCTGTCAATGTCTATCAGCATCCCGGGCGCGGGCTTGAGCACTGCAACTTCTTTAAGCTCCTCCTTCGAGAGTTTAGGGTCATCGTTAGCGGTTTTCCTCAGGCTCGGGAGCCAGTCCAGCCTGCATCCAGGATTCACAGGCGACTCCACCCAATAATAGTCATTATGCCAGCCCTTGTTAGAGGAGTGCCACTTGGTGAATATGGAGTGGCCGACCCGAGCTGCGAAGTGGAACCACCATGGCTGCTTCGGGTTGGGTTTACACACGAAGAAATGTCTGAACCAGCGCAAGGTCGGCTCCACTCCCTTCTCCAAGCAGAACATGTAGAAGGATACCATTATGGCCCAACCATTCGGTGACATCTGACCCGGGCTGAGCTCGAAATAGTTCAGAATTCCAATGATAAAGCCAGGGAGGGGGAGTTGGATGACGTCGAAGGCCAGATCATATATGGTGTAGTGGTTGGCTGGGGGTAACACGCCGATTCTTGCCGACCTGGAACCTTCAGCTTGTGATGCCTGTCAACCGACCAGTTCCTCAGCCTTGCGTTCGCCATCTGCACTGTAGAATGGCACTCACGCTTGCAGCAGGCAAACAGCTGCTCGATCCTCTTCCCTCGGATTGAAGAAGCGCTGGCTGAAGCCGAGCTCCGAGGTCGAACAGCACTGACTGGGACAGCCTCGATCGGCTCAGTGCCAGAGACCCCGGCTAAGAACTCTTGCGGTATCTCGATGCCCTCCAGTCGATTCAGCGACTCCTTATCCTTCCCGTCATCGAATTCTCCCAGGTCGGCCAGAGGATCCTCCTCTGCTTCCTCTCGCACCAATCTAACCCCAATAACTTGGTAGTCGTCGTCGCTCTCCTCGCGATTGGGTTTCCGAGCCCGCCCTGAGGACGAGCTGGTGCTCTCTCCGCCACGGATCCTGTTCGAGGTAGATGCCGAGCTCGGCGGACTTTCATCTCCACCATAGGACCTTACTTCCATAGCTTGAGAATCTTCTGATTCCGACCTCCCCATCCTGTCAACAGCAAATATAAATGTACAGGAATGACTAAAGGGAGTGGGGACGTACCTAATGCTCTTAACTGCGGAGTATGGCCGACTAAGCTGGGTCCGAGCTGAATTATCCCGAGAAGATTATTTTTGAGCTAGTTGCATCCGACCACTCTAGTGTCCGACCTGAATTCCTTAGGAAATTGAAAGCGAAGCGCGAAGTGAATCTCGGAGAATATGGCCCTATTTATAGGCGCCCCTGAAAGTCGCCTCGGGAAGACCAAACGTCGCGTCTCGCCAGAACCGCCAGGTGACGTGGCAGCCATCCGTTGGGCATGCACCGCTGACGTGGCCATCCCTACTCTATCGGGGTCGGGCACCTACAGCTCGGGATGAACTTCTATCTCTAGATCTCACCCTCTCGATCTCGACTTGGGGGGGGAGGGAATTGACGAGGGGTTCCCGAGCTGATCCAAGTGAGCCGACCATTCCGAGCTGAGACGGGCTAATCCGCGCTCCGTTGGCAGCACATTCAGCTCAATGTCCAACCTAGATGACTGACCCGACCCCGTTAACCCCGACCTCAGTTCCAGCTGTTCCGATGGGACATAAAGCTGTATCGCATTAAATGCTGTCAGACCCGAACTTAGTATAAATAGAGCTCCACCCTCTTCATTTAAGGGATCTCTCTCTCGCTATTAAATGCTCTCAACTACTTTACCAGCTCGGACATACTAATCATTCGCACGCTTGAGGGGAAAATCCGGGTCATCACCCCGCCTTTTCCTTACTTTCCTTGTGCAGGTCCGATAGCCGACCAAGAAAGTACAGCTCGGAGGCCGACCTAAGAAATCCAGCTCAGCTAAAGCAGCTCCCAAATTCAACTGTAAGACTTTCAACCTCGACAACTATTTTTTTATTTTTTGCAGTTATCGTAACCGTTGTGATTTGTAGGTTTAGCAAGTATAAGCATGGTTGGAAACCAAAAATAATAATAATAATAATAATAAAAAAAAAAAGCACGAGGCTAAAGTGCAAAACTGAATAAAAAGAAGTAAGGAGAAATTGCACAAATGGTCTTTATTGTTTTTTTAGTTTTTTAAATTCATCTTTATTGTTCAAAATTATTCAATTTAGTCCTTGTTTTTTAAAAAAAATATGAAATTCGTCTATTTTGTTCAAAATTAGTCAATTTAGTTCATTTTTTTTTATAAAAAATTAATTTAACCCCTATTGTTTTTCATATAAAATTCAAATTAGTCCTCATTATTAAAAAAAATATGACTAATTAATTTTTTTTTTAAATTATAGGGACTAAATTGATTAATTTTGAACAATAAAGACCAATATGAAATTTGTTGAGAAATAATAGAGACTAAAATAATTAATTTTAAACTATAAGGACAAATTTAAAATTTTAGAGAAACATAATAAGAACTAAAATCACATTTCATATAGACGAATACCTTAAACACATTAGTAATAATTGAATTTATGAAAATGTGTATATTATAATGTGAACTCACCGATGCACAAAATATATATATTTTTTTTGCTACGTATTGTTGTATCATCTACATAATTTTACAACACTTTTAATTTATTATAACTAATATTTCTAAGCTTTTGTGCTTATTAGCCAAACTCTTATTGAAATTATTATTCTCCATTATCTCGTGCTTTTATCCATTGCATTCCCTAGACCATAGCCATGTATTTAGGTAGGATATGTAGCAACGAATAGGATCTCAAAGTTTCAACCTCTCGTATATCTCATTATAATTTATAAGGGCATCTTCAATTGAGGCTTCAAATTTAAAGATTTTTTAAATTTGGGTCTTCTAAGCTTATTTTTAGAGCCTCAAGCCTAAAAAGCAATACTATTCATAATAAAAGTACGTGGAGTCCACCATTTTTGCCAAAATACATGATAAAGTGAAGTTCAATAATTAAATTCGAGTGGCACTTGAAGCCGAGCTAAAGAACAGAGCTCGATTTTTTTTTTTTACAAGGGAGGTCAAAGTCGAAAATTAACTATTTACATATCTAGGGGTTGATTCTCCTCTTTTATCACACTGGAGGAGAACTCATAATCCATATTGGGGGTAATCAAGTGATTAGAGTCCCAAAATTTGTTAAAGTCCAAAGTTTACAAGTCAGTTTGTACATTTGTTAGTTTTTCTGAACACATTTCAATTTATACTCTTTATTATCTCTCAGCATGTTTTGGCAGTCTTCAATGAAGGTCTTAAAGAACTATGTATTGAGATCTTATTTTGCATAAGACAGAATATCACTTGTGAATGACTTTCAATTTCCAATTTTTGAATGCCCTTCTCATGTGTCTATCGAATTCCTTCTTGTAGAGCCACCAGCTCTGTGATGTTGTTGGATGTAATGTTTAAGTTAACCACAAAGCCCGCTTTTCAATTCTCCTCCTCATCTCTGAAGATTCCTCCTGCTGCGACAAGTCCTGAGTTGCCCCTAGAACATTTAATTTCCAACAGCTTAGGGGCTTCTCCTAGCATTCATCATCACAATATATAGTGATATTAGTGGGAATCAAATCAATGCATAAGGTCAAATTCCGACTTCAACTCCAACAAGGTTTTCAAAAGATATAAAAAAAACTTGTAAAATATTTACTTATTACACGAAACTAGTAAGCTAAAACTTGGAAATAGGAAGGTAAATCTAAGAACTTTTGGTCTTTTATCTGTAATCAAAATCATCTTCTATCATTTTTCTTTTTCTTAGTTAGTTGATCATCTTTACCGAATTTTAGCCTTTTCTCTAATTTTGTACCATCGTTTTGTGCATAAAATGTTGGTAGCATAAATACATTTAAGGTATGACAAAAAAAAAAAGACATTAAAATTTTAAATTAAAGAATGGTTTAGTGAAAATTACATAACATATAATTTCGATCTTCCTTAAATATTTATAAGTTACATAAAATAAAATAAATATGAAAAGTAGATGAAGAAAAAAAATTGTTTTTCTTGCTAAGACAACAAATACTCATCTTCATTCCAAAACAAACCAATTACAAAAGATTAGTCCATGGAACTAAAATTACCCAAGAAGTTCATACAATGATCATATCTAGAATATATGTCAAAAAATTTTCTCTTCATTGTCTTCTTTCAAATATAACCTTCCCCTATGTTGAACTATATAGGATAGTCTAGGAATATGGTTAGGCCAATTCCATTGCCCTCCTTTAATAATGTATGCTACCTTTGCAATGTGAGGCCAACCTAGTTGCATAGATTGTTTTGACCTAAAAAAAATAAAAATTGCGTAGATTGTATCATCGTGAACAATTTCTTTTGCATTCTAAGGGATGCTAATTGTTTAACTATAAATAAATTATCACCCCTCCTAAAAATTTAAACCGTTAAAAATTATTTTATTATATTTATTTATTTTTTCAACAAACCCCTACACATTTAAGCGAGATTTATTTTTAATTTTGCACATTTACAATTTTAATATTTATTGTTTAATGAATAGTGATAATAATTGAATCCAAGACCGTATGATAATCTAGACTTTTATATCGTATTAAATTGTTACCCATCTAAAAGTTTTCTTGCCATTTCTAATTCCGTGAATTGAAACTACTCAACAAGGGTGGAGGAGATGAATGAATAGCAGTCAAATAAATAAATGTAACGAACGACTTGGGCATTATGCAATAAATTAGTTTTTTACTCCTATATTTCTTAGTTTAGCAATTGTAAGATAAGGAAAAATATATATTGGGAATTTAAAAATATTCTAAAGCTTGTATACTTTTGATGCCCCACAATAAGTTTCTTATTGCTTATGCTATCCACGAGATAGATTGGGGATTGGTGGAAAGTGTTAGGTGGGGATAGGGTGAACGTGTTGCATCATGCCAATATAATAAGTAAACTCATAAGTCAAGAAAAAAATATATAATTGACCTAGCCCTTTTTTTTTTAGTACAACAGAAGTTGAAATTGTTATTTAAAGGGAAAATTTTGAATTAGAAACGTCCATTTTACCAACTCTTGGGTTCGACCTAGTCCAACTTACAAAAGCAAAGAAAAGAGGTAAAGGAAGAATACAACAAAAGCTTATTAAATAAGTGGATAAAGTTAGTCTCGAGTTATCCTTAATTATATATATATTTGTTGAGTTTTTGAAATTCAATGAATCACTTGTTGAATTAGTAAAAAGAAAAAAAAAGTATATAACTCTATCATAACAATATACAATAGTAAAATTGCAATTTCTTGGCGAATTTATCTAAACAATAGCTTGAAACCTATTTTTGAAAACGAACTTAACAGGCCAGTGAGTGTAAAGTAGGAATTTGAACTTATGGAATTATGTTAATAGGATAGTATTCAATAAATTAATAAATAGGTTTGGGAGACTATTTCTTAAATGCATTTACTTCAAAATGCACATTTTAACCAACAATTAAAAATACTTTATTTTTTCTTTTCAAACTGATCTTTTAAGGAATTAAATTTATGTATGACACAGAGAAATCCATGATAAAAGCACATTTTCAATGAATCCTAAGAAAACAAACTTTTGAAAGTTATCTCAAGAAAAAACTAGACATGTTTTTAGACATACAATTGTAGCAAAATAATAAAAATGATATCGAATTGACTTATTGACATATTTAGGAAAATATGTTTATGAATCAATTATCACAAGTTATGATTGCTACATAATGTATAAATTACTGTTTGACTTATTGACATATTTAGGAAAATATGTTTATGAATCAATTATCACAAGTTATGATTGCTACATAATCTATAAATTACTGTTTACTTTGTCATAAAAGCCATCAAATTCTATAAATTATAACCAGTCACTCGACCAACTAAGAACAACCATGCATGGTCATCCATAGAATTAAGAGAAGGCCTCTCAATCTTTCAACCCTTATTATTATTATTTTTACCCCCAACCGCTATGTGTTCTCACTTTTATGAGATTTGAACTATGATTTCACAATTCTCAAAAAAATTAATCGATCACTAAATTACTCCTAAATCTCTAACCCCCTACAACCCCTAGGCCCCTAGCCCAACCCTACCCCTCTTCCCTCTCTCGCCTGCCCCCCAACCCCTTACCCCCTACCCCCTACCCCCTTACCCCTTACCCCTTACCCAATCTTCCCTTCCCCTACCTTTCCCTAATCCCAACCCTTATTGTGTTTGAATGTGGTAAGTTTCATTGTGTAAAGTCAAATTAAGTCATCTCTCATTTTTTAAAATTTGTAGTTTTGCGATCATACTCCTTTTAGAATTTCAAGAGCCGTTAAAGTTTTAAAAGCAACACAGATGGATTCTTAGTCAATGTTGATTATGGTTAAAACTAGGACGTTATTTTTATTTTTTAAACTTTTTTGTGGATATTTTTAATTACCTTCGGACTCCCAACTTTGATATTTAATGGATAAAAACATCTTTGACAAATACATTTACAATTTTTCATCTCTCGTAAATGTAAAATTTTGACTTTCAATGTAAAATAAGTTTTCTCCAAATTATTCCCGCTAATTATTATACAGATCCCGATGGTAAGTGTAAACTTAACATTTTTAAGCCTTTTTTCCCGGAAAGCCATTTACGGCACTAATATTTCAATCAACTCAAAGTATATTCTTTAATCACCCGGTAAGCCATTTCAAATTCAACGACGCCCTCACTTCAGTCACTACCCATTAAAGAGGTTTATAGGTACAATATAATATAATTTAATATATATATATATATATATATATATATATGTATATGTATTCCATTTATAAACCTCTCAGCGAGCACATTTACACCTATACATACACCTATATATTCCATTTATAAACCCCTCAGCGAGCACATTATATTCCTCATGATTCAATCTTTCTCGATCTCCTCTCTTTTCTCACATTTACACCTATACATACACATTAATTCTATATTTATATTATATATTATATTTTTATTTATTTATACGTATTCATTTTCTCGTGATATAAATGTTGAGAAATTGAAGAGAAAATATAGAGAGTGAAAATGGAGAAAATGATAAATAAAACGCTTATTTGGTTAGTATTTTTCGTGTTATTTCTCGCGGTATTTTTCGTTTTGACCAGCAACGTTGACTATAGATCAAGCTATTTCTCCAGCTGGCAGCCTT
The DNA here is from genome assembly GCA_037974665.1 of Ehretia macrophylla. Taxonomy (NCBI): domain Eukaryota; kingdom Viridiplantae; phylum Streptophyta; class Magnoliopsida; order Boraginales; family Ehretiaceae; genus Ehretia; species Ehretia macrophylla. The sequence goes on from CM075783.1 coordinate 45,300,912, forward strand.
GCAGCGGTGGCGGCGGCGGCTCAGCATCGGCTCCGCTGCAGCCGTACCCGCTGAGGGTTTACATGTACGAGCTTCCGCGGCGGTTCAACATCGGAATGCTGACTCACCAAGAAGATAGCGGCGACAATTCGCCGGTAGCGGCGGAGAATCTGCCGCCGTGGCCGGAGAGGTCGGGGCTGAGGAAGCAGCACAGTGTGGAGTACTGGATGATGGCGTCGCTGCTGTACCGAGGCGGAGAGGAGGTTGATGGTAACGGGACCGGGTCGGGTGAGGAAGTGGTTTGGGTTTCGGATCCCCACTCGGCGCACGTGTTCTTTGTGCCGTTCTTTTCTTCTCTTAGCTTCAATGTTCATGGCAAGGATATGCGAGATCCGGCCACCAAAATTGACGAACAATTGCAGGTAAATTTAGTAGCTTTGTGCTAACGACTGTGTGTTATATATATACGTCGAGAATTAAAGTATTGTATATGTCATTAGTCCGATTCTTTGTCTGAATACTTGCAAAATGGATATTTTTATTGGTATATATAGTTTGTGTTATCCTATGTTATATATACATAAACATACTATCACACGTATATGTATGTTCAACCCCATGCCTAAATTCCTGACCCTGCGAGCAAGATTAGTGTAATAGATTTGAAAGTAATTGGTTTGGACCTCAAATTTACCGAACATCGTTAAACTGATATATTAATCAAACCGATAATACTAACTTAAAAATCACTCTCGTATTATGTCCTACACTAATGTGCAACTTCACACTGACATACACATATACATGTATGTATATGAATGTATAGATGCATAGCGCGTAGCTAGATATTGTTAAATATAAAATTATAGATTAGTGACTGTAATGTTAACTTTCTATATGTGAATTGCCATTTGGATAATTATGTCACTGAAAAATTTATCTCTCAATGTCAATTGTTAGTATATGTAGAATTTCTTAAAATGATGTTTGATGTGTGTGTGTGAGAGAGAGAGAAAATCCTGTGAAATTTAGGTGTTGCAGAGATGGTTATGTATAGTCCTTGAATCTTTTATCTTAAATTAGGAGTATTCGTGAGATTAATCATCCAAGTTTATCTTACTTTGCTATTAAAGATTCTTTTAAATCGAAAGATTTAGATTCGACTCCATTCTAAGTTTTCTCAACTGCACTTCTCAAAAAAAAAGTTTTCTCAACTGCACAAAGCAGACAAAAGTGCCAGATTTTTTTTGGCTGATAACAATGTAAAATTAAATCTAGCTGTTTACTTCATTTCTGAGAACTCTTGTCAATTAACTTCCTGAAAATGCAATTTCATCTTTGGAAGTAATTTATATGAAAACTTTTTCTACTTTTGGCAACAATGATAAAACCTCATATCACGCTGGGAACTAGGCGTAACCAGCATAGGCTGTGGTGCACCTTTACTATTTTCTAGAAGGCCGAATGTAAAGATTAGTTTTGGTGATGATTGTAAGTGTAATTGGTTAGTTAATTTAATTTACAAATTGCCTCCGATGGTATATTATATGCTGTCATATGTTATCATATGTTATGTTATTGAGAATGGATCGTCATATTTTCAATTGTAGGTTGATGTCCTTAATATTTTGAGAAACTCCAAGTACTGGCAGAGGTCTGCTGGACGGGACCATGTAATTCCCATGCATCATCCAAATGCTTTCAGATTCCACCGTGATGATGTGAAGAATTCTATTCTAATTGTGGCGGACTTTGGTCGCCTTAACCAACTTCAGTCTAATCTTAGCAAAGATGTTGTTGCCCCTTATGTACATATCGTGGACTCATTTCTGAATGATGACCCTTCAGATCCATACGAGTCTCGTCCCACGCTTCTTTTCTTCCGTGGGAGGACAGACAGGAAAGATGTATGTTTTCAAACTCAAACTATGTTCAGTTTATGTGGTTACTTGATGTAAGGAAATATTTATCCAAGTTTTGTTCATGTTTTAGGATGGAACAGTTCGTGACGTTCTACGACGTGTACTAAATGGCAGTGAAGGTGTTGTCTTTGAGGTGGGGAAGGCTTCAGATGATGGCATACAAGCGGTAAGTTGTTTGGTTGGATTACACGCCTCGACATCAATGTTGTTTTGCCTGCCTTGAAAGGTGTGAACAGTAAATAGCAACTTGGAGAATATGATCACCAGGGATATTACCTGTATAGACTTTCGAGGTCTTTCCCTGGTTGTTTAATGATCTATTTATATGTGTTGAGTATTCTTTCCCTTCCCTCATTGCTCTTCAGTTCTTCTCATGCATTTCATTTTCCAAATCATAAGCATCTGCTTTATACACACACACAAACACTCTCTCACACTCACATGTATGCTCACACGCGAACACATGCATATAAAGAAATATGTGCAAACATATGTTTCTCTTACATTCTAAATCTTCATGTCTATCTCAAATGGCAACTGGATAATTTGCTTGACATCTCCTGAGAATTTGAGCGTGAAACTCTTGATTGATATCCATTCTTTTTTTCACCTTTCTCCCATCTGATGTATTTGTGTAGAGGGGCAGAATAATTCTTGTCAATGGTAACTTATGGCATACATTTACAAGAAAACCAAGAAAATAAATATCTATACCAGAAATTGCTTTTTAATGTTATCTTTTGGTGTATTCTTTTTTACTTTTCATCCGATTGCCGTGTCCTTGAAAATCAACATTTCTGCTGACATACTGATCCATTGTTCTCCATCTCACACTTCATCCTATTTTTGTACCAGTCCATCGAAGGGATGCGCACATCAAAGTTCTGTCTACATCCTGCAGGAGACACTCCATCATCTTGCCGCCTTTTTGATGCCATTGTGAGCCACTGTGTTCCAGTCATTGTGAGCGATAAAATTGAGCTTCCCTATGAGGATGAATTAGATTACGCCGAGTTCTCTGTTTTCTTCTCTTTCAAAGAGGCAGTAAAACCAAAATACATGGTTGATAAGCTCCGCGGAATTTCAAGAGAAAGATGGCTTAGTATGTGGAGACGGCTTAAAAACATTTCTCATCATTTTGAATATCAGTATCCTCCAAAGAAGGACGATGCTGTCAATATGATATGGAGACAAGTGAGGAACAAGCTTCCTGCAGCCAACCTTGCTTTACATAGGAGTCGAAGGTTGAGAGTTCCTGATTGGTGGAGATAGTTTCCCAAGCCTGTTTCTATGGTTCTGCACATTTATCAACCGCTCGATTTCTATCTGAATCTTCCAGAGGGTCGGGTTCAATTTGTTTACGGGTGACTCTTAAACAGTCCACTCACAGAAATCGAATCAACCATTCTTCTTAGCAAAGAACCCTTATGGGGCAATAAGTTATCAGAGGTAACTATCAGCCAGAAATGTTACATACAGTGACTTGTTACACAGTTCATTTTTTCCTCCGACAGGGTTGTTCTGTACGTAAAATTTTCTGCTTCATACATCGTCTTGGTGTTATTTGCCTTGCCATTCATTTGATTTTTGACCTTCAGAACATTGTATAGATATACTTTGTAGAGGAGACAACGCTATGTAAAATTGAGTTCCAGTTGAATTCCTCAAAAGAGACATTGATTTGGCATCTTTTGTTTTTTGTTAATAGCCTTTTGTACATACATTGCTTATACTATTGTAGTAAATTTCTTCTGTACGTAAATTGCCGTTTCACCTGGGTAATTGACATTTTTCAGAATTATATATATCTGTTCATTGGGGTGAATCTACATTAAGGGTTGTCGGGAGTTGTAGTCTCTATTGATTTTAAAAGATACTTTGAAATGCCTGCAAATTCACTTAGTCCTTATAGCTTTGCTAATTTTTGTTTTTTAAATCACTTTGCCCTCACCGATAAAACATCCTAAATTTGTTGCTTGTGACAGTCCTGGCCATTGTAATCTTAGCTAGTCTTCTGTTTGTGAATTGTGCCTCTTGGTCATGTTAAGGCCCCTTCATCAGCTGTAAGTTGAGGACCAAATTGAGCGCAATTACGGTTTTTATTGACACTGTGGGGCCTACATCATATGGGTCGGCAGCTGGACCCAACATTTTTCACCAAACCAAAGCAGGGAATCTGAACTTCAAAATGTTGGTTGAAGAAGACAGTCTCATGTTACAGCAACATCCGTTAAGCAAGGAAAGTATCTCGAGTCAGTATCCATCAGTCCCTCACAATATTAATTGAATTCACACGTACGAATTTCACTAATATTTGCGATATTGACATTAGTCTAGATCAATAGAAAAGCTTTCCAAAACCAAGTGTTGGCCAATTTTTACGAAAAATTAGCCCGATCCTCGGTAGACGGCTCTATTAGTGAAAACACTTGCAAGACTTAATATGGTCCATACTAAGTGGCCATGATCCACTATAAGTCTTTGCAATGATCCAATGAAAATCTGTATTATTTTCGAAGTCCACATAATGTAATCATGTTAGTTGCCTCATTTTTCTCTACCGTCATCAATGAGAAGTATGCACTAAGATTGTAGTCAATGGTGTAATTCAGGGGTAGAAGATAGATTGTGAAATTATGATTATTTTCTTATGACAGTAAATACATTTGGAAATCTTTTCATACTTACAGCAGGGACTAAATTGTAAGATACATGATTTCGGTCAAAAGAAATATTGTTTGAGTTTGTTAGGTATAAGGTTTATTAGAACTAACCTAAATAATATAACCTCTTGACTTATTTAAACGTGAAAAGTGAGCAAGTCTCCTACTCAAATTCAAGCTCACAATAGGAATTAGATTCTAGGACACTTGGCATCGCTTGAAAGAAGTGTTAATCGGGTTAATTAGGTACAAAGTTTACTAAAAAATAACTTCTTATTTAATTAACACCCGAAACATAAGTAAATTACTCACACATTAACAGCCAAACATTTCGTCACTAAACTGAACTCTTGATATTTGATTTGTTTATTTACCTACCTATTCTTTAATGGGTAATGCTAGATTTAGATTAGAGATTACCACTAAGGATCGGACCAGATTGTTAAGGCAGGGCTGTAATTTCTACCACGTGAAGTGGAGGTGCTCTAGGCCATCAACTGATCTAACATTTAGGTGCAGTGTGATTCTGATTTAACGAAGGCGGGTTGCTTTTTTTATATTGAAAAATTAATTTCATTTTATTGCATGATCCCACATGTTAAAGTAAAAGAGTAAGACATATGAACATTTGTAAGACTCTCATTTTCTATTTATATATTTTTTGCAAGTAAATACATTAGAGTGAAAGAGTGAGATCCACAGACGTTTGTAAGATTCTCCCTTTCTATATATATATATATATATGTTTTTTGCAAGCAGAGACATCAAGGCATCTTTCACTATTTTAAAGTTTAGGCCACTTCTAACCACTCAACAATCAAGTCCTAGACAAACAACACCAATATTAAAACAGAAGACACATAAAAAGACATCAAAGTGAAGTAACTAGCTACTTTTTTTTTTTTTTTTGGTCACAAGTAACTAGCTACTTCAATACCTTTTGGTTTATGACAAAAAAAAAAAAAAAACTACTTTTTGGTTCAGCTTTTAGCATCAGATGCTTCAACGTTTTTTTATGTCCGGTCCCGCAGAATATGCGTCCACGCGCTCGCAGGCGCAGCATTGTATCCGTCTAATTATATTTTATTTTTTATATAATAGGGATTAAAACTGTTATTCAATAAAGAGTTTCTATTCTATACTAGTCTAATTTTCATGCTGCATATGTGCTTGTAAGACCTTATTAATAATTGGATGCGGATTTCAAATGTCTTTAGTAATTTTTTAAATTTTTTTTGGCTAAGTTTAGTAAAAATTTATTTTATCACTTATATAAAAGTAAATATTTTCAATAAGGGATAGCTTATTTGTCAAATAAAAAATATCTTAAAAAATATTCATTTACTTATCCTACAAGGTGATCGATTATTTAAATATGAAGGTATCATTAATATCTTAAAAAATACTCATTTACTTATCCTACAAGGAGATCAGTTATTTAAATATGAATGTATCATTCATTTATAGTGAGAGTCATCTCATCTGTTCGTTTCATACAAACAAGATCTCATTTGAATATTTTTATTCAACTCCTGATACATCTTTTTCTATCTTTCTTAGGGTAAATTTCACATTTAGTCTTTATTGTTTACACTTTTTTTAAAGTTGGTCCTTAATGTTTCAAAAAATTCATATTAGTCCCTAATGTTTACAAAATAATTCAAAATAATCATTATTGTTCAAAACTAGCCAATTTAGTTCTTATTATTTCTCATAAAATTTAATTTAGTTCCTAAATAGAGATTACGTGCAAAGATTGAATTGAATTTTTTTAAAAAATAATAGGGATTAAATTAAATTTTTAAAAAAATAATAAATACTAAATTGGCTAAATTTGAAGAATAATGACAATATTGAATAGCTTTTATAAACACTAGAGATTACATTGAATATTTTAAAATATTATGAACTATATTAAAAAAATATATAAATAATAAGGACTAAATGTGAAATTTACCCATCTTTCTTATCTTATACAACTTCTATAATATCGTAACGAGTTCAAACCCTCAAAGATTTAGAAATCAAAACAAAAATCACTAGAGGACGTGTTTGTCACGTGATCTAAAGAGACTTGCATCTCACTAGTAAAGCAGGGTTATACTAATATATATATATACACGGGCGGAGTCACATGTTGGTCAGTGGGGGCCTGACTTAAAAAAGTTAGATATTTATATATTTTTAGTTAAAAAAAATTGATTAACCCTTACTGAAAAATAAAAGTACTTGTATAGTTTAAAAATTATAGATTTTAGTCCCTACTGACCCATAAAAAGGTTAAAATTTCTATATATTTTTAAAAAAAAAATAAATATCTATGTATTTTTAGTTAAAAAAAATTAATTAGCCTCTACTAAAAAATAAAAGTAATCGTATAGTTCAAAAATTATAGATTTTAGCCTTCACTGGCCATAAAAACCTTAAAATTTCTATGTATTTTTTGAAAAAAAATTAAATATTTATGTATTTTTAGTTAAAAAAATTAATTAATCCCATTGAAAAAAAAAATACTCGTATAGTTCAAAAATTATAAATTTTAGCCCTCACTGACAATAAATTTTAAAAGATTAATTCCCAATAAAATATGGTGTTTGGTCGGGTAAGTAAGCCGTCTGCCATGTGGAGACTAAAGATTATTGCGGCCTTGTTGTCTCCGTGCCGCAGCAATACACAAGTAGCTTATTCATTTCTGCTCATAAAGTCCAAGACCATCAGCTGACATCTTCACTGCTGGCTGCCCCTTACCTTTCTCTATATTGTACGTACATTGTCAATTATATCCTCTCCCCCCCTGCTCCCTCCTACTAAAAAACTTGATAACAACTTGATCGTTCATCAATCAGGTCGTAATGTGAGAGCGACCTATAGACAAAAGTTTGGGGCGCAGGAAGGCGATAGATCTAGCATTGCTTTCGTTGTTGCTTTCTAAGACAAACTAATGAGAAGAGAAGCTGGTGAGAGAAAAGAAAAAGTCGTTACTATGTGTTCACTCTATAAGAGATGTTCGGAAAACCTTTTAGCCCGAATAAATTTGCCTAATTGCTCAAAAGAGCAATCCACAAACTAATTAAACGAAGGGCTTGTATAATGTCTAACATCAGTGTAAAACATATAGGGATATAGTTCAGAAGTGAGTGTCACGACGATTATTCTTAAATTTATATAATGTAAGTCTGATTTACGGGCCTTGACAAATTTCCATTAATGGTTTTTATGGAGTTCTCTTCTATTTTTCTGTTATACTGAACAATTAAGATAACTTTCTATTTGTTAAGTAATTACAAATAGTCACAATATTTACATTTATTCCACAATATACTCGCATGGATGAATACATAATCATTTAAACATAGGTTACTTCAATTCACATTATACTCATGAAAGTTTGGTAATGAAGCAAGAAATTTGGCACTTTTTAATAAATTATATTGGAAACTTTATAGAAAAAAGGCAAATATCCATGATTGAAATCACCCTCATATTTAGTCATAATGACTATTTATTGGTTAAGGATATTCTCTTTTGTTGATTTCCTCATTTTCTAAATGAGTTGTATTATAAATTATCAAATTTGGTCCTTTTAAATTTTAATTATCAGATTTAGAGTAATAAACTAATTATCGATTTATGAAGAAAATATTTCAAACAAATGACTCTTATTTAAAAAAGTGAGACTTGATAGCTCATAATAGATATCATCTACAAAATACGATAATCAAGAAAAGAGAGGATTGAAACCCCTAATTATTACTGTTACTCACCACCTTAGGAGAAAATCATGGCAATAATTAAGTAAATTTAATTCCTTTAATCATGCCTAGGTGGGACATATTAGTCAACCAAATTCACTATGGGGGGCAAATTTGTCCTTCAAAAAAATTGTTAAAAAACACACTACATTACCAACTGCTAACTGCTAACTGATACAAACCAAGCAAAAACAAGAAGAAAAACATCCCCCCCAACACACACACAGTACACACACTCGTTTGTTGTTCTTTGAGCATTGTCAAGTGAAGTGATCATCATCAAAGAGGAGAGAAAGCATTGAGCAGTGGACTTTAATGGTGAAAAGATGAGCTTAGAACGAAGCCATGGAAGCTGTATTGCTATTCGATCGTTCCCTTCATCCATCTCATCATCATCCTCCTCCAGATGCACTCAAGCTAATTCTTCCCTCTCTTCAGGTGCACTCACACACACACTTTTTACATATATATATATACACACACACACACACACCCACATGCATATATATGTATATATACATAATACAAGTAGACTACACCCTTATGCAGTGCTGTCTATATTTAAATATATGTGTGTGTGTGCTTCTTCAGGTCTACACACAGACACGAACTTTACATATATACACACACAACTATATGCATATGTATATGTACATATATATGGAGACTAACACACTTAATTTATGAAGTGCTGCATATACTTGTATATATATATGTGTGTGTGTGTGTGTGTGTGTGTTTGTGATCTAATTGATTGTTAATTTTCTTTGCTTAAGTGGTTTCTATGTCTTGATTTCTTTTGGTATAAGATTCAGTTCTCTTTGACTGTTTCAGATTCAGTTTCTCTTTGACTGTTTCTTGCTGATCTGTTATTTGTTTTTGATGGAAAGTGTATGCACTAGACTCGAGTTGAGTGGTACGTTCAGGTAATGACCTGTTGTAATGTGGGATTTTGAGTTTAAACCACGACTTCACCTTCATTATACATAAAAGGGAAATATATGGATTATTGTGTGTATATTCTCTTGGTACCATATGAGTTACAATAAGGTACCTCGTTATATTAGGTTATTTATGAATTATGAATTCATATGTCGTCATTAGTTTAATTTTTTTAATAAGTTATCACTAAATCGAGTCGAATTAATTGGGAATAGTTTCATCATATGATGATGATCCAAAATCTTTTCTCAGTGAGAGTTGTAACACATAATTTTTTAACTAAATGAATATATTTTTTTCTCCAGGAGCAGGAGCGGATCGAGTAATATTTTATTGTTTTTGTTCTTATTTTGTGTTCAAACAATCAGTTTAATGAGGTTCTTTATACGGTTAAATACTCGAATGGTTGAAATTCTTGACCAAGTGTGGAAGCTCTTTGATTGATTGCAGATGATGCAACTTGTGGTACACCAGTGTGGAGGGGAAAGAGCCTCACTTGTGTTTGCTTCAAGAGAAAGGGAGCTTATGAAAGAATTTGCTTTAATTTGACACCAGTACAGGCAAGTGCATCCCTGATCATTATTCACTTTCAGGGGTGCTCTGTTCTACCCTTCCTCCCATCGTTGCAAACAAAAATCGACAAAAAAAAGGCTCATTTATTGATGATAATATACTGTTAATAATGCTGGAATATAATGTTGCTATTACAGTGCTTATGAATTTTTATGTCAAGTTAACTAAAGCTATGTCATTATCTGTTAATTAATCTACCAATCTATATTTTCAAATTTTGCTTATAGCTGTTTCGCGTGGGATATAAGTGTGCAGGAAGAGCGATTAAGACGGTTAAAGCATCGCATGAAAGTTTGCTTCGACTCTTCCAGGCCTGACCATCAGGTGTGCTTAATTTGCATTCAAAAACTCCTGCATTTTCATTTGTATATTTTGTTCGGCAGCCATGGCTGAGAAAGTATCCTACTCCTCATGTTAGGAGTTTACGCGTTTGACATTTCAGTGTGATAAAATGTAAACATTTCCGTATTTAAGGACTCCTAATGTTGATACTTCGCGAAAAACAGGAGGCTTTAAGAGCATTATGGTCTGCTACATATCCTGGTCAGGAGTTACACAATTTAGTGTCTGATCAGTGGAAGGAAATGGGTTGGCAAGGACGCGATCCGTCAACAGATTTCAGGTTTCTTATTTAACTCACTTTCTTAGGAACATTCATTTTTACTGTATTGCGTTCTGGACGCTTGAACTTTGATGATGCATCTGATGAGCAGAGGAGCTGGTTTCATTTCTTTGGAGAACTTGCTATTTTTTGCCAAAACATTTTCTGTAAGTTCCTGTTATATTCGGGCAAAGAAGATCAAATAAATGCAGCATCTTCTCCCAATCTGGCTAAAAATTTGATTTCTGTGAGTTGCCACAGGCATCTTTTCAGCGTCTGTTGAAGAAGCAAGCCGGAAAACGAGCCACTTGGGAATATCCATTTGCTGTAGCTGGTGTAAATATCACATTTATGATCATGCAAATGCTTGACCTGGATGCCAGTAAGTGAAAGGCACTCAACATTTCAATCTATAATGATTTCCGCGTAGAAGCAATATGTTTTCTTTTCCATTTATGTTCTTTGGTAATGAAAATGGCTCTCAAACCACAAATCCAAGTGAGATCTTCTTTTGCTGCTGCCCCTCATAAAGATCATTAAGGAAAATTAAGGGTATGTGAAGTCACAAACTTTTGATTATGTCGTGACATTGACTGAATCCAATCCATAAACCCCCGGAAACCAAACAATGCTGAGAATGAGGAAGGTTTTTCAAAGATGGCGCAAGTGAATGTTCAACTTAGGAGATCTTAAAGAAAATTCACTATTTGGGACTATGTAGCAAATATGAAATGAATGCTCATAAAGTCACAGTTAAGACAAGTCAATCACAACTTTTTGCTAATTTATCAGTGTCTCTCATGTTCATATATGATGTCCACACATCAATGACACTATGCTGTCAAAATTAGCCAATCAGCCAAGGACCCTCATTAGATCTTTTATTTATGACGTCTTAGTGACTCTTTTTGTAAACATTATTACTCATTTTTTCAGGTTATTGTGAAATTCCATTTTTTCATTCTCATTTCCAATTTTTTTCTTTCAGTTGACAATGAACTTCTCAAGCCGTTATGTTAATGCAGACGGCTTCCTTGTTGAGAAACATTGTCATCCTTGACAAACATATTCGAAAATGAAATCTCCATAGAACGATAACTTAGTTTTCTGATCACAGGTTAATGCGAACTATATTTTTTGCAGTGAAACCCAGAACATTTGTCAGAGCAGTTTTCATACAAATGTTGTCTGGTAAGGACTACCCCCAGTATTTCTTCAATCACATAGTTTCTATCTTGTCATAATTCTTAACATTGCTGCATATCCATCTCAACATTCTAATGTCGGCCACTACAATTGATTGTTGTGATAAGATTATCTTTCCCTTTAATAAAGTTTAAAACTTGTTACTACATACATTTGGAGATAGGTCCCAGTCCCAGATGATGATAAAAGGCGATATATTCCCCCCCTGCCCCCCTGCCCCCCTCCCCCCTCCCCCCTCCCCCCTCCCCCCTCTTTTTCCCCTGTACAAATATTGATCACGAGTGTTGATGCATTTCCAGAGAATGAGTGGGCGTTCGACCTGCTTTACTGTGTGGCTTTTGTGATCATGGATAAACAATGGCTGGAGAGAAATGCAACATACATGGAGTTTAATGTGAGTGAATCTTTATTAATAGCCAAAAGTGTGTCTTACTCTTTTCCGGACTCCATGTATAGTGGAAATTCATTCACTGGACTGCCCTGTTACGTTTTCCCCCACTTTATACATTTATTTTGTAGGATGTCCTAAAATCCACCAGGTCTCAGCTGGAGAAGGAGCTTCTGATGGATGATGTATTAGGGATAGAGGATATGCCTTCCTATGGCCTTCTCTGCTGATGTTTTTGTAGTAGATCAGATAGCAAATTCTTTAACATTTGGAAGGTCTTAATTATTCTGTTCTTTTCAAATCCACCCCGGTAGAACCTTGCTGAAACGACTATTTATAAATTACATACTACTTTAGTTTGTTGCATCACTTCTATTTGATTATTGCTTAAAGATGTTTATAATGTATTTAAGGTTGCCATCCAATAGCCAAAAAGAGTTTACTGATTTTCTAAATATGACTCAAATCCAAATCCACCTCGACTAAAACCTTCCTAGACGTCACATATAGCGAAAATTTTATATAACGAACTACGATTTATGCTACTAGTAAGGTTTGATTGTCATATACAAGTCTTATTTTGACCACGGGATCCATAGCATGAATTACTCCCAAAGGTGGTCTGCATTGGAGATGGAGAGAAATAACGAGGATGTTCGCTGAATTAGGTGGGAGAGAATGTCACACTCTTGTGTTGTAGGCCCCATTTGAACATCGACTTGGCGATGGCCTCTTAATGGTCTTGATAAAAAAGTCAAAATGTAGACTATAATTAACATTTTGATCAGAAACTTAGTTGGGTCTCATTTATAATCAAATTGAATGTGGAATCAATTTGATGACATACTCAGTGGCCTTTCCCAAGTTTTATCCATATACACTTCAAAGAATAATTGTTTTTTGTTTTGTTTTTTTTTTTTTGTTTTTTTTTGCTTATGTGTGAGCTCTCTTTAAGGGAGACATAGTCGTATTATAAAGTAATTATTTTTGGAATGTTTTTTTGTTTTTATTTTTCTCCAAGAGTTGCAGAAAAAGTATGGAAAAATGATCCACAATATGACAGCTAAGAGGTTGGCCAAGCCCATAATTAAGAAGCCAATTTTGCGTAACGATTAGCCTTACAATATAAAAGATATACTTTATACCGATCATGACTAAGATTAATGTATTTGTACATTTAGTATTTTGGTTTTTTGGTTTGTGGGACAAAGCCAGTTTTAATTCTATTAATTAAAAGTAACAATACAGCTGTAGAAAGATGTAGTTCCAACTAACACTGCAACATTCCGATGAAAGAAGCACTTCAACTAACATGTAGTAGAGTTTGTTCAAAGGCTTCCATCTCAAAAGAGGTGACACTTCGATAGTGTTCTACGAATCGAATTAAATTAAATTAAATTTTATTTTATTAAAAAATATAAATTTTATAAATTTAACGATATTAATCATTTTTGTTGATACTTGTTTTTTTCTTTAATATTATGCACACGAAATCTCGTGGTATAATATTCTATGAAAAAGTGGATGAGCCCAGGTATTTATGTCACTGAGCTTGAGCAACGCTGATTCCAATCTTCAAGCTGGAAGGCATACTGCAACTTTTTTTTCTTTCTTTATCTTTTCCTATTCTCTTGCCTCTCCAATATAAGTTAATACTTGACTTTTGAGAGAGCATTTTATTCAGTTGACGAAAGAGCCATTTGCAATAAGTGTTGTAATTGATTATGCAATTAATATGATTCAAGAACCACCTCTCACCAATTGGTAAAGTTACAAAAAAGTAATATAAGAGTGCGTAAGGCTTAGACTAAAGTAAGTTCAATCATTCACTAAATCTTATATAGGTATAACGAAAATTTCGTATACTAATTCTATTATATATGAAGAAAAGGCCTTGCATGTTGATTGCTCTTCAAAACACCGGAAAGACTGTTTGGTTCTAACACAGGATCATGTGAGGTTCACTCCACACTCACAACCAAACTGTTTCGTCCGACATTTGTAAAAGTTTTTGGATAAATTATGCATCCCTATTGTTTACAAAAATGATTCAAAATATTATATATTATTCAAAATTAGCTAATTTAGTCACTATTGTTTCCCACAAGATTTTAATTTAGTCTCCAAATAGGGGTCACATAAATTTTTTGAAAAATAATAAAGACCAAATTGACTAATTTTGAATAATTAAAAATTATTTTATATCACTTTTATAAATATTATGGACTATTATAATTTTTTTGGAACATTAAATACCAACTTGAAGGGAAAAGACTATTAAGACACAAAGTAATGATGAGGATATAATAGCTCACACTTTGACGCTTGAGCTTTGCATTAGAGGCTTCTTGAAGAGGAAAGACTATTTATAAAGCAACGTGAACAAGGTGAAATGTTACATTTAGATGAGGCATTCTAATCATGAGATAATAATATTCCAATTGGCAAGGCAGTCCAGATTACCTCATTGTATTATAACGTTATCCGCGAGACTTAATGATAATAAATTTTTCACTTCATTATATTATAAGTGAAATTTAATGATATTAAACTGTTCAATTTATTTTAACGTTTGATCTTACTCATAACGTGATGAACTAAACCATTTCCTTGATAAAGGAGTGCAAATGAGTTATAGTCATAGCCTGGCAAGTGTGAAACAACACCTTACATGTGCACCACGATTATGATCAGTGACGATCAAGATTCAGACATTACATCCAATGATGTAAAAAGTTCATCAGCTTGCAAAACCCTGATAGCACACATTTTTTTTTCTTTTTTATAATTTAGTTCAACTTCGTAGTTAGAACTCGAAACTTATAATAACAATAGGTCACTACTTGATTATTTCACCCGATTCTTGGGTGTCTGATAGCACACTTTGAAAACAAAAGACACGTCCACCTTTGAGAGGAGCTTGCTTAGGAGTCAAGCAATGGTTAAAACCTTAAAACTGCATAAGAATGCTGCAAATAAATGCATTTTATGTCCACCATAGACTACTATCTTCTCTTTGACATCTTTACTAATATATCAAAACTACATGGATTGATCAAAGAGCAAAAAGCAACAGAGAAGCCTTGAAGCCAAAGCTTCACAAGTACCTGCTTTACCAACCTTGTCTTATAAGCAATATTCTCATCTGCAGCCTCCAACTCACCATGGTCCCTCTCATATATTAGCCTTTTCAAAGCACTGAGATCTTTAGTTGCTTGCCATATAGACCTGTTCCTGGAAGAGATTTTCAGATGGGATCGTTTGAAACTCCAATGAGACGAGAAAGTTCTGCATTGTTAGACACATCATGGGGATATTTGCTGCAGGAATTACAGGCAAGTTTTTTTTTTTTTTTTTTTTTTCTATTCATAGTTTATATATTGATCATGATATCTATGAAATCTCGTCACACGTCGGTTTTGTATGAACCAACACGAATTTAAATATTTTAGACCAATTAATTAGGTTCAATGTATTTGCAAACTAGTAGTTGTGCTTTGTTCATTATAGGTGGTATTAGAGCATTTCACTACTACTACCAACACAAATTTAACTATTTTGGGCTAGTTGATTAGACTCACTATGTTGACATACCCGTAGTTGAGCATGGGTCATTACAGGCTATATTAGAGCATTATAATGTATTGGATTCACTACTATTACCAATACGTGTTTAAGCATTTTAGGCCAATATCGACAAACTAATGGATTTCCTATTGGTGAAGCAGATGATATGGGATGAAGTTGGAGAAGATCAATTTGAGAGGGAAAAGGTTCTACTGGAATTAGAACAAGAGTGTCAAGAAGTATACAGAAGGAAAGTGGACAGAGCAAACATTTTAAGAGCTCAACTACATCAGGAACTAGCTGAATCTGAAGCTGAACTCACTCACCTCCTTCTATCACTTGGCGAACGATCACTTCCTGGAAGGGTAAGGGTCATTCGTATTTCATATTCAGAGGTAAAATCCCGCATGCACGTGGAGGCTCGTAAGCAAATCCTGCCTGCACGTGCAAAGGCGTGTTGAAAACAATAAATGAATATAATAAATTTTTATCTAATAGTTTAAGCTTTTAAATGAGATGGTAATTTAACATAAATCATGGCTCGAACATGAAACCTTAATCACTTGATCATAACAGGCCGCTACCGTTTCACCCAACTCTTGGGTGTATGAGCATGAAAAAGTTACAAACTGGAAAGTAACTCCTAATATGAGACTAAATGTAAGCTGATTGAATGACTCTTGCTCTCGGTGAAATCCCTTTAGATTAATAGAAGACAGTTCCAGCGGAATCCTAAGAAGACTTCGGATATCTAAAACAGAATATCTGTTTTCTCTTGTATTGCCGTTCTATTCGGGGAGACTAAATGTAAGCAGATTTTCCCCCCTTTGTAACCAGCAGGATAACTAGTAGTCATACTTTTTACTGTATATCACAGCCAGAGAAAATGACCGGAACGCTGAAGGAGCAGTTAGAATCCATTACCCCGGCCCTGAGGGAGATGCGGTTGAGGAAGAAGGAGAGGGAAAAGCAATTCCGCACCGTGCTCGGGCAAATCCAGAAGATTTCTGCAGAAATAGCAGGTAAATCAGAGTACAACGACTCGTCATCAAATGTAAAAGTAGATGAGAATGATCTTTCCTTAAAGAAGCTAGAGGAGTACCAAAACGAGCTTCAGAGACTACATAAAGAGAAGGTACAAGGAATAACATAATAGTTTGATCGTGAGTAGCAGGACTGAAGTGCTAATTAATGGGTTAAAACTTGTTGTTTTGTTAATTTTTTCTCATCTTGACACCAAAGGGTGACAGACTCCAAAGGGTGGAAAAGTATATACGTACGATCAAGAACCTCTCGGCAACATTGGGAATGGATTCTTCCATGATTATCACGAAGGTCCATCCGAGCTTGAATGAGTTATCTGGATTGTCAAAGAACATAAGTGATGGTATTTTGGCGAAACTCGACAGTTCTGTAGAATCTCTTGAAGCAGAGAAGCATACAAGGCTTGAAAAGGTAGAGCTCACCTATCTCATATGGTGTCTTCTACATATCCACATTGAATTTCTTATGTAAGGAATTGACGAAAGAAATGAAAATAATACTATTTGTTGAGGAGGATTCAATATGATTTCACAAGATCTAGTTTATCACGTTACAAATGAGATGTTCTAACTGCTGAGTTCATATATGTAAAACACTAGTTCAAATGTTGAATCTGGAAATGAATCTCATCACGAGATTTTTCAATTTTGTTTGTGCAGCTTCACCAACTGGGTAAAACACTAACAAACTTGTGGGATCTCATGGACACGCCATTTGGAGATCGCCAACCTTTTTTTCATGTCACCAGTTTACTGTCAGTTTCATCAGATGAAATAACGACTCCCGGAAGCCTCACCCTTGACATAATGCAGAAGGTATGCACGTCCCATTTTAAATTTTTCTAGAGCTATGATATTGGCACAAGTAAGATTGATAAGATTCCCATTTTTTCCGAAGGCTGAGACAGAAGTCAAGAGATTGGATCAGTT
Organism: Ehretia macrophylla; assembly: GCA_037974665.1. NCBI lineage: Eukaryota > Viridiplantae > Streptophyta > Magnoliopsida > Boraginales > Ehretiaceae > Ehretia > Ehretia macrophylla. The sequence goes on from CM075783.1 coordinate 45,318,478, forward strand.
AAAAGCAAGCAAGATGAAAGAACTATTTCTGAAAAAACAGATGGAGCTTGAGGAGATATGCAATAGATCACACATGGAAGTTCCTTCAAGAGCAGAGATGGAAAACATATTGAACCTGATCCACTCGGGTTAGTTTGAGTGAATTAGAAATCTTTCCTCTGTATCTATACTAGTAGACTGACTGAAACATATCATAGGGGAGATTGACCATGCCGATCTCCTCAAAAGCATGGATGACCAGATATCAAGAGCAGCAGAAGAGGCTTTTAGTAGGAAGGCTATCATGGAGAAGGTAGAAAAATGGATATTAGCACGTGACGAGGAGCGATGGTTGGAAGAATATAGCAGGGTGAGATTCTTTTCTTTCAGTCTATGTAGTCAGCTTCAACCTTTTTTCTGTTTACAATTGAATCCTTGCTTTCAGGATGAGAATCGATATTCAGTACACAGAGGTGCTCACAAGAATCTGAGACGAGCAGAGCGTGCCAGAACAATGGTTAACAAAATACCAGGTGCAAAATAGGCTTTTGTTAATGAACTGATGTTTATTGAACAAGCAGAATGCAGAGACTCCTTTATGAAGCATTTTATTAACTTGTCTGAGTAAAACTCTTCTACAAAAGAAAGGAAATAGTTTATATAATCGTCATGTACCTAATTGGTCTTAGAATCAAATGTCCATAATTTTTCAGTAACTGTGGTTGGCCCCCTTTGGTATTCTATGCGTACTGTTATGCGAACCAAAACATCCATTCCCATGTTCCCCCGTCTCTTTCTTGCATTCCTCCCTCTTTATATATATATGTATGATTTCACTTTTCCTAATGCAGCTTTGGTGGATATGCTGATAGCCAACACTAAGAATTGGGAAGAGGAAAGACGGAAGATCTTTCTATACGATGAAGTAAGATCTCATCTCTTACTACCCTTTGAGCAATCATCATCTTCTCTGTCACTTGTCAGCATTCTACTTTCGATGCAAGAACCGAGAGAATATCAAACGATAACCTCTGGAGAAAATTTTGCAGATATAATGGATTGCAGAGACATGTTTTTCATTATATTGCAAAAGAATGGGGTGGAAAGCCGAAAGTGCAAATCATTTTAGAATGTGGTTTATAAAATAGATCATGCTTGTATAATAATGCTATATCTATAACATTAACACAAAACCTGGATCAAAGTATGGCAGATTATACTAATTTGATAGCTATCAACAACCCTCCTAAGAAAGAAAATGGTATAAGAGTATCTTGAGCCATTAACATCGAGATACTCTTATACCATCGAGCTTCAAAAAATTTGCCATACTTTGATGATACCATTTGATCTTTTTGATCCTTTGTTCTAGAGATCATGAGATATTTGGAAACCTCCAAAAAGAACAAATTTTTTGAAGCTCCACATTGTAATTTTGACTAGACTACACTCATCCACATCAAAAAGCTAGCCAAGTGGACTCCATCCGTTGAGATACCACTCTAGAAGAGCTAAAATTCTAACCTTGTTTCAGGACTCTCGATCTGTCATTATATCCCGTGAAGTAGAAAGAATTGAAGTTTTTCATACCTTCTCCTTTCGAATCACTTCTGGCATCTAGTTTCTTGATGATATCTGAAACCAACAAGATACTTGTTGTTATCACAAGATAGTCTGCTCTTACATGGAATATATTCCTGGCACGTTCTAGGTTCCTCTACTCGCAATGTTGGAAGAGTACTACGCGCTAAGGAAGGAAAAGGAAGAGGAGAAACAAAGACAAAGGGTTAGTACATCTCATACTTTCACTCTCATGCTGCATATTTTCATGATGATCCTTTTCAATGTCATCTACCATAAGATGGAATTGTATCTTCTCTACAGGAAAAGAAGAAGGTACAAAACCAAATAGAATTTGGGCAAGGAAATCCATTTAGCACCAGACCAAGCACCAGCAGTCGACGTCTCTCAGACAGAAGTTTAAACGGTGGTTTTGGAAATACAAGCCCTCTAAATACAAGGCTTTCATTGGGTATACAACAACTTGAATCACATACCATTGGATCACCAACTAGAGGACCATCTTTCATAAAGGAAAGAAAGAAAGCACGCGCTCAACATCTTTTTCCACGAAATGGTTTCGCTTCTCATCTCAGAGAAGATGCAATTTCAGTAGTCTCATCATTTTCTGGCCCCGTATCGCCTTAAATCTTGAATAATTATTTGAAACTTTTATAAGTATTTTCAGAGATTTGATAAAAATATCAAATGGAAGATTACAGGGAAGTATCAAGTTTCATCACAAGAAAAATGCACATTTCTTCCACCATGAGCAACAGTGCTTTTGTATTTATGTCTTGCCAGAGAGGAAGAAAAGTGAATATACTTTATGCAACATGTGTGGATAGCTGTTACTTTACGGTATTTCGTTTCTCCAGATAGTGGCGAGGGAACAAAGGGATCAAAGCTTTTCGATCTCTCTAATAATAATACTCTTGAGGATTGCATTAATAGAATCTGTCTTCGAGCACGGGTGACTATCAGGCTAGAAAGGAGGAAACTCGGTCTTTTTTTCAATTGGATATGTTTTTTAAAATATAACAGAACATTTATCTTCCTCCTACTGTAAAGAGCATATTTTATTCAAAATCCATGAACTTCATCAGTCATTGGAGAATGCACATATTCATCTGTTGTTGATGTGTTATAAGTCATAGCTGAAACAAGGTTTGAGATAGGTATAAGCTCTCTCATTTACATGAAGCTGTATTGCAATAAGGAAGCTTGTATGTTTGTAACGTACATATTTTGTAATAGTTCAAATAAAGCTTGTTCTTGTTCTTCTTCCATTGCTCGGTAAACTGTTAGGGGTAGCTCAACTGGTTAGGTATTGGGTGTGCTCTTTAAAAGTCAGTAAGTTCTAGTTACTCTGAGTTATTGAAAGTTTATTAGACCGTTAACTTTAGGATCTCATGGGACTTGAACAAAAACTCGGATACTTGCAAATTTCCAAAAATAAAATCTTGTTCTTGTTGTTCAGGTGAAAAAATATCAAAATCTTGGTCGAGTACATTGTTGGATTTAATTAAAAACATTCATATTATTTTCCCTATATTTCCTCAGTTCTTTCCCATTAATTAATCTATTTTAAGAATCTGTACTATTGCTCGTGTAATTTCTGTAATTTTCTCGTTTATATTCTTTTTTTTTGGTCAAAAGTAGAATTGCATTTCATCAAAATGTACCAAAGTCATCCAATCCTCGATGGGTGGATATTACGAGAAAGTAAATATATTAGTCGTAATGGTAGACGAAATCCAGTTCAAAAGCAACTCTTCATTATATTGATTTGAGAGAATTTCTGATGCAAAGGAAAAAAAATGTACAATTAGGCCTTTGGTCTAATAGTATTTTTTTTTGTTAGTGTGAGAAATTGTAAGATCGATTTTCATTAGTGAGAATCGTATGACTTAGATTTCCTTTAAAAAAAAAAAAAATGTTAACATTTTTCTTACAGGTCAATTTTATTTTTTTGGAGTTGGGTCTCGTGTTCTATGGGCAGCCCAAAATTATCGGCCCAACTCATCAGTCCTTATCTGCTTATGTAATTATCTTACAATCCACCCAAAAGGCCCATATATATACAGATATATATATACAAATCTTTTCCATTCTCTTTGTTTTGCTTCAGCTAAGCTACAATCTTCACCAATTCGTCTCCAGCTATCAACAATGTAAGTCAAGTTTTTATTTATTTATTTATTTATATATATTTATGAATTAGCAAATAAATCTCTAATTTTTACTTTTTAATTCATCTAATAATTTGCTAAATTTTTGTTATTTTTAATAAATGTAAATATAATAAAAATTATGATAAATAGGAGGGCTTCGGTTAAACGTCCACCGACTCCAGATGCTGAGGAAGAAGCGCGTGATCGAGAACCGATTCTACAAGAGATCATCAACATTAAGGTGATTTTTTATTTTTGTTTTTATTTATTTTTATTAAGTCGTTTATTTCGTAGTTGTTGTAATTATCAAATTGATTTTTATTTTTTTGCAATTTATAGTTAAGAGGCTTAAGTTTTTGGTATTTATGCTTTTTGATATGATTTGATTGTTGTGTAGTTGATAGAGAGTGGAGAGAAAGAACGATTAAAGGAGCTGTTAAGGGAAAGGCTCACGGAATGTGGCTGGAAAGACGAAATGAAAGCTCTTTGCAGGTTTCTATTCTCTCTGTGTCTCTGCGCGCGCGTGTGTGATGTGTGAGTGTGTGTGTGTGTGTAAGTATGTATGTGTGTATATATATATATGCAAGCAATCATACAAATATTCATATGTATGCATCGTGCAGTATATGCGTGCACACGTGTGCTCGTGTGTGTAAGTATATGTATATGTGTAACATATTTCTTTAGAGATAATGTAGTTCCTTTATTTGGAAATAAAAAGAATGAAATTTAGCAAGAACTGATATCAAGTAAGCACAAGAAGCTAATTTTCGTTAGTGATAATGTATGTTGGAAACTCTATCTTGTATTAATCCCTAGGTCCTTGTGCTTATGACATATTTTCTCGTAAATGTATTGAGACTAATTAGTATCTTATCTCCATAATGTACGTAGATCATTACAGTCAAGAAGTCTCGAGATTCTAATTTCATCTGATTTTTTATTGATTCTTTTTTTCTGTCTCCCTTGATTGCATATCAAAAGAAATCTAACTTGGTTAAATGATAGAAATCGGAATTTAAGCTAATAAAACTTATTTCTACGAGACAAATGAGCATACTTATTCTGGTTATGCATGTTTTGTGCGTCTAGTTGTTTGTATCCCTTTTTCTTTGGTTGTAATTTGTTCTTTATATATTGAATCTATAGAAGATTGTTCTAGTTTATCTTGTGTTCTTATGCTTCCTTGATCGTATTTTCATACCTGTCTCTCATCTGTTTAGGGGATATGCGAGGAAGAAAGGAAGGAATAATGTGACCGTTGATGATCTTGTTCATGTTATAACGCCAAAAGGAAGAGGTCAGTTTATGAACTTGTTTTTCTGTCGAAGATTTATAGATATATGGTTTCGACATCTAGTTTTGCGTTTCCCTTGCACCTCTTTTGTCTCAATGGATGTTGTAAGAGTTATGAATGCATTCCTGAAAGTATTGTTGGATTAGGACTAGATTCTGTGTCTGTGGTGAATGACACCGGGTCATAGTCTCATTTCTTAAAAATAGGCTGCTTCGCATTGAAGACTGTTTTCTATTTGGACAGCATCTGACTGATGTGACACTACTTTGAAAAAAGTGTATCTCTTTAGGATCTACTCCAGCGTATAGATAAACCATCGGTAAAGATACATGAACTTGATGGCCTGCCCAAGAGAGAGAGCCAAGTCCTAGTAGCCCCGCTAAATGGTGATTCAACATAGATTCTACACCTTGAAACCATGCCAATTTTGGAGCTGCTTTTTGATAATGAAACAGACCAGCAAAAAGCATTATGGACCTGGGATACGCTTAACCCACGTGCATTTGCCACAATTTTAATCTTCATATGAATTACACAGAAAAAAAAAGAAATGACAGACGCTGTTGGTGTTCTACCTTTGCCTTTATTAGGCGAAAAGTTGTAACCATGATACCAATAGTAAGAGCTGCTTACTGGTCTTATGGTTTGATTAATTATTAGAGACTCCAGTCTGAATACTAGCTTGTCAACACATCAAGCTTAATCAAATAACCCAAATGTTTAAATCCATTTATATGTAGTGAGCCCAAGTCATTATAGAGCATTCAAGTATCAAGTATAAAACTAATGTGGAAAGACATTACTACGTCTCCCACTTAAAGACGCAACATCCTTGTTAGGATTTTCGCCTCCCCAGGCCTAATCTCACCCTAGTACGCATTCAGATTGGATCTTCCTTCCACTGACAATAGTACCCCAAGTTCCGTTTCGATACCACCCACTAATGATTCCAGTCCAAAACTAGCTTGTCAACCCAGTGAGCCTAATTAGCTGACCTTGATTGCTGACACTCTTGTGGACAATATTAGTGAACTCAAGTTATTATAAACCTTTTAAACATTGAGTGCAGAGCTAACGTGGGAGGACATTACATGATTATCTACAAACTTGGTGTTTGGCAGCAACAGCTCTATGATTCAAACTCACAATGCATGGTGGTGTGACCTATAGTGGTCCCATATGTTGAAAACAGGATTTACAACTTCAATATTGGTTTTGCCTATAGACCCCTGTTCTCGTGGCTTACTCTTTCTGTTATTTGTATGCCTTTTAATGTACATTTAAAATAAATATAAACATGCAATAACAACAATGAAGATGCTACTACTTCTGTTACTGCTGCCCTTGTGGAATATGAGGGCGAGTGTATCCAAATGCTTGCTGCTTCTTGTGTTTTCTGCATTTCTGACATGACATTATAAACATTTTTGCTTTACTTCCACATCTGAACAATTCATGCTGTTATTAGAGTATAACACACAATTAGCGTACCCTGACATTCTCTCGTTAATGTGCATTTTGCTCATGCAGCTTCTGTTCCTGATTCAGTCAAAGCCGAACTGTTGCAGCGAATAAGGTCGTTTCTTGCATCAGCTGCTCTTTGATTCAACATACTAATATTCACTTGTTGGCTACAATGATTGAAGACTCAGGACGCCATTTTCTGAAAAGACATTCTGTCAGCGCAGTCAGAAGTTTTCCGGTTGAACTTATGACAGCAATGCAGTGTCTGTAGATTGTTGAAGTTGCATCAAAGAAATGAGATATGATTCAACATGTCAAGGTCCGGGAAATGTCGTGTTCTGCGATATTACTGCTGGATATAGACTATACTGCTAAATCGTCTCCAGCAAAACTTCACGATGTTGATCTTTCTTGTTAAAAAACACTATATATTGAAGTGTGTGAGTTAGGGAAGGTGTGAGTTTGAACTTATCTTTTGATTGATCTAGTACATGTATTGGGGCGTGTTGTTGAAGTAGTGAGTTTGTAGTCTTAGAATAGATCTAATATGATCTGGTGAGTTTGTGTTATAATATAGCCTTGGTATCATGATCAACTTGCTTATATGATGAATCTCTACATACAGTTTCTGTTGATCATTTAAGTATTTCAGAGCTTGCTGCAGCAGGCTGCTGCTAATAAATTCACAATAGAAAAGCAGAGTAAAATGCACATAAGGGTATTTTGGTCTGTTCAAATGTATTTTGCGGCTTGGTACGATTTTCCATTGCATCAATTGCGTGCGTATGACACTCTTTACTAATTTTGATAGAAAGTTAAACGACTGGAGGTATGGTGTAATATTCTAAATAATATAGGTGTATTATACGACTTTTGAAAATATAAAGTTTTTGACAAAAAAAAATATATATATATAAGGTTTAAATGCAATGAGTAAAATATAGGGAAGTGTGATATATTTTACTTGAAAAACAATTGACCCATTGTTTCATTCTCCGTCACAAAAATCACATTATGCACTTGTTTGGAGGGACCATTGTGTAAGAATATAACCAATTTTTCAGAAACGTCTTAACAACAATCAAATAAAAACACAACACTACTCGTTATAACAATTCAATATAACACTTACAAGATAATTGTCCCACGGTTCGCTCTCAATATTAGAGCTTCAATGACTTCTGGACTTACAAGAAGAATACAAGAAAGAAAGACTAACTTAGGATTGTGTTTGGAGTTGTGTTGTGGATGAAAATGATGAACTAATGCATGCCTATTTATAGAATTCAGCTAGCCCGCCACAAGAGACTTTCCTATCAAACATTTCAATCTTGGTTGGCTTTACCAACCATGTTCAAAGTATTAACCACTCATATTTATCACATAGGTGACTACAATTAACCACATGGGTGGCTAGCATCCAAGTCAACTTCTAGGAAGTTTCCTTTGGTCAAGTTGGCTAACTTTAGCATTGTATCATTCCGACGTCATCTTAGGTAATTCCAAATTCCCGAACTTCTTTCTTGTAGCCATCGCGATCTCTTTTGACCTCATTGACGTTTAAGTCAGAATCATTAATTTATGCTACCATATAATTAACGATACTTATTATGAAGATGTGGATATTGACATATATCAACACCCCCCCCCTCAATGTTCACCTCATGTTGACTAAGCTATTGGGCCAATACCCAATATTTGAAGATGCTTGCTCAATTGGACGCTCCCTAACGCTTTAGTGAAGATATCTGCACAATTATCTTCTGTAGGGCAGTACTCCATGTAGATTTCACCTTCCTCGATCAGTTCCCTCACATAGTGATACTGAATCTCTATGTGTTTTGTTCTAGCATGAAATACCGGATTCTTTGACATGGCTATACAACTCTGACTGTCACATTTCAACATTGTTGCTTCCTCTATTGGAATGCCAATATCAGTCATGATGCGTCGTAGCCAAACAGCTTCACAGGATGCTACACAAGCAGCCTTGTATTCTGCCTCCGTTGATGAAAGTGCAACGGTGGGTTGCTTCTTACTAGCCCATGAGATGACTCCACCACCGAATGTGAATACGTAACCTGTAACAGATTTTCTTGAGTCAATATCACCAGCCCAGTCTGAGTCACAGTGTGAAACCCCACTTTTCTGCTTTAACTTGATTTACGTGCTTTGTCTCGTTTTGCGTGCATATGACCTGTTTATGTGCTATAGGGCCTAGAATGTTATAATTTTGATATCAATACTCCTAATACTTGCTAAATGTGCATTCATGAAATTTTCATAAAAAAACGGAGTCAGAAATTTTATCGTCGATTTTTAGTGAATAGTGTTTTCGAAACACGTCCGCTATAATTTTGAAACTGGTCTTTTTAACCCTTTTAGACCTAGACCACGGACTTTAATAGACCTGTGTTTGATTAAAACGGTTTTAAAATCGGCTTTGGAATTTATTAGGGTTTTTACACTGACTTTTTCAAAAATCGAGTTTTAAGCCGACTCGGATGAAATTGTTTGATTGTAAAACTTCTTGTCACCTAAAAATAACCTACTTGAGCTAGCTTGGGTGTTGAATAATTGTTTTGAACTTTGATGATCAAGAAAATGCATTTAAAGTCAAGAAAACACTAAAAATAATTAGTTTCCACTTTGACTTTCTTTTATTTATTTGAACTTTGCTTAATATATGATCAACACACATTAAAAACAAAGCAAAACACCACCAAAAACACACACAAAACCGTGGCTCCTTGGAGGAGAAAGATGAAGGCATTTTCAAAGCATTTTTCTCATAGATTTTGCATTTCAAAGCCGAATTGAGTGATTCAAAGCTTGATTTCACTTGTTTGGCATCCATTCTACACATTTCTTGCATCAAAACACATCAAAGGTGAGAGAAAAATTCTAGATCTCAAAACTTGTCTTTTGCATTTTTGCGTATAAATGAAGATTGAACCGTTAGAATTGTAATATGATGTTAGATTATTGCTCCTTGCATGCTAGGGATCGTTTAGTGGTAATACTACGAGTTTCTGTCGGATGTAGCATAATTTTTATTTTTCGGGTATTAAATTTTGATTAAATTGTTCAATGTTGAATTAATTGAGTTGTGATGATCGAAATCGATTGCCGTCGATTTCTAAATACTTGATAATTACGTGTTAGCGCTGTTGTAATGCCGAATTTTCGATTACATTGTTCATGTGAAAGTCCGGAAAATCCAGCCAAGATATCCTAGGGTTTTAGGGTTATCGGGCATGATTTGGAGGTGTTATGGTGGATTTCCGAGAGGGCTAATGTAGTTGGTTGAATGGGTGAGTGTTTGAAACTGATTTGGGGTTGTTTGGATTAGTAGAATGTAAGATATGATTATTTGAAGTTTAGGTTATCTTTCTTTAAATTATTGAATTGAGCCTTAGTTGATCGGGTGTGGTTTGAGTGATTGAATTGTGAGTTGTTGATGGGTAAACTAGGGTTTGATTGTGTGTTTAATGCATGTCCGGTTGGATGGCCTACTTTGTCATCTAACTTAGTTAATTGTTGTTAAATTGATTATTGATATGATTATTGATGATGATAATATGATGATTGATGATTATTGATTGATTATTGAGTATGGGAATCGGGCACTTTCGTTGCTGATCTCTCAGAATATTGATTGATTATTGAGTACGGGAATCGGGCACTTTCGTTGCTGATCTCTCGGAATATTGATGATTGATGTTTATATTTATTGCTGAGTCTCTGGTATGTGTGTGCCACCTCTCGGGTAGCATCGGGCTGTCGGGTTGATAACGGCATGACTATCAGAGACTGCCTCCAGCTCGCATGACGGAGGTGTCATGGAGGGAGAGGTTATTGAGGGTACCCTGGGTGCGTGAGTAATGGGGAGTTATAAGAAGAATGGTTGAGGTCGTGATGGCGTTTGGAGCTACACCAACTAGAGAGAGTATCCTTTATTGAATGGTCATATAGTTATGTGATGATAGTATTATTGATGTTATTGTATGTTTACTGACTCAAATGATTATTCCAAGGAGTTTAGTAGACCTTGCTCGAGATCTATCGGATCCTCACTGGGCTTATTTATATAAGCTCACTCTCTATTATTGCATGCATACAGGTGTACTTTTACAGGATTACGGGTACGTGCCTCCTGAAGAGGAGAATGTGGAAAACGTGTCTTACGTGGATGAGTCCTATGTTCCAGAGTCTTATCCATGGTGTCGTACATGTTTTATTATCTTGTAAATTAACTTAGTAGACTTTTATCTGCTTTATAGTTTATAATGTATAAGATGTTGATAAGTTAATGAATTAGTTGATGTTGTCTTAGTAGCTTCTCTTTTGTTTATGATTAGGTTGCTAGATTGGCTCAATATGTTTTTGTATTATATATTAAGGGTTAATGTATTATGTTGGAACGCAGGCGCATAACTATGAATGAGTTGATGAAAGAATGTTTAATGTATGAAATGGTTGCGTTGTATGTTGTTAATTTGATTGTGGAGTTGGTTGGTAATTTGTGGAGTTTGATGTATGTTGTTCTTAAGGGTTGGTTTAGAGCCCCGATGTTCATGTTACTGTCGTTATGTTGCCGAAATTTCGTTGCGTTCTGACTGATTGTAAGAGCGGTCGAGTTGGGGCGTGACACACAGTACCCAGATAAAGTATCTCCAGACTTGTATGATATCCCATACTCCAACGTGCCTTTGCGATATTTGAGGATCCGCATTCCTGCTTGCCAGTGACTTTGTTTCGGTTTATTTGAAAACCGACTGAGAACTCCCACAGCATAACTAATATCAGGTCTTGTGTTACAAAGGAAGATTAAACTTCCCACCAACCTTCTGTAGAGCTTGTTATCAACTTGTTCTGAAGGATCGTCAATTGATAACTTTGTATTCACTTCCATCGGGGTGACAACTGGTTTGCACTCGGACATACCAAATGTAGTTAGAAGCTCACGAACATATCGTTGCTGCAAGATGAAGATAGTATGAGGTTTTTGCCATACCTCGATTCCCAAGCAATAATAAAGAAGACCAAGATTTGTCATTTCAAATTCTTGGCTCAACCATTCTTGCGTCTTCCGAATATTATCTTCATGATCACCAGTGATTACAAGATCATCCATATATAGGACTACAATTACCTTATTTCCTTGTTCACTTAGAACATACAAGTTGGCCTCTGATTTGCTTCTACAGAAACCATGCTGCAAGAAGAAAGAGTCTATACGTTTGTACCAAGCTCGTGGTGCTTGCTTTAACCCATATAAAGCCTTCTTCAATTTGCAGACTTTTTCTTCTTCACCTGGTATTTGGAAGCCAGAGGGTTGTGTAACGTAGACTTATTCTTCAAGTTACCTATTAAGGAAAGCTGACTTGACATCCTTTTGATGTACAATTTATCCATAATGCGCGGTAGCTGCAACAACTAGCCTGATTTTTGACATTTTTGCTGTTGGAGCAAAGGTTTCATATACATCGAAACCTTCGACTTGCGAAAATCCTTGTGCTACAAGGCGTGCCTTGTATTTTTCAAGACTTCCATCTGCCTTGTACTTCACTTTCCAGATCCATTTGGTGCCGATAATTTTTCTGTTCGGTGGCTTTTCAACGATCTCCCAAGTATCATTTTTCATGATACTATCATACTCGGCTTGCATAGCTGCTCTCCAATTTGGATCTGACATGGCTTCCTCCACAGTTACCGGTTCTTTTACCGTCTTGATGATTTGGGTCATCAAAGCCATGTTTACTAGTTGTTGTCCTGATCTGTTCTGCTCCTCTATTCTCTTTGATCGTCTTAGTCCATCAGGACGTGGACTATCATCAGTAATTCCTGGATTTCTTCCATCAAAGAGTTGTTGGAACCACTTCGGTTGTGGCTTCCTTGTGGGTACAACAGGTTGGTCTTCAGTCTCCTCATCATTAGAGACTTCTTCATTGTTCAACGGTCGTTGTTCAGGCACTTGGTGGATTACTTCATCAGTTGATGACGAAATGGCAGGACCACTATCCTCCATTGAGTGTGGTCGCTCATTAAACACCACATCTCGGCTTATGATCACCTTCTTGGCCTCTACATCATAGAGTCTGTATGCTTTAGACTCTTCACTATATCCCAAGAAAATGCCCTTCTTGCTCTTGTCATCCAATTTCTTTCGATTTTCATTTGGAATGTGTACAAAACACTCACACCCAAATTTTCTTAAATGAGACACAGAAGGTTTCGTACCATAATAAGCCTCATTAGGAGTCTTATCGTTGAGTGCCCTGGTTGAGCACCGATTGAGGATGTATACCGCTGTGTTGACTGCTTCAGCCCAGAATGTGTTAGGTAGGCCAGCACCTTTCAACATGCATCAAGCCATGTCTACAATTGTTCGATTTCTTCGTTCCACAACTCCATTTTGTTGTGGTGTGTATGGAGCAGTCAATTGGCGCTTAATCCCAAGCTTATTGCAGTAGTTGGTGAACTCTGTAGAACAAAATTCCCCCCCACGATCAGTATGAAGTTTCTTCAACTGAGTTGTGTTCTCATTTGTCATAAGTTTGTGCCACACTTTAAATTTTTCAAGAGCATCAGCCTTGTCCCGAAGGAAGTACACCCACATCTTCCTACTATAATTGTCGACTAACATCATAAAGTAGGAAGATCCTCCCAATGCCGTCGTAGTCATTTTTCCGCAGAGGTCAGCATGTACCAACTCTAGAGGAGCCTTTGATCGGTTATGACTCTCTTTGGGAAATGACTGTCTATGTTGCTTGCCCAGCATACAAGCTTCACATGGTCCTTCAATTTCTTCAATTGAAGGCAAGTCGGCCACCATCTTCTTCTTTTGCATTTCCTTTAACACAGGATAGGAAATGTGCCCGAACCTTTCATGCCAAAGTTGACTTGTTTTGGTATCCACGACAGCAGAAAGAGAGCTGATTTCGTAAAGATTATTTTTGCGAATACCTTTACTTACGATATTTTGATCCTTGTCAAGAATCAAAGCTTCCGTCTTCTTGAACCGCACTTCTAGATCATTATCTGTAATAGCAGCTACAGATAGCAAATTTCTGGTGATCTGGGGTACAAAGAGTACGTTGGACAACTTCTTGCTTTCTTCATCTTTAGACACGAGCGAGATGGTTCTAGTGCCCTCAACGGGACACCTAGCATTATTCCCGACGATAACATTCATTAGTTCTTGTAGAGGTTTTATGGAGTCATATAACTTATTCTTGCTGGTCATGTGTCGGGAAGCTCCACTATCTAACACCCATGCACTTGTTTGATGTACATGTGCGCTAGTACATGTTTCCTCCGATACATCTGTTACAGTAAACAGATGTACTTCCGTTTCAGCCGTATTGGCAGACTCTTTATTTCTCTAATTTGGCTTTAAAGTTCCGTTATTTTCGTCATGGATTCGTTTCCTACAATCTTTGACAGCATGACCCTTCTTATTGCAGTAGTAGCACGATCCAGAGAACGTCTTCTTCTTTGCTTTCTTCTTTTCTTCTTGGTTACTCCTCGCCTTGGCTGTAAAGGCAGAGTCAAGTTGATTTTCTCTGCTCCTCAGCCTCATATCCTCCTCCATCAACGTGGCAGTGCATTCTTCAAACGTCAAAGGAGGACTGCGAACTTATGTATTGAGTGCTGTCCCAAGGCCGTCAAATTTTCGAGGCAACACTCTAATGCACCTTCGAGCTAGTTCCTCGGTTGATTTGGCAATACCAACTGCAGCCATTTGATCACGTAGGTTTTTCATCCTACTGATAAATGACTCAACTGCTTCATCTTCACTTAATCTCTCAGCAGCTAACTGATTCTCCAAGTTTTGAATGCGAGTCTGGTTCCTTATTTCATACTGATTTCTCAGTATGTTCCAAGCTTCAGTTGCCTTGGTTGTGTGTTGAATTAGAGTAAGGACGGAATCTTGAACACTTGTTACAATTGCACAAAGTGCATCAGCATTTCGTCTCCTCCATTCTTTAACAAGCTGAGGATCTGGAGGTGTGACCTTTTTTGTATCATCTTTAGCACGGACTGCAACTGGTTCTGCATCTGTGCCTAACACTGTATCAAGGAGTTCGTAGGAGTCCAGAACTGTAGTGATTTTGAACTTCCACAAAAGATAGTTCGTACCATCAAGCTTTCCTTCTGTGAAGGTAGGGGGACGGATACAAATTGTCGGTACTAAACCGGAACTAGAATTGATAGAAGAAGAACTAGCACCTTGAGTAGTCATAGTTGTTGAGCTTTACTAGACAAGATTGTTGTTAAGAGCCCTTTAAGCTCTTGATACCATGTAATAATATAACCAATTTTTCAGAAACGTCTTAACAACAATCAAATAGAAAGACAACACTACTCGTTATAACAATTCAATATAATACTTACAAGATAATTGTCCCACCGTGCGTTCTCAAGATTAGAGCTTCAATGGCTTTTGGACTTACAAGAAAGAAAGACTAACTTAGGATTGTGTATGGAGTTGTGTTGTTGATGAAAATGATGAACTAATGCATGCCTATTTTTAGAATTCAACTAGCCCACCACAGGAGACTTTCCTATCAAACATTTCAATCTTGGTTGGCTTTACCAACCATGTTCAAAGTATTAACCACTCATATTTATCACATGGGTGACTAGCATCCAAGTCAACTTCTATGAAGTTTCATTTGGTCAAATTGGCTAATTTTAGCATTGTATCAACCCGACGTCATCTTAGGTAATTCTAAATTCCCGAACTTCTTTCTTGTAGCCATCGCGATCTCTTTTGACCTCATCGACGTTTAAGTCAGAATCATTAATTTATGCTACCATATAATTAACGATACTTATTATGAAGATGTGGATATTGACATATATCAACACATTGATGTGTTCTATCTATTGTTTTTAAATTATTACATTATCTAAAAATTTAAATTCTTAGAACGAATTATTATATTTATTTATTATTTTGTAAGTGTAGACATAAATTTTTTTTTATATTTTGCATGTGGACAGTTTTAATATTTTTAAATGAATGAGATTTGAATACTATATTAAATTATAACTTTATTTAAAAATTAAAGGTCTAAAAATTTTAATTTGTGAAGGTAAAATTATTATATCTATTTATAATCTTAAACAATTATTAAAATTCTTTTTTTGGCCCAACATGCATAACATAAATGTATTAGATCAAGGGATGTGACATGTTGAACCATATCAACTCATACAGTCATACGAGCAAGTGGACATGGACAATGGTCTCATTTTCATACATAGGATAATGTTTTATATTATTCAAACAATATTTTATTACTATCACTATAATGCGAGAACTTTTTATTTTAGACATTAAATTAATTATTTATAAAATTCATATTTTATATAATAATTTTTTTTAATGAAAGAGAATGTAAAATTAAATTATTGAATTACAGTCCTAGGATTGATTATCCAATGAAATCCATATACCATACAAATAAACTGTATTATTCTAGTTGGTATTATTAAAACTGTCACTTAATTTTATCCTTCTAAAGAAAAGAAAAATTCAACAGAATTAGAGTTAATTATGCAATAAATGTTAGCATTATCACGTCTTTTTAATTTAGTTTCAAATATTTTAAAATGTGAAAATAAATTTTTAATATTTGTCAAAATTAATTAAATTAGTCTCTTTTAATTAAATTTAACGAATTTACACAATATTATGATGGTAAAATTCAAAAATTGAAAATATATATAAGTACGAGATATTTCTAGTACACTCGCAAAATGCAAATGCCACGTGTCCTTAGGAACTTTCTAGGCTCACCAATTAGCTTCTCATTGATTCGCAGCAAAAAGAATCTTTCCAATCTCACTCATTTCGCCACGTGGCTTCATTCCACCCTAAGATCCCATCTACCTTTTCACTTATATATATTTATATATGCATCTACCTTAATCTCTGTGGAAAAAACAGCTAAAAAGAAAAGCAAAAAAAGAAAAAGAAAAAAATCCTCATTTTATGGCGTCTTCTAAGGTCTGTTAATGTTTTCCTTTATTATTTATTTAAAAATTTATTTATCTATAATTGAGAATAATTGATTTATTATTGAATTTTATTTATTTATTTTAATTGTTATTGAGTTGTGATTTGTGATCGTGTAGGTTGAGATGGAGAAGAGTGGTGAAGAAAGAGAATTGAAGCACCTAGGGTTTGTGAAGATGATGGCATTAAACGCCGTCGTATGCGTGTCGCATCTGTACGAATACGCTAAGCAAAATTTAGGTCCGTTGAAATCTACCGTCGGAACAGTTGAGAACGCCTTGGCGACCCTCGTCGGACCGGTTTACGAGCGATCCAGAGACCTACCTGATGATGTCCTTGTTTTTCTAGACAACAAAGTAAAATTTTTAATTATATTTTTATTTTTAGCTTCTTTTTTTTTCATTTTTACTATTGAATCTATGTTTTGTATTTAAGAAAACTATTAATTAAGCTAGAAATGTTTTATGTTTTTCATTTATTGTTGATCTGATTGAATTATTTTGTGTGTTCTGTTATATGTTTGGATCTAACGGAGAATATATACTTTTTTCCAGAAGAAATTATTATAATTAAACTATGATTTTCGGAACTATATGTTTGAATATGCCGGAAAAAAAAGGTACTGTTTTGAGAAGGAATGATTAACATGAGTAATTATTTTAGGAAATATCTTTGTAAAAATGTTGATTTTTTAGCTATATTTTTGTATGTATTAGAAAAGAACGAACATTTGTTTTGAAGAAATTACTTCTATGTGATAATGATTTTAGCTACTTGCCTTGTTGAAAAAGGATTTTTTTTTTTTTTGGTGAAGAAATGATTAATATGAAATAAGGATTTCAGTAAATATCTTTGTAAAGATGTCGATTTGTTGACTTTTAGAGATAAATTGATTATTGTGTCTTGTAAAGTCTTTTGATTAATATTTTAGATTTGTTCCGAAATATAGATTCATTGAATTTCGTGTGAAGAATTCAGGATGTTGAGCTTCATGTTTCTGATTTTTGAGTTTTGTTGCCTACTTGTCAATAGATTATAAATTCTCATGTTTTGCTGCAATGAATTTGAATGTCTTTCTTCTTGGTAAGGTTATGGAATAATTGGTGCTCTGTTCCCATATGTTGCATCTTTCGTTTTCGTTTTACTTGAAGATTAACTTGCGTTTATAGCTGAATTGCTTTCCATAATCATTGACAAGGTTGAAATAAGCTCAGAACTATTTCATATACATCAATGATGACCTGATCTAAGACAATGGTCTACGTTTTTCAAATGTGTTTCCAGCACGGTTTTTTCTTTCGGATCCTTTTGTTTAAACTTTTCCATTGATAGATCACCATTCCTGTGTTCTTATGAATGCTTCCTGACTTCTGTTGCTGTATGTTATGCCATTCCTTAAGTTTCATTATGTTAACAGTTCTTCAATTCATCCTAGGTGGACCAAGTGAGACTTAAACTCGACAAATTTGCTCCACCGTTGGCCAAAAAGGTTGTCAATGAAGTCCAATCTGCAGTCCAGAAGGCATCGAAGGTAGCTAAGGACTTGGTGCAAGAAGCTCAAGCTAGCGGACCGCGTGCAGCCATTTCTCATGCTAGTGCATTGTCCATACAGTTCACCATTAGCCAATTGGCTGTTGCGTGGTATAAACTCGATCACTTCCCACCCCTGCAAGGAGTAGCAGAGATGGCTGTTCCAACCGCTGCTCACTGGTCCGAGAAGTACAACAAGTTGGTTACCAACATGACTGCCAAGGGTTACAGTATCTTCAGGTATCTGCCACTAGTTCCGGTTGAAGAAATGGTGAAGGCTTACAAACAGGTCGAGACCGGTGCTGCCAAGAAGGATGATGATGCAACCTCCTTAAGTGGTAGCGACTCCAATTAAGAGGTTGGTGAGCTTGCGGTGATCAGTCAGGTGTGTTATGGCTTTAAACTAGTTGTGCTGGATCATGTAAAAAGATGTCAACTGCTAATCTGAGACCTTAGTAAGTATATGCTAAAGAATCATGAGATGTGTGGAGTATTAATGTTTTCAACAGACCATCTCTGGACTATTTTGTAAAAATGCAAGCGTCAAATGTTAAAATGTGAATATGTTTGACGAGGTTCATTAAATTTGAGTGTACTTTTGAGTCAAAAAACCATATCCTCTCGAGTTGAAGCAGAATACATCATCACCTACAACCTTTTCCCCCGCCAGAGACATCATCGTATGCTCCACTTTTGTTGCTCCACTTTTGTTGCTTGAGTACTTTATGGTCGATCTGTCATCTAATTTACTTAAAACAACTTAAAAGTTTAGTCCCGTGCCGTTTGGAGAATGGCCCCTTATGGAATTGGCTTGGAATGTTACAATAATAATAAATGCATCACCATTTTGTCACCAGAGATCTCTATATCGTTAGAAGAGCAACAAAATCTATGGGAGTCAAGCGAGCTCCCCGTGCTTGCAATGATGAGGCAGTGAAGGCTCCGTTTGTTTGATGTAAAATATTTTACCGAAAAATATTTTTCGAATTTTACGGTGTTTGATAACACTGAAAAATTGGTTAACCGTAAAATGTTTTACAGTCAAAAATTGCGGCTGCTTTTTCTTAATTTTACGATATTTGGTAACACCGGAAAATTGGTCAACCGTAAAATATTTTTCGGTCAACAATTGCGGCTAATACAAAATTATATAAAATGTTTTCATGTCCTTTGGGATAAGAAAATATTTTACCGAACTTACCGTACATCCAAACACCAGAAAATATTTTCCAGTAAAATATTTTCCCTCAATAAGTTATTTTACGGCAAACAAACAGAGCCATGTAAAATATTTTATTTTCCAGAAAAACACTTTCCATAGAAAATATTTTACACAAGCAAGTTATTTTACGGCAAATCAACGGAGCCGAAACCTTTCATTCCAATTCAGTTTTTTTGCAAAATAAGATGGGTAAATTACATATATCTATTGATTTTAGACGTAAAACTTGGTCCGAGCATAATATACAGCACCATCGTTTTAAAGTTTGATGGGGCTGACTAACCTCTACAAACAAAGGCAATCTAATGAACAATTGTTTTTATATTTGAAAGAGAAGAAGAATAACAACAAATTTGATCACGCTTGCCACTTTCCTTGATCAAGAGGAGCTGTAGGTTACTTGTGAGTTGCTTTCAATTCCTGCATCCAAATAGGATTAGAAGTGAGATAACACTGACGTAAAAAAGCATTTTCAGAAATCTCAAAGTTCCATATGCACACGCACATCATCAGCGCACATATGGAGAAACTATTACAGAAATTTATCGGAGATATGATGATCTAAGCTTACACAAATATCATTTAGTGGAGGAGGAGGAGGGGTCCTGGAGGAGGTCATCGTAAGGGTCGCGGCGGCCGGGAACTTGGCTGATCTGAGCATCCCAAAAGATTTGGGCATTATGGCGCTCAAATGTCCAGAAATCATAAGGGCGAAGAGGGAGGCTCCACATTTCCTTACAGTGTGTTTGGATTGGGGGAAATGGGGGGAAGGGGAGGGTTAGTATGGGGAGGGTTGAGTCCTTACCCTGTTTAGTTTGGAAAGAAATGGGAGGAAGGGGTATAGAGGGGATGAGGCTCACCCCTCCATACCCCTAGAATATGGTTCTTCCAATTTGGGGAGAAATGGGGAGGAAAAAATACTATTTGTTATAATGATGTTTTTGTTCCTTTTTTTTTCCTCATCAAATCATAAAAATTTAATATAAAATAAAAAAAAGATATAAAAGTCATTATACACATAAAATTTATCCCTCCATTCTATTTTCTTTCAATCCAAACAAAAGATACTCATAATCCTTTATGATACTCTCATTTACAAAAAATTTCAATCCAAACATAATTTGACCCTCTCCACTCGTTTCCTTTATGATATTCTCACTTCCTCTCCTTTTCTAAACCTCCTCCCCCTCAATCCAAACACACCCTTAGCCTTGTTGCACTTCCCCCCCAAAGAAAAAAGATTAAATTAAGAAAAAAATTAGATTTATGAGCTAACCTTCCGAAGCTATTAAAAGTTAAAATTTTGAAACCCGAGATACTGCTAATATTAAAAATCATATAATAATCTGCTGATTTTTTTTAAAAAAAATCAAATTCAGAAGCTGATTGATTTCTAAACCCCAATGTGAATGTTATTTAACAGAAAACATAAAAAAAGAATTACATTTAGAAGCTATAATAATTTGAAATTTGAAACACCCTACTATCATAAATATCTAAAATTATAGATTCATTTGGTGGTTTTGATTTAACGTTTAATTAAGAAGTTTTTTTTTTTTTTAATTTTTATTTTAAAGAAACCCTCATTTACTCGGCTGCAATAGAAAAAGAAAACAAAATTAAAAAAAGGCTTACAAGCTCACATTCCGAGCTATTAAAATTTAAAATTCTAATATTTAATATAATAATTTTCTGATTTTAATTTAAATTCAAATTTAGAAGCAGATTAATTATTAACCACAATTTCTATGCTATTTAACACAAAAACATAAAAAAAAAAACGACAATTAGATTTAGGCATCTATAATAATTTGAAATTTGAAATTCCAGATATCATTAATATCTAAAATTACATATTCATTTGGTGATTTTAATTTAATATTTAATTAAGAAGCTTTTTTTTTTTTTTTTTTTACGAAATCCCCATTTACTCAGATGTAAAAATTAAAATAAAAGAAATAAAAACTAAAAGATTAGGCTTAAGAGATCACGTTCTGAAGCCAAGTCACCATTTTTTTTTCCTGCTATTTAACACAAAAACATAAAAATAAAATGCAAATTCAAATGTAATTGGAGATTATATCGAACTAATAATTAAAATAATTATTGGAAATAAATAACTAGAAGCGTACCTGACTGATGATTGGCCTAGAAAGAAGTGTCCACAAGCTGAAAAAATATGTAAAACTGTGAATTTTACAATAGGAGGTTCGATTATTGGGCTAAGAATATGGGCCTAGAGGTTTAGACGGCTTCGTGCGTATGGTGTGTTATTATGGTTGGTCCGGACTTGTGTTGGTTGGTTTTAATTTGGGTTTTTTTTTTTTTTTTCTTGGTACAATAGAAACCGAAATCATAATTCAAATTCAGAATTTCTAATTTACAATTGAAAATATCACTAAAAAATACGATTAAAAGATCCGCCAAGTCTTACAGTCAAAGGTGGGAAAGCTAAATGAGATATCTATCTCTCACATTATTGATAATATCAAATAATTCGTAGCCAACTCTTTTAGGTTTAGCATTAATTTGATTAGAAGAACGACTAATAGAGTTTCTGGTCATGTTGCTAAATTTGCTAGAATTAGGAATCTACCACCTAGTGGGGTATGTAATACTTAATCTAAACTTTCTTCTATCTTAGCTGATGACTTTGAGATTATTGAACTATTAAATTTCATTTCAAAACGTTATGATGTTATAGAGATCCTCACTTCAAAAAATGTGGCTTAATGTGATTTGAAATTGTGAAGCAAATATAGACCACGGCATTGACAAAGTTTGCTTTCTGCTAGCTATTACGTGGGAAATTAAGGGCCCAGTTAGGCTAACAGGTAGAAAATCTGCTTCTGGTTATGTGCTACTGAAACTTTTTCTCTATGGCTCTACATCAGTCTAGGCCAAAACCTAATTTCGTGTTGTATTGAAAATATTGTGTATTTATGTTGTTTTGATGTGCGTGTATTCTCGTCCCAACGTTCATGTTATGGGAATGATTTAAAGTAAAGGATAATATTAGAAAGCAAAGAAGAAGCTACATAAAGAAGTAGCATTCGCTAAAAATGGGAAATATCGGGAGAATTCACTTTATGAGTACCGGATGTGTGACTTTGCCAGACGCAAGTGTGACTTTACAAAAGGTAGTACATTAATTCGAACTAGCTTAGCAAGCCAATTTTACTACATACTCAGTGTTTCTATTGACAAATTCAAAATTAAAATGATTAGTCTAAAACTTTTCAATATCGGGTAAGACTTATCTTCGATACTTGAAAGAAATTTTTTTTAGTGACAGCTACGATGTGATTGATTCTCTATTTGGAATCTTGTAGGCTAATCAGAGAAACATTCTTATATGTCACAAAAGTCTGCGTATTAACAAATCCTCAACCTCGTTGTGATTGAACCAACTACGCAACAACTCACAATCATCTGAAATTCTCATTCAATCGTGGTTTAATGTTCACTAATTAGTAAGCCAAATATTACTTTTTCTAATGGATCCAATTCTTTCAAAACACTCACTGTCACATCTTAACTAAGAATTAAGATGCTAGATTGTGATTACCTATGAAGAACGAAACCAACCAACTCATATCTTTGTTATTCCATTTCTAGCAGTTACATTAGTACTTGCACATCGTTATATATTATTCGGGTGATATTTCATCTTTTCTTATAAAATATAACGTTTATATAAGGAGAAAATTTTCATTCAATATATGAATTCTTATTATATAAAGAGGATTGAAACACTACCGTCTGACTCTAAAATGAATACTTGAGGCAGTAGGGTACTGTTTATTCTCTTTCTAGCATTTATTTCCATATTAGCATGGTCACATATCCTGGTATGGATCATTGCTATATATTATTATGGTGATACTTTATTCTTCCTTATATAATAAATTTTTTATATAATGAGAGTTTTTGTCATTCAGCACATGATTTATTATCATACAAAGAATGGGTGAAGCATTACTCGCGTTCTCGTGAAATGAATTTATTTCTTTTGCATGTAGCTCAGTGTCACATCTTTGCTAAGAATTAAGATGTGGAATGTGGGCGAAGCCTTAATTTGAAATTGTGATTACCTATCAAATACGAAACTAACCGAGTCACATCACTATTTATTCCATTTCTTGCAATTACCTTCATAACTGCAAGGTTGTATATTTGGTAAAATAGGTGCAATGAAGGGTAAAGAGCAAAGAGATGTCGTGTCTTTTGTCAAAGTTATACGTTATAACTTCTTGTAATAATTTCAGAATCTCAAATAAGTTATGAAAATGTGGCTGCCCCTTATTTTCAGTGACGACAAGAGTTATTTTAATATAATTTTATAAATCATAGGCAGTTAGTAGATTATTACTATACCTGATATTTAACATATAATTTTGACAAAATACGTTAAGGATATTTGCAATTTATGTTAAAAAAAAAAAAACAAGAATTGAAAAGAAGGAAGGATGTAAAAGATCAAGAGACTAAATTTCTTTCTTGTATGTGTCTATTAAATTAAAGAGAAGTAAACCAAAATGTTCCGGTGGCCATTAAATTAGACAACAATGCAATCAGAAGGTGGATTCAGATCTCTCAATAATGTACTAATATTACAATATTATAGATATTAATAGTGGTGAAGTAATAATTTAATTATGATAATTACAGTTATGATCAAATAATTTACATTATTGATTGCAAAGATTAAATAATTATATCACTATTTTACTACTAATGATTTTTCTATTATATTATTAAGAGATCTAAATTCGAGACGAGTGGGCAAAATCCTGGCTCCCACTAGTAAGTTTTTAGCTGCCGCTGCCTGCCAGCCAAAAAAGAGTTGTATGAAGAGACGTGATGAAAACACGTACATAATTATTCACCACATCTAATGCGAAGATGGAAGTTGATACCGAGCAAAAGATGTGAGCCATCCATTACATTTCTAATGCTAAGTCGTTATGAGATTCCCTTATCTAAAATAAAAAGTTTCATTTTCATATTCTCTCCCCGGAAAAGCAAACAAAGCAATACGATCATTTAGTTGCTCGAAAAGTGTAGGAAATGATGCATATCAAAACAGCATAAGATCCTTATGGCGATAGCAAGATCTGGGAACTTCCTTAAACTGCAAAATGCAGAGTTCAAAAGTAAGTCCGGATTAGCATAGTGGTGAAACGTTAGGAATGTAGAAAAAAGATTTGATTATGTCCTGCTGTTGAAGGAACCAATGCCTATACCACCGATGCGTGTATTCGTAGCTTGTAGTTGCGGATCCGAAGCGAGTAGTTGCTTAATTAAATAGAGTCGGTTGATTCTGGCGATTCTGTGGATAAAGCCGCCAATGAAGAAAGACATAGTTGAGTCAGCCGACCAAGCATTTGGCCCTAGTTCAAATTAGTTAGAAAGATGATTTTGCTCATGTCTCAGTTTCGAATAAATTAGAAAAGTAATTTTTATAGGGTACACTCTCGGTAAGCCTTGTACTTGATGAAATTGGATCATATTAGGGCGGATTTAGAACTTTTATGTTGTGGCGGCTAAAAACACACAATTTAACACTTATATATGGACGATCTTTTTCACCGGGGTCAAAATTGATGATTTAGTTTAGAAATACACATATTTTCAAAAAATACAACTTTAACTCATTCTTTAATAAACAATAACCATTATTAGAGTAATGTGTCCCAAAATTTGACATTGTTAATATGAATCCCGAGTGCTTCCCAGAAGGAGGCCCCCTTCATTAAAAATGAAAAAGACAGAAAAAGAGCGCCGCTTCTAAAAACTGCATACAGCAACAATACCTTTCCATGATTTGGTAACAGCTTAACGCTATTGGGAAACAAGAATTAAATGGTTAGGCATAAAAGTGCAGTTGCGAGTTTGTGTGAATTGCTTCCCCAGCTAGGCACAAAATCTCAACCTGTTCATATGAAAAAGATTTGATTTACCACAAAAGCAGAAACACCAAAGTAGTTTAGCAACAATAATGTTCATCTGCTGGTTGCACCATGTTTAGTGCTGTCCTCACATTCTCAACCACATTAGTTGCAGCTCCAACCAACAAGGATGGCCTTAAATGGACCTGGCTTTGGAACACCAATTTCTGCCTAGGTTTGAATACCATTTCTGGAGTAGTAAATGATGATGATGATGATGATAATGATTTCAAAAAAAAAAAAGGAGAGAGAGAATAAGTGTACTTCCATCATGAGAAGCCTTTTCTTTATATATATATATATATATATATAACGAGAAACTCGTAAATCATATTATTAGGTTTCGGCGCAAAGTCTAAATTTGTACAAACAAGTATTCTTAATAAATAAAAGTATCTAATTTGTAGTCATTTGCCACAAGCTATACCCCGTGGGGTGAGTGTACGAGTGAGCCCAAGAGATGAGAGGTTTGTTCATTTACCACAAGCCATACCCTGTAATAGTTTTTCATGTTTTTAGCTAGAAAACCCCGTGGGTGTGAAAGTTTAGACTTTTTTATTCTAAAGCTACGTGAGAGTTTAAATTTATGAAAAAATCTCATATTAAGTCTCTATTATTTATAAAATGTCTCAATTTAGTTCCTATTATTTTTCTAAAAGTTTCAATTTCGTCCTTATTGTTTTCCAAAAAGTTTCAATTTCGTCTTTATTATTTTTAAAAAGTTTCAAATTAATCCCTATTATTTCTCAAAAAAATTTAATTTAGTCATTGGATAATAGGGACGAAATTAAAACTTTTTAAAAATAATAGGGACGAAGTTGAAATTTTTTGAAAAATAATATGGACTAAATTGAGACATATTAAACAATAAGGATGAAATTGAAACTTTTGGTAAAACAATAGAGACTAAATTAAGACATTTTAAATAATATAGATTAAACTGAGACACTTTGTAAATAATAGGGACTAAATGTGAAATTTTCCTTTTTTTGGGTGTATAAAATCATTGCATTATAACTATTATTATTAATTTTTTTTTATGTTGCATTATAACTATTATTGTTGAATAATGATTTTTTTTAATTTTGAGTTGTAGATATAGGCAAAGGGTCAAAAACCCGTAAAAATTATTGTGTGTTATTTCTCCTACTTGTGTGTGTACATGTCCCTGTTTCCCCAGTATACATTTGGTCAACCCCAGACTATAAACGTCAAAGTGCAGCTACACATGCCAATACTAACTCAATATCAATTACAAGCGATAAGGTATGAATTTTAAAGTTTTGAATCAAAATCTTTAATTACAACGAACTATTGTATTACCGCTCCATTGTACCTTTAAAGACCCATGAGATGCCCTTTTGATAGCTTACATGCTCAATTTTTTTCTTTCTTTTTTCCAAAATGTGTCCCATGGAGAATAAAGCTCCACAAAACGAAGACCCCTTATTCTCCACTTGCTAAATGCAGTTGTCTCTCCCCACCACTCCTTTACCCAACTTTTAGTCTGTTCTGCTTCTTTTTCTTAGTCAATCTCCTACCATCTCTGACTTTATTTGACCAATTTACATGACCAAACAGAAAAAAGAACTCCAACAACACAAGTTAGTGACTAAAATGATGTCCGATGGCTTGAATTCCATTACATGACCTTTACTTTCTTTTTGGGTTTGAATTCAAATATAGAGAGTATAAACCGTCCTATCTAAAGACTGAAATAAGCCATCTCATCTAAAGATTGAAAATATTTTGAATTGACAGATAGAACAATAAATTTTGAAAATCTCACCTCAAAAAAGTATGGTCCAAATTACCTTTACACTTTGAATTTCACATTCTTTCACATTTAATCTTTGCACTAAAGTTGAGGCAAATTTCAAACAATTAATGTGGTTGGTTATTCATCACATCCCTTTATCTAATTTTTCTACCCATCACATAACTCTTAACCGCAAATTTCATTTTCTTGAAAGAAAATCAATAGCGTGGCAACAGAAAATGACCCATATCTCGTGTGATTTGTGATAATATCAAATCTGGGGTAGCAAAAAGGCCAACAAAATGAAGATCATCGATTAGTTGGTCAGCAGGCAGGCAACATAAAGATTGAAACCCCAGCATGAAACATCATCATCATCTTTGTATTACCTCTACATATATGTGTACTTATATGTGCACATATATCTAACATAGATAGGTGTATTCCCAGGTTAATAGGATTATAGTCACCATTGATCTCGATGATAGAATTTTTAAAAAGTTAAAATTGTATTTGGAAACGTCTATTACAAAAAAAATTAGCCGTATATAAGTGCTACATCATGTGTTTGTAGCCTCCACGAATAAAATTTTGAACCTGCTCCTCTATGTATATATATATATGCCCCTAGGTACATCTGGCCAGGTGCATATTAAAGATGCACTGCTACACCCAGGAATTCACCAATTAGTAATCAAACTTCGCTAAATAATTCAATAAATCGGACTCAATAGTGTATATATATATATGCCCCTAGGTACATCTGGCCAGGTGCATATTAAAGACGCACTGTTACACCCAGAAATTCACCAATTAGTAATCAAACTTCGCTAAATAATTCAATAAATCGGACTCAATAGTTGGCCAGTTCTCACGTCATTCAAAAAATATATATAATATAAGCAAGAATATACAACTAAAAGTTAAATTGAAAGAGCATTTAACTTTTGATTATTGTCCAAAAAAAAAACTTTTGATTAATTTAAACAGCTAAAGCTCCAATATGATTTTAATTTAAAGGCGGCTGAAAAAGTTGTATTATACAAAAAAAAAAAAAAAAAAAAAAAGCTTCCTTCTATTCTAAGTTGTCGACCATAACAAAACATTAATTGAATTTTCCACCCCAAAAACTGGCCACATATTTTCATTTTTTTTTTTCTTTTCTGGATCTTCTCTCATTCACATTCCCAAAGACTCATGTGCCGTTACGGTCACCTTCACAGTCCTCACCCTCACCGTCAACTTTCCACCATAACCTCATCATTGCCGTTAACTCCTCCGTTATTCTCAACGATATTAATCTCTCCATCTTCGTGGAGCCATCGCTCGACAGGAGTGCACTCCGCCTTGTGCCGCATCTTCCAATCAAGCGCTTGACACGCGCGTGAGCAATAATTCACTGCGCCGCAAACCGAACACCTCCTGAACTCATGCCTCCTTGTCTCGGGCCTCCCGCAGCCCGAATGCGAGCACATCCTAAGGCCCGGGCCCGGAACGCCGCCACGAGCGGAAAACCACTCGGTTATGAACCGGTTCGCCGGGTGAGCTTCTGGAGCCGGAACGTTACAACCGAAATCACTTAACAGCGGACAGCCCGAACCTGCCATGTGACGATGATGTGGCAATGGATTCCACGTCAGCCACGAGCCGGACGTTAAGGCTGACGGTTTGGTGGAGAGAACGGCCGCTAACTCACGCGCGTTGGCTTGAACGAGGAAACGCCGTCCCTCGGCTATATTCTTCTTCACGCCGTAACCGTCTTGCAAACAGTGACCGAGCTCTCGCAGCGCGTCGATGTGGCCAAGGAAGGAGGCGCGTGCGCACAACGCGACTCCAGCTCGGAGGTCCTTGTCATTCTTCGAGCCGCCGCTTCCGTTGAACTGAATCACCGCGAGCGAGTATAGTGCCGGCGCGTGTGAACTAATTGCTGCCTTCGCCATCAGTGATGCTCCACTCCCTCGGTTTTCTAAACAGTAAAATCGTATCTGTGTCCACCAATAAATCACACTCATTAATTCCTTTATATATATATATATACATATATATATATATACACACACGTATATATGTATATGAATATATATTTTTATGTGCTTATATATACAAATAATATACACATATACTGACCATGCCGAGGGTGTAGCAAGCTTCAATATTTCCGGCATCAGCGCAAAGCTTGAGGAATCGGTGAGCCGACTCGGACCAATTCTTAGCTTTAATGGCTAGCATTTTCTGAGAGGCTTTGGATAACACCATAGAATGAATACCTAAGCCATTAAATCTCTTGCATCTAAAAATTCCAAAAAAATAATAATAAAGCAAAGTCAATAACCTATTTTTTTCCTCAATAAATAAGAAATTTAACACAATCATTTGTAACATAAAACAAAAATAAAATCATTAATAACGTACGTTATCAAGACGTTAACGAAATCGGCGGGGGAGGAAGCGGCGGAGCTGAGTTTAGAGAGAATAGACGCAACGAGATCGTCCGGTAACGCGTCAAAAAAGTCACACTCCGACGCCGGCTTCCACCTTTTCCGGCCACCGGAAACACCAGTCACCTGCTCTACTCCTCCTCTTCCGCCGCCGCCGCCGCTATCTCTTCTCCTCTTCTTCACCACTCTTTTCTCCATCGTACACGTGTTCACTTTCGGATAACACCACCCCCTCCTCGTCCTCATATATATATATATATATGTAAGTTCGCTTATGTGTAAAACATACACACACGATTATATATATATATATGTAAATGTCTAAAGAGATAAAGAGTGAGCGTGAGGCCTTGTATAAGAGATGAGAGGTAAAAAGCAATCTATATATATAGCCTCCAGGAGCCGAGTGAGTTAATTTACAAAACTGCCCCTCTCTTTTGTCTTTATTTGTGTAAAGAACTTGGTCAAACGGCGCTGACCGTCGACGAAATACAACCTTATACGTATATGTATAAAACGAAAAGACGTATAAATTTTGAGAGTAAAACGAAAAGGTACAGAAGAGATAAGTAGAGATCGGGAATGTTATCTCTATCTCAACCTTTTCATTTATACTGCTGGCCCTCTTCTCTGTTTGTTTTTGATTAATTAGTTTGTTAATTTGTTTTGAAAACAGTTAATGTTGTTGTTACTAAGCAACTAATTTCTGTTAAGGTTAATTACTATTGAAGATTGTTGTTAGTAAGCAACTAATTTCTGTTAAAGGTTAATTACCATAGAGATTAGAGAGAGTTGTGTTTTCTGTTTAGTGTTAACCTCCCTCGATTTGTTTTGTTCAGTTAGTTCGTTACTTTGTTATAGACAATGCTAT
Organism: Ehretia macrophylla; assembly: GCA_037974665.1. Lineage (NCBI taxonomy): Eukaryota > Viridiplantae > Streptophyta > Magnoliopsida > Boraginales > Ehretiaceae > Ehretia > Ehretia macrophylla. The sequence continues at coordinate 45,348,753 of CM075783.1, forward strand.
ATATCACTCAAGCGGTTGTACTTCACTGTTTTTTATTTGTTAAAAATTTGTATGAGAATTTGATATTTACTACCGAAATTGTTACAATATAAATCGGGGTTAAATTTTATCCAATTAACGTAAAACATTATCCGTTTGCTTACTTATTCTCTATCTAAATGTTGATTGGTTTGTTTGAGAAGTCGTTAATGTAGTTTGTTTGTAAGCAACTAACTTCAGTTAAGGATAATTACGATATAGAATTTTGAACAAAATGTCATAACTTCTATACCATTAATCTAGCTCACGTGAAATTTATTTTGGTTAGAAAATATTTACTATTAAGGAAGTTTATGACATGTATAATGGCTGAGTCACATTATGATGAGCGTATTAACAGTTTGATATTTTATGCACGAGTGTCTCTACTAACGATCAAGTCTTGAGTCTGCTATAGACACGTGTTATACGCGTGGGTCGAAAAAGAAAGTACATTTGACAATATTCACGTAGCAAATTTCTGGTTCTCTACGATGACCTGTTGCTCCAAAGGTGATTCAATTCTAACATAGATTCAGTTACTCATGTTTGTTTTTACTCACCTATTTTCGTTCATGTTTTGCTCATCTTTTGTACGCTTTTGATTTTATTTTTTTTCAATTTTTGATTAACTTTATATAAAAAAAAAAATCAAATTGTATACCCAAATGAAGTTGCAATTGAATTTTCTATGCATTTAATTTGATCAAAATTAAATTAAATACTCTATTTAAGGAAATAATGTACATCTCATATTGTACTTAATCAATCAATCAATCAATTAGAATGTATTGTTTTGGAGGAGCAAATGACAAAGCAGTCCTTGAGTTATACTTAATTATACATACACTTAATTCTTCGAGTTTTAACATATGAAATGGTATGGTTTTATATATGGTTAATACTTTGTATCCTTGAATAATATTTTACCTTTTATTTGTATGGTAAAATTTATGTTTTGAAAGTCAAATTTATTTTTATATATTTAAAACTTTTACTATATATTTGCTAAAAAGGTGAAATATTACCCATAATATGTCGCGGTGTACATCTTTGTCACGGCTTAACTTTTCGTGTATCCAAGTGGTAATTGAAAGAATTATATACCAAAAATTAAGAAAAGTTAAGCGGTTATAAAATTGGCGTAAACTCAATGATGTTAGAAGAAATCGGCGTTATGCTTTTCCTCTTTCATTATTTCATTTTGAGAAAGTAATATATGTGATTGATGGACTAGAACAATTCAAATTAATATGTTGAGATAATAAATGATTATAATACGAGCATTACCATATATTATTCCTTCATTTTTCATCTTGCTAAGATAATAAAAATAAAAAATTTAATATATACACCTGAGATTTTGACATTTAATACACAAAATTTTACTATACAAATGAAAAGTGAAGGGATAACGGGATGATATAAAACATTGAGTATTGCTATATATAAATATATATCAACTCTTCGCACTTTTTTATATAGTATAATTTTTACCATATACAAGAAAATTTTGATATTCAAAACATAAAATTTTATCATTATACAAAGAGGGGTTACGTTTCTACATGAGCTAGTTACTCGTGCTTCCAAGTGACTAGGAATTATGGGTTCAAGTTTCACAATTGTTTAATAATATTTACAAGTACATGATTATAATCTCGTCTCATGTATAAGAGCTCATTAAAGTAATATATAAATAAAATAAATCACTCACTAATAATTTAAATTTTTAGACGATATAATAAATTAATGAAATTCACCTAAATAATGAAGCAATTAGAAGTCAAAGCTTTCGCTTTCTTTGTTCCGAATAGTTTGCAACTGTGCTTGTGCTTTCGCTTGCAAGCTTAGGTGCTGAATCGTATCAGTCGTTGACACCATGAAAGAATTGGTCGGAAGAAATAGCGCAAGGTACGTAAAAACGCCGGCTTGGTGTCACGTCGCCGTAAATATTTATAAATTATGGTCACATCATATACATAAGTGACGTGGTTGACACTATAATGGTCGTGCCACTTCAATGTTTCCAAGGATTTTCTTTTCTTTTCTTTTTTTTTTTTCAAAAGAAAAAAATGGATCAAAAGCATTTGAAAATCTTATTCACAAAATTATAAATGTTGAAAATTTCTTTTAATACGGAAATTCTCTTGAAAAGTTTTTTCAATTTTTTTCTTTTGACTTAGGTAAGCAAGTGTTATTATTAGAGTAAAAAAAAAAAAAAAGATATACAAGTAGCAAAAAATACAAATCTGTTTAACGTAAAATACTTTTATTTACATTTCACATCCTACAAATGGATCTATTTAGTGTAATATTTTAAAAATTTTTACAAGTGTAAAGTCTATGTTTACATCAAAACAAATACGTTGAAGCATCTGATCTTCAGAAAGAATTTCTCCTTGGTGCAATCTTCTATTTCTCTCGCCCCAAATGTAATACACAATCACTCCCAAAAAAAGTAGAATAACAAAAGCCTGTAAGGAGCCATTATCACACTGATTCAAAATTTAACTGGTAGTCTAATCCCAATTATGAAAGGAGAAAGGAGTTTTGGACCACTTTATACCCTCCTTCTAAATTCTACGACTAAATCCACAATAAAAAAATAAGTGCTATCGACATTCAATATAATGTCTACAAAACAAACATAACAGATCAACTTGAAGACCTCAAGTTTTCTCAAAGTTTACCAGACTATAAAGCTTAATTGAAAAGAATTCGGACTTACTAAAACTATCTTCCAAAAATTATTTTTCTAATTGAGTTGATCATGAGACTTGAAAAAAAAATTTCATTCATGTTTCAAACACTTCACTGTTAAACTATTTCATCGAGGTTAGTAGTTATAGAATTGAGATTTGCTATAATTTTTGGCTGGTATGATCAAAATCCACAAGGTACGACGGCCTAGGCCAACCAAGGCAGCCAATGTGGTAATATTTCTTGGCCTTTCCTAGTGCATCCAATGAATAGGAATGTTGTGAACTCAACTTGCTATCTTATTTTTTTTTTTTCTGATAAACTAAAAATGAAAAAGAAAAGTTACTATAATCTTAGCCTACAATTGTTATTCTAACACGATTGCTAATGTAAGGTAAGGCTTATTAAATAAAAGCCGCATATTCTTTATTGACTTCAATCAATTTCAAGTTATATAGTACATAATCTCATTGAAAACAAAATGAAAAATGAAAAGGAAAATAAATCGGTAATTTGACATATAAAAGGATTCTTTTTGTTCTTCGTAAGTAAATTTTTATTGATGAAGAAACTGACACATTACAAATTCAAAAATAAATACACGACGTGAAGAAAAAAAAAAGATACGAAATAATTGCTAAAAATATACTTGAACACGTATATGTACCTATTAATTTATCTAACATGTAAAGGACACAATCAATAGCAAACACAACGACATTTTTTATTTGTTTTATGACTTAAAACTGTTGCAAAAAAAGCTAATAACAGGTACAAATAACCTTATACAAGGGTTGGAAAGACATAGTTTCACTACAAATTCTTTAATACAACAGTTTTTTATAAATTATTAAACTCTAATATTGTAATCGTCGTAAAAAAAGAATTTGATGAGCAATTATTAATAACAAATGAAAAAAATTAACAGTTGCAATTAAATTAAATCATTACAAAAAAATTTAATTTAGACAATGATTGAAAAGTTATTGTAATAAGACATTTAATGCAATAAATTATATATTTTTCGATTAAATATAGTTAATAGAACATAAGATAAATCTCTCTTTTATTTCCTTTTTCTGTTGTTGCTATGAAAACTGAAAGCCAATGATAGATGTCTCTCTCTAATTATGTTGAAGAAAGTGCGAGGGAAGGCGTGGATAAGTTGGAAGATGACGTAGAACTCAAGGAGTAATGTCGACCATTCATGTAAAAACTCATGGGACCCTCGTGTCTACGTGAGCTTTTTCTGCCAACACCAAGCCAATGAGTCCGCAGTGAGGCGTGAATAATTTTGACTTCTCGTGAATTAAAAGAATAATTTTCTCACATTCACGAGTCATGAGTAAGAGAGTTAAATTGATTATTCTTTCTTATTGATAAATCATAAATTTTAAAGTTATAATATAAATTTGTTTTTTCTTCTTTTTGGTATGCAAAAGGAAATATATTTCATTATTAACAAAATTAACCAACACCAGAAGAGAATCTACTCCAACATTCTTGGCAAGTTAATCTTGTTAAGTGACTACCTTTTTCGCTAGCGGATCTTGTTAATTGATCATTTTATTTAAAAGTTTAAGCAATTATTAGAGAGAGATTTATTATATTATTATTATCTTCAACATACTCCCGTAAGTGCAAACAAAGTTAAGTTTCAGCCTTACATTTAGATAATTTTTAATGTTTTTAAAATAGGTGGCAGTGAGTTTTGAATCAAGACCTTTTGATGCCTAAAAATTAGGAAAGGATCCACCCAATGTATGGATTTGGATCGTCTCCTAACTAAGAGTTTATTCTAATTTTTTAATATTGTATCTTAACCATTTATTATATTATCTATTATCTTCAGTAAATATTTATTCATCTAATACTAATTAGTTTGAGGATAACATCTCATGATTTTTAACATTTTTTTTTACATTTCTGGATTCTCATTATGATTGGACAAATTTCTTTTATTGTTTACTTGTACAAATCGTTCTATTTGTTCATTTTTCTTTGTTTATATTTCTTAATTATTCATTTTCTTGCATGTGGAGCAATTCTTAATTGGATAAATACATATATAAGCAATATAAATGAAATCATCTTTTGTCGATAAAATTTTCTTCAGTATATGATATTAGGACACAAGTTACTATAATGATCATGAGTTCAAATCATCGACACGCATCTAAAAAGAAGATGTTAAAATGTATCCTTAATCCAACACATACTTAAACATGCCGAAGATAAAAAACAAATATAATAAATTCTAAACGAAGTGGTAAATTAATATAATTAGCGTGCTTTTTTCTAATAACGCTGCAACTTTCATGACTTGACCCTTTTTTTTTTCCGCTCTTGAGAGCCTTGAATTGTTGAATAAGTTGAAAAGAGGATCATAACTACGATAGGATTACATTAATTATGATCAAAATAGAGACTAAAATATATGGATTTAGATATTCTTCTAACTGATAGTTATTCTTTAATTTTTTAACACTGCATCATAATTATTCATTTGAATTTTAAACTATAAAAATTGAAAGGAAAGTACTTTTGTTAAATGAATAAATAGTTGACATACAATGTTAAAAAGTTAAAATAAACTCTTAATTAGGAGATGATCCAAATCTAAAATATATACCCAATGAACAAACTAACATAGTTGATGTTACATTCCTTTGAAGAAGTTGATACAACTGATCACCATGCCATCCACTTTTTACGGCCGACGAGTTGTTAGATATTATCTTATTTTATCACTTATTTACTATTTTTAACATAAATACCTAATTAGCAGGCCAAAAGAAAAGTATAAAAAAAAAGAAGAAAAGTTTATTAAATTGATACGCAAATGTAAAATATACGTAAAATATAATAAAAAAATTATTAATAAAAAAAGAATGAAACTTAATATTTTTCTCGGACCGCATATAATAGCAGACATGATTCTGACTTATAGTATACTTTTTAAGTTACTATTTTAATGAGGTTGACCACGTTTCTGTGGTAATAATTCATGAATTAGGCAAACTTAGTGTGAGTAGTTGGTTACTTAACTTCAAAGGAGGGGAGCTTCACATAGGTTGCAACATATATTTTCAAACTCTCCAATGGAGTCAAAGACGTGCCACTACTCGGTTCTTGTACTTATCTTCTTTTTCTCTTTTCTCCTCATCTTTCCAAGAAAATCAACCCATTGATTGTGTTTTTAGTTTTGTGTCCCCTCGATGTGATGGATCTAGTCTTGGTTCGATCATTTCCCAATTATTCATTCATTGTCTTTGTGTTACTGAGAACTTTCTATCACACCATGAATGAGACTATTTTTTTCAACTATATTTAGATAATTTGAAGCAAGCCACTATTGTTGCCGACATGATATATATATATATATGTATATGTATATCAGGAAATTTCTTTAGGAAAATTAGGTCTAATTGGATTCATTATTCATTTAGTTTCCATAATGTTTGTGTAATATGTTTTAAAGTAGAATCGACTTTTTCTTGAAATTCTAGCATAACGAAAGTTTTGTGAACATGTCGAATGAACCTATTTATGTTTCTAATAGTATCTTACTCATTCTTTAATTGTTAGACAGAAATTGTGTTCATATTGCAGATTATTTTTTAGCAAATATTATCGAGAAAAAACATTTCAAATACACTAACTCATCATGAGGAAAAGTTTCAGGTTCGAAAAGCATAACCCTCATCACTTTTGATAAATTCGAAGCATGTATTAATGTGTGTTGTTGCAACACAAAATTTATAAAATGATCAATGCAATTTTATGTAAAAATGAGTTCCTCGTATATATAAAAAATATTCACTTCCCTTGGGCAATGAAAAACTAGTCATGCCATGTTTTGCATTTATACAATCGACTAAAGATATCATATCAACCAATAAAAGAAGCCAAATATTTGTTGAATCAGGTAATAAATGTTGGCCAATAATGAATTGTAAACGTTACCCCATAAATTTTTTTTATGTACCACCAATAATTTGATCGCTGGGGCAGAGCTAGAAGGTTCCGGCCCCTCTAAGATTTTTTTTTTTCAAAAAAGTTAAATAGTATCGTTAAAAAAAAATTACTGTCATTAAAAAAATTTATGTAGTATCATTAAAAATAAGTTAACGGCCTCTCTTATTTTTTTTTCCTTGTCATGAATATTTTTATTTAAATTTTAACCCCTCAATTTTAAAATGCTGACTCTGCCTTTGACAGCATGGAGGTTAACTAGTAACTATATTGATAATTAATATCCAGTTGTTAGGATCCTCTTAATTCTAAATGGGGTCTGTGAATGAGACGTTTGGATTGTCATGTACGTGCATGCAACTATATATATATATATATATATTGTAACATGTAAATACTAGAAGAAGTGATGATCTTAGTAGTTAAGGACGAAGTCAGAATTTTAAAATTGAGGAGGCTAAAATTTAAATAAAAATATTCATGATGAGAAAAAAAGTTAAGGGCCGTAACTTTATTTTTAATAATACTACATAGATTTTTTTAATAATAATAACTTTTTTTTAACGATACAACATAAATTTTTTTGAAAAAAAAATCTTGGAGTGGCCGGGGCCCTGGCCTAGCTCCTCCCCTATTAGTGGTTTACAATGGCGGAGCTATTCATGAGCCAACGTGTTGAGTAAAGCTATTAACGAGTGAATTGATGTTGTATTTTTTTAGAAATGTGTGTAATTTTTAAGGTAATTTTAGTTCAAAAAATAAATATAGCCCTTACCAAAAAAAAATTATTTATATCTGAGTACTAAATTGTGTATTTTTAGCTCTAGTAAACAATAATCTTGAATCCACCGTGGTAGTTAAGTGGATGTTATACATTTAGTAATAATTTGGATCTACTATTTTAGACCTGTAAATTTGACGTACAAATAATTATTCTCTAAACCTATAATACAACTCTCGCCTGTAAATGTGAAGTTTTGAGTTAAGAACGTGACAATATACGTACATGTGTGTTTTCCAAGTAAGGATAAGGTTTTTGATGTGATGACATGGGTGCAATCGTGAACTAAAATGCTATCTGAGCAAGATAACATACATGGTAACTTGGATTTGCAAGCAATGGTGAAGAGAATAGTGTCAAGTGGCTTTGTATTGCGATACCTTCTCCATGCCAGGATAAAGGCAGAATGAATATCTTCCTTTAGAAAAGAAGACAACTTTTACCTAGGCTGCTAGCTGTAGTGGGATCCTTAGCCTAGCTTTTTTCATTCTTCGCCTCTAATTCTCTTTTTGACATTTGATCCAAGATATGCCTCATACACTGAGAAACTAAAAATGGCTAGAAAAGAAATACAATGAGTTAGTTTAGTGATATAATATTTAGAGTATGGATAAAAAAATTTGTTTAAGTTTTAAGTTCTGATTAGTAATTTTTTTTAGATCAGTCTCGACAGTTTTTATGGTTGGTTAACTTGAATCATGCTTCCCCAAGGGTAGAGCCACGACCCAAAGGTCAACGGATGAACTTATACAATAAGAAGGATCGGTGGGTATACTCATGCAGTAAGAGAAGTCAGCGGGTGCACTTATACAGTAAGAGGGGTCAACATGTACATTCATACAGTGAGAGAAATCAGTGTATGTACTTATACAGTGAGAGCAGTCCAAACTAATAGAGTTTTTTTATTAAAAAAAAAAGGTGAATAGCTCTAGACCCCTTGTGGTCAAGCGAAACTAGCGAAGATCCTCCTGTGCTTCAAAAACTATAGCCGGACCCCCCTGTAGTCTACCCGTTAATGCATACTGCCCCCCTCGATCAAATTTTTCGTCAAAACTGATGGGATGTGTACCACACGCGAATAAAATATGATTTTTATTGGTTTTTAACATACTTGACAATAAATAATAGTAATAATTGAAAAAAAATATTTCATCATTGAATTTGAAACAACGATGAAAGCTGTTTGTATTTTATTATTAAATACATTAAAAATTATTAAATACGATAAAAATCATTAAAAATTACATTTTACGCTCATTTGTCACACTTTCTGTAAAAAATGACGGAAAATTTGACGGAATTGGGCAATGTGCATCAACGGGTGGACCACAAGGAGGTCTGGCTATAATTTTTGGAGCACAGGGGGATCGTAGCTAGTTTCGCTTGACCACAGAGGAGTTCGAGGGCTATTCACCCAAATAAAAAATTAGTGGAGGATGTACATTGGCACACGTCAAATTTATGTGGTTCAGTCACTACGTCCTTCAAGTGAGATGAGGTGTCCTGAACTCCTGATATTTGATACCTCTAATATGAACACAAAAACTACTCAGAAGTGATCCCGTCATAAAAAAAAGAATGCATTGAAAACGAATTCCAACTGTGAATTGATTTGAGTGCACCAAGTAAAAAGCAATACACATCAAAGCAATATTTAGATCCTTTATCATCTTACGTACGTAATGGCTTTGTCCCCTTGGTTAATTATCATCAATTCATCGCGTTTAAAGCAGGCAAAGAAGTGAACAAGTAACCAACCAATATGTACACAATTAGTCACAAAATACTAAGTGATACTTAAACAAATCAAACTACATTTAACTTGGTAAATTAATTTTTACTCTTCCATGTGCTAACTTTTTCTTGGAGTACATTTCAAGTGCAAAACCACATGGTTTTTTCTTGACCAAAACTTCATAGTACTACTAATACGTTTGAAAGGGAGGCATATGCTTTTCACTCAATAGATTATCAAGCCAACACGTTTTAGTACAAGCATGTATGCCTTGAACAACTAACCATCATACAACAAAAAATGGATAAGTTCGATCTACAACCTTTAAGATCTCCTAAAACGATCTAATAATTAAATTTATCGAGTTGTTCAAAAAAATTAAAACGACAAGTTATTAATGGAATACCTTGTTGACTAGCTGCAAAATAGTTGCGGAACAATAAAATCCTCTAATTAAAGATATAGAGAAATTATTCTTCACTCCCTCCAGTTGCTTTTTGCTTATATGAAAGTGAAGCCAAACCCAATCTTTATTTTCGAAATAAGGCGAATTTTGTAGCATTAAATTTGGTCCTCTAAAAATATTAGTCATCGGATTTAGACTAATAACCTGATAAATTTTGAGATTGGTGTTTACAATAAATTTTGCTATGAATGGTAGAGATTTAAAAAAATAAAATCATATAACTTAAAATTTATCTCATTTCAGAACTAAAGGAAATAAGAAATGAGAGGATCAAAATTCATTCCAAACATATCTTTTTTTGATGTAAAGGGAGGACTAAGGCGATACATATATACAAATATAACTAATGAGACTCGAGTTCTTAACTTTTTGTAAACATTGCGAGTATCATTTCAAATATATATTTAACAAAAAACAAATATAAAAACATTATTTAAATAACTTTTCATAAAATTATTTTTTCTTTCCTTCTCTAATTCAAAATAAAATCCTTTTTTTTTTTTTTGGCAATCTAAACTAGAGAATTCATTTCTTTTATGATTTGTCTTATATCTTACTTTTCTTTCTTTTTCCTCGCGATTCCAAACATCATTTTAATGAGTTGTTAGCCTTTTACTACAAGATAGGGATAAGTTTGATTCCATATGACTCCAAAACTAGAGTGTTAGTGTATCACGAAAGGTTCCATATTTGGCCAGTTTGTTAAAGGTTTTTGGGTTGCTTTGGGGGACCCACATTTTGTTGGGAAGTTTTGAGACAGATAGATTTTGTCTCCTCGTAATGGTGCACGGCTCCTCTCTCTTTAAGACACGTAAGGTTACCTCTTTGACTTGTCAGCATAATCTAGTATTCATGTCGTGGCATCTGCATGGAAATGCCACGTCAGCATGAACACTACTTACATGTGGAGGATGAAGAGACCAACTGGAAAAGAGTCGAATATATGTAAGGGCACGTTAATTAGAAGCTTTTTTTTTTTTTTTTTTTTTTTTTATAAGATAGGTGTCGAAATTATGATTTAAATTTAAAATTTAAAAATAAAATAAATTTTTATTTGATCATTTTATTAAATTTTGGGATACGTATAAGCTTTTTGTTGGTTTTTGTTGGTTTATGACTTGAAACGCCATTGCTATATATGGTGTAGGAGTTGATGTAGTATTTTTCAGTAATAACTATAACACGCAATGTAATACTGCCCCCCCGCCCCCCCCCCCCCCCCCCCCCCCCACACACACACACAACCCCAAAGCCTCCAATTTTTGTTTTAAACATATGTAATATTTTTTTTAAAGAAAATGTTATGGCCCCTTAATTCTTTTTCTTACACAAACGCACCACTATCTTGATTTCACTATCCACTTTTTCAATTGAATCTTAGCCCTCTAATACAATTTTATTGGCTCCGTCCCTGGTGACACTCATATGAATAATATGTGACAATCTATTAAGTAAAACTCTTTGATGGAGTTATGCTCTGGCTAAACCAGGACATGAGATAATTCGAATTTAAGTAAAAAACTTTTAAGTCCCTCAAGTTTTGTAAAAGTAACATTTTGGTCCCTCAATTTTTGAAAAGTGATTATTTGGTCTATTTTTGACGAAAAATATTATTTTTTTGTAATTTTTTTATTTTACCCTTGGATCCATTTTCTCTTTCATACATGACATTATGCACCATTTTGACAACCATGAGATATCACCAAAAATAAAAATAAAATCACTAAAGATCACCAAAAAATTCACAAAATATACCTGTCCAAACCAAAATAAAAAAAAATACAATTTCTACAAAATGACTTCAACATCATCATCCACCACAGTTAGAGAAGAAATAAACGGAACAATTATCAAGTTAAAAAATATGAGATATTTTGATTTTTCTCTTTTAAAATCAAAACAAAAAAATGAAGTGGTCCACTACAAGAAAAATTGAAACCGGCGACGAATTTTAGCTAATAATTTTTTTTCGTCACTAAATGGCAATAGATTTAGTGAAGAAAATATTCAGTCACTAATTAGTAATGGATTAGTGACGACTTTGTAACGGAAAAATTTATAACTAAATTTCATCACTAATTTCTCTCAATATCACAACGGATTAGTGATGACCGATAAATTTGCGACGGAATAATGACGTAATTTCCTCACTAAATCCGTCACTAAATAGCGACAAAATTAGCGACGGAATTTAGAAAAAATTTAAAGATAAGCAATAAAATAAACTTGACTTTGCCGATTTTCATTCTGAAAATGTCTCGGACATCAAATTAAGTTGAAAAATACTTGTTCATATTGTCAATGGAGTGTAAAATGCATTTTATAAGAAATTATGATTTGTAACATTTATTTTTTGAGATAAATACTTATTTCGTTCGCTAAATCCTTCACTAATTAGCAACGGATTTAATGACGGACTCTCATATTTCCTATTCAGATATGTAATCAGTTGCTTTTGACCCACAATAATATCTCATATTTTTTAACTTGATAATTATTCCGTTTATTTTTTCTTTAACTATGGTGGATGATGATGTTGAAGTCATTTTGTAGAAATTGTATTTTTTCATTTTGGTTTGGACAGGTATATTTTGCAAATTTTTTAATAATTTTTGGTGATTTTTTTTATTTTTAGTGATATCTCATAGTTGTCAAAATGATATATAATGTCATGCATGAGAAAGAAAATGAGTTCAAAGGTAAAATAGGAAAATTGTAAAAAAATTAATATTTTTCGTTAAAAATAAACTAAATAATCATTTTTCAAAAATTAAAAGACTAAAAAATTACTTTTATAAAATCTGAAAGACTTAAAATGTTTTTTGACACACAAGTTATTAACAACATGCAAGGTGCGAATGTGCGATGAGTAAAAGCTCTTTTTCTGGTTTATGCTTTGTTGAACCCAAGCCGCGCCATCGTCATGGTGGGCAGCCCGGCCCTTGTGTGTGTGTGTTGGGGGGGGGGGGTCATTTTGGCTGGCGTGATGCATCCATTTGCTCTCTCTTTTGTCACTCATGGCACTTCCACTTTCTTTAACTTTGGATTAAGTGTGAACGAAGTCAAATTTTAAACCAGTTTGATTGCTTCTGAAGACTCTTCGAATCACTTGATACGTTAATTCACTTCATAGTTATCGAAGTGTTGCTAGATATCTTAGAAGAATTTTCTCGAAGTCATTTAATACGACGACTAATGCAGTTTTTTTATTTTATTAAGAAAACAACGACCTAGTTTTTAATTGTATTGTAATATTTTATTGATCATCTAATACTCAACGGAGAAGCAAATACTTTAACGTTACTGTCCACGTATTCACAATCTTGATAATGGCATATACAAGAGTCATTCTTTCATTCGATAGCTAGATTATTTGATTGTGATACAATATAATGTGAAACTTATATCTCTTACAATCAGATTATTTGACAAATCCAACTGGCAAATTGAAGCATTATTCCATATGCAATGTGCACATAAGAAAGGTCAATCTTGAACCTAATGTAGTTGATAAAAATAAATAAAAAAAACCTAATGTAGTCACAAGGGTAGTTGTTATTCCGAGGGGTATGGGTAAATGCTGCGGATTGTAAGATGAACTTTGGATTTTGTAATTACCTTATTTTCAATTTTTCGATGACGAAACTTTCTTAGAAGTTTTCGGGCTCAAACTAAGAATGTTATATTTCGGACACACGATTTCACTTAAATGTGACATGACTCAAATTAATAAGATATAAAACTATATATCGAACTAATCCTAAAAAAAATCAATTACGTTTTCTTACTGGTTCAAAATCTAATAAATTAAATAAGTTTTAAACTCATATTTCAAACGCTACACCACTAGATTAACGTGCAATTTGCCAACATATCAAGTGACTAGCTAACGTGCAAATAGAACAACCTCATTCCTTACTTAGGAACCTTATAATGAAATAATTATTATATTAAACCTCAATGAAAGATCTTAATCAATAGAACAACAAACAACTACTAGCTACTGGTTAAGCTCGACAGAGGACGTTGCTTAACGCATTTTCCATTTGTTGTAAGAGGGAGAGAAGAGGGGGGGGACGTCCCTCGTAAATTGAGTCAGATACGCACACACGCCTGCGCACGTGATAATGCTGCATCGATTGAGTATGCTTCAAGTCTCCATACCTTTTATATATGTTGCCCTCTACTTTGTATGAAAGCATGCATTAGATTATAGTTTGAAGATGAAGCTTTTGATATCATTAGAAAATGTACGGAGACAAGAGTCAGATTTGGGGTTTGATGGTTGACCACAAGGTTCACTTGCTGATTTGTATGCTGAATCTGGAGAATCATTTATCCACAAGCAATTTTTATACCCACAATGGAAATATACTAAATTGACATTTATACCCCTTACGTATGAATACAATATAGAAGATGGCTAGAATGTACCATTGGCCGATATGAATAAATTTTGAATTACTTTGTATAATACTCACCGAATATTTTAGGTGGTTGTATGAGAGTTGGGCTTTGTCTAATATTATTTATCCACATTTCACTCATTTTTTTTAAGTGTTGACTTTGGTGCGGAGCTTTACCAAATTAATAAACTCTCTTTTTTATCAGGTCATTGTGTCTTCGACAATCGATCATAAGTCACACTTGAAAGTGATGTTGACCCATATCATTATTTCACATAAATAAATCATAATTTTTAAGACTATTATATAAGATCATAAATAATTTTACTTAATACCAATTAATTTTAAAATTCATATTCCTTATCAACAACTAAGATCATTTATATGTATGCTCTAAAAATTGCTATACGTGTATGATCTGAAGACTACCAATTGACTTGATTATCATGAAGACCTAGTATGAAGGATGTCCTGATCTTTAGTTAGAAATTGACCGAGGTTGACTAGTCTTTACATGATGAAAATCATGGAGTTTGCTTTTTTGCCAGAAAGAGGCTTGGCAACTGGCAAACCATATTGGCATATGGCACGCCTAATTTAAACTTGCCTTCTTTTGATACTATGATGATGTTGTTCTGCCACTCATTATCACATTTCAAAATTGGCACTTTGATTTTTTGAAAATAAATATGCTCATAACGGTATATTATAATCGAGATTTAATACTTATAAATTATTGATATTATTTTAATGAAATAATATAAAAAGTTTATAATTATTGAATTCTACTCATAATATTATAATGTTATGAGAAAATTCTTATTCTGTATTTTTTTTTTTTGGAGATATTGATATTATACATGCAATGGAAATTTTTAAAAAAAGAAAACAGAAAAATGCCACTTTTAGCCTTTTTATTTCGTTTTTAGGATTAAATTCATCAAATGACATAGTATATATTTGATGATAAAATCTCGTGTGTAATGATGATCTAGGGTTTCTTACTAATTTAGTTTCCCAATTTCTTATGAATCTCACTCACCAGTAAACAATTGGAAAATTCTTCTATGAAGAATGTGATAAATTTACCATATTCACATATTAAGTTGTTATTTCATAAAACTAATCCATATTAATCTGTATCATACAGATATATTATATCAAAATATCTAAAATTTCTCTTTTTACTAATTTGACCTTACAAAATTTTAAATAAACGACTATGATGTCATCACTTATGATAATTGATTAATATTTGTCAACTAATTAAATTATTTTTTATTTATATACATGTGATAAATTTACCATATCTTCATAAAAGAAGTACCCGTAAACAATTGGCCGTGTAAGCAAGAGTGTGAGGGTTGCTTTTTGCCTCCTCGTTCTGAGACAAAATACAGCTTGCCTTTACTTGCATGGTAAGTGAGCTTCCAAATTGACCAAGCTACCTAGGCTACTACATAGTAATTATAGTTTGCCAGCTTAAGTAATCTTAACTTAGAATCATGTATGAATATATATCCTTGAGGGGAGCAAAGAGATAAAGTTCGTACACTCGATAGTTGAGTAGAACAATCAAGTAATAATATATTAGAATTAAAAATTTTGAGTTCGAACTATAATTTTATGGTCTCATTAAACCAAAGTAAAAAAGTGATGAACTTTGTTATGTTATTGTTAGGTGGGTAGAAGTATCCATTGTTTAAAACAAATTATAGAAGCAAGATAGAGAGAGAGGAAGATAAGACTCAAGATATGGGGTGGGTGGAATACATATCTCTTCAGCATTCATACGAATTTTGTGTGGCAGAACCGTCAGAGTTAATCATGAGGTCAATTTGACCACCAAAAATAAAAATAAAAAATCATGAGGTCCAACAAGGGACATCAAAGCGGATATGTTTTTAAAATAACTGAGACTTTTTATGTAGCCTTTTATTATAATTTTTTTTTATATGATAAGAACTCATATATCAAGATTATTTTGAATCTCTCATATATATATAGTAAAAATTTTATTGTATAAGAAAATATTAATAAATAGAATTAGAGTAATATATAACAATATTTTTTAAATTATCCCGCCTCATATACTAATCATATATTTTAAAGGAGGTATTAAGACTTCCTGCCCCTATATTAATTCCTTATTTAGTTTGAATAAAAATCCACCTTTAGAATAAGGTGGAATTTACTAAAATTAAAGAGTAATTATAAATAAGACAATATAAGTTGTGATGCAAATAAATTATGCAGAATCCAAAGAAAAGCTGACAATTGAAAATAACAAGAAGCGAAAGAAAAGCAAAAAGCATTCTAAGCACCAAAAAGTACAGAGTTTACACCAATATATATTTATGCATAAGAGAATGAAAATTTTATAGTTTGTCCCCATCTATTAACCTACTAATTAGGATAACAATTTTAATTACCTTTGCAATATGTGGTGACATGGTTGGTCTAGAGTTGGTGCCGTCTATTTATTTTTATTCGTAAAATCTGCTTGATAGCTCCAATAAATTGATGGCTCGTAATTAATCTCATATACTTGCATGCGATACATCCATATCGTGAATTTGGTTTGATTTTCTAAGGCACCTTTTCATAGAAAGGGTATCTGTCATTTATGTCATTTTGGTTTTGTTTTGCGTACATAGAATCGAGATACTAAAAAGTTTTGAATTTAAATTCTACACCTATTCATTTAAAAGTATTAAAATTATTCACACATAAAACTTAAAAAAGAATCTTATCTACATGTATTGAGCATGTTGAAGATAATAATATGAAATAGTACTATAAAAATTGCCCCCGGTAAATTTTGAACCCATGTTACACAATCATGGATAAAATTTGGCATTACCTCAAAGCAACAAAGCCTTATCTACAACAACAATGACACCATGACAACCTTAGCGGGCAAAGATATATATAAGTGGTTTGTGATTGATGAGTTTAACCTAATAACTTTTGTTATGGCCAACCCTATCGGTTGTGAGATTAAAAGTAATTGCAAGATTTATAAGCGTGATCAGAATAGTGTTTGTCATCATGTATGGTCGGTCACTAACTCTTAACTAAAGATTACAAGAGGGTGTGGAACCATGTATATGCTTAGTCATTTATATCAAATACGACATGGCACCCTCAAACAACTTGCATTGCCATTTTGATGAAACATAGGGGTTTAATCAGTCATGATAATCACATATTGAATAACCTTTCTTTGTTATCTCAAGGTTTGCCAGAAGATAAGTTGTGATTAATATCACATATTTAATAATTAACCACCACGTGTCAGTATTTTGTCATATTGTAATATTGTTATTGTCATGTATTATGATCAATTTTTATAGTGTTACTGTTTTGAAGTCGTGTCTGATTATTTAACATATGGATATATTATATTACACAGGAGTGCAACATGATAGTGTTACTAGTACTGTTATATATCACTCCTTAATTCTTTTTTATATAATACAATTTTTACAATATACATGAGAGATGGAGGGGTGAAAGGGTAAAGGAGTGATTAAAGCATTACTCATACAAATTTGTCCTAACTTTATTGATGTATCTAGAATATTTTGTTAGTGGGGACTTAGTAGTTTTGACACCCAAAATTATTGGAGATGTTAGGGTAAAGTGGAGACAAAATAGTTTTGAAACCTAAGACTATAGGATAATTTAAAACATTACCCAAAAAATTTACATAAGTATCACGTGTCATTAATTTATTATCTTGTAGTGATATTGTTGTTACGTATTATTTTTTTTTTTCCGTTACATTTTTAAAGTCGTGTACGATTGTCTAACATTAGTTAATATTACTGTCATAAAAAAATGGTGATAATGATAAAGATAAAATCTAGCACATTCATAGAAAAATGTTTACATCATAGGACTAATTTATATTAACCTGAGTCATGAATATAAAAATTGAAGATATGCATGATAAGTATACCAACATATGAAAAGAATATCGTTGACAAAGAAAAATTGGGAGTTGAGTTTCATTGTAAACATGAAGGTTATGTCCCTGTATCTGTACAATAGATTGTAAATTTAATTTTAGAATGAATTTAATATGATTTTGCACGTATTTTTTGTTAAAAAGAAAAAAAAATAACATATAAGGCAAAGCCTCCAAATGCTGCATGTGTGTCACCATCATGACATATGTATGCAATTTTGTCAAGGGGTCAAATCTTTTTCACTACACATTAAAAAACTAGAAGTAAAATTAAATAAATAGTAAATTGCACCAGACCTTTTTGTAATAATGTTTAAGTGTATATGATTTTTTTGTAATTTAAAAACTCCATCCAAACCCTCTATGGTGATATAAAAATGCACACGCACTACTAGAAAATGTTTCTGTCTATTTAATTAACGGAAAGTAACAAAATGACTTTCTTGCCCTTGTTTTTAACATATGAGAAAAACTTGTTTAACATTTACAATATCAAAGAACTAATCCGGCACAAAAATTAACTACTTCCGGTTCTTTCTTGAACTGATGATAATAACACCCCAAATCATATGAGAAAAACAATGAACTTGTACTGCAATTTAAAAACCTAGGACCCTAACTTGCACTCGATCACATGACCAAGTTACCAAATTTTAGTAAATTGTAAAAAGCTAGAAGTCAACTTCGTAGATAACAATGACAGGCTCGACTTGAAGCTTTCCTCAATTTCCGCTAAGTCATTCTTGATTCCGCTAATTGTCTGAGAAGAAGAAAAAGTAGTAATAGTAGTAGTAGTGGTGGTGGTGTTTTCTTGAAGGGGTGGTGGTGCGTGGAAGGGAAAGGAAGTCGGCAACGCCGCGGAGGGGGTGGGAAAGGGCTTCTTTGATTACCCCGCCGGCGCCGCTGCTGCTGCCGGTGCCGGTGGCGGTGCCGGAGGAGGAATGGGGGTTTGGGTTATCGGGTCAGGTTTGATCGTCATCGGATTTGAAGAGTGACAACCAAGATGACATTTTCGCTATGCTATATTTAGTACTTGTTTATTATTTCGTTTTGTTTAATTTTATTTCTCTGTTAAGAATTTTTATTTATTTTTGGGCTTCGTGGTTTAAACTTTAAAGAGAGGGTCACGAGGCCGGCTGGTGAGAGCAGTCGTATTTTTTAGCACAAATATGTTGGTTTGGCTATTATACATAGAGTAAAAGGTGTATTGGTCATAAAATACACATATTTTATTAAATAAAATGTTACATAGTTAACATAGCGCGTGTCATGTAATCTCGTTGGTTTGGACAGAATTGTTGACGGATGGGGGGATTGTGTGCACTTTTATATCACTACAGGAGCGTCTGGAAGGAGTTTTTAGACCACAAGGGGGTCGTGTTCACTTAAGTCTCACCACAGAGGGGTCTGGTACAATTTACCCTTAAATAGATGTTGTTGTCTATACAACAAAGCAACGTCGTGAAATGAGACGGGCACGTTATTAAGACAAAAATTACAAGTATTTAACTTAGTTTATTACTAATAGGATTAATACAATTTTTGGTCTTTTATCTTTAACTTCATTGACGATGTTGTCATTTATCTTCAAAAGTATAATATATTTCAGTCTCTTATCTTTTTAATTTGGAACACCGTTAGTATTTTTGTGTGATTCTGTTAAAAATTTGATGACAAACGCACATGTCTAACATGTACCTTTTGAGAAAAATAAGAATGTCGTTAGATTTTTAAAAGATTCACATAAAATAACTAACGGTGTCCCAACTTGAAAATATAAGAAACTAAAATATATCACTTTTGAAGATAAGAGACTATATAATTAATGAAGTTAAAGATAAGATAACAAAAATGATATTAACCCTTAATAATAAGACAATAGTCCTTCGAAACTTCAAAAATCATTTAAATAACTTTTTAGTCCTAGAGAACGTAAAATTCCCTCATTCTCATTCCCTGAATTTTCTCAAGAATAATTAGATTAATTAATTTGGATTAGCCAGCTAGTTAATTGGGACTTGTGAGGTTTTAGCGTAATGAACTATAAATGGAATTAGGGAGAGTAATTTAGAAGCCACTTAACATCCTTAATTTATTATTAACTTACATCAAAGTACTTAACTAATCACTAGTTATTAAATATTTATAATTATCTAATTTAGAATACCCAAACAAGATCTCGCGTGTATAAAATTAATTAATAGAAGAGATGGTTATCAATAACAATTAAGTAACATTGACAAATTCATAAAGTTAGTTGATTTTTATTAGTAGTAAAAAACATGGTTTGATTTGATTTATATAATTTGAGAGTAACTAATTAGAGCATTTGGACCTCCACACAGATGTTGTAGTAAGTCAAAGTCAAACAAAATATTTTTGGTCTTCAAAGTATACTTTAGATATAACCTAAACCTTCATTTGGTTTGTTTAATGTTGCAAAAGGTTTCGACCAAAAAAAAAGTTGCGAAAGGCAACCATTTCAATAGAAATAGTAAAATAAAAAAACAAAAAAAAAAAAACCATCTTAGTCTAAAACGTTGATGAATTTTCTTTCTTAGTGCTAATACTAATTAAAAAGGTAAATCTCTCCCTCGTGTCAATCTGGTTTCGATTAATTACTTACACTAATCAAATTTCCTTCCATAATATATAGATCAATATCATCCCTTTCGCGTCCTAATTAATCGCCTTGAAATGAGAAAATATCGTGCCCGAAATTCACTTGATATGCATGTATCTTTTCCTACAAGTTAAGCGTATCCAATATAAGTTCTACCTATGTTTATTTATTTATTAATTATTATTATTATAATTATTTAACGTGAGGACTGTATTCAAGTTACCTCATGCACAAGTAAGAAAATACCTAATATTCTTACAATTGTTGGAGTTTAACAACTTAGAGCATGCGCAGTTGACTATCAATATGATACACATATATTGCCCTAAGGGCATGGTCCAACGGTAGTGAAGAGAAATTATTCTTGCGAGATCACTGGTTCAACAGTCTCTACTATTCTAAAGTTCTACCCTTGGTTGACCTTGAGCATATGGAGGGTTTACCAGTTGGTGGTTGGGCTCCACTGAATAATTTGGTAATCGAGTTTTGTCAGTTGAGTTTTCACGTCACCCAAAAAAGTGTATGTATGTATGTATGTATATATAGTGAGGTATAGAAAACTTTTTTTTTTTCTAAAGAATATGTCTTTAACACGGTGTTGATTATCACGACATTTCGTGTATAAGTGCTTCTAAAATTAAGGATTAAAAAAAGCAATCTTTATAAAATTTTATGGTTTAATTAACCAAATTCAAGGCAAGTTTCATCCCACTTTAACAAAAAAATATTACATAAAATAATATGATTTACTAAATTCAAGGCTTGTAAAATAGGTACAATAATAATTAAATTAGCAAAGCGGCACGCATCCATCACCATCAGAAAATATTATAAATTTAAAAAGCGTAATTATTAACAAGCATATAATTTTGACCTCAAAATGTTTAAACACTTTGCATGTTTAATTTTGACTAATAATAGTCCAAGTCATTGTCGAGAGCTGCTTCTTATCTACTTTATATTTCTTAAGTATTGTTGACATGGAAATTATTAAATTAATTAATATAGTAGTGATCACGTAATGCTTAAAGAACATGCTTCGATTAACTATAATCGCGATGATATATTCAGCATTAGTTTTAATTATATAGTCACTTTTACATTAGCTCGAACATAATCGCGATGATATAAACAACAATACTAGTTTTAATTATACGGTCGCTTACATAAGCACGAAAATAACTTGATGATAACATTTGGCCTTTGGAGCCCTCGAGGCATGGTTCAACGATAGGGGTGAAATTGTTCTTATAAGATCTCGTATTCAAAGCTTTCTACTGTTTGAAAGTTCTGTTTTTAACTGGGTAGGTACATGTGAGAGTGCACTGTTGGACTTAGGGATTTACTTGTCACCGAGCTATGCCAAATAATTCGATAACCGAGTTCAACCAACTAGATTACTACGCTATCTAAAAAAAAACGTTTGGCCTTTGGAAAGACAGACATGTTAATCCTCTTTTAAAAGGTCGAATTTTGCTTAATTAGTTGTAAGCAATAGTTGCATTATTGCATTAATTTAAAACAAAGTTTATGATGTTAGGTCGGTATCTAATCCAAATTAAAAGATTAATTTTATGATGTCTTTTTATGCTCTCTTTCTCTTGTCTCTCGAACTAATTTTTGTTTCTTTTTGACCTACTCTAAGGAGAAAAGTTAATTAATTAATTAAGCATTAATTTTAGCTGACTTAACATACTTATATATGGTAATATTTTTAATTTGTATATGAAGCGTCGGTTAACGCTTTGCATAATCAGAAAGAGACGTTTGGAAATGGGGCTAATAATCTTTTCAAAGTTATGAAGAAAATATAAATACCGCAATATTTTAGCTCTTTTGTAACATTCCAATTGAGCAAATGAAAAAATATGTGTCTTATTGCAATAGTTTTTTAGCTGTTGTATAAATTAAAACATTTTGCAACTGTGTAATTTAATTACAATGATTTTATCTAACCGTAGCATTATCTACTTTTTTTTTATATCACTTTTTGTTAATTATTGCTCATTAAGTTGCTTTTTTGCGATGCTTTTGAAAACATAGTTTATTTGCAACGATTTTTTAAACTGAGGTTTGTTATTTGCAGAACAAAAAAATGCTACAGTAGATAATTTGTAACGAGATTGAATGTAAAAATTAGAAAACCGTTAGATAAAGTCATAATTTGATCTCATATGAACCTACTATCATCACCTACACAGGCATGTTTAAGCGCCACCAGACAAAAGTAATTGTGGTCATTATTTCATTTAAGCTGTAAGAGAAGAAAATGCCACTATGCAACGAGAAATGGAAAGAAAAAAAAAAGAAATAGAGTTAATAATTAACAAATGCTTTCGATATTATCAATGCTCGAAAATTTGAGGATATTAAGGATATGTCTAGTTATCATCATTGCAGATTCGTATATGATGAAGCAGCAAAATGGTAGCTATGATGTACAACAAAGTTTAAAAAAAAAAAAAAAAAAAGATGTACAAAAAAGGAAATCTTAGACCTTACATACAAATGTACATATATACACATATATATGAATATATATATATATATATATATATATATATATATATATATATATATATATGACCTGTATTCTCAAGTCATATATAAGCCCAGTGGTGGAGCTGCGTTTATTTGAGGACTTAGAAAAAAAACTCTCTTTAATTTAGTCAAAAGAAAAAAAATTATTGAATTCCTCTTTAACAACTTAAATTTTTAGATGAGACAGTAAATTAATATAGTATTACAGTCCAAGTTACTAAATAAATTTGGGTTTAAGCCTATTGGTCACCACTTTAAATAGATTAAAATTATCCATGTACAAGACTAAAAAACAAATTCCGTCTGTACGTACAAGCGTGTATTAAAGATAACAAATTTTTGTTTGAAATTTTAAATTTTTAAGTAAGGTGATAACGTAATGCATTTTATACGTATAGCTTGCTTCAAATACTACATTTTCTACTTAGCTTGGTATCTACTCATGAACCAAAGATTAGTCATCAAGACCATCAAGATTCTTTCAAAACCCTCATTGTACAAACCACAATTTGCTAGTAATTATCCTGCTTGCATGTGAAACACATAATTGAGATGCTTAGATAAACACAAACTGATGAACACAATGATTTTGAAATGGGACCAGTTTGATAAAAACTACTTTTAATTGGAGAGGGGTTGCAAATATCAACCAAATCCTGCATTATCTAGTACTTTCAGAACAATAATCATGAAGACTGTCCATACTCTTTCACACACATAATTCAATTATGTCAAAGACTGCGCTTTCGCTTGTTGACCCCGCAACTAAGGGAAGTTGAAAAAAATGGCCACAATGGATTAATAATAGGGTGAAAGCACATTCACGAAGCCCAAACGAGATATTTATTCATGTTTTATGTTTGAATTTATCAAACTCATGAAATTAGTGAATTTCTTTTAAGTGGTGTGTTTTTTTTATGCACTCTCATCTGATTCGAACTTTGATCTTTTATCTGTTAGCAGAGTAGCTTAGTGATATTATTTGAGAACGGATTAAATAAAATATCTGAGAGATCAACAGGTGTACAAATGCTTTATTTATCACTAGTTAGAGACAAATACTATATGGTGTGACAGTAAACTCTTTAGTTATGAATCATGATATTCAGGAAGAAGAGGTTGTTCCAAAATTTATTTCTTTATTGTTAATCCTGGTAGATTTTATATTTAGCTAACTTGGCTCATACTTTTTTCGTGTGGAATTATGTGTATTTCAAAATTAGACACTTATAGTGTAAGTTCGAAAAAAATTTCACGAGAGTCCCTGACCGACAAATTGACCTCAAGATCTAAAAGAGTGTCATAAGTCCTGATTAACAAAAGACATAATCAGGAGGGCCAATTACGGTACAATTCCAACTAGACATTAGTGCTTGATTACTAGAGGATATATACTTATCGGACCACATAATTAGGATACTAATTAGATAAGCACATGCCAAGCATAAATAGGGTCCAGAAAATGTTTAATAGTATATGATTTGATTGGGCAAGCATACTAATGACGCCATTTCTCTAAGCATTGCAGAAAACGACCAAACATGTTTGGGTGTCGTTGGTTGGACATCATTTTATACATACCATAAGACATGTAAGAATTAATGAATGCTTCAACTCTTTATTTCCTGAACGGTGATGAGAATTTCTGTTAGATAGTTGAATTACAAGTTCATGTTTTACCTTTTTAATTCTATGAGGAAAATCACCCATCACCATCCATCTTATTTACTTTTTGTCTTTATTTCATTATTATTAGCCTAATGACAAGCTAATTTCTTGTTGTCTGGCAACCACTATTTTAGTATAGGATATGCTCCGAGAAAATTTTGATCCAAGGCATAATATTTCTTGACAAATCATTTATTAGGGAAATATTATTCCATTACGCATATGTCATGGTAGTTTGATGGCATCCCTTGAGTCGCGCAGTTGTGCCCTTCTCTTGTTGTGTTATGGTGTTTGGACTTGTAAGTCGTTGACTGTGACTCTGCTATTCTACTGTTTAAATCCATTGACTCTAGAGTATAACATAATATTTTTGTAATACTCGAGCTTGCCATGAATTATTATTCCCTGGGCCTCTATTGATCCGAGACATTTTTTTTTTCTTTTTTGATATAATAGAGGTTAAAGTTATAATTCAAATTCATAACCTTTAATTACATACGAGAAATCCCTACTCAACTATTCTATCCAACTCTTGAGTTATCCATGACATTTTTCACTATAAGCAATATAATTCGTCTAACTTCAAATGAAGGTATATCTTAATTAAGATAGTATACATTGTAATTAGGGAAAATTCTCTCGTTTACGAAGAGGCCTTTTATAATTCGATAACTTAGAATTAGTGAAACGTATACAGTGATTTTGAGATATGTAATTTAAATGATTTTTTGTTTTCTTGTTCTTTATTGGTTAGGAGCGGCCTTCAATATATTTTTTTTGCATAGTTTCTAAGATCAATAGTTGTCTAAGCAAAGGAATGCAAATACACCAAGCCATGCATGCATAGTCCCGATTCAAAGGTGTGTTTGTGTACACCCCAGAGTAGTGTTCATAGCACGTGTAATGCATGCATGGAAGGATGCAACATAGACCAGCAGAGCTGTAGTATCTAGTTACTCCATAAAATTCTTAAATATCTGTATATTTTTTAATTTTTAAAAAAATAATTAATTCCCACTTAACAAAATATACTTATAATTGCTAAATTATATATTATAATCAGCATTGCAAATTAATATAATCCTAGATCCGCCCTAAATTCAATGCACATTTGGATCCAGACAATCTAATATTTTTTTGGGTGGTAGTGCATAAATGAGACATGCATGTAAATATAGAGGCTTAAAAGGTGATACTCAGGATGCGTGGAAAAGTTGCAGCAATGGCAGAGCCATTCTTGGGAATGATTTAGGGCTAAATTTTTTAAAAATATATGTATTTTTAAAATTAAAAAATTAATTTAAGTCTTACTAAAAAAAATTATTTATAGACTGATTAGGGAAATTATGTATTTTTAGTCCTTGCTGAACAATCATCCTGAACCGTTCCTGAGTTGCAGCATACTTGCATATGGTGTGAGGCAAAACTTAAAGAGGTTTTCTTTCATGGGGTCGCAAGTACCAATTGGATGGATAAAAGTTGCATCTTTTTTTTTTCTTTTTTTTTTCCTCAAAATGATTGATTTTGCATCAGCCTCAGGCGTGAAGATATAAGATGAAAATTGTGGTAACATACATTAAAAATTGAGATTTTCTTTATCCTCTCTTACCAAACGTTTGGGATGAGATCGAGTGTTACATTTCTCATTTCTGCTTCTTCCAAGGGCCCCATTGTGTGGCATGGTCAACTAGGGTTCGAATCATTACTATTGGAGCAATTTGATACATAATTGGATAAACGAGGGCCCAACTCAAACACTATGACCATCACGGCATGATTAAGAAATTTTGTTTTTACAAAATCACTAGAAATGCATCCTGAGTACAAGTCACCAGAAAAGGTTGGGTAAACGAGGGCCCAACTCAAATATAACCGGAAAAGATTCGGTAAATGTTACCAGATAATTATTTACAAAATCACTAGAAAAGTTGGGATATTATCACGATAACACGTCCTGGGTACAAATCCCCCAAGGCATGCACGATAAAGGAGCTCCGAGTCACATTACAATTCCGCAATCCGCGACATATCCACAGCTTGTAAGACAAGGTTTCAACAACATTATGACACATCACAGTATGAATGAGACTAGATTATGAATTAATCATGAAGAATATATGGAATCGAAGGACAAAATGACAGTATGGAAGTAAAATACGAATACATGATTATAGGCACAAAGTCATGAAGAGAAATACTGGAGAAAACCCAAAGAGACGAGAAACCCACTTACCTCAATCCAAGTCTAAGGGCTTCATTCATAACGGATCAAACTCACAATACCAAAATACATTATACTGATTTCTTGTAGTAAGCCCTAAGATTAGTGTTGCAGAATTCATCTTTAACCTCTCACATTTTATTGCTAACTTTGGCGGATGGCTCCTTTATGATTATGGTGTATATCCCTCATGATTGTCCACTCCAAAAGTGACAATACTGATATTTGAACATAATTGATATAGAAAATTTGGGACCGTTACACTCTCCCCCTTCAAAAAGTTTCGTCCTCGAAACTTTCTCATCTTAACTCATAAACAGGATTGAGATTTTCACTTAGATATCAATGATTCTGGTTAATAAACAAAATGGAGCTCTAAAATCAATTTGACATTCACATACAAGGAGAATTCACAGATGGCAATTTCTGCAATAACATATTAAATAACCTACATCAAGAGCTCTAGGGATTACACTTCATCAAGTCAACAATGCATCGGGGTAATATCCTATATAGGATGGTACCAGGCGTCGGGATAATATCCTATATAGTATGGTATGAGATGATAGAATATACTCCCAAAAATGGATGTCAACTCTAATAAGGATGACGACTTTCGGAAGTCATCTGCATAGATAATTTGTTTGCTTATTGTTAACCACATAATCATATCGAAATCATCTATTCACCTAATGGTAGATGGCAAAAACTGTCAAAATGTCATGGGACATCTGTAGGCAGTGGGAGTCTTACAATCCGAGCAAGAGGTCAGACCAATCCCATTCCGAATAGCTTATATTTTCAAAATCATGAGCTCATCTGCTCTTTAGGTAAGTAAAACTTTATGGATTGATTAACAGTTAAAGTATACGTTATAGCAGGTATACACAAAAACAATCCATACCAATGTCTATACTTGTGGCCTTAAAGAATTTAAGTAACGAGTTCAAATATACTTGAAGCAGAAAATAGGCATTTAATTACATTACATTAAAGAGCTTTATATATGCCACATTTAGTGCTTTTGTTAATTTTTGTGAAAAAAAAAAAAAACAGACGGGAAAAACACGTGCATTGCATAGAAAACCGTTTGTAAAAAACAAAACTTAACAAAAGGATTAACTGTTGCACGATTTGAAAATATATATGACCAAAATGTGGGATTTATAAAGATAAAAAACCAACATGACAAAACTGGTAAAAATAAGGGGCCAATAAAGTAATTATCCAAAGGATATCAAATTATTTGTTTGAGGCAACAACTTAATACTCCAAGAATAGTCTAATAGGAGAGGTAGGCTGACTCGGGAAAAGGAGAAGAAAATTATTTTTTATGTCTACTTCAAATTATATGATTAATTGTCCTGCATAAAGTTTTACAAATTGATAGAAAAGAGAATAATAAGATGCCAGAGAATGAGATAATTATATGGCCTAGCTATTCTGCAAAGAATGCATTCACAATATATTATGGTCACTTCAAGAATTAAATTTTCACTTATTATGGACAAGTGGACTTCATTGGTTTTCCTTGTGTGAACTATGAAACTCCTCAATCCCACATGTAGCACGCATAGACACGCGCCTCTGCGCTACCACAATAAGAAAATAAAATTGCGCCTCTACTAAAAGCTTAAGGTTAAGTGGTAAGCGCTTGCTCCTAAGAGGATAACAACATGATATAATGATATGATTATGTAAACTAACCTTTCAACGCTCATGTTAACAAAATGAAGGGGTAAAGACAAGCAAACCATGTAAAGGCTAGGTATCATCAAATAACCAAGAGGTTAAGTAGAACAAAATAACACAAACACACAAGCTTGTATGGCAAGGAACTCAAAAGATAGGTAGTCAAAGGTGAATCAAGTGAAGATGAAGACACCGACAATATGACTGAAACAAAACACAAAGCTAATCATATAGGTTCCTAGGTTGGGCATCACCGAGATCATTCACAATATTAACCACAAGGATTCATGGAAAGGAAAACATATTGCATAGGATCAACAAGAAGAAAGAGCAAAGGGTAAGGCAAAAAGATACATAACAATCATATGAAATCAAAAGATGGCAGATCAACAAAAAAATGGTTAACTGAGTAAGACAAGGGACTAACCATACGAAAACATAAAATGGTATGACATAAAACCAAAAGGAGGGTCATTATACAAAGGCATAGAAATGATGTAGCTAATACCAATGATAGCACATGTATACACAAATGGCATAACCAAAAATAAATGTAAGACTAGCCATACAAATAGGTATTAGACACAATTTGAAGTAGAAATGTAAGATCTACATATGAGGATACAAACTGTACAGCTGAAACAAAGCAAAAGGGCAAACACAAGAAGACACATATGACATAGCCATGGACAAGATGGCTAGTTAACTGTAAGCTGTGACTGCATTTACTCGTATAGCGTCAGTCCAAAAGTGAGTACTAAACTCTCACAAGGAACAACATAAGGTGAGTACCTCTCACATATATACACACACAAATGCAGCTTAGGTGGATGAACAAAAGGATTAGTCAAACACATTAATAACACATTCAATATGATGAAGGAATGAAGGAAACTATTATAATAGAATACTTAGTAAGGTATCAAATTGAAAGATTAAAGCGATGATAGAGTAATGACTAAGCACAACTAAAGACTTATCATAGGAATAATCAAATAGAATGGACTTATCTCCAGAGTATTCAACTGTCGACTCAACCAAAGGTAAGACAATGTAAATGCAAATGGACCAATTTTCCAGTGATTTTAGATCATTCAATCAAGTGCCAACGGAAAAGACCCCACATTAAATATACACCAGTATTCAAATATATGTGACTCAAGAATTAGATGATAGAATTTACACTAGTGCTTTTCCTTCACTTAATCAAGGAAAAGAATAATCAAACACAAAAATTGACAGTCACCAAAGTTGTGGAACGCACAAAAGAAACAAATTTGATTGTAAGATATATGTAAGGATAGCGAGAACAAAGAGTAATGATTCACATTCCATAAAAATTAAGAAGTTTTCAAGAACTACATAAGAATACTATTTCAATCAGATTAGGCAATTATGACGTTAATAGATGAGATGGAAGATAACATAATAAAAAGCAAAACTAGTACATGAAACCATAGAGTACAAGGATGTAGTAGGATAAAACATAATCTTAGATAAAGAAGAGGTCGAACATCACATTCGTCAAGGATAAAAGCAAAACTAGTACACGATGATGAATGAATGATAATGGGGAATGAAATGAGTGATGAACGATGAATGATGAATGATAAACGATGATGAAGATGATGGTGGTGGAGATGAGAATGATGTTGATGATGAATGGGATAAATAAGATGATGAGGAATGATGTAAATAAGCAAGTCAAGTAATAAAGTAAATAAGGAAGCTAATTAGGTAATTAACAAAGTAAGTAAGCTAATAATCTAAGCAAGAACTGAGCTAAGCTAAGTAAGAGAAAACAAGTAAGGTAAACTAAGTAAGCTCAGAAATCTAACTAAGCTCGTAAGTAAACAAAGTAACAAATAACCAAGCAAATTGAGTAACTAAGTATGTAAATAAGCAAGTAAGTAACTAAGCGCTAAGAAAGTAAGCAATGCAAACTAACTTAAGTAAGTAACCAAGTAAGAATGTTAAGTAACTATGTAAGCAAGCTAAGTCGGTAAATAAGTCAGTAAACAAGTAAGCAAGCTAAAACTAAGCTAAATAAGTAAGCAATCTAAGCAATATATGTAAGCAAGCTAAGAAATATATAAACAAGCTATGTAAGCAAGCTAAGAAATATATAAACAAGCTAAGTAAGCAAGCAAGCTAGCTAAGTAATTAAGTAAATAAGCAAGTTTCAAATCGAAGACTAAGTAAGCAAGCTAAGTTGGTAAATAAGTCAGTAAGCAAGTAATCAAGCTGACAAAATAAGAAAAATAAACTAAGCTAATTAGGTAATTAAGTAATTAAGCAAGTATGCAAGCTAAGAAATAAAGTAAATAAGAAAGCTAAGTAAATAAATAAATAAGTAAGCAAGCAAGTAAACTAAGAAAATAAATAAAGTAAACTAAGCTAAGTAAGAATGCTAGGTAGGTAATTAAGTAATTAAGCAAGCTAAGTAAGAAGCCAGTTAAGTAGATAATTAAGTAAACAAGCAAGGAAGCGAGTTAAGAAAAATAAGACTAAGTAAGCAAGTAACAAAACAAGCAAGTAAAGAAAAATAAGACTACGTAAGCAAGTAACGAAGGAAGGAAGCGAGCTAAGTCGGTAAATAAGTCAGTAACCAAGTAAGCAAGCTAAAACTAAGCTAAATAAGTTAGCAATCTAAGAAATATGTAAGCAAGCTAAGAAATATCTAAACAAGCTAAGTAAGCAAGCAAGCTAGCTAAGTAATTAAGTAAATAAACAAGTTCCAAGACGAAGACTAAGCAAGCTAAGTTGGTAAATAAGTCAGTAAGCAAGTAATCAAGCTAACAAAATAAGAAAAATAAACTAAGCTACGTAGGTAATTAAGTAATTAAGTAAGTATGCAAGCTAAGTAAATAAATAAGTAAACAAGCAAGTAAACTAAGAAAATAAATAAAGTAACTAAGCTAAGTAAGAATGCTAAGTAGGTAATTAAGTAATTAAGCAAGCTAAGTAATAAAGCTAGCTAAGTAGATAATTAAGTAAACAAGTAAGGGAGCGAGTTAAGAAAAATAAGACTAAGTAAGCAAGTAACAAAACAAGCAAGCAAAGAAAAATAAGACTACATAAGCAAGTAACGAAGGAAGGAAGCAAAGAAAAATAAGACTAAATAAGCAAGCAAACTAAGTAATTAAATAAGAAACAATCTAAG
Organism: Ehretia macrophylla; assembly: GCA_037974665.1. Lineage (NCBI taxonomy): Eukaryota > Viridiplantae > Streptophyta > Magnoliopsida > Boraginales > Ehretiaceae > Ehretia > Ehretia macrophylla. The sequence goes on from CM075783.1 coordinate 45,380,718, forward strand.
AAAATAAGACTAAATAAGCAAACAAACTAAGAAAAGAAGACTAAATTAGAAAACTAAGAAAATAAGACTAAATTAGTAAGAAAACTAAGACAATGAGATGGATTATGATAATGATGAATGATGAATGAATAATAATAGTGAATGAAATGATTGATGAATGATGAATGAATGAGTTGATGATGATAATGAATGAATGATAATAGTGAATGAAATGAATGCAAAATTATGAATGATGAACGATGAATGAATGAATGAATGATGATAATGATGATGATGAGATGATAAGAATGATGTTGATGGTGAATGAGATGATGAAGAATGATGAGATAATGATGAATGAATGAATGATGGTAATGATGACGATGATTAATGATAATAGTGAATGAAATGAATGATGAATGAATGAACGGTGAATGATGCTAATGATGATGATGATGATGGTGCGATGATAAGAATAATGTTGATTGTGAATGAGATGATGAGGAATGATGAGATAATGATGAATGATGAATGATGAATGAATGATGACAATGATGAATGAATGATGAGAATGATGTTGATCATGAATGAATGATGATGATGATGAATAATGATAATAGCTTACGAACGGATTGAAATGGCAGAAATGATAGAAGGATCAAAACTAAAAGAAGAAAATTTTCCAAAATATAATAGTGAGTCAAGGAGAAGTTATCCATATAATGGAGCGAATATCAAAAGGTGTACCAACCACTAGCGATTTAATATAACTTCTATAGTGGGTAGAACTTCAAGTTACATCAATAAAACAAGGTTTAAATTAATTACATGAGGGTTTGGGCACAATGGAAGCAAATAGGTGAAGTATTCAAGAACAATCCAATACACTAATTAAGGGTGTTCTTGAAGCAAAAAAAAAAAGGGATAGTATTACTGTCATTATGACAAACAATAATACGTATAAGTATCAAATGAGTTCATATACTATATGTGCACTCAACAAACTTATTGTATGAATTTAGGACAACGGAGTGAAGGAGAATATTAGTTAAAAAAGGGACAAAAATAGATACAACAAAGTTATAGGGCTGTACACAATGGCTTATTTCAAATGAGATGAAAATTGAATATTAAAGAATGAACCCGACTAAGGATGTACTAACGAAAAAGATATTGGTAAAAATCAACAATGAAACTATACTAAACTCATGAATAAGGACACGTCAAAGGCGAAATTATGAAACCAAATGTAATGGGATTTGTTGGCCTTATCGAGGGCAGCAAACACCCTATGAATTTGGTATCACGTATGGGTGCTTGACATCTTATCCTGCTGGTGTGCCTTGTTTGCACTGCGAAACCCATTAGGCCCACCCGCAACACCCATAGACACTAAGCTCTACACTGCCAAAATAATGATATAAAGTTGCGTCTTTGCTAAAAGTTTAAGTTTTTAGTCTAGTGGTAAACGCTTGATCCTAACAATTGGTATATGAGCGAGGTTGCAAGTTCGAATCCCCTAGTGTCACTACTTAGCTTGCTTACTTACTTTTTTAAGTTGCTTACTTGCTCGAGTTCTTAACTACTTAGCTTGCTTAGTTACTTAGTCTTATATTATTAACTTACTTTTAATTAATTACTTAGCTTGTTTACTTGCTTAGCTTCATTTTCACTTGTTTAGAAGGAAAACCAATGGAGTCCACTTGTTCATATTAAGTGAAAATTTAATTCTTGAAGTGACCATAATATATTGTGAATGCATTCTTTGCAAAATAGCTAGACCATATAATTACCTCATTCTCTAGCATCGTATTATTCTATTTTCTATCAATGATAAGACTTTATGCTGGATAACTAATCATATAATTTGAAGTAAACATAAAAAATAATTTTCGTCTCCTTTTCTTGAGTCAACCTACCTCTTCTGTTGGACTATTCTTGGGGTATTAAGTTGTTCCCTCATACAAACAACTTGATGTTTTTTGGATAATTACTTTATTGGCCCTTTATTTTTACCAGTTTTGTCAAGTTGATTATTTATCTTTATAAGTCACACATTTTGGTCCTACATATTTTCAAATCGTGCCACATTTAGTGCTTTTGTTAATTTTTGTGAAAAAAAAAACAGACGGGAAAAACACATGCATTGCACAGAAAACCGTCCGTAAAAAAAAAAAAATTTAACAAAAGGACTAACTGTGCCACAATTTGAAAATATATAGGACCAAAATGTGTGACTTGTAAAGATAAAGAACCAACTTGACAAAATTGGAAAAAATAAAAGGCCAATAAGGTAATTATCCAAAGAGCATCAAGTTTTTTGTTTGAGGGAACAACTTAGTACCCAAGAATAGTCCAATAGGAAAGGTAGGCTGACTCAAGAAAAGAAAGAAGAAAATTATTTTTTATGTTTACTTCAAATTATATGATTAGTTATCCAGCATAAAGTCTTATAAGTTGATAGAAATAAGAATAATAAGATGCTAGAGAATGAGTAATTATATGGTCTAGCTATTCTACAAAGAATGCATTCATAATATATTATTGTCACTTCAAGAATTAAATTTTCACTTATTATGGACAAGTGGAATTTATTGGTTTTCCTTGTGTGAACAATGAAACCCCTTAGTCCCACCTGTAGCACGCATAGACACGGGCTTCTAAGCTACCACAAGAAGAAAATAAAATTGCGCCTCTACTAAAAGCTTAAGGTTTTAGCATAATGGTAAGTGTTTGCTCCTAAGAGGATAACAACATGATATAATGATATGATTATGTAAACTAACCTTTCAACACTCATGTTAACAAAATGAAGGGGTGGAGACACGCAACCCATGTAAAGGCAAGGTATCATCATATAACCAAAAGGTTAAGTACAACAAAATAACACAAACACACAAGCTTGTATGCCAACGAACTCGAAAGATAGGTAGTCAAGGGTGAATCAAGTGAAGATGAAGACACCGACAATATGACTGAAACAAAACACAAAGCTAATCATATAGGTTCCTAGGTTGGGTATCACCGAGGATCATTCACAATATTAACCACAAGGATTCATGGAAAGGAAAACATACTACATAGGATCAACAAGAAGAAAGAGCAAAGGGTAAGGCAAAACGATACATAACATCAAAAGATGGTAGATCAACAAAAAAATGGTTAACTGAGTAAGACAAGGGACTAACCATATGAAAACATAAAATGGTATGACAGAAAACCAAAAAGAAGGTCATTATACGAAGGCATAGAAATGATGTAGCTACTACCAATGCTATAATTAAGCACATGGATACACAAATGGCATAACCAAGAATAAATATAAGGCTTGCGATACAAATAGGTATTAGACACAATTCGAAGTTGAAATGTGAGATCCATATATGAGGATACAAACTGTAAACTAAAACAAAACAAAAGGGCAAACACGAGAAGACACATATGACATAGCCATGGACAAGATGGCTAGCTAACTGTAAGTTGTGACTGCATTTACTCATATAGCGTCAGTCCAAAAATGAGTACTAAACTCTCACAAGGCAATACATAAGGTGAGTTTTAAGTCCCTACCAGGCAACAGGTGCACCCCTCACCATATACACACACACAAATGCAGCTTAGGTGGATGAACAAAAGGATTAGTTGATCACATTAGTAACACATACAATATGATGAAGGAATGAAGGAAACTATCATAATAGAATACTTAGTAAGTATCAAATCGAAAGATTAAAGCGATGATAGAGTAACGACTAAGCACAACTAAAGACTTATCACAGGAATAATCTAATAGAATGGACTTATCTCCAGAGTATTCAACCAAAGACTTAGCACAAAATTACTCAAATAGATTAGAGAAAACTCGACTCAACCAAAGTAAGACAATGTAAATGCAAATGGCTTAATTATTCTGATGATTTCAGATCATTCAATCAAGTGCCAATAAAAAAGACCCCACATTAAATATACACCAGTATTCAAATATATTTGACTCAAGAATTAGATGATAGAATTTACACAAGTCCTCTTCATTCACTTAATCGAGGAAAAGAAGAATCAAATACAAAATAATGACAGTCACCAAAGTTGTGGAATGCACAAAAGAAACTAATTTGATCATAAGACATGCAAGGATAACGAGAACAAAGGGTAATGATTCACATTCCAACAAAATTAAGAAGTTTTCAAGAACTACATAAGAATTATTCAATCAAATTAGACAACTATGACGTTAATAGATGAGATGGAAGATAACATAATAAAAAGCAAAACTAGTACATGAAACCATAGAGTACAAGGATGTAGTAGGATAAAACATAATCTTAGATAAAGAAGAGGTCGAACATCACATTCGTCAAGGATAAAAGCAAAACTAGTACACGATGATGAATGAATGACAATAGGGAATGAAATGAATGATGAATGATGATAAAAATGATAATGGTGGTGGAGATGAGAATGATGTTGATGATGAATGGGATAAATGAGATGATGATGAATGAATGAATATATGATAATGATGATGATGAGGAATGATGAGATGATTGAATGACAAATGAATGAATGATGAAAAATGAAAGGATTTTGGAAAAGCCCAATTGGTGATGATGATGAGATAACGATGATGGATGAATGAATAACTAATGAATGCATGATGATAATGAATGAATGATGAAAAATGAGATGATCCTAGGGAAGCCTAATTGGTGATGATGACGACGAGTGATGAGCCAAGCTACGCAAAGTAATCTAAGCTAAGTTAATAAGTTAAATAAACTATGCTAAGCTCAACTAAGTTAAATAAGCTAAGAAAATAAGACTTAAGTAAACAAATTAAGTAATAAAGTGAGCAAGTAATCAAACTAAAAAAAATAAAACTAAGCAACCTAAGAAAATAAAAACTAAGTAAATAAACGAGCTAAGAAAATAAGACTAAATAAACAAGCTAAATGCACATGTTTTTCCCAACTATTTTTTTTTAACAAAAATTGACAAAAGCACTAAATGTGGCACGATTTGAAAATATATATGACCAAAATGTGTGACTTATAAAGATAAAGAACTAACTTGACAAAACTGGTAAAACTAAGGGGATAATAAAGTAATTATCCAAAGAGCATCAAATTGTTTGTTCGAGGGAGCAACTTAATACCCCAAGAATAGTCCAATAGGAGAGGTAGGCTGACTTAGAAAAAAGGAGAAGAAAATTATTTTTTATGTTTGCTTCAAATTATATGATTAATTGTCCTGCATAAAGTCTTACAAATTGATAGAAAAGAGAATAATAAGATGCCAGAGAATGAGGTAATTATATGGTCTAGCTATTCTGCAAAGAATACATTCACAATGTATTATGGTCACTTCAAGAATTAAATTTGCACTTATTATGGATAAGTAGACTTCATTGGTTTTCCTTCTAAACAAGTGAAAATGAGGACGAAGCAAGTAAACAAGCTAAGATATAAGTGAACAAGCTAAACAATTAATTAAAAGTAAGTAACTAAGCAAATAAGCAAGCTAAGAATATAAGAGTAACTAACTAAGCAAGCTAAGTAGTTAAGTACGCAAGCAAGTAAACAACTTAAAAAAATAAGTAAGCAAGCTAATTTTGTAAAGAAGTAAACAAGTAAAAGAATTAGACTAAGGAAGTAAGTAAGATAAGAAAATAAGACTAAGTAAACAAGTTGCATAAGTAAACAAACTAAGCAAATAAGTAAGAAAGCTAGGTAAATTAAACTAAACTAAGTAAGCAAGCAAGCAAGCTAAGTCTAAACTAAGTAAGCAAGTTAAGAAAATAAGACTAAGTAAACAATCTAAATAAGTAACCAAGCTAAGGAGAAAATAAGTAAGCGAGATAATTAAGTGATCAAGCTAAATTAGTAAATAAATAACTACGCAAGCAAGTAAGAAAGCTAAGAAAATATGTAAAATAAACTAAGCTAGAAAGCAAATAAGCAAATAAGCAAATCTAAATAAGTAAGAAAATAATAAGATTAAATAAGTAAGCAACATAAGAAAATAAGACCACATAAGTAAGGAAACAAATAAGTAAGAAAGCTAAGTAAGCTAAACTAGACTAAGCTAAGCTAAACTAAGTAAGTTTAGTAAGTCTAAGCTATTCTAAAAAAACTAACCTAAACCAAGTAAGCAAGATAAGCCTAAACTAAATAAGCTAAGGAAGTAATTAAGCTAAACTAAGGTAAATTAAATTAATTTAAGCTAAGTTAGTAAGCTAACTAAGTTAAGTATGCTAAGCTAAACTAAGTTAAATAAGCTAAGAAAATAAGACTAAATAAGGAAACAAACTAAGTAATTAAGTAAATAAACAAGTAACCAAACTAAGTAAGGAAGCTAAGAAAATAAGATTAATTAGACAAGCTAAATAAATAAGTAACCAACCTAAGAAAATAATTAAACAAGCTAAGTGAGTAAAATTTAAGTGGTCAAGCCAAGTAAGTAAATAAATAAGTAAGCGAGCAAGTAAGAACGCTAAGAAAATAAGTAAAGTAAATTTCGCGAAGTATGTAAATAAGCAAGTCAAGTAAGTAAATAAGAAAGTAATTAAGTAAATAAGCAAACTAATTAGATAATTAACAAAGTAAGTAAGCTAATAATCTAAGCAATAACTGAGCTAAGCTAAGTAAGTGAAAACGAAGTAAGGTAAACTAAGTAAGCTTAGAAATCTAACTAAGCTCGTAAGTAAACTAAGTAACAAATAACCAAGTAAACAAGAAAATTGAGTAACTAAGTATGTAAATAAGCAAGTAAATAACTAAGCGCTAAGAAAGTAAGCAATGTAAACTAACTTAAGTAAGTAACCAAGTAAGAATGTTAAGTAACTAAGTAAGTAAGCAAGCTAAGTCGGTAAATAAGTTAGTAAAGAAGTAAGCAAGCTAAAACTAAGCTAAACAAGTAAGCAATCTAAGCAATATATGTAAGCAAGCTAAGAAATATCTAAACAAGCTATGTAAGCGAGCTAAGAAATATCTAAACAAGCAAAGTAAGCAAGTTTCAAAACGAAGACTAAGTAAGCAAGCTAAGTTGGTAAATAAGTCAATAAGCAAGTAATCAAGCTAACAAAATAAGAAAAATAAACTAAGCTAAGTAGGTAATTAAGTAATTAAGTAAGTATGCAAGCTAAGAAATAAAGGAAATAAGCAAGCTAAGTAAGTACATAAATAAGTAAGCAAGCAAGTAAACTAAGAAAATAAATAAAGTCAACTAAACTAAGTAAGAATGCTAAGTAGGTAATTAAGTAATTAAGCAAGCTAAGTAAGTAAGCTAGCTAAGTAGATAATTAAGTAAACATGTAAAGGAGCGAGTTACGAAAAATAAGACTAAGTAAGCAAGTAACAAAACAAGCAAGCAAAGAAAAATAAGACTACGTAAGCAAGTGACGAAGGAAGGAAGCAAAGAAAAATAAGACTAAATTGTTAGAGAGAGAGAAAGTTGAAAGAGAAAATGATTTCTGTTATTGATTATTAGAATGATTTACAATGAGTAGCTATCTATTTATAGCTATTACAAGTATGTGTTGTACAGCTGTAATCTAGCTGTACAAAGTCTAATTGACTAACAAATATCTGAGAGCACTAAGCTAAGATAAGTTGACTAACTACTGCCCTCAAGCTGGACTGAGGCTTAGAATGAGCCAGGGACAACTTGTCTCTGAGATACTGAAACCTTGAGACTGGGAGTGCTTTAGTTAGGATATCTGTAGTTTGTTCGTCTGTAGGTAGATGTTGAATCTGTAGTTCCTTGGTTGTTACTTGCTCTCGAACAAAATGATAATCGATTTCGATATGCTTTGTTCTTGCATGATAGACAGGATTAGAGGCCAATGCTAGGGCTGAGAGATTATTACACAGTAGAATAGGGCTTGAGTGAGGAACCTTGAGATCACGAAGTAGGTAGGTAATCCACTTTATTTCAGCTGCAGTTTGGGCCATAGCCCTATACTCAGCTTCGGTGGATGACCTGGCCACTGTGCATTGTTTCTTAGATGTCCAAGAAATGAGATTTTGGCCCAAATAGATGCAGAACCCTGTAGTACTCTTTCTGTCCAAAGTGTCACTGGCCCAATCACTGTCTGAATAGGCCTTGAGTGTGAATGTGCTAGGAGAAAAAAGAAGACCATGATGCAATGTACCTTTGATATATCTAAGTGTTCTTTTTAGGGCATTATAATCTTTGTTTGTGGGGTGATGCATATGTTGACAAATGGAGTTTACTGCAAACTGAATATCAGGTCTAATGATAGTTAAATACTGCAAAGCTCCCACTAGACTTCTGAAATTTGTAGGGTTAGAGTAAGGCAATGAGTCTGACTGGGCTGCAGGGGCATACTTTGATACTGTAGAAGTAGAACAAGGTTTACACTCTGAAAGACCAGCCCTTTTCAGTAACTTAGCATATTTAGTTTGGTGCAATAAGAGATTATGCTCAGTGTGTGTGACTTCAATGCCTAAGAAGTATGACAGTTTTCCTAAGTCTTTTATGGCAAAAACTGAGCTCATTTTGGCTATAAGTGCAGAATTTGCAGTGGGTGAGTTTCCTATGATGAGAATATCATCCACATAAACTAGTAGAAGGATGATATGAGTGGATGTTGTTTGAATAAAAAGAGAAGTGTCCGCAGAGCTACATATGAAACCATTGTTTAGTAAGAAAGAATGTAGCATAGAATACCAAGCCCTTGGGGCTTGTTTAAGACCATATAGGGACTTGTTGAGCTTGCAAACATGAGTGGGTTGTTGAGAGTCCACAAAGCCTTGAGGCTGAGTCATATATACATGTTCATGAAGGTGGCCATGTAGGAAAGCATTGGAAACATCCAATTGCTTTAAAGGCCATTTGTGTTGAACTGCAAGAGTGAGAACCACCCTAATGGTTTGATGTTTAACCACAGGACTGAATGTCTCTGTGTAATCTAAACCTTCAGTTTGATGAAACCCTTTGGCTATTAGCCTAGCCTTGTACCTAGCTAGACTTCCATCAGCATTTCTCTTGATTCTATACACCCATTTGCAGCCAATGGCTTTTCTGTTTGAGGGTAAAGGAACCAAGGTCCAAGTTTGTTGTTTAAGTAGAGTATCATACTCTTCTTGCATAGCTTTAAGCCAATAGGGGGATGTTGCAGCCTGTTTATAAGTGGTAGGCTCAGTTTCTGTATATAAAATAGTGGAATAATGGAGATTATAGAGTGAGGGTGGTAAACAACCTGTCTTGGACCTAGTTAGCATTGGGTGAATATTGTGAGGCCCATTACTATGGGATAGTGAGGTAGTAGATGAGGTAGACTGTGTGGCAGTGGGAATAGGAGACTGTATTGCAGTAGAAGCAGGAGGGGGAGTGGAAGATTGAGAAGAGACAGGTAAAGGACTGAGATGAGACGTCTTCATAGAAGAACTAGGAGGGGATAGAAGAGAATGTGGGTTTTCAAATGGTGTAACAGAAGGATTAGAGTCCTGTAAGGACATATGAGATATAGGGATCGGAGGAGTTTCCATAGGAGGAGAACTAGGAGGAGAAGAAATAGGAATCTGAGGAGCTGGGAATGACTCAGTTTTGGAAGGAGTGGTAGAATGAAAAAGAGAAGGAAAAGTAGGATAAGTATGAAGAGGAAATGCTTGATCCTTGAAAGGAAAAAAAGACTCAATAAAATTAACATGTCTGGAAATATAGATTTTATTTGTGATTGGATCTAGGCATTTATAGCCTTTGGTGTGAGGGCAGTAGCCTAAAAATGTGCAGGGTGTGGATTTATATTGGAGTTTATGTTTTATGTAAGGTCTAAGCCAAGGATAGCATAGACAGCCAAAGGCTTTAAGGTGTAGATAATCAGGAAGAGTAGAAAATAGGAGCTCATGTGGTAATTTGTTATGTAGTGTAGCAGTTGGAAGTTTGTTAATAAGATAATTGGCTGCAGCTAAAGCTTCAAGCCAATACCTTGGAGGAAGATTACTGTGATGAAGAAGAGCTAAGGTTGTTTCTATTAAATGTCTATGCTTTCTTTCAACCTTGCCATTCTGTTCAGGAGTGTGAGGACAAGTGGTTTGATGTATAGTGCCTAGATCTTGGAGATAGAGACTGAACTGATAATTGAGGTACTCACCTCAATTATCAGTTCTAAAAAACTTGATTGTAGTGTTAAATTGTGTATGTATCATGTTTTGAAAAGATTTGTGAGCAGTGAATGCCTCAGACTTTTGTTTTAAGGGATAAATCCAACTGTATTTAGTAAAATCATCTAAAAATATGATATAATACTTGTAGTTGGAATAGGAAAGTATTGGGGCAGGGCCCCATACATCTGAGTTAACAATAGCAAATGGTGCAGTAGTACAAGTAAAGGAAGAAACAAAAGGCAGCTTATGAGACTTAGCTACTGCACAGTCATCGCAATTCATAGTAGTATGACCTAATTTTACATTCATTTGAGAGGAAATGATAGAAGTAGGTAGCTTAGCTGGATGACCCAGTCTGATATGCCACAGCCTTTCAGAAGTGTGTGCAAATCTTGTGCAGATGCAATGAAAGATCTTGCTAGGAGACTGTGAAGAGAAAGTCAGATTGGTTGAAATTGGATAAAGACCTTTGCTACATGGGCCTTGATACATGATCATACGTGTAGCATTGTCCATAATCACCACTCCCTTGGCACTAAAGACAATGGAACAATTATTATCTCTTGTAAGATGATAAACTGAAAGAAGATTAGTAGAGATTGATGGAGCATAAAGAACAGTAGAGAGAGTGAAGGAGGAGTGAAGGGTAGAAAAAATGTGAGAACCTATACCTGTGATAGGGAGAGTTTGACCACTGCCCACTGCAATAGAGTCATTTCCTATGTATGGTTGAGGTGTGTGCAGTTGAGAAAGATCATTTGTGACGTGAGTATTTGCCCCTGAATCAAGGTACCAGTTAGAATCTGGATTCTCTGGAAACATGTGCAGCCATTACTTGTTTTCCAGCCTTTGGATTTGTGTAATTCACTCCATCAAATCTGTGCCAGCACTCTAAAGCCATGTGATTAGGTTTTCCCCAGATTTGGCAATAGAGTGAACTGTCTTTGGATGATTTGTGAGTGTTTGTGTTTGAAGAATGGCCTCTGTTTGAGTTTCGACCTCCTTGACCTCTTCCACCTCTCCCTCTGTTGTTTCTGCCTCCTCTTCCTTTATTAGTGGACTCTTGATTTGGATAGGTTTTGGTGTATAAGGCAGTGGAGATATCAGTTGAAGATGTAGAATGAAGGGAAGTAGATTGAAGGAATTGAAGATTGAGTTCTTCAGCCAACAGTATACTGCTGAGTTCAGAAAAACTAAGTGCCTTAGTTTTGAACCTAATATGAGCCTTAACAGACTCATATTCATTGGGGAGACCTCTGAGAATATAGAGAATGAGATCTTCATCAGACACAGGGGCTGAGACTGAAATAAGACTATCAGTGATGGTCTTTATCTCATCAAGATAACTCTGCATGGACCTTGATCCTTTTGTGATGAGATGCAGCCTATGCTTCAGCTGATGAACATGTGTTCTGCTGATTGAATTAAATCTTTTCTCTAGAGCTTGCCAAATGGCAGGAGCAGTAGTGAGATGAAGTATTTATGGCAAAATAGAGGCAGATATGGAAGCAATTAAGCAAGTTCTAAGATGTTTATCTACTGTTTTCCAGCTAGAATACTCATAATTGAGAATAAGTGTGCCATCTGAATCTTTAACTTGCTTTGGAGGACATGGCTCATCTCCAGTGACATGATCAAGAACATCATAGGCATGAAGAACAGTTTGAAGTTATGCCTTCTACACTAGGTAATTAGTGTTTTCCAGTTGGATTTTGACTAGAAAATTTAGGTTTTGGAGAAGGAGTTTGAGACCAAAAGGCAGTGATTAATCAGAAGGTAAAGCCATAGAAACTGGAGTAGAGCAGAGTTGAAACAGATCTAAACAGATGAACAGAGGAAATTGAGATCAAACCTAGGGTTTTGACGAAAAGAGAAGTGAAGAATTATAATGTTCAATAGCTCAAATGGCTGAGAGAAGTGGATCGCACTGCTCGCAAATGCTGAAGAAGAATTGTTGAAGCTTTAATGGCGGCTGTAAAGGTGCAAAGATGAGTGCTCCAGAATTTTCGATGATATGGTGTTGAATTAGGGTTTCTTGAGACAGAAAATTGTAAATTATGTGATGTTGAAGCTTCAATGGAGCTTCGAATGGTGTTCGCGAGCTCAAATTGAAGCTTTTATGTAGCTTTTGAGGTGTGCTCCGATGGAGTCTTGACCTTGAAAAAAGGATCATTGAGGCTCTGTGATACCATGTTAGAGAGAGAGAAAATGATTTATGTTATTGATTATTAGAATGATTTACAATGAGTAGCTATCTATTTATAGCTATTACAAGTATGTGCTGTACAACTGTAACCTAGCTCTACAAAGTCTAATTGACTAACAAATATCTGAGAGCACTAAGCTAAGATAAGTTGACTAACTACTGTTAAGCTAACATAAGCTAACTAACTACTGTTAAGCTAACATAAGCTAACTAACTACTGTTCTCCTTAACATAAATAAGCAAGCAAACTAAGTAATCAAATAAGAAACCAATCTAAGAAAATAAGACTAAATAAGCAAACAAACTAAAAAAACAAGACTAAGTAAGAAAACTAAGAAAATAAGACTAAATTAGTCAGCTAAGACAATGAGATGGATGGTGATAATGATGAATGATGAATGAATGATGATAGTGAATGAAATGAATGATGAATGAATGAGTTGATGATGATGATGAATGAATGAGGAATGAAGATAATGCTGATGAAGAGAAGATAAGAATGATGTTGATTGTGAATGAGATGATGAAGAATGATGAGATAATGATGAATGAATGAATGAATGATAGACGAATGAATGATGGTAATGATGATGATGAATGAATGAATGATAGACGAATGAATGATGGTAATGATGATGATGAATGAATGATAATAGTGAATGAAATGAATGACGAATAATGCTAATGATGATGATGATGGTACGATGATAAGAATGATGTTGATTGTAAATGAGATGATGATGAATGATGATGATGATGAGAATGATGTTGATCAATGAATGAATGATGATGATGATAAATGATGAAAATAAATGCATGACGGATGAATGAATGATAGAAATGAATGATGATAATGATGATGATGATGATAATGATGATAATGATGAATGAATGAATGATGTTGATTATGAATGAGATAACGATGGATGAATTATGATGATGATGATGTTGATGAATGTTAATAGTGAATGAAATGAATGATGATGATGATGATGATGATGATGATGATGAATAATTAATGAATGACGAATGATGATGAATAATTAATGAATGACGAATGATGAGATAATGATGATGAATGAATCATGAAAAATGAGAGGATTTTAAGGAAGCCCAGTTGATGGGTTACCTCCCATAGCATGTGCGTGACCAAGGTTAGAACACTGAGAGATTGAATGACTGTCAATTTCTAGACAGTTATTGTAGAACACCTCAAACTAGGACTAACTCAAAGTACATAAACCATGTGCAGGAGAAAACTAATGAAATATACAGTACAAAAGAGCAGAGAAATAGAATTTGCAGCTATGTGCATAGAAATATATAGTACAGAAGAGCATCAATTACTGATAACTGTTACAGTTAAATTGCCTTTTCACTTCATGTTCTAAAGTTGCTTTGAAGGCCATCTTAAACCTCTACCGCTACGCAGCCTCTTCAAAGTTCATACTTGGATAGATTTTAGTTGCTCGGATTATTACTCTAGTTGCATGTTATCAGTGGTTCTGTTCTCTTAAGTTGTGCAGGTTTCTTGCTTTGGAGAGAATGTAGACGAGCAAACTAACATACAGAAGTTGAGAATAATACTGGTTAAAAGATGCAAAGGGATGACTGATCTTAGAAAAAAAACTCACCAGGATGGTCAAAGTTGTATTCATGATAGAAGGATTCCTGCCAATTGAACCAGAAATAGCAATATGTGGCAGCTTGACATCCTCTAGACCATGATCTATACTCAAGCCAGCACCCCAAAATTCAAGAATCCGCGTATCAAATCCTTGGTCAGACATGTGAGGTGCAAAAGAAGCCTGCAAAAAGTTTGACATTTCTGTTACTCAGCAGTAAACAATGAATGATCTTGACCCAAACAATGCAAACAATAGAAGCTTCTTGATAGCACAAACAATAGAAGCTCAAAAGAGCACAATGACTAAGCAATTTAGCAAGATCAACTTGAGGTGGAATCTATGTAACAACATGTAATAATGCACCTAGAAAGTATAAAGAAAGATCCTTGTGGCATTATTAATTCATGTTATCAACAAAATATTATACTCTTAACAGAAAAATTGCAAACAGAACTTGAACACACAATTAGCTTGCCTATTACAAACCATCATTAGCTGTCATAGAAATACAAAAATCCACATATTGGCTTATTCCAAATTTCTTGCAGCCAGTAATTAGATGCAAACTAAACTAATACCCCTTTCAATTGGTAAAAGGGTAACGAGAAGAAGATAGATGTTGCTTTACTATTCCTCAATCCGGCGATTTCTTCGAAGCATTCCTAAAATTACACCCAGAGAAAAGCTAAACTAGACCTTTTTTTTATAGCATTCAAATTCTTTCAATAACCCCAAAACTGAAACTTCAATTGTTAAATTAAACTTCGGTTTCATGCAATCTTGAACTGTTTTGGCTAAACAATTATTATACCAACTTAGAATCCAATTGTTTTTATCAACATCTTCGTTAATCTAAATGAAACTTATCAAAGAGATTCTTCATACTAAGTGAAAAAAGGTTGGAACTTTAAATAATCTGAACCCAATTATATCTAGTCTTCTAATTTGCAATTTCAATTAGTCATGCTAAAATCGCAGAAACTCTACAAATACATACATAGCTACATATATATATATTAAATATATACGAATTGATCAGAAACACACACAAACACGTGAATATACATATATGTATATGTGTATGTATGTATGCATATATGTATGTATGTATGCATATATGTATTTAACATACACAAAACACATAAACACACACTTATACTAGCAAAAAGGCGCAGTCAGATCATCATATATGAAGCTAAATAATAGAAAGAAAAAAAAAATACATTAAAAACATCATACAAATTCACGGAAAATTGATTAAATTCGAATGCAGGAAGATTGATCGATGTAGTTACCTTGGTTACTTGCCTAATAAAATACATGGAGCTGGAGTGGGGGAATAATTTATATATATATCTATATAGAATCATAAACCTTGGGTTGCAAGTTTCGAACCCGCGACGAGATCCAGAATTGTGGGATTGATTTTGTACCGTTAGGCATAGAAAAGGAGGCTTGGTTTACAAGTTTCCCGCTAAGAGGCTGTGTTGCTTTGGGCCAATCTCTTGGGACATCTGAATTTTTGAATTGATTTTCGACCCTTGGGCCAAAAAGCTGTGTTAGTTTTGGTTCAGTATTTGTAGAGGTTTATTATTAAATTAATTTTAATTTGACAACTAATTAATTTATTAAATATGCATTTTTATTCATTTATTGAATATTAATTAATTATTCAACAATTTATTTATTATGTATATATTAATATTTCTATCAGTTAATAATTTTAATCAATCAATTAATTAATAGTAATTAATTATAAATACTTTACATCTAAATACCAAAAAATATTTTTTTGCATCACATCCAAACACAATAAACTATTCTGTTTTCTAAAAAAAATTCCCCTATAAATATTTTCCATTAGCAAATTGTTTCACGACAAACAAATGGAGCCTTGAATTGTGAAAATGTCTCGTTTGCTCTCAATGTCAGCTCTCGCTCTCATCTGGTAGAGTAAATCACCAACTCAAATATTGTCATATATAAGGTTATTTTAGGACTGTACCTTACGATTCTTAACAAGTTTAAAGGGCAAAAAGGTTGCTAGTATAGTTAAGTAAATTAGCATTGTCTTGATGTGTATGTGTATATATGTGATATGTGTAAGCTTTGTTGCGGAGGTCATGGTTAATTTTTTATTTGATACACTTGAAGATGGTAGAAATTTCCAATGCTTTCGAAAGCTAAAATGAAGATGGTAGTAGCTAAAAAATCCGTGAGCATTTATGTTACATTTTCTTTACAAAGTGGATACCGCCCCTTCCTCAAAACTCGCCTAACAAAAACTTTCTGCATCAAACTATCCTTTTTCTTCATTTACAGTCGTAAAACATCAGAACAACTAGGAGCCGTCCTAATTTGTAATTTCACCCCACATGAACCTGGGAAGATTTTAATTGACAAAACCAAAAGACACAATTGCCCTTCAGAGCACAATGACCAAATCTAATTGAAGGGGACAGTAAGTGATATCATTGATTTGGATTCAAAAATGTGAGCCACCAGATTCAGATTATTACAGGTTAGACAAAAGAATTGAAGGTTGAAGGCATAGATATCAGATTCTATATGCCACATGGCAACTCAAGCAGCCAATCAGGTATTCATTTCCTATCCTTCTGGATAAGCCCCTTCATACATTAACAGGTTCGTTCATGTCTACACTCATCATACACAAACAATCAAATTTCACAGGAAAATTTGCAGACATGGCCTCCGCTTGTGCATCTTCAGCCATTGCAGCAGCTGCATTTTCTTCCCCGAGGTAAGTTGACTTGGGTATAAAATATCACTTAGTGCGCACGCGATACAAACCATCAACATGAATGATCACAGTCAACTAGATAATAGTCAGATAGTGTTTTGAATGTCCTGCAATGTTGTAAAGTAATCAATCACTGCTATAAGTATGCTAGAGTAACTAGATGATTCTAACCTGAATATCAATGCAGTTCCCAGAAAAATGGATCAATTGCGACAGCAGCAAAGAGTTCACTCCTTGGAGGGAGGAAACTGAGAGTCAGCAAGTATGTTGCTCCGGTTGGTGCACGATCAACTACTGTTTGTGCTGCAGCTGACCCCAACAGACCTCTCTGGTTTCCCGGCAGCACCCCTCCTCCATGGCTTGATGGCAGGTTAGTGCTGATCCTTACTTTCAGACTGAACATATTACTGGCATAATGCAAGGACACTGTCAGTAATCTTTAGTTCTTCTGTGAACCTGGTTTGCAGCCTCCCAGGAGATTTTGGTTTCGATCCTCTCGGTCTAGGTACGTCAGCAAGAAACCTTTGGCTTTGATAATTGGTACTATCTACACGTTATACTTTCCCTTTCCTTCAAAGATTGACAACTTAGATTTTAAACTTGGACATTTGGTATTTAACAGGATCTGACCCTGAAACCTTGAGATGGAACCAGCAATCAGAGCTTGTACACTGCAGATGGGCCATGTTAGGTGCTGCAGGTATCTTTATTCCAGAATTCCTAACCAAGATCGGCATCCTAAACACACCATCATGGTACACTGCTGGAGAACAAGAATACTTCACTGATACAACCACACTTTTCGTCATTGAGTTGATTCTTATTGGTTGGGCCGAGGGAAGACGGTGGGCAGACATCATTAAGCCTGGTTGTGTGAACACTGACCCCATCTTTCCCAACAACAAGCTTACAGGAACAGACGTAGGCTACCCAGGTGGCTTGTGGTTTGACCCGTTGGGTTGGGGAAGTGGCTCTCCTGAGAAAGTTAAGGAATTAAGGACAAAGGAGATCAAAAATGGAAGGTTGGCTATGCTGGCTGTGATGGGTGCATGGTTCCAACATATCTACACTGGAACAGGACCAATTGACAACCTCTTTGCTCACCTTGCTGATCCCGGTCACGCCACCATTTTTGCTGTAAGTACAATGTTCAGTGCCCAAATGATAGCCATACCTGAAATCATTAACAGTTTCTAATGCATACAAACACCACCACACAAACAAAATAAGAATACAGCTTAAATCCTTGATTTTTAATAAAAACACATGCTACAAGTTAATTCGCAGGTATTCAAGGGAAATTAAATGTCAAAAACATCTTATACCATACTGCACATAAATATTGAACAATAACCCATTAATGAAGTTATACGAGGCGCAAGTTGCTCATATTTTCCTGATTATCTTTCAGGCTTTCAGCCCCAAGTGATGGAAGCAATCTAGAATCCAATTGGGCGATCCAAGCATTGGAAAAACACCGGAGAGCAAGAACGGATTATTAGTGTGCTTTTCCAACTGATGCTGTATCACTTGACCTTGTATTGCCTTAAAATATATTTGATGTAGAGAAAGGTTTATGCAGTGTACAAATAGCTCTGAGATCTCAAAATGAATGGCATAAAAAGGAAATTTTTCGAAAATTTTCTATTAGTTTAACAAAGAAATATCCAACCAGATCTCACATATGGCTATGGGATTCATGAATCTGATGGCAGGCAGATAAAGGATCATAAGCAAATGTTGCAGCAAGTCATAAGGACGGATATTATCCAGTTAATAGTTTAATAAGCACATTAATCTGCCTCATACACTTAACAATTAGAGGGATAGTATAGAAGAAAGTGTTCTGCAAAGACATCTCTTAAGATGACAAGCAGGGTTTCAAATAATTCAATCAAATAATTCAAATGACAAAGTATCATTTTATCTAATAGGCTAATATAAGCAATTTTCTGAAGTACAACACGTATAAGATTTTCACAGGAATAAAAAATCTTTCATATGAAAAGAAAAAAAAAAGGATACTAACTAGAGATACATAAAATCAACTATTCAATCAAAGTATGATTACCAGTCATGAAGATACATATTTTACACGCAAAAAAAAAAAAAAAACCAAAAGAAGTCAAGACAAAAGGTTTGACGTCTACTTTCTAGTAAGACAATGCAACTTGCTGGCAGCAAACAATATAAGAAGGCTAGGTTCTGGTAAACGGAACTAGAGGTCCGTTCACAAGCATTGTCATATGTATAATTATGTTGGCGGATTAGCACCTTTTCCCTCCCTACCATCATTGGAAGATATAGTTGCGAGTCGAAGAAGAATATAAATAGAAAAGAAAAATGACATTGTGGGGGTGGAGAAGGGAGAGAAGGAGAAGGAAAAGAATGTTGCATTGCCTATCCACATATATTTGTCTTTCATTCTGTGACTGTATGACATATCTTATTCGTTTTGCTATAGAGAAGACCCTTGTAATTGGGATGAGCATTTTAAATTGAGTTGAGATGTTGTCTGCTACCGATAACTCAAGGGATTTGCTTCCATCTGATCAAATATCATACTTCATGTTGAGCCAGGAGCTCTCTTCCTCCAATAGGGAACCAGATTGTAGCATTAAGTGTCTTCCCCTTCTTCGGGGGTGGGTGGGGGGAGGGGAGGGTGTTGAATTCGAAATGTGCATATTGGAGCATTCAGAAAAGCTTATAATATGTTCTAGTAAAAAGATCTGGAGATTGAAATATAAAGAAGAAAGAAAATACTTGTTTTACAATTAATTATCAAATATTATATTGCAAGCAAAAGAACGTCAATACTGCACTTCAATGAACAATATACACAACCAACCTTAACTCACCAAGTAGAATTTTTAGGCCATCATTCTTTTCCATTTCCGCTCCTTAGAGTTGGGCGTAAAACAGTTTCCAGAGAATGTCTTCAGCACTTCAGGTGTCAGATTGTTTGCTTGGATGTAAAATATTTTCCACAAAATATCTTACTTTGAATGGTTAGACATAAAGCATTTAGCTGAAGATGTTTTTTCAGCATTACAAGTGTTTGATTGCTTGGTTGATATAGTTTTCCAGAGAATAGCACACTTGGACTGATAATGATTCGCGCTTTTAGAGCCTAAACAAAGAAATCCCTGTTCCACTTCCACATGCAGCTTCCAAACCTAGGTAACAGTCTTCTATGTTTGTAAGTGTACGATTACAGTTATACACAAGCTTCAACCATGTGTAATACGTATCTGCGTTAATTATTTTTAAATTCTTCACTTTACATATTAATTAAAAAGAAACAACTGAAGGAAAGATGGGGATATGAATATAGCAAAATGTATATATCACATGCCAGTTTTGTATTAATGATTAATGATCCTAAAGATGAATCATGTTTTTATATCTTTTCTTGTAATTTTTTCTTAAGAAGGAAAATGTTTTCCAAAGAATCAATAAAATGCCAGAAAATTCTCTGGAAAATGGATTTTCCATTGAAAACTTTCCTTGAAAATACTTTTCATGTGTAAACTGAGTCATGCTAAATCAAACAGACCTTTCAAGTGTCACATGCTAGGATATTGCTAATCACCCGTTAGATTTAAGAAAACAAAACCAAGAACCGGACGTAAATAGATGCACAAAAAGGCAAAAGAGCTCCTGATCATCTTCACTTAGAAGTGACCACAACGTGAGTTCATGTAGATATTAGGAAGCACCAAATAGGTGCTACAAGTCGAAGCAAGAAAAGAAATATCTTTTTCCCAAACTATCTAAGAGCACTAAAACCTAATTGAACATCACAGAGTCACATATAAAGGCAGAGTTATGTAAATTCTTTCTAATCACATGGTGTGCATCCCATCACAGAGTCGCATCTTTAAGCATGGATTACATAATTTCTTGTTGATCCAGTCGTGTGCCTCTTTCGTCTGAATAATCATTGTTTTATCAAACTCATTAGCTAAAAATCAAAGAAGGAATATGATGATTCCTCAAAGAAGCTTGCAAACTACCTACACCCTGCTGTTAAGTTCACAACATAAGACCTTTCAAAAACACATTAGTTGCTTCAGACTCATACCTCCAAACTTCCAAAGCATTAACGCATAAAATGAACAACATAGTTCCCCATGAAGAATCAAAAGATTGTAAATCATCTGACATAAGCAGCAATTACTTACTCTTATGTGCAAAACTGTTCGGTGTAATATTGATATATTATTTAGCGCATTTTTATTTAAATTTTGTTAGTTCTTGAGTAATTTATGAGCAATTTGATTGGTTCCATATTTGTTTTGCAATGAGACCATAGAGAAGTTGTCAGTGCCAACAACTGTGAAAGGGATTAGAAGTTTTTTGGGACATGCAAGGTTTTATAGGAGATTCATCAAGGATTTTTCAAAGATTGCTAAGGCGCTTTCAAATCTTTTGGCGCAGAATGTTCCATTTGTGTGGGATGAAGACTGTGAACGTGCATTTGTAACAATTAAGGAAAAACTTGTGTCAGCACCTATTGTTGTAGCACCTGATTAGGAATTACCCTTTGAGTTAATGTGTGATGCAAGCGACTACGCAGTAGGGGCAATTTTGGGGCAGCGAAAGAACAAGGTGTTTCATGCTATTTACTATGCGAGTCATACTCTTAATGATGCACAACTTAATTACGCAACAACAGAGAAAGAGTTGCTCGCAATGGTATTCGCCTTTGATAAGTTTCGTCCTTATCTGATTGGAAGTAAGGTAATCGTTTACACTGATCATTCATCTATTAAGTACCTTATGGCCAAGAAGGATGCGAAGCCAAGGCTCATTCGTTGGGTGTTGTTGTTATAAGAATTCGACTTGGAGATCAGATTTAAGAAAGGCATAGCATATCACCTTTCTAGACTTGAGTTACCAGTAAAGATTGAGATGGTGAAGCCGCCTATTGAAGATGACTTTCCAGATGAAAAGATCCTTGCGATACAATCTGCTCAGACTTTTCCCTGGTATGCTGATTTTGTGAATTTTCTAGCGGCGAAAGTAATTCCAGCAGATCTTAATTATCAGCAAAGGAATAAAATTTTATCTGATGTGAAACACTATTATTTGGAAGATCCTATACTCTTCAAGCATTGTGCCGATCAAGTGATCAGAAGGTGTGTTCTAGAAGAGGAGATGAAAGATATTTTGCGGCATTGCCACACACTTGAGTGTGGAGGTCACTTTGGAGGCAATAGAACAACGGCAAAAGTACTCCAATCAGGTTTCTATTGGCCTAGCTTGTTTAAAGATGCTCACACTTTTGTTGTTGCATGTGACAAATGCCAGAGATTGGGGAATATCTCGAGAAGGAATGAGATGCCATTGCAGAACATTCTTGAAGTTGAACTTTTTGATGTATAGGGGATCGATTTCATGGGACCTTTCCCTTCATCCTACAATAACAAATACATTTTGTTGGCAGTTGATTATATATCTAAATAGGTAAAAGCGGTGGCGACTCCAACAAATGATGGTGCGGTAGTGCTGAATTTTCTGAAGAGGAACATGTTTACAAGGTTTGGCACACCTCGAGCAATAATTAGTGATTAGGGTACCCACATTTGCAACAAGCAGTTTGAAGCCCTCTTACTCAAATATGGTGTCAAACATCGAAAAACTCTTGCGTATCATCCTCAAACCAATGGGTAAGCAGAAGTTTCAAATCGAGAAATAAAAAAGATTCTTAAGAAAACAGTGGGTAATTTGTGCAAAGATTGGGCCAAGAAGATTGACGATACACTGTGGGCGTATCGTACGGCGTTTAAAACACCAATTGGGATGTCGCCTTACAGATTGGTCTATGGAAAAGCTTGTCATTTACCAGTGGAGCTCGAGCACAACGCATATTGGGCAATGAAGCAGTTGAATCTTGATATGCAAGCTGCAGGAGAAAAAAGACTTTTGCAATTGAATGAGTTAGAAGAGTTCCGGAATGAAGCTTATGAGAACGCGAAGATCTATAAAGAGAGAACAAAAGTGTGGCATGATAAGCATATCTCACGAAAAGAGTTCTTGCCTAGTCAGAAAGTTCTTTTATACAACTCAAGGCTTCGCTTATTTCCCGGAAAGCTTAAATCAAGATAGTCTGGCTTTTTTGTTGTAACGAAGGTGTTTCCCTATGGAGCTGTTGAAGTAAATCATCCAGAGAAGGGGACGTTCAAGGTTAACGGACAACGGTTGAAGACTTATTGGGATGATGAGTTTGATAAGCACAAGTCTGTTGTCCACCTCAACTCGGCTTGAAAATTGCTCCGTCAGGTTGTCGACGTTAAAACAAGCGTTTTTCGGTAGGCAACCCGAATTCTCTTCCTTATTTTAGATTTCATTGTTTTAGTTGTTTTTAGTTAATTTTTAAGTTATAGTTGTCGAAATTAATTATTGATTTTTATTGTCATGATAGGTTCAAGAAAAAGCTTGGGGGGGAGCCAAGGCAAGGAGAGGTTCTACCAAGTCATTTAAGGGAGAAAATATGGAAAAATTCGTGTTTGGAGTGAAGGGGATGCGTGCATGGGAGAGGAAAACAAGAAGAAATAAAGTTGTGCAGTAGCGCTGTTGCGCTAAATTTCAGCGCAGCTGCGCTGGCGTCCCTAAAAGTTACGTTTTTGAAATAGCGCTGTTGCACTAAATAATGGCGCTACTACACTGGCGTCCTCTACAGTGATGTTTGAAAAAAAAAAAATCATCATCATCATCATTTACCAAGCTTATCTACTAGACCCGAAACAAATCACAAACTCCCTACCCAACCCACAACCCATATCCTCTAGACCCAACCCACACCATATCAAAACCACACTTCACACTTACCCAAATTAGATCCAACCCACCCACATTCTAGACCCTAAAACCGACCCATAACCACAATAAAACCCATCCGAAACTCCTACTCAAATCACAAGCTCAAATCAGACCCTTCAAAACTCTTTATCTCTCAACACACCACCACCAAACTCTTCATCTCCATCATCACCACCCAAATGCCAAGCCACCTTATGACCGTCGTTGACAGAGGCCCTTCACGGCGCCAGTAACAACAGCGCCTCTCACAGCTTCCCTCTGTTGCTCTCTCTCTCACGCTAGCGCCGACGCCAACGCATCACCTCACATCACCATCTCCGATCTTCACGCCTAACTCTCGTGCTGTCGATTTTATTTTTCCCACCACCATCTCACGACGACGACGGTGCAGAGCAGCTGTCAGCCTCTCTCTCCATCTCTCACTGACACCATAACCACCATCCAACCCCACCGTCGACGACAACGAGCCCACGACGGCAACGCAATTGCTACCGACAACCACGGCGCTGCCAACAAAGCTTCACATCAATGGCTTTTGGGCTGTTTCACGCGTAAGTCCACGGTTTAAGTGTTTTGCATTGAAGAATCTTTATTTTTTTTAAAAAAAAAAAGAACAACAAACCAGAAATTTTGCATTACGAACCAGTTTGTTTGGATTGTTCATAGCTAAATCTCAAAGGTGTTTGATAGTTGTTGTGCCTGCAGTTGAGTTGAAACAGAATCTTTATTTAGAAAAAAAATTAGGAGCCGTGCACGTCAGTTTGTGTGGGCTTTGTGTATTTAGAATCTCCCGGGTGTTTGAATGAGTGGTTACTTTGTGATTGTGGGCATTGAGATATTGATTGCGTCTTTGGTGCATATGTTGGTGCGTTTTTGTTGTCTAACTTGTGACTGAAAATCTTTTTGAGTTGTTCTCGAAGGTATACGTGATTTCAGTGGTAGTACATTGTGTTGATTGGGTCCTTTGTGCATGTTCTGTTGTTGGTTCAGTTCTACTGTTTGTGATCGTTGTACATTTATATTGAGTGTGTTGCTGAGTATTTGTGCCTGTTCGTTTGTTGGGTGATTCGAAGTTACGTAATGTTGCATGGGACTGTAGTCTTGTGTTGTGGGCGATTGCATGTTATAGCAGAGAGTAGACAGTGATTTTGTTGTGGGGTGTGAGTGAATAGTTGACTTTGATTGATTCGTCTCGATAGGCATGGCTCTAAAAGGAAACGAGTGTCCACATCTGGTGCATCTACATCCACATCTAGGCCTGCTTTGAATACACATATATTTGTTAGTGAGGAGGCTAAAGCTCGCTATACTGAGAGTATCATAAAAAAATATTTGGTTGTCGAGCGTGGTTTCGAGGAACCTGGACCTATAATTGCACGACAGGCTGAATCGCGGCAATGGACTCATTTCATCAAATCTCCTAGGCTGTGTTATGTGTTGTTGGTTCAGGAGTTTTATGCTAATGCTCCCGAGTATCAAGATAAGAGGGTTATGGTTTGTGGAAAGCCTGTTGCTTTTGACCGGGGCACTATCAATCGGTTCTATCAGGTCCCAGACCTTGACGATGATTTTTATAGTGCCCATGGAGATGACATTCACCCAGACAACATTATCAGATATTTAACAGATGATCGTGTCACATGGCAAAAAAAGAGGTGATAAGTTTGTGAG
Source organism: Ehretia macrophylla (assembly GCA_037974665.1). Lineage (NCBI taxonomy): Eukaryota > Viridiplantae > Streptophyta > Magnoliopsida > Boraginales > Ehretiaceae > Ehretia > Ehretia macrophylla. Next base: position 45,405,918 of record CM075783.1, read on the forward strand.
TTTCCCATCCTCTGGCATGCGTAAGAAAATTAAAGCGTGGCACATCTTTATCTGTGCCACCCTCTTACTGACAAGGAATACGTATGAGGTCTCCAAAGAGCGTGTAATGTTGAATTATGCCATTGGTAACCAGTTCAGCATTGACATTGGGAAAATAATTGAGCAGTCGTTCTTGGAGTATTTGAAGGGCCGAACTACTGGGGGATTGCCTCACCCAGCATTGATTACAGGTTTATGTCTTGCAGCTGGTGTGCCAGTCTCGGCGACTAAGGAGGTACTGCAGCCTCAAGACCCATTGACGCAGACTACCATAGAAACTTTGGGGGCCCGCATGGCGCAACAGGAGACTAAACAGATAGATCAGGGCGAGGCCCCTATCACAGATATTTAGGCCTTGCGCTAGGAAATAACACAGTTGCACCAAGACATAGATACGGGGCGGTAAGAGCGGTTAGAGCAGGAAGACCGTCTTGGGGAGCACTTGCTGCTACTTCTCCAGAGACAAGATGAGTTGGCTACCAGACAAGCGCAAAGTTTCAGGTACATGGCAGAGTTGGGCGAGAAATTGGGCGCTTCGCCGGCACCTGCTTTACGCCCCTTTATGCCGACTAGTCACTACTTCCCTCCTGATGATGAATGACTCCACCAGCTATTCGGGGAAGTTGTTACTCCTTTTCTTTTTAGTGTTTTCACATTGAGGACAATGTTTTCCTTTAAAATTTGGGGGTGGCGTCTCTTTACTTGTTCTGAGTTATGTGTTGTTTTTGGTGTTATTATTACATATTTTAGTTATTTTCATTACGTGTTTTCGTTATTTAAATTCATAAAAAATAAAATAAAAAATAAAAACAGAAATGAAAAAAAATTGAAAAAAAAAACAAATAATTTTTTAAAGTAATGCTAAAAAGATAAGAAATAGGCCGATGATGAGTAGCGTATGAATGACATGATAGTAATGAGGATAATTGACTGAAGCATAGTTTTGTTTTACTGAAAATCCCCACCTATTACGCACTTAGCCTTGCCTAGTTATGTTGTTGCGTAAAGAAGGTTTATGTGAACTTAAGTGAACAAAGAAAAATGAGTATAGGACTTTAGAACTTGTTTGATTGTCACTCGAGGCGAAATCCTAGGTTGCATAGTATTAGAGAAATGATTTAGGTCATCTTTGGATCGTTTGAGCCTTTCAAGCCAACCCTTGTAACAATTGAATATCCCTAGTCCACTCTGCTGAGCCTAGTTAGCCTTTTCTTTCTTTTGCAACTTACAGATTCTTCCTTAACTTAACAAGTTGATTTTCCTAGATTATGACCCTCCTACCTGTAATATATGATTGTTCTAGGATGATTATATGGAGCCATGTTTTGTATTGAATGATGGGAGGTTTGACGATTTGGTGATGTGTTGTTTTGTTTCAGAAAAAAAAATGAATGAAATATTGAGAAAAAAAAAGAAAAAAAAAGAATGAAAAGAAAAGAGAAGAGTCACACTCCATGTAATTAATATCAAAATGCAAGTTTGGGGGAGTGTGAATTCTTTATGTGTTTTCAAATGTTGTGAATGATTGTTGAGGAAGTGAAGTGAAAGAAGAAAGAAAAGAGATATGTTGAATAATTTTGGTGGTAAGAAGTAGAGTTGGCATATGCTCTATTAAACATCCTCGAATAATTGTGTGATTACGGGTAGTTTAGTCATATATTATTTCCATTATCCTACCTTGACCCTAGCCAGACGTTACAACCAAATGTAAAGTCCTACTAATCTTTAATGCTATGATTAACCTACATTAGTGGAGAATGACATGAAAAGTAAGCCTATGAAATCCTAAGTAATTGAAAATAAAATAACCACATTGAAAATTTGCTTAGCTTGCATAAACTCATCCGGGTACAGTAGATTAGAATAGAGGCTATACACACACTCACTTGGGGGATTTGAAATAAAATGAAATTTATGTGAAGTTGAGATTTTTCATGCTTATGATTGAAAATTTCCTTTTAAGGTTGAGTTGTGAAAGATTGCTACTGAGGCCGTAAAAATTTACTATTCTACATCATTGCTTTCATGAGTTGTCTTGTGTTGAGTCTTTAGTTTCTAGGTTGTTTCTTTCTTTAGTTGTGTCTTTTGCTTGAGGATAAACAAAACTTAAGTTTGGGGGTGTTTGTTGGGTGTAATATTGATATATTATTTCAGCGTATTTTCATTTAAATTTTGTTAGTTCTTGAGTAATTTATGAGCAATTTGATTGGTTCTATGTTTGTTTTGCAATGTAGGTGAATTACATGAGAATACATGAATTTTGAGGCCAAGATTGAGGAAAAATGAACAAGGGCAAGCTTTTATGTAGCTGGTGAAGAGATTGAAGAACAAATAGAAGTAGCGCAGTCATGGCGCAACTGCGCAACGTCGCAGGAAATTTAAGAGTAATTTTGTAAAAAGGCGCAAAAAGAAAAAAACCCTACGATAAAAGAATACATCAGACGTTGAAAAAAAAGGGAGCTTCCTGGCGGCTATTTTGGGGAGAAAAGAGGGCATTTTTGGGGAGGAGAAAACGTGAGGAACTGCAAGATTAACGAGGAATGACAGATTCGAGACAAGATTTTGCCACAACTTTCTTGAGATTTCCAGAGTTTTCTTTCTCTCTCATCATGAATTTTATTAGACTTTGGATTTGATTTACATTTATTATGAGTTGCTAGATTACTTTTCTAGGGCTACGATATAGCCAGATTTTGATTACTCGAATTATGTTGAATTGATTAATTGATTGATTATTCTATTTTTATGCTGAGTATTTCACACTATACTTAATGCTTGTGATTATCTGGTCAATAATTGCTTGTTTTGTGGTTTTGTTTGAGACTGAGAAGTGATAACTAAACTAGACCATGTGTGGAGTACCATTAAATTGTCATAAGCTAGAAATAGTTATGAGATCTAGTGCAACGTGTAAATTTCTAGGGATTAATGCATTCCATAAGTTTACAATTATCACAGAGAAGTAAGTAGCTTGTTTATTGAGATAGGTTATTGATGCTTGAGAAAGATTAATAACCACATTAGCGAAATTGCTAGCAACGTAAGGAATAGTCGTTAATTGAGTTAAGTCAATAGTTTCAAGTATGATTAATCTTGGTGAAATCGAAATCCCTAGAGCTTTTTAACCACTGCATTACCATCCTTTGTCAGTTTCGTAAGTATTTTTGTTGCTATTTCTGTTAAGTTTCGTAATTTTATTTAATCGTTAGTCATAAATTCTCAATTCGTAATTGTCTGAATAAAATTAGAATTACACTAATTTCGGTAGTTAATAATCACAGTTCTCGTAAAAATGATATTTATTTATCACTTTATTACTTGTTGTGATACGTGCACTTGCATTTAAAAATCACACAACAAAAACCAAACGAGCTTCACAAGTTTAACCGAACAGATAAAGAAAACAACATGGGCAAAAAAGATCTGCGAACCATACTTCCACTCCTTTTTGTTTCATTTATCTCATACTTGTTCCTTTGCATTAGGTCTGACTCTTACATATCAATTATTCCTCCAGAGCATCTCTTCTTCATCTCTCTTGTGAGACATATAATATTTCTGAGCCTTTAACAATCCTTGATCATAAGCCTATTCACACACGTAGATAATTTTCAGTTTTGATTCCTACAGTGCCCAAGGTTCACTGTCCTGTTCACTCTTCCCAAAGTTAAAACTTTTCTTCTTGTAAAAGACCAGCTTACTTATATGGCAGATTATCAAGCTACTGGTTGCATAAAGCTAACCACAGTCGAGTCTAGATACCAGAACAAGACCAGAAATGTGGACATACACAGTACTATAGGTTGGTTCCCAATACTACCGTGAAATCGCCTATTTCCTTTTTTGATGTCTTCCACAAAGGCAAACCAAAACCACTTAGCTCTGAACTTTATCAACCATATCAGAACAGAAGAACCATGCCTTTACAATCAAGACTACACTAATTAATCGGATATCTGATCATGACCAACATATCTTAAACATCACTCCCCCTTACACTTAAAGGAAAAGATGCAACCTTTATGACCAAATTTAGTTACATAAATGAATACCCGTAACCCCATGTATGTGTTACCATTATAGTTAAATCAAGAGAAATCTACTATATCAATCAAAAACAAACAACATTAACAACACACTCCAAATTAAGCATCAAACCGCTTTCGTGCCAACAACTTTTTACAGTTTTTATTATAAAATATAAAAACGAATTAATACCACAAAAGAGTACATTAACTTTTTACAAAGTAACATTTTCGTCCCGATATTTCATACCTATCATGTTAAAATTAAAAAGATTAACATAAACACTTTTTCAGATAAAATATATTCTACCAATAAACGAATCAAAAAAAAAGAGGAAATAGCTATAAAGCCAGCTAAGCTCATTGTATTAAATTATCAATGTAATTACAACATATATTACATAACAATTTTTAATTTTTTCTTTCTCCAAAAAAAAAAAGTATATAAAAATTATACTAAGCATCAATAACTTTCTAATCATAGTAACAAACCGGTCTTTTTTTTTTCTATAATTTTCCAATTCAAGAAGGCCGGTTCGGTGAACGAACAGTGAGCTGAACCGGGATGGGCCGACCGGTTCCGGTCCCTCCACAGCTGCTGCAAGCCATGCGACCCGACCCGGCACATGTCCGGCACCCGACATCCCCATCCGACCAGCGGGAACAGAGGCAGCTGACCCGGCCCGTTCCGTTACAAGAAGGACAGCGCGGGAACTGGCCCGGCCCGAACATGTTATTGGGCTTCTGGTCCATCACTGATTTCACTAACACGGCTCCCGCCAACACGCTCAGGCCCGTCGCCAGCTGAGTCAACACAATCGGACCCATTTTTCGGTTGTTGCTGTTTTGTGAATTTTCTCTCTTCACAAAGTTGAAATCTTTCCAATTGAATGATGGGAAGATTTTCTTTTTCTTTTTGTTTTCAATTTGATTTTGTTTTCGTGGGGTTGATTTTTATTTCTTTTGTGTGTGTGAAATGTGAAGTTGAAGTCAAGTGGACGAAGAGTTGTACACGTTAAGGCTGTGAGAAAGGTTTGGAGTGTAGTGAGAGCTTGTTTTTCTTTTATTTTGTTTCCGGCTTTTATAAATTTGTATCTTCTCATAACATCATGCAATCAAATTAGCCTTCAGACTTGACCAAAAAATAAATAAATTAGCCTTTAGAGACATTGTCTAATAATAATAAGGTAATATTATTTTTGTAAAGTTACGATTTGATGATTTGGTACATGTGTGAAACATATTTCTACATTTAGGATATATGTGACATGTACTTTTATATCGATGAGTTTATCACGTCATATTCAATGGTTATATTTCTTTAGTTAGGTTCTCATGTCATCCAAAAAAATATACAATCAAATTAAATCAAATCAAGTATTTTTTCACTAGGCATTAACAAATATATAAATCTGACAACATTACTTATTTTTGTTAAAAGTTATCTCTTCTATTAGTTTTATATAAGTCAAATCTCATCTAAATATCTTAATTGAACTCATTTTAGATATGTCTCTACTCCTTTTACGTAAATTGTCTCCATACCTTCTTATTCTCACCTTCTAATAGGTGTATCTAAAAATCGGTTCCTAATATGCTTATAGTATCTCACATCATTTTCTCTCATCTTATTTTTAATTTGAATTACTCTTACTTTAACTTGTATTATAAATAGATTCAATAATAATAAAATATTCAAACTATCTCAATTTAAGTATTTTATTATTATTAAACCTGTTTCATAACGTAAATATTAAATATTAAATATTAAAAAGGTATCCAAGTCTAAATTTTGTATGGTCCGGTGGACCTTTTTTTGCTGTCAAGTGGTTTGTTGGACTTGTGGACCTCTAATTTGGAGGATTTTGATTTGCTTGTTTGACTAAATTTTTGGAGATTTTTTCACCTCTTATTCTTTTTTTTTTTCTGATTTTTTTTGTTTTTGATCCTTAAAAGAGTGGAGACAAGAAAAGCCTTATCCAAATTGGCTTCCGAATGCCAGATGTCTTTTTTTTTGGGTCGAAACGAAATGCCAGATATTCATTCAACTATTGTTGGGTAATGATTTTTTTTTTTTTTTTAACGCTTAATATACTTTTTGTCATATACAGCGATCAATTTGTGATCCAATTGTTTTAATGTATTTTTAACGAGTAACTATTTTAACAATTGAGATTAACATTAATCTACTCATATAAAATTAGTCAGTCACACATATAACACTTATTTACTTTCTATAAACTGATATTAATTCAGACCGTTAAAAGTATTTTTCTTTCTCAACTTATTATTTCCTGAATTTGCTTAACTTAATTTGTTAAAGGTCAATTGTCCAACCATTAAAAAATTCAGACGGCAAGACATCGATCATGACTGATTGAAAGACTAATTAAATCAAGTCGTTACTTTTTTATTATTCAAAGCTCTTGGAGGAAGTCCAAAAAGTCCTGCTGAAACATGACTAAATCAAATTTCCAGAATGCTTGGACTTGGCATTTGGTCATACCAATTGGTTAAGATTTTTTGCTAAGCAAGAATACAAACGTAGAATCATCTTCAGAAAGTGACATATGTGCGTTTTGAGAAAGAATGAGTACTACATCAAACTAGCAAAACTTCAATATAACATTCAACTGTAACTCAAAAAACTTGTCTGATATTGATGTTGATCCTTGATGTTCTAATGTAGTCCAACATGAAGTCATCTTCATGCGAAAATTTTGATTCAAGACCGGCCATCTCAGCATGTTCTTTATCAGTGAATATCCGAGGAACGCCTGCAATTGAGAAGCTAGATCAGTTGACTCATAGTATGCGATGGACACACAGAACGATTGCAGGAACAACTGGTTATGCTAGTCTAGACAGTTGCGTTAAAGGGTAGGTGTCCGTAACTTTCAAGCTTACAAGAGGCCAAAAGTTGGTAACCATTTTGAATTCACAATATTACCATAATCTGGAGACAAGCACAACCGTCTACCAATATGTGTGCGTGTGGAGACAAACGTTTATCCAACTAACCTATAAAACAATACACATTTAGGCTCAGGGCATAAGAAGAATTTTCATCTTACCATGGAAGCATTCCCTTGCTTCTCCGGCCATAAGTACAACATCGCCACTTCGAAGAAACATGGCAAGTGGTGGATGCTCCCTAGACTTCCCCCCAAGGAGGAAGATTGCCTTGCAGCCCAAACTGAGGGACAAGAAAAAATTTCTATCAGATATTGGATTAGAGTGGCAGACCTATTCGTGTATGAAAAATAAAGAGTAAAATGCGCCACACCCCCCTGTGTTTTCACAAAGTTGCATCATAAACCTTGTGTTTTAAAAAGTCGCGTTATAAACCCTGTGTTATGGAAAACGTTGCATATAACCCCCCGCCGTTTATTTTTCTGTCAATTTTAACGTGAGTGTAATACACACGCTTGAAATACAAGTATGACATTTATCAAGTTTAAAGCACATGCAGAAGGACGAAATACTCTTTTTAACATCAGTTGCTAATTGCCCCTTGTGTTTTCGATAAGGTTGTAAATTGCCCCTTGTGTTTTTTATAAGGTTTCTAATTGCCCCGGTGTTTTTTTTATAAAGATGTAAATTGCCCCTTCAAAAATAAAAATAAAAATAAAAATTGACAATCCTAGAGAGAAAAACTCTTTCAAAGTGATTTTTCTTCGATTTGAAGTTGATTTTACACTGATTTAAAGATTTTAATCTACTTGTAGAAGAACGTGATTCTAAGTGGATGTACAATTATTGCTAGTTGCAATATGACTTTGAACTTCAAGCATAAGATTTACATTGCTTATGGTGGACATCAATATTCTGTTATATAAGCTGTACGTTTTTTTATTCTTTTAATTAAATAATATTTATTAGTTTAAGGTTGTAGATCTCCTTAGAAGGTAGACTAGCACATGGTTCTGATAATGCAAAATGAAAAATGTTATAAATACCTCCTTCTAATATTAAAAAAGTGATAAATATCCCCTTCTGATATCAAAAAAGTTGCAAATACTCCCTTTGACGGATTTATCTTTAAACGAGGACAATTTTATCTTTTTACAAGGCTAACTAACAGAGTTAAACGGAATTTGAGTTTGGGCCGTGTATGCAACGTTTTCCATAACACAGAGTTTATAACGCGACTTTTTAAACACAAAGTTTATGATGCAACTTTGTAAAAACACAGGAGAATATGATGCATTTTACTCAAAAATAAATTACGTAAAGTAATAACAAGGTACTTATTTAAAATATAAATTAATTAAAACAATAAAACGGTATAGCATGTACCTCATGCTTACAATAGGTTTACTCCAGTCTTTCTCCATATCATCAAGGTGGCCACCAAGCATGTCTCCTGGAAAGAACAAAGCAGCCAATATTAATATGACAGGTATATCTTTGTATGGATTGATGAAAATATTGACGCTTACATACAAACATAGAACCGTAGTTATATATATATATCCAGATCCTCCAGAATGCACATATCTGACTGTACCTAAACCAAAGTAATTCACTATTGCAGCTTCCGGCTGGAATTCTTCTCCCGATGGCATTGCAGGTGCTGCCAGCATTTTAGCCAACTCACAGAGGGCATCAGGTATTTTGTTGTGAGGAAGAGATATGTTGTAGCTCCGCTGCATAAATGTGCAAGAAAACTTTTTTCAGAAATTTTATGACATCAAAAAGCAAAACAGTACATACTGGTGTGAACTTTTCTCCATACTGGGAGAAAAAGGAAAAGTCAGAGTAGCTAAATGATAAACCGAGTTTGTGCAGCTTGCACACAGGTACCTTATTTTTCTTATCTAATTTCTGATACACTTACCCCCAAAAATAAAGAAAGAGATGGAAAAGTCTGATAACTACGGCTAACTTAATCATGTGAATTCTGAAGGTAGGGGCAAAAGCACCTCTTTAACCTCACTTTCAAATTATTAGGGAGAAAGCCGACGTTGGTATACATTTTCTGTTGAAACAGCATAGTTGCAGCTGAATTAGAAAAGGAGTAGGTCCACTGAAACAACTTATACAAGACAGGTGAGGATGTACTCAGTCTGAAAATCCATTAAGAGTTGAACTTCCAGTAGGAAATGGTCCTTGACTGAAAATTTACAATACCTTGTGCCTAAGCCATTGTCCTAATTGTTTCCTCACGTAACACAAATGATGGAAAATAATTAAAGAGTCTGAACCATATAACTTCATTTGTGATAACAATTACAAGAAGGAAATCAGCAAGACCTTGGACCAGTCAAATTGTAGACCAAGGGTGCTCCATCGTAACTTACGCAGCAAAACAGATGCGGATACTGATTTGCCGGTATCTCCTCCAGATGTTACACCTGAATCTGAGGAAAACTTCCACCTGTGAGCATTTACATCACCCTGATGCAAATGTTCCTTGGAACCATTAGTCTCCCTCGAATGCCCTACTTCAACCAAAAACTTCCCGTCCATGGAAGCAGCAAATAAGTCCCATATAGGTCCATAAATTGCATTATGATTTGTTCTATTCGGAGGTTGAGGAAAATTTGTTAAGCTCTTCCTTATCCATTTGCATTGTTCCTCAAAACTCAACGCTCCAGGAATAAAATAAAAGCCTGCATTTGCACATAACACCAAGTCTAAATATATGAACATCACAAAGCAATACCAATTAATTTATGGTAGGTACATTATCGAAAAAACAGGACCAACTTTGCATAAAACATAGACTATACGACACTTACTTTCCAGGCACAGTTAGATGTAATTTTCTCTAAAAAGCAGAAGCATTATTTGGGCTACTGTGTTTACTTTAGATATCAACGGGTAACTAGGCCTCCGAGACTCTTAGTACAGACCACAACATATCAACATTCAGATTGCATAATTTTAGTTGTGATCAGTAATTCAGCTAATTCACCATTCCGTTTCATATCTCAATAATCAGGCAGTAAACTGAGCTAATTTAACAGTACTATCACTTGCCAATGAGCACTCAGCCAGACGGTTAGAGCTGAGACCCAGAGACTAAATTCTCCTTGCAGCAGTATTGGTATTAGTCAGATTACACATTGGTCATTTTCTCCCGGGTTATTAATATCAAGGTTAACCATTATCCTTCCTAATCTGAATGAATTCTTTCAACTAATATGCGGGTTATTGCATAAATTTCCGATTCTATAAAAGATCACAAATAAGTATTATAATTCATCTCTATACATCAATCACAAAGCATTTGTAAATTCTACAAATCAATAAGAGATTCAAGTGCAAAATGCTATGACCGTTACAGAAAATTCACATACCAGGGCGACTTTCTAAGCAGAAAACAGGCCGATCAAAATTGGATTGGACCGCAGAAACGCCAGCTGGAAGTTCACCATTTCGATTATACGATTCTAAAATGGCCTTAAAATCAATAACCTCCGATAAATCTACCGGCCTCGGCTGCTTCTTCCTAAATTATTCATTGTCAACCTAATATCAGTCACTTATATATACACACATATATATATGCATATATGAATAAAACGGAAAAAAATACGTTTTGTCAAAATTGCACGTAAGAATTGTGCCACCATAATAACCTGATAACCCCTCTCTTTCTCTGTCTCTCCCTCTCTCTACGTATACAATATCAACATACATACATGTATGAATAAAAAGAAAAAAATATATATTTTGTCAAAATTACACGTTAAAAAAAAAATCTTATAAATCAGGAGTTATTAGATTATTACGTTACAGGAAATTTCAAATGATTAAAGTAGCATAGTACCTAACATGCTACTTTGTTAAAACACGATAAAAATACAGCTGTAAAATGAGAGATGCTTACTTTTTGGTATTATCGTAATAAAGCTTGTATTTTTTCTCGGCTATTCTGAAAGCGGTTCGCTCCGATTCATCTGTAGCAGTCTCGGATGCGTACATTTTGGGTATGAAGTGTTTGAGCTTGAAAAAAAAAAAAAATTGAATGGGGGCTAAAATTAGGGTTTTTTCTAGGGTTTCTGTGAGATTTACTTTCGCCTAAATTTGGTACCGTGCCGGGTGATGTTAACAAAACATCCGTGAGGGAATTGTTAATTGTGTGTGACGCGGAGCATTGGAGTCAGTGTTCCTTCGCCAATGATAAAGAGCCACTGAGTGGATAAATGCAGGCAAACTTGTGAAAAAGAAAAAAGAGTGTTTCAGCCAAGTTTTTCTGCTTTTACAAGTCTTGTGATTCCCATAATGCCCTTGGGAGCAATACAAATTTTCATATAGATATTTTTCCTTTTGAATATTGATTTCTTTTTAATTCAATTTCTTTTCACTCGCCTCTTGAGAAAATAAATTTTCGGAAGAGAAATGAAAGTAAAAAAAAAAGTAGAAAGATTATTTGAGTTTACTCGTCTAAATATGAGGAGTAATTGAAAGAAAGGCCATTGTTTTAAATGAATATTTCATGATGTTTCTTTAGTTTATTGATTATGGATTAATATGTATGTAGAGAATTCTTATATTACAAAAATTAAAGAATATGTAATTGGAGTAGAAGTTTTTATTATTACAATCAAATATGTAAGATTGAAGTTCGCAACAAAATTGTGAGAAATAGGAATTAGTATCATGTTATTATGAATAGATCTACAACCATCTCAGGAAAATTTTTATCCTACTAGTCATTTTTTAACAACGAGTATAGTGCATAGGGAATTTAATACATAGTAAAACTCCCCAAAGATTAATTGTATGTATAACAAAATATTTGATTTCCGGATAAAAAATAAAGGAAGGAAAGTTAGAAGAATGAATTATCAATAAAATTAGAGAAAATGATGTTCACTCGTTTGAATAGCAAAAAATTAAAAAGTTAAAAGAAATGAAGTGATTTCTTTACTTCTTATTTTGGCTTAAAGAAGGAAAGGAAATTACTATTTGAGATGTAAAGTCTCTAAAATATGCAAAAGCAGCAATAAGAGATTGGTAATTTTTTACTTGTAATAAACTATTGCTTACTTTCCTTCTATTTTCCTTTAATTCGGAGAAAATAAATATGACCTCATTAAGGAGTTTGTCAATATCTTATTTTCTTTTTTTATAAAATCGATCCAAATAAGTAGAAGAATTTTTGGACTTGAATACTTTTATAGATTGTCTCATATTATTATAACTGCGAGACAAATTTATTAGTAAATGATAAAATAATCGGAACATGTTAATATTTTTAAATTTATTCTATAAAGGAAGGAAAGTTAGAAGAATGAATTATCAATAAAATTAGAGAAAATGAGGATCCAAATTCGAGATTTTCCATCTCTAACTATAAAATAAAAGGGTACTAGTGTCTTTCAAAAATGTTGAGAAAGAACAGCCACTATAAATGCAAATAAACAAAAATACAAGAAAAACACCCTCACCAAGATTTCCCTTATTACTGGGAACAAAAACTGCAGCTCAACTTTGAACAACCATGGCGTGCAGAACCATGTTGAGAAGCTTGTTCTTAGTAGAACCATGGCAGCGACCTTTACCATCAACCCACAAGTGTTTAAAGCCTAATAATCTCAATTGTGCCTGCAAAATCAACAACAAAGCTAAAAGTTATCATTATCAGCATCATTTTGCAAAAAGAACACAGCCCTTGAATTGCTCTAATAATTACAATCAAGACCCATCTGTATCTCAAGATGAACACGACCAAGGACCCCCTCAAGAGGCTGTTCTCAAGGCCATTTCTGGTAATTCACTAATCAATTCCATTTTCTATTGTTTTGGATTTTTGTTCTGAAATTTGCTTGGTATTAGTCATGTGTATTTGTGTGGATTTTCATTTTTTTTCCTTTCTGAATAATAATGATGAGTTAACAATGTTTGTTACGGAAAAAAGTGGTTACAACCCGATCAAGTTAAGACACCTATGATTTTTGGAAGGTGTGTCCCATGTGTTATTGTTGAAGTTAATAAATAAATAAAATAAATGCTTCTCTAATAATTTAAGCATTTAGCTAAGACAACTTTCAGCTGAGGTGGTTGCTTTACATGTTATTGGAGTCTGTTATTTGGCCTTGAGTGTGAGACTTGCCGGCACTTATTTAAAAGAATATTGATTAATCAATCAAAAAGAACATCACACGGACGCATTAAAGTTAATAACTGAATAAAATAAGCCACTCTTTAATAGATTAATCTTTTGGATGGAGTGGTTGCTTTACAATATTGAATTATTTATCCTATGCCGTCATAGCTTGAATGGATTGTTACCTCGATTTTGATAATAAGATTGTTATCCGATTAACTTCCTGGAGTAAATTGTTTAGATGAGGTTAAGGGTAGTGGTTTATGCATTAGGGTCTTAGTTATATATACTGATTTTGGTGTATCATTGCTTTGTAGAAAAGGTCCCATTGGGAGATAAATAAAGTTGAGCCTCTATGTATTGGAATGAAGAATGGGCCTTTTCCATTGTGGAGATCAATTTTCCACGTGCGCTAGTTATCTATAAATTGTGGAGGTGGAGAAAATGCAAGTATAGAGCTTCCTAATGGATTAGGATGCCAGCTAAATAGAGAAGAAATTTAGAACACAAAGAAAACTGCAGTTTGATATCTTCAATCTTGACTTAGAAGTTGATACATCATGTATTTAAATTCTGCTATTCAGTTTGTCATTCTTAGAAGCTAGTGCTCAACTTTTTTAGAAGAGTTTTTGGATATTGAATGGAACCTAACTGTGTGAAGGTGGTACAATACAATAATCTGTACAAAGGCGTTCAAAGTACAATTTGTAGGTTTTGTGAAAGAATAAGCTTTTCTATGCTGTATTACTTCTCTTTATAATATGTTTGAGATGATTTGCAAAGGTAACTGACTTATGGTTGCTATGAATTCTTTTTTTGTTCTGTTTGTAATTTTTCCCTTTTCTATTACCGCATTGTTGATTTAACCAATTCATGGTTCTAAGTTGTTTTTATTCGGTTTAGACTAACGCTTCATGTACGTCCAGAAGTGTCAAAGACAGAAGGTAGAGTTGGACAAACAACAAATGTCGTAATTGGAGGCACAGTGACAGATGATTCGTCCAATGAGTGGCTTGCTCTGGATCAGAAAGTGAGTGATTCAAATATTTAGTGTTTGGATTTGGATTTGGATTTGGATTTTGATTATCTGCTTTGTCATTGACCGAATTTATATAGTTGTTTCTCGGCAACCGATAATGTCCTGTGTAATGGATGCAATTTATGATTTGTTGCTAGTCAAGTAGAACTCTTTCTTGAAGTAAATGAGAAAGGCTTAATCATGATGAACTTGGATGGAAGTTGTGCCAATCACGTGTATTGATTGCTTTACAATCCGAGACAAGTGATATGCATTGGGTTTAGGTTTCAGGGTTTCCGTATAAAGAGAAAAAGGAATATAAGATTCTCGTTCTTGATACAAGCAAATATCTGTCAGTTTCTTGACTTATCCAGTGCTCTGTGTATCTACTTTGTAGGTAAACTCCTATCCAACTGTTAGAGGGTTTACAGCAATTGGGACTGGGGGTGATGATTTTGTGCATGCTATGGTTGTTGCAGTAGAATCAGTACTTCAACAACCTATACCAGAGGTACTTACTTTCAGATATTGACGCCTTTCAGCTAAATTTTGATATCTAAATTTCCAGTTGCTGTCGTTTGAATGGATATATGCTCAATAACATCATATGGATTACAGAGTGGTTGTGGGTTCGAGCCCCATGGTGGGCATTTGCATATCATCTTTTTTATACTTCTCTAAAAAAAATATGGATTTTGGAGCACAATACAATTTGCTGTTGCAATCTCAATAAGTTAGATTTTTGTGGATCCAGAGATTGTGATTTAATGATATCATTCAAGATTTAGGTGCAAAATGATCTGCTGAGTATATAACGCGCCTTTGAAAATAAGGGCATCGTAACTACTATGAAGACCAGCATAATATGGGAACTACAAGACCCTGTTTGGATTGCACAAGGGAAAGGAAAGGAAAGTAGGGTAAAGCAAAAAATAAAATAAAGGAAAGGAAAAGGGTCCCTTATTTGGATTTTGGTTGGGGGGGGGGGGGGGGGGGGGGGGGGGGGGGGGGGAGTTGGTTTGGTGGGAAGTTTGGATGAGAGAAAGGTTGGAGAACAAAAAATGATGAGAGAAAAATTGAGAGAGGTCGTGATTTCGTGACTGTAGATGTAAGTCATGGAACCTTACATAAAGTTGCCAAACTACGATTAATCTAGGTCCGATTTGGATGCTATGAGTTGGTAATTATGATTTGTATTTATATAAAAGTCAAGGAGCCGCCGGGTGGTGGGTACAATTATAAAACCTGGACCCTACCCGATCCCTCCTCAGGTAACAAAAGTTTGACCCTTACCTTCCCCGAGAGGGGCAGATCGATTCGAATGTCCAGTGAGTAGGCTGAAATTTCGATCCCTATTCAAGATAAGTGGACACTTTGTATCATGGTTTTGTTGGAGCACCTACTAGTGTAAGACTCTTCATGCCATTGATTGAAAGTGGATCTAGTATTCTTGGGTTTCACCTAGACTTTCTCTTTTCCAGGTCATTCTCAACGTGTAAAGCGCATATCATATTTATGCAAGATCTCCTCCAACTACTTAGTGGGTCGGTTGTTTTACAGTTTACCTTGTGGAATCTGTTCATCAACTTCATGATTGTGGTAAATCTTAGGGACATATTACATATTTTCTTGGATGGTCTTTCGAATGAATTGTATGTTCTGGTGGCAAGTGAAGCAGAAGACAGTCATTTCTTTATCAAACCCAATAGTATTCTGGACCAAACTTGAATATTTTCATCAACCAAGGTTGTTTTCGAATGTTATCAACTAAAGCATGATTAATTTTTGCACAGGGCCAGGTAAAGCAGAAAGTATCCTCGGGTGGCAAATATGTATCAGTAAATATTGGGCCTGTCCAAGTTGTTTCCAGTGAGCAGGTGCTCTCTCTCTCTCTCTCCCTGAGCTCTAGCTGTTTGTACATGATAGGTGGCACCAATTTATGTATAGAAATAGAGTGAGGAGAAGTGGAGATGTGTTTTTAAGTTCCATTTCGTTAAAATCGTTATAATTCTTGATTCAAAAGTCATCGGGCAATCAATCTGATGAAAGATCTCTACACAACAATGATAAGTATGTATTACATTCAGAGCCTGAATGACCAAATGTAATTGGATGAGCTAAGTTATATTCATTTTGGACACGATATCTGACCACAAAAATTGTTTTTCTTTTCCAGGTTCAAGCTGTATATAACGCGATGAGAAGAGACGATCGGATGAAATACTTCTTGTAAATTACCATTTCTATATATTCTGTCGTGAATGCTAATTTGTCTAGGCATTATCTCTCCTGTCCTTTACTTTGCGCTTCTTTCATTTACATTTTCCACATTAATTTTCTAATTGGAATTTAATTGTTATATCTCATAACGTCCATTTTTAGTCTTTTTGATATTAGCCTGGCAGCTGAGGTGATTCTGGAGTAGTGGTTATTAATGTGTTAATCAGTAAGTGGATATGAGAGTAAAAAATACTTTCATTACTTCTCTGTCGGGATTAAATCCGCTCATAATATTATTGAGTGAAATCTATTAGTTGTGAATTTTTGATGAAATGATTTGTATAATTTATTATCGTAGGGGTCCGCTCACAATCTTATTACGTTATGACGGGATCGTCACTCTTCTTTTCCAGTATCTATGTTCTCTTTTTAGGATACAACCATGTCGTGTATGCCTAAAGGAAACTGGGATTGGTTGCTCCAATCCTCAAACATGCTATAGTTTTGGTTTGCAGAAGTGATATGATAGTGCTAAGATGAGTAAACCAAACCACCAAAACGCCCGCAAATAACAGGGTCTGAAGAAGGTGGCTTTACGAAGCTCTACGCATGTTTTTAGAAAGACTGTCTTTAAGACTTGAAACTAGAATCAAGTAATTAACAAGTGAACACTTGAAAGTAACGCTGAGCACGACTGTTTAGCAGAAATCGTAGTTGTACAAGTTTCTTGCCAAATAGCATGGTCTATAAAGGGTAGATGTAGGTAGCCTTATCGCTATTATCAAACAGACAAAGTTTATGTTTTATATTAAATATTCAATAAGTGAGCATTTGATTATGTGTCGGGCATAATCGTTGTACAAGGGTTTTATTTCATCTTCTCAAAGATACGTCACTTCAATTTTTATCGACCTTTTGCCAAGATATTTTAGGAAGAGATCGTCCTATACCTATACTATATATACAGCTTCACGGTAATGATGTTTTTGGATGCCTTCTAATTCGTGGCAATAAGAAGATTTTAATTCACTTATTTATTTTTTACTAAGAATTAAATACTCTATTTATCTTCAATATAATATCACGAAACTGCATGTGTGCTAATTTTGGCAACAATCTAAGCGAATTTCATGTAGTCACAAACTATATGGAGTGCTGGTATCGTCTGTTGGATTTTGACTCAAATTTCAAGTTCTGGATTTCTCAAATTAAAAAATATAATTCATTTTATTGATCACAAATTTATCGCTTTCTCTATTTTCAGATATCAAATTTTAACTTTGTTCCTTGCTATAATCTTCCATCTTCATCGAGTAGTATGAAACATGAAGCGTGATCTTTTCACCACCTTTACCAATAATACTCATAGGAAAAATCAAATTGTATAAAATTCCACAAAGTATAAAATTTAGTTCTGTAACCTGATACATAGACTCAACATGTCACGTCCCACGCCTATAATTACAATACCCAAGAAATAATTGTCTTAAATCTACTAACTTAAAAGATTTGACACCAACACATGATAACAAAAAGAAACGCTCTTCAAAATAAGTGGTAGAATATTCGGCTCTAACATAGGGCGCACACCCGCGATGGGCTCCGGCTCACCCCCACTTTTACAGCCGGACGGTTCCGACTCCCGTTTTGAAGAGTTTTTCTAAGCAAGAATCCGAGCTCCCCACTCTAGCAAAAATCATTGTCCATGTTAACAGAGGGTGGAATCTCAAAATGCCAAAGCCTTCCAACACCCTCAACCAAATATTTCTTGCACAAAAACATCTCTCCATAAGTCTTCTCCACTTTACGATCCACATCATGCAAGAACACATGCGTCACACCCGATCCTTTCCTATTCCTCGCCATAACAGCGGCTGAAAAAACCGCGGCCATCCTACCTGGCGCTTCAGGGAAGTAACCCCTCGGCGCGTCAATCATTATCAAGTCCCACTCTTTATCGTACACCTCGTCCGGCAACATATCAAGTGCCAACTTGCACTGTTTGTTGCCACGTAGGATCGCATTTTTTGCGAAACACGCCGGCTCAGTTTTGGCTATCCTGATCAGCTCGTCGGCTTGGGCTAGTTGGGTCCTGTATTTGACTGTGTGGGCCCGGAGATAGGGTGCGTCTTTGAGGACTGTTTGGACCCACTCCGGGTCCTCTTCGAAGAACATCGTTGTACCACGAGGGTTTAATGCGGTCCACATTATGGAGTCGTGTCCGAGTCCGAACACTAGGAAGTTGCAAGGCTTCCCTAGAGATTTGAGAACGTTTAAGGTGACACTAACCTCTTCGAATGATTGTTGTGGGACTATACGTGAGGTGGCGTAGTGAAGAATAGCGTCGAGTTGCAGCTGAGTTGCATTTGCTTCGACTTCGCCGGCGGCTTTCATGGCTGAACTTCTTTTGTTCTTGCAAAAGATCGCCGTGTCTGTATCTTGCATCAAAGACGTTATCAAAAACGCGCCACCGAGTAAGCCCATCACCGCCAAGCCGATAAACCACGGGTTTTCCGGCTTAAAATGACGATTACCTCTAGTCATGATGTTTTCGATTTAAAATAATAATTTAATATACGAAATTCTTGTTTTGTATGGAATTTAGAAATGAGTAATTTAGATAACAAGAGAATGAAAATGTCTTGGTGATGTAACGCTAATATAAAGCTTTGAACTTCTATGGTTTGCATTTTATATATAGTGTTTGACATGAAAGGACATGGTATGGACTGGTTCTTGGGGAGTGGCATGCACGTTTTGCACACAATTCTATGAGGTTTTCACGTTGAATCGTAAGAAAATGAAGTGAATTTTTCCGAGATTATAAGACAAATGATTCTCATTGTCGAGGGATATTTAGGGGTCAAAAAGGTAAAGGTCTACTTTCCTGCCATGCAATGAAGTTTTTCCACGTATGGTCACGATACATTGAAAATAATGGGTTTGGGAAGAAAATAATGTACGGATTTAGGTAATTGATAGCAATTACTGACTTGGGATTTGAAGAACATGGTAGCAATTAATTGACTTAGGGATTGAAGATTTAGCTTATTGAAATATGGGTAACGGTTTATGTCACTTGAATAAAATTTTAATTTTTTTTTTGTTGAATTAGTAAAAAAAAAGTTTTATTTTATTATTTAAAATTTTTTCAGAACAGTCATTTACATGTATGATTGACAATACAAAGGAAACGAAAAAATCATTGAAACTAAGAGATAATTTTATAAAGGTTCCATTGGTTGCTAAGTTCCCTTCTTTGTATAAAAATAATTCATGTATTGAATGTTAATTTTTTCATAAACATTGCTAAATGTTACATCAACTCTGCACTTTTATTTATATAATCAAGGGCGTAACTAGGAAATCTTCTCAGTAGGGACTAAAATAAATAATTTTTTAACTACATAAGTATATTTTTTTTTCAGTAGGGGCTAGTTAATTTTTTAACTAAAAATACATAGATATTTAATTTTTTTTTAAAATACATAGAATTTTTAATGTTATTTTGGGCCAGTAGGGGCTGTTTGAGGGCTAAAATAAATAATTTTTCAACTATATGAATACATTTTTTTTTCAATAGGGGGTAATTAATTTTTTTTTAACTAAAAATACATAAATATTTAAATTTTTTTTAAAAAAAATACATATAATTTTTAACGTTATTCTGTAGCCCCCACTGACTCTTAAATACCTCCGCCCCTGTATATAATATAGTTCTTATTATATATCCATGAGATTTGACATATAAAGCAAATTTAAAAGGGGTGAAGAGGTTTACTATATAGAGAAGATTGATGGATTGCCCGTGTAATATAGAGTAAAGCTTTCGATCTCATATTTAGATGAATATTAAAGATCAGTTGCAAAGCATTAATTTCTATCGCTTACTTTCTATTTATTTTATCTTATTTTTTGTGTATGTGGTTGAGTGAACCTACATTATTTCAAAGTAATAGTTGTATAATTTAGTCAGTTTGGTGAAGATTCCAATTGGTTCAATCACATTAAGCAATAATCTCCATTAGAAAATGGCTTCTGTTATCAACTCGACATAACCTGCCTTCTACGATCTTCCGCTTGATTTCGGTTACGAGATTATTATTATTAATTTTTTTTTATAACGTTGTATATTATGAAATGATCTAAATTCGTCAATTCTGACAAGTGAATGACTATTGTTATTTTTTATTTTTTTGTCGAAGAATGACTATTGTTAGTGCCTATAATGAATGTACATTGATGTGTCAAGAGCTGAGTTTTGAATGCCATATTTCAAGTGGTTTACAAATATCATAATTGAATAATATTATATATTATGAGAAGATTCAAATTAATTCGTCAAATATGACAAATGAATGGCTATAGTTAGTGCTTTTGACGAATGTATTTTAACGTGCCAAGAGCGAGTTTTGAATTGCAAATTTGAAGTGGTTTGCAAATGTTAGAATTGAATTAATTAGCTACAGTGTGGTGGGGGAATGATATATATCACCGTGATAATATTTCATCGTCTTTCATATAATAAGTATCTCCATTGCACATAAATAGTACTTTTCTTACCAAATATATAGATATATATATATATATATATATGTGTGTGTGTGTGTGTGCATTTGTGTGTGTGTAAAATTAGTTTTCAATGCACGTCTCTAAGGTTTTCACGATAATTATAGAGTTAATGTCTCCATTAATCCTATTTGACTGTTATGACACTTTGGTCCTTAATCTTTAAAAATGAATCTTTTAATTCTTAAAGTTAATTTAGTCGGACAACGTCAATCTCAATAGCAAAATTTGTCTATTTTTTATCGTTTTATTACGTGGCTGACACGTGACTGTTATAATTTATCATAGTTGAGGACAAAATTGATATGTGACTGTTATAATTTATTATAATAACGTATCAGTCAAGTGATAAAACCGTCATAAAATAGATGAATTTTGTTATCGGGATTAAAATTATACCACTAAATTAACTTTAAGGACTAAAAAATTTATTTTTAAAAATAAGATACCAAAGTATTATAATAGCGAAACATTAAGGACTAATAGAGATATTTATTCATAATTATAAGAGATGAAGGAATTAAGGAAATAATGATGTGATTAAAGTAGGTAAGATTCCCACGTATAGTCACGACATAATGGATGTTGGCAGCAACTAGGGAGAAATAATTGATGTTGGCAGCAACCATTGACTTTGGGTTTTGAAGATGTAGCTTATTGATAATAATTTGCAAAGCATTTCTATCACCACGATTTAAATGAGATCTTACATATATAAAATTAATTAATTAATAAAGTAATTTTTAATACAAAAATAAATAACGTTATTAGATTGCGAAACTAATTGTACTTAAGAAAGCTATCACGTATAGTCACGACTTAATGGACGTTGGCAGCAATAAGGGAAGAAATAGTGGACGTTGGCACCAATTATTGACTTGGGGGTTTGAAGATGTAGCTTATTGATACATTATGATTTTTTAACATCATTACATATTACTTTTAAGAGATTTGACATTCAATTCTTATCGGACGAAATAAGGAAGTAATGACAAGAAGAGGTGACAATATAATTTAATTTGCAAAGCATTTCCATCTCTTTCTTTTTATTTATATATTGGGTAAATTATTTATTTAGTTCTGTATTTTTACAATTTTTTTTAATTTAATAATTATTTTTTAAAATATATTATTTTAATCCAGTATTTTTACGATTTGTTTCAACTTAATTTTTATATTTTAAAATGTACTATTTTAATCCAATATCTTTGTTATTTTGGTCCACGTTAATTCTCTATTATTTAATCATCCAAAAAATCTAACAAAATAAACACAAGAGTAAAATGTACATTTTAAAAGATAAGGACTAATAGATTGTTTGGAACAAATAAATTCCATAAAATTTTGTGGAATTCATTTGTAAATCCAGTTTTTTTTGTTTGGTTGCACCTTTTTAAAAAGTTACAAATCCAATATTTGTAATTCTTGGATTTGCACAAGCCTTATTCAAATCCAAGCTCAAGAGGTAGAATTTACAAATTCACGTTTTCTAATTCTATTGCTAATTCTTTGGGGACAAAATTACCCTCAAGTTTAAGTTATTGACTTTGCTGGAATAGTAAAAAATTCAAGAAAGAAAAAAATAAAAATAAACAAACGTCTTCCCCTCACTTCTCTCTTTGACGGCAAAAAAAGAAAAAATTCAATATCTTTCATTCACTCCTCTTTATTCGTTTAATCTTTTTTTGTAAATTTATTCATAATTTTTCTTTTGGGCAATATGTATTCTTGTAAAAGAATTTCTAGTTATCCAAATGAATGAACTGAGAATACATGCTAATCTTAATAAAATCAATATGTGTCAATCATAATAAACACTAGATAATACTTTTATATATGACAACCATGCTAAAAAGATTAGTATCGTGTTTGTCGTGACTTTGCCGTGTATATGTGTATAGTTGAACTTAAAGTTATTTATTCATATTAAATTTATGGGTGAACTTAAAATTATTATAATTATTTTGTAATGTTTATATTTTTTAAAAATATTTCTTGGCTTTTTTTTTTTGAATTTTTATGATAGTACCCGAAATCAATAATTGGTTAAAAAAATAATAGTTATATAATGGCCTAATTATAATTGAATAAAAGAATGATATTTAAGTAAAATACATCTATTAATTTCAATTTCACATATGTTTCAAACACAATTTGGATTTACAAATAATAGAATTGACTTAATCTTATTTTACATTTACAAACAAGAGAATTCATTTGTAAATGAATTCCACATGGAATTCATTTATAAATGAAATGAATTCTGCACACGAATTACTTCCAAACATTATGTAAGTTTAAACAAATAGTAAAAATACGAGATTCAAAGAATATATTTTAAAGAATAAGAATTAAGTTGTAACAAATAATAAAAATACATGACTAAATATATGATTTGCCCTTATATACTTGATCAATGGGTCTGTGGTTGAGTGGACCTACATTTCAAAATAATACTGCTATAATTTTAGTCAGTTTAATTAATAAAGATTCCAATTGGTTCAATCATTTCTGAATCTCCACCGAAAAGATTGCAACGCTATCAACCCAACAAAACATGTCTTCTATAATCTTCTACTTGAATTGAGTTAAGAGATCATAATCCAATGCAGTCAATTGTGGCAAGTTCACGAGAGAGATTGGTGTGGGACAAATGATACATATATCACAGCAATAATTCTTCAGCAACATGGTGAGTATTTGCATTTATTATTAATAAATAGGGAAGGACTCTGGTTCGGCCATTTAGATGTATAGACTATTTATGTATCACGACTACATGACTATTGGTTGAACCGAAGTATTTTTCTTAATAAATATTATACTTTTCAAATAGATAAAGATGAAATATCACCATCAATTATATACATTGGTTTGGAGAAAAGGAAAAGGAACCAAATAGGGATTTAGGTTTCCTAATAACGTAATTAAAAATATCAGTGGTGGTAACGTGATGATTCAATTATAATAAAATAATTTAAATTATTAAATATAAAGATGAAATAAATGTATTATTATTTTACTACCATTAACCTCCCTGATAATATTATTATGTTACGAGAAAATCCAAATTCGTATGACTTGTTGGGGAGAATAGTAAAGGAAATATATAAAAAATATCAGAGTCGTCTCAAACAATTTGGAGATCTTGGACGATCATCTAAATGAGGGCCTTAATAATTATGCTTTTTTTCAATAAATTTTTTTTAAAAAATTTTCTACTAAAATAATCACTACAAATAATAAACAAAAACAAAAATTAGAATTATAAAATAGCATAATATTACAAGTTAATAAAAAGATATACCTATATAAATTTATTTTTCTTACCTTTTGAGATGCAAAATTATTTATTAAATCGTTATAATCAAGTTTATCTAACAAATTTTTTTCAATACACAACATAACTAATCCATTTAATAGATAAAAGTTCTTTTAATTGCTGTCATGCTGGCCGTTCGGCCTTCAATAGATAAAAGTTCTTTTAATTGCTGGTCAAACGTTTGGCCTTCATTACCTTATAGCTTAGTTTAAAAAATATATATATATATATATATATTGGGGCCCCTAAGCTAAGGGGGCCTTAGACACAGGCCCAAGCTGCCCTTAGCTTGGGCCTGCTCTGAGAAAGATCAACCTTAATATTTTCTATACTCCAAAATCTTACCCCTCCAATTAGCATCAAATGAGGTAAAATGACTGGTCTAATCCTCTTATAAGTTGACTTGCATATAAAATTTATTTTCTCCCTTCCATTTAATTTCGAGTCCAAATAACAAAAATTCATAATCTTTTAATTTTTCAATTCAAATAAGATTTAATCATTTCATTTTATTTCCTTTATGATTATATTCCGTTCCTTTCCTAGTTAAGGAAAGAAAGTATGCAATCTGTTCTAGCAAACAAATGTTAATCTGTGGGCTAATTATTTTATCTATTATAGAATGGTGAATGAAGTCTAGAAAATGGAAAGAATCGCCCATACTTGTTGATTCACTTAAACTAAAAGTGATGAAAAGTAATGAAATGATACGAGAAGATTTTAATTTGGTAGGTTATCTAACTATAAGAAAAGAAACTCACGAAAACAGATTATAATCATTCAACAATATCCAATTTTGGCAAAAATGAAAATCAACATTTACCAAGCTTGGAGGGGAATTGACTAAGATATGAATAGTAAAAATAGCTCATGAAACCAATGTTGGGTTAAAACATACGTCCTTATTGATATAAAAAATGTCCTCAATGTCCAATATCAATTGTAGAATAAGTATTCATTCATAGAAAATATTTTTCGTACTTTTTACAAATTTACCGACTAAAAAAGGTAGTTACATGATTTTTCATTTAATAGATTAAATATTTCTTTTTCCTGTTCTCTTTATAGTCACAATCATAACAATTTTAGGCAGTTAATTTTGTGCGAAGTAAATTATATACTACTACACATTGGAATAAAATTTCATAGTCACAATTATAATTGCTCAGTTCAATTCCATGAGTAGTTATATATTACCCATGGAGAGTTTGCAAATCAACTTGATCTGAAGAGAAGCCAATAAAGTTGCTGATTGAATAGCAAAACGGCTTAAAAATAAGAATTTGTCTGATGACTAGGGGAATAATGTACCTGCTAGTTTAGCAATTATCCGAAATAATAACAAGTTAACAGTTAAAATCGACTAACTCTCATGTAGTCATGTTTTCAAGTAATACAAACTTCAAATATTCAGACAAAAACTGTTATATATTACACCTAGGAAATGTTTTCTGGTGTAGATCCAATCAGTAAAATTACATAAATTATCCAAAAATATAAATAAGTGAATTTTTATGAAATTATAAATAAATAAAAGCCAATGACGCCAGCTCGACCTCATTTAAGGCCGAACAAACCCACAAGTAGTCTTAAATGTCTTTTAAAGTCAGCCGAACCACCACCTTTTCTTTGGGCCGTCCATTAAAACCCCCTCCACCCACCACTGTAACACGCCTTTTGACACGTTCATATCTCAAACAATTAGTCATTAAATCTAGCTCGTGGATCAAAAGTCTCACGTTCAAATCTCTTTCTTGACTTAACTAGTATATCTATTAGGATATATCACTGTAATACAGGGATTGTTATAGCACGAGAGATAGATCCTGTCTAATCTTATTTAAGGTGAATTGCTACTTATTAAAGAAAAAAACAAAAAGTAGTAATTAAATTATTGTTTATGTTTCGAGTTTGAATTAATTAATATATATTCTTTTATGGCCAATTTTACTAGATCTTTTGTCTAATTAATTTGAAATATATATCTTTTGAACAGAATTATATGTCTTAAAATTTTAACCTGATGTAAAAGCGAGACATTCGTAAAAGTGTTTTTCGTAAAAAAAGAGAAGAAAAGTTATTAAATACACACATCTCTCCACCATCTTAAGCAATCTATATCACACATCTAACGAAAATTACATTTGAACTTTTCATCAAAATCTACCCAACAAAAGAATTACACAAACAATGGTGAAGAAAGTGAAAGCTCAAGTACTTGTAGCCTTGTTGTTGATCATGGTGTGTAGTGTGGTTAATGGGGCTACACTAGGAGAGCAATGTGGTAATGAATTCACAAAGGTGACTGCATGCTTGACATTTGCTACAGGAAAAGCTGATGCACCAACAGAAGAGTGTTGCAACTCGGTCACAGATATCAAAGACAAAGATCCAGTGTGTCTTTGTTACATCATTCAACAGATTCATAATGGAACTAATGATCAGCTCAAGAGCATGGGTATTCAAGAAGCTCGATTGCTTCAGTTGCCTTCTGCTTGCAAGTTGACTGGTGCTAACATCAGTGCATGCCCAAGTAAGATCTCCTGTTCTCTTTACGGATTTGGATTCTCTTATATCGTTGGAGAGATTAAAGCTCTATTTGGTCTAACTTTTAGACACTTAAAATAACTTTTATGAGTTTAGAAGTTGAAACTAAACTGTTTGGTTTATGTTTAAAAGTGATTTTAGGTAAAAGTTAAAATTGAAAAAAAATTAAAAAATGAGAAGTTCTAAATTGAAACTTTTCAAAAAGTCTTTTACGAAGTTGTTTTTACATACTGCGTTAAGTTTTTTTCTTTTTCTTTTTCAAATATACCCTCTCATATTTTTTTTAAATCTAATATTGCCATCAAATTTTTCAAAAGCTCAATATTGTTATACATAGACTAAACAGTTAACGATTTTTATTCAATAACACTTCTATTCAAAACTCTACTGCTAAAAGTTCTACAACTCAAAAGTTAAAATTTCACAACTAGGCCACACAGATCCTAAATATTTGCATTATTACTTCAGAACTGTTGATCTCTCTTAGTGTTACAAGGGGATCCGAATCCATACTCTACACATATTTATAATTGTTTGAAGATGTTAACGAGTCTTGATGGTTAAAATTATGGCTTAGTTCTTCTGTTTATTAAGCAAGCTTGATAGTTTTGACATGAAAATTGCATGTTTGATTAATGCTTACCAGTTAGCATTTGCATGTGCAATTAATCATTGTCACCTTTTTTCTCCCTTTCACTTTTTTTCTTACTTTAAGATTTGTGTTTGTTGGTGCCAAAATTTTCTCCTTTTTACGTCCATGGAATCCTCTTTCTTATTGAATTAACAAATCAACGTGTTATCCGACATTTATTTTGAATTTATTTTTTATCAAGAGAATTAATCCTACCGTTTTTAGAATTAGTCCTCAGGTATTGTCCAAATTATCGGTTCGCTACTTGATGTTGTTTATAAGTCTCTGATAATTAAATGTCGAAATACTGTTGGTCAACCAATTTATGTAACTTGTGATTACTTATTTTGATGCATGAATATATTATGACGGATCAACTATGGGCCAAAGAAACTGACTTGTAACCCCCCACTGATCTCAAAATTGTTTTAGAAAAATTGGATATTTTTAATCTGAATTCATATGATTCTATAGTATCTTGAAAACTTCAACAAAATTTACTTTTGAAAAAATTATCAACGATTTTATTATCTTGTATGAGAACATATATAGTACTGGTTTTGTGTCCAACCCATAGAATTTAATTAACTAAATTAAAATGTTTAAACTTATTAATAAAAAAATCTGAATTATTATAAATTGAACAAATATTGTTTTACAAAATTAATATACGAAGATATATTACGATCTTCCCCCTTAAATACGTGAGCTTATGATCCATTGCATGCAAAATTTTATTCTACAATGCTATTTGATCTCTTTGGTATATGGTATTGCATTTTTTCTTTTTCTTTCTTTTTCTGTCTATCATATAATGCTTCCATTTGGCTGCTGGTTATGTCAGGCTCTCATATGAAATGTGAACTCCACATGCATATGAGACCTACTCTTCTCTCAGCCAGTAATGTTCGGCAGCTGGGTGGGAGCGATTTCTGTCCTCCTGATTAATTTACTTTTATGGATGTATAGGGCTTCTGCACCTGCCTGCAAATTCTCCCACTTCAGCTATGTTCACCAATTCTTCAGCATCATCAGCTACAGCAACCCCAGTTTCAACACCAGCTACATCAACACAAGTTGCTAAATCAAATGGATTCAAGCACGCACCAAAACTTGCAGTGTCTATTGCACTAGCCATGGCCATCTTCTTCTGTGCATTTCCATGATGGTCTGTGTCTCCATTGCTTGCTTTAGGTTGCAGATTCAATATGCAATGACTCAGCTGTATCTTGCTACTTTTTTCAGGACTTCAATGACTTTGCAATTTGGTTTATCTTTCTAATGTATGTTTTGCTCTAGATGGTTTAGGGTGTTTTAATGCAAGTAACAGCATATTATGCAAATCAACGTAGGTTCAAATAAGCAATCTGTCAACTGTTTACAACCAGGGACGTTTAGAGGACTTCTCCTCATAGATATAGTGTTGGACTAAATTAAAATAAGAGAAGTGCAGTAAATAAAAATACAAGATGTACAATAAAGTTTAAAATAACATAATGTAAAATTAACAGTATTAAAATTCAAGGATATAGAAATAAATCAAATACAAATAATATCGAGGCTTGCGTTAGACTCGATATCTTTAAGACTTTAACGCCCCGTTACGATGCTTTCGATTGATTGACGCAAGCCTCTCAGGATACAACGATATTTTCTTCGTAGTAGAAGCACACCAAACTACGAAACTATCGAACTGAATATGACAAACTCTTTCTATCGAACACACAATGATAAATGATAATATTTGTTCTGCTTACTCAATTTTCCGTTCTCCTTCTGCTCTTGAGCAAACACACATATAACTATTTATAACCAATTTTTAATGGGAGTCATCATTGCCAAAATATTCTGATAGAATAAAATATTATAATCTAGCTCAAACTTTCACACAACCATGTTATTCAAAATTTGATAGAGTCTGCAGTACATGGACATGAAATATATTGCACGGATTTACAAGGCAAGCATGCTAAACAAGAATGATTGCACCCAACATTTTATTTACATTAACAAGATTCCTACATATAGTGCCACGGATAAGTTTTGTCTCCATCAATTTAAAAACAAAATAATTGTTCACTTATAAAGCTAAAAAATGAATCTCGCCTGCACGTACAAGAGTGTGCTGAAAACAAATGAGGTGGTAATGTAATATAGTATTAGAGATGAATCTTGGTCTCGTCATGCCTATTCAGGTATCATCCATCTCTCACCAAACTAACTTACTCACCTTAATGTCAGTTCACGTATACAAAAATCTGCTTCTTCATATCGGATGACAAGTGAAAGTGGTGTTACAATATACAACCCTTCCAATAAGAAAAAATTATAAATTTTAATATCATCTTATAAGATTTTGAATTACTACTTTTAATTCTAATTGATTTTTTCTTAACATATACACAATACTAAAAAGAATTGCCGCGATTTGAAACTTTTACCATAATCACCTTTTAGGCACAGACTGAACATAGTCCACACTCCACAGTGGTAAAGAAAATATGAACTTGATTTGGTAATCCTTTCTGTCAGTGATTAGGTGAAACATAGCTAGTTAATCGGGTCTGTTTGAAAGTGTTTTTATTTATTTATTTATTTTAAATTTTTTTTTTGGTAAAATAATTTTTTAGAGCAATTTTTCAAAATAATTTTTAAGAACAAAAAGACAAAAAAATTATTTGATTAGAATTGTGTTCTAAACAGTTTTTTAGAATAGAAATGCCCTTAAAATTATATGAATATTTTTTTTTTTTTTTTTTAAAATTTTTTTTTTAAATATAAATTATTAATTTATTTTTTAATAATTTTAATAATTTATAAATAATTAATAATTAATAAAAATAAATAATAAATTAAATTAGTTATGAATAATTTTAAAATAATCAAATAATAAAATTAATTAGGTAATAATTAATAATTTGATTTAAAATTAATAATTTTAATTTAATAATTAATAAAAGTTTTAATTAATAAGTAATTGATAAATAAACTAATGAAAATAATAGTTAATGTACTAAAATTAATAATTAAATCAATTGAGAATTTTTAATTTTTAATTGATTTATTCATTATAATTTGTATTAATTGATATTAATTATTAATTAAATTAAAATTAAAATTACTTAATTTTTATTGTTAATTATTTAATTAATTTCAAACTAAGATTTCTTAATTTTAATTATTTAACTAATTATTTTTTTAATTATCAAAATTATTATTCTTATTATTGAATTAATTATTATTAATTAATTCAATGTGTTCAGGAGTAGGAGGGTAAAGGGTTATAGGGGCCTAGAGGGATGGAGAAAAGAACAAAAATACATGAAAACATAAAAAATGTGTTCTTATTTTTTTGTTCTTGAAAACACATTTCTCAAAACAGTTTTTTAAAACAATTACTGAAAATAACTCATACCAAATATATATATATTTATTTTCTTGATTTCAAAAATCAAAAAACTGTTTTTGAAAATAGTTTTAAACATGCCCTCGGTAACTCTTGTGTCTTCTTAGTCGGATGTACGATTCACACTTGTAGGCATGGGTGGATTCACGGTACCAGAGATTGTTTTATTGGGCCAAAACGTGCACTCCATCTCAATAGTTTTCACTTGTTAGAGTTTATGTCCTAAGAACCAATTAATTTTAGGATATATTTATTGTATTATTTACTTATTTATTTAATGAATGGACAATTTTATTTAATTAGATTAAAGTGTTAGTTATTATTGAATAAAATCTGTAGAACTATCATGAAGATTTCATTCTTAAAGTGGTTAAGAACATGAGAGTCGGAATCTACAATTAAATGATAGATTCTAAAATATGTCTCTGATCATAAAAAAATTTAATTGGGCATTAATTCATTCAGATAGATCAACTTATATATTACTACCTTGATCGACATGTGATGTCAATAAGAAAAGGGTAATGAGACTCATATTGTTTTAATAAGTATAGAAGTACTTATTAATGAATAGGTTATTGGATCTGACTGATTTTATAAATAGATCACATAGTTAGTCAATGGTCTATATATGGTTATGTTCATGAATTTGACTCCCCTTCCATGGCTTGTACTTAACTAGGGACGAGATTGACGGAAAGAACTATTTGTGTATGTATATAATGGCTTCGTATCTCCACTTCATTATTAATTGGGCAATTACGATATACAGCTAGTTGTCACTCGTATTTTGTGAAAATAATTAAATTAGAAAAGTTCAAATTAGATTAATGAATTTACAATGCCAAATAATCATGAACCCAAAATGTCATACACATAGAGATTCAATAATTAATTAACGAGAAAAGAAATTAAATAAATTAGAATTTTAGATTTATTTTATTGGTTATGTGGCTAATTAGGACCGGATTTTAGTTCAATTAGATTTACAGTCCAAGACCAATATTTGGAACTCGTTCAATAACTAACCCTGATAGGATAAGTATTTCCTATATATATATATATGACTATGACAATCTGAATAGTTAGCATAAATCCTTTTGTCATCAGTTCTCTTTTTCTCTAGAATCTTTAGTGAGAGATTTTATTTGATTAATTAAGTGGAGAACCTTGTGTGGATATTTTCGGAGAGCTCAAGCCTATCAGAACGTTGTGCTATTGTCAAAAATTTTAATATCGAGTATCGATTACTAAAGCTTATCTTTTTTGTCTGTGATTAGGAGACAATGTAGCTTAATATCTAGGCTATATAATATTTAGGGCAAATCTTACAAATAGTCCCTATTGTTTACAAATTTTGGACAAATAGTCCCCATTGTTTGTAAAAGTTTTACCAATAGTCCCTATTGTTTCACAAGTCATTCAGTTAGTCCCTATTGTTTCCAAAAGCCATTCAATTAGTCTCTATTATTTGCAAAAGCCACTCAACCAGTCCCCATTGTTTGCAAAAGTCACTCAATTAGTCCCCAATGTTTGTTGCAAACATTGGGGACTAATTGAGTGACTTTTGCAAACAATGGGGACTGGTTGAGTGACTTTTGCAAACAATGGGGACTAATTGAATGACTTTTGCAAACAATAGGGACTAATTGTGGGACTTTTGCAAATAATGGGGACTAATTGACTGATTTTTTGCAAACAATGGGGACTAACTGAATGACTTGTGAAACAATAGGGATTATTTATCCAAAATTTATAAACAATGGGGACTATTTGTCCAATTTCCTCTAATATTTAATGAAAAGAGACCGGCCTTGTTAACGTCTAGGTTCGTTAGCTTCGAAGAAAAAGATGTCATCTTCAATTTCTATTCCCAAATCATTTTGTCATATCCTTCGTCATCAAGATAGAAAAAAATAGTAATCTTGATATTCAATCTTCAAGATACATATATGGCTTACCCTCTTATTACTTTTGCACTAACAAGTTACTAAAACGAACGAACTTGCAATTGATTTTCTTTCTCACCTTTAGGGCTTGTTTGGATTCGGGAGAAAAAAAACTAATAAAAGAAAAGAAATAATTCAATAATAAAAAAAGGAGAAAAAAATTACATCTTGTTTGAATTAAGTAAAATTATAAAAGAAATATTCATAAATAAATATATATATTATTTGTTTGAATTAAAAAAAAAATAAAAAATTTTATAAAAAAAAAAAAAACATGGTTATCTTTCTTAAAGACGTTAATGTAATAAATAGAAGGGCAACACCTTCCTCTCACCTACCACCAACACCTTTACGGTTTCTTTCTCTCACCTACCGCAAACAAGACAAGACCACTAAATGACACTATTTAAAGCTTTGGTTCGCCACGTTTAGACATACTCTATATTTTTTCTCAAAAATATGCAGACAGTGCAGTCCACAGTTTCAAGCATCTTCTCAAACTATGCATCATTGATGGGATCAATGATGCTAATCCGCACCATGGCCAATGATATCATTCCAGGGCCTGTAAGAGCTTACATTCTATCAGGCATCAAATACCTCTTCAATGGCGACCCAAGCTCAAATGAGCTCACCATTGTGGTCGAGAAGCAATCAGGGATGGTCCAGAACGAAGTCTATGATGCTGCTGAAATTTACCTCAGCACAATAATTGACTCCAAAGTGAATAGGATCAAAGTGAGCAAAAATCCTAAAAAGAAGCAGCTAAACATCAACATTGAGAAGAATCAAGAGGTAGCTGATACGTTCCGGGATGTTAAACTCACCTGGAAAGCTGTATCGATCGAGTCTGAAAACAATACGAAGGAGAAAAACTTTTTTGAGCTAAGTTTCAACAAGAAGTTCAAAGATATAGTCTTGAATGAATACTTACCTAATGTTATTGGTGTTGCCAAGAGAATGAAGGACAGAGACAGGGTGATCAAGTTGTACACGAAGAACTGCCCTTACTTCGATGGCGGTCCTGGTGGGCATGGCGGCTGGGGAGGTATAACATTAGATCATCCAGCCACGTTCGATACACTGGCAATGGATACTCACTTAAAGAAAACGATAATGGAAGATCTGGATAAGTTTTTGAAGAGGAAAGAGTTCTATAAGAGGGTTGGGAAAGCCTGGAAAAGAGGGTATCTTCTGTATGGCCCTCCAGGGACTGGAAAATCTAGCCTCATTGCAGCCATGGCCAATTATCTCAATTTTAATATATACGATGTGGAGCTTACAAGTATGCACTCAGATTCTGAATTGAGGAGGATCTTACTTTCGACCGCCAACAGATCCATCATTGTGATTGAAGACATTGATTGCAGTGCAAAAATGCACAAACGGTCCAAGTATTACTCATCCGACGAGGATGACGATTTCAATGGCCCTAGTAAATTAACATTATCAGGGTTGTTGAATTTCATTGATGGATTATGGTCATGCTGTGGAGATGAACGGATCATTATTTTCACCACGAATCACAAAGACAAGATCGATCCTGCATTGTTGCGCCCGGGACGAATGGATATGCACATTCATATGTCTTATTGTACTTCTCAATGCTTTAAAATCTTGGCGTTTAATTACTTAGGTGTGGGTGATGATCACGGGCTCTTTACTGACATTGATGGTTTGATTAAGAGTGTTCAAGTGACCCCTGCAGAAGTTGCTGAGGAGCTATTGAGAAGTGAGGATCCAGATATTGCTCTCAATGGAGTTGTCAATCTTCTCAAGCGAAAGAAAGGTGAAGTAGAGGATGTGAATGATGGACAACAACGCTCTACGCTTCAAGAAAATGTCATGAAAGACGGTCAGAATGAACCGCCAGGAGCTTGTATAGTTTATGGACCGGAGAATCTTCATGGAGCCAAGAGATTGAAATCTAGTCCTTCCCTGTTTTAGCCTCGATGAAAGCTTTCTCAACTCATAACCACTAATTTAGAAGTTCTTGTTAGCTATGAATTTAGCCTCATCATTGTTAGTCTGAATTTTGGTTAAGCTAGCAGACGCGTTCGCACGATAGAGTATTTAGTATTGTAATAATTTAATAATACTTTATAGTCTTATCGACACATCTTTCTCCTCCATACTTTTTATTATTTTTATTATTATTTATTAATGGTCTTATTTCACTTGAATGAACCCCCTTTTTCCAGTTAATTTGACCAATTCTTAGGTGCCTTCTGGAACGAGAGCCCGAGTAAAAAATTTTCATACCTATATATACAAGTTATATTCATATAAATTGATGGTTCAAATGTAAAAGCTGCATAAATGGTTCATTTTAAATGACAAGAAATACTGTCTGAGAAATCTTTTGATTCACACTAAAAGTATCAATCTTTGAAAAATTTAACTCTCAAGTCTCCGACATAGTTTAGATTAGTTACGCATAAGGTCTATCGTGAGTGAGTCCAAAAAAATTAGTTACTTGATTTACTTGAACTCAAGATGTGAACAAATCACTCAATCACACTCTAAACGTTATACAACTAGGCTAACCCTAGAGGACAAAGTTGTGGTTACTTGGTATAGAGACAATCAGAAGTAAGATGGAGTTGAGTTAAGGGAAAATACTTTCAGTATAATTTTTTTTTCTTTTTTTATGAAGAAAATCAACAGTGATTTTCTACCTACCCCTTAGATAACTCGAACTCAATACCATTTAAATCTCAAACTCTCACTAAGATTAAACCTCTTGTGTACTTCAGTACAATTATAGGTCAAAAAAGACAATTGTTTTGTGTTTAGGGCACAACTCGGCTGAGTTCTACATGCTAGAAATGAAGTGATTATTTGTAAATATTGCCTTGAGCTAGGACCTCCTATGAAAATCCAACTCTTCTTGTCAAATGTGTTTAAAGTACTTATCAATATCTGGGATCACACTTAAAATGATCACTTTGTTTTTGGCGTGTGAAGCCCACATACTAACGATCACTCTATATTTGACGTGTGAGCGCGACACATGTATCAAACACAGAACAATTATTGTTTTTGAACGTTAATTGTTGTGAAGTATTTCCCCCATCGTCTGAGATATACTTCGTGATGACAACTTTTAAGAAGGTTTCCAATTGTCAAGATCTTTTTTTTATTTTTTTTTGGTCAACAATTGTCAAGATCTAACTTGATATACACACGCACAAAATGCTTCTTAATTTAATGTCTTTTAACCCCAGCCCTACTACCTCTTTTCAGCCATCCACTAAACCCCCAACACTATAAAACACCTTCTAATCAAACTCTAAATAAACTAGCAGTAAATTCAAACTTGACCACTAGTCATTTAGTTTAGTGGTATAATTTTTTTTTTAGGTGTGAAATTTTAAGAATTAATTCTTGGACCTGTATAATATTTTTGTGAGAAAAAATTAATTTAACCTTCCCTTCGAATAAAAAATAAAAATATAACTCATTTTCACACTTAAAATTCACCGTTTTAAAGTAAGGAAAAAGAAATGAGGAATAAGGGAATTTCTTCCCTTGTTTGATTCATTTTTCCATAAGGTGAGAGGGAGAGAAAATTTTTCTCTCTCCAATTGCAACCTTTTATTGGATTTGAATATGAATAAAAATAAATAAAAAAATTAATAAGTGGATCTTCTCCAAACTAATTTAGCAGAGTGAAGTTGCATTACAAATAAGGTTATTTCAGTGCCGAGAGTAAACATGGCAACCAAAGTATAATTTAGTATTGCTATTTAGTGACTCACATAATGTTAGACATTGACTTGATAAGATAAACCCCTAACTGCTAATCAAGCCCTGTCCTAGTTGCTTTCTTGCTAGAGCCGACAGTCGCCTTATTATATGTGTTATCTGTTAAAAATATAGCTCATGTACGTATGTGCTTGGTCAGAATCTTGAGCAAGTATATGCATAAGATAATAGAGACAGAACTAAATATAAATAAATTGTGAAATAAAGTATTCTTATTTAGAAAGAGAACAACAGAAATATTACAAAGATATTGATTACACGATTCAAAAAGAAATAATTAAATAAAAGAAATACAAATCGAATAGAATCGAGGTTCGACGGTTGAACAGTACAAACCACTTAAAATACAACGATTTTACGTTCATAATACAAACACACCTAATTACAAAATTAGACGAACTAAAATAAGGTAAACGCTCTCTACGAGACAACTAAGATGCTGAGATTTTGAAAACGAAAAATTGCTAAACTGCTAAAATGCTTAATCATCCAATTCGTTCCATCTATTTTTATAAGTTGCAAGCCTTTATATAGCGAACAGAATGCAAGCAAAACCGCCAGGCTTTATTCCATCATTATGAAGGCTATGAATACCACCATTAATGGGGCTATCATTACCACTATAACGTACGCCAACGGCATACTATCCAGCTTCAAAACGTATGCACAGCTACAACTAAATAATGACGCATAACTCTGGCATTAACCCAAAAACTTAAATTTAATTAATTTGATAATATTAATTAAATTTAGAATAAAATGCATCATAACTCCTTGTGTTTTTTAAAAAGTTACATAATAAACCTTATGTTTTCGAAAGTAGCGTAAAACCCCCTGTGTTATCCATAATGTTGTATCATAATCCTTCCATTCAATTTTCCGTTAAACTTAACGGAGAGTGACATACACACACTTATAATGCAAGTAAGAATCGTACAAAGCATTAAAATGCTCATTGATTGACCAAAATACCATTCTTTCTGACTTTTCTTTCTTTTGTTTTTTTTTTTCTTTTTTTCTTTTTTCACCATTCTTCTTCCTCACCTCTAACACATCCCACTACTACATATCTCTACCATAAATAATTTTAGATACTCAAAAATAATAATATTTTGAAAATCCTCATAACCTATAAATAATTTTCATACATGAATTAAGCTTTGACATTGGGTTGAAAATCCTCATAACCTATAAATAAGTTTCATATAGGAATTGTGCTTTGAGATTGGGTTTTAAATTAAACTTTATTTTTTTCCCCAAAGTTTCATGACTTTAAAATGGTTATTGTTGTGCAATAGCTTGATAGATTTTCGTGCTGATAGATTTGTTACTGGCTGGTGGAGGTGGTTGCAATGGCAGATGTAGTTGATGAAGATGGCGAGAGGAATGGCGTAGATTGAGTGTAGTGGTCGCTGTTGTAATGTGGAAGCAAATGTATATATGTCGTGCTAGAGTAAGACTTGAGAGTACAAATGGCTAAGTGGTTAAGCTACTTGTGGATGGGATTGAAGGTCATGGGTTCAAATCCTTCATGCTTTGTTTTTGATCGGACTTTAAACGCAAAACGACGCCGTTTTGTGGTCCTCTTTAACTTTTAACTTGTAGAATTTTAGTCCATGAAAGAAAAACTTCAAAAATTTATATTTTTTTCAATTCTTGATCAAATTACATGAAACTTGAAACATTAGATTTTTAATTTCAAGTAGAATGAAAATATTTACCATTTATATGAAATTATTTTTATGGAAATTTCATTAATGTGATGCATAATAATGAAGAAAAATTGAAAAGCTAAATAAAATGCAAAATGTATTTATTTAACGGGGGGTAATTTCGTCTTTTAAAACTTTTAACTGACAAAGTTTAACAGATGTTCGGATTGGGGAGAGTGTGCAATATTATGGATAACACAGGGGGTTTTACGCCACTTTTGAAAACAGAGGGTTTATTATGTAACTTTTGCAAAACACAAGGGGGTATGATGCATTTTACCCTTAAATTTAATTGATAATAGTCAAAAAAATAAAGCTACACCATATATGTAAATATCGACAATCATAGTTTTATTTACATGACATAGAAAATTCTACCTTATCAAATTTCTCATTCGCCAAATCTCAGGCTTCTGATAAACTTTGATTTTCTACTAGCCCAGCACTCACTCTTCGATATATCTCTTGTTGGAAGTATCCCTGATCCCATTGATAACAAGTGGGCCCAAATATCATAATTAACAGTGTTACACATTAACACAGGCAGCCCATGCCAAACAGTAAACGTCTCTCAAGGAGAGCAGGCAAAGCCAAGAGAAGATCACGGCGTGAACGAAAAGTAGAAGACATAAGCTTATACAATGTGAAGCAACAACTAAAACCTTATTTGGGTCTTATTTATAATATTAGTGGGTCTAATATCACTTGTTAGAAGTTGCTTGGTCTAATATTAGAAAATATAACACTATATTTTACACAAATTAAACTTGGGATTTGAAATATACCCGAAATCCATGCCATATATCTTTATTTGCTGCAATAACCTTTTGAAGAAAATCTTTTGTGATAATCTTGCAGAAACACTTGAGCAGCGTAGGCACGCTTAGAGTAGGTATTTTCTCTCCAATTTTCGTATGATGGTTCTCGATGGGACAAGCCGACTCTAGCTAATAGCCTATTTATAGACTATAAGTATCTTGGATGGAAGGGAGAACCTAGCCTAAAATCTGTATCGGCCTCATCAAGCTATCCTAATATTAAACACGCTATACACCTGTCATACCACATCGCTTTAATAAAATAATATCTACAAGACGCACCTAGGCTCAACTAGAATGGATCCCTATAAAATATGTATTGGACTTTACCAATTAAACTTGAGTAAATTGCTTGCCGCCCCTCTGTATTTTGCCCGAAATACTCATTCACTCATTGTGTTTTTAAAATAGGCTCATTGTCCCCCTGTGTTTTTTCGATTAAGCTGACGCACCCAAAATCTCTTATTCTGTTAGCAAACGTTACCAAATTAGTTAATTGATCGTTATACCCTTACATAAAGTTAAAATCGAAAAAACACAGGGGGGTAATGAGTCTATTTTAAAAACGCAGGGGGTGAATAAGTATTTGAGGAAAAACACAGGGGAGTAGCAAACAATTTACTAAAATGGTATTTTTGTCTAACAACGAATTTATTTAAACCAAAAGCATAAAAAAATCACATTTTAAGCGCGTGTGTTGCAATTACTGTTAAATTAGACGGCATTTCTAACGAAGGGGGGCGGTCAGCTACATTCCGAAAATCACAGGGGGTAATGAACCTATTTTAAAAACACAGAGGGTGAACGAGTATTTCAAGTAAAACACAAAGGGGCAGTAAGCAATTTACTCGTACTTAGCTCATTTTTCAAAATAATAAGATACTTTAATCAGTGCTAATCTACAACTTAAAAAAATTCCAAAAAATGTACAACATATTCATACAAATAATGTAAATGACTTGGCTAATAGGGACTAAGATAACTAACAACGCAGACATAACACGTAGACGACTCCTTGCTCTGACTTGTCCACGGACGATAATCCTTTGAGACTTCTCTTGATCGATTTTTTTGAACGACAGACTGAACCAAACAATGCCCAACATTGTCAGAATAGTAAAATAAACATTAGTTAAAAGATAATCTTAATCATTTTGGACTTATGGTAAACGTAGAGCGAACAAGTTCAGTCGAATCGTTATCTTAACAGGAATGGCCTGTAAATCTCATGAATCAAGTTATGGAGTATATATATAAGGGTAAGTATCTAATTTAGTCCACTATCCTTAATGTTTGTCCTGATTTAGTTCATATCTTTCAAAATGTACCCTTTTAGTCCACTATCTTTACTATTTGTCACGATTTAATCTATATCTTTCAAAATGTACTATTTTAATCCATTATTTTTATCATTATGGTCTATGTTAGTCTAATATCTTTAATGTTTGTCCCGATTTAGTCTCTTTTTTTTTGATAGAAAAATAGTGGAGGACTAACATAGACTATAATGATAAAGATAGTGGACTAAAAGGGTACATTTTGAAAGATATTGACTAAATCGGGACAAGTGATAAAGATAATGGACTAAAAGAGTACATTTAAAAAAATATAAACTAAATCAAAATAAACATTAAAGATAGTGAACTAAATTGGATATTTACCCTATATATAATCATAAACCTAGGCTTTTTGGAGTGGAATGTATGAATCTCTTAGGCGGAAGACCAGTTTCATGTTTATCAAACTTGATTCTCTATGGTATGAACGTCTTTGATTAGATACAAACAAATATATAGAAAGTGTGAAGTAAGAGGTGGAGAAATTCTCATGAAAAAAAAAATTGGAATATCGAAGGACCCTCTTTATATAAGATATGGTAGTGAAGGAAGGTCGCTGCTAACAAATTATATGTGCTTGGAATTGGTTTACTCACAAGTTCATAGCGTGGTTTATCTCTTGATTTGATTTTGAGTTGAATTAGAATTATGCCAAAAGAAATTGCGAATGAATCTTTTCATAAAATGACATTTCCAAGGTCAATAAGTGTAACAGCTCACATGGTGGGTTGTGGAAAGAAGTATTAAAATAAGTTATTCCAACTTTCCATTTTGCCAATGAAAGAGCATATATATTAGATTTCCCATCTAAAGTAGCATGCGTATGGAATATATTAATGATTAGCATCTGATGAGTTTTATCTTTTATCTGAAGTAGCACGCGTTAAGGATGTAAACCGAAACTGTCAATCTGTTTAAACCGTTTAATTTAATTTAAACTAATTTATTTTTTATGATTTTTTAAAAGTTTGATTGGTTATAATTTAAATTTTTGTAAAAACTGACCACATAGTATGTTTTATGATTTTCATAGGAACCCATTTTTCAATGAAAGGGAAGAACTTTTCACTTTCCTTCATCTTTTTAATCTATCTTCCCTTTCATTGAAAAATTTAAAAGATACCATAAGTAACTCTATATTTTACATTTGTATAATATAATTATTTTATTCAAATACAACTATAAGTTAAACTGAATGTATGATTTGGCTTGGTTTTGGTGGTTTGGTTTTTTCAAATGTATTAGTTTGATTTGGGTGGTTTGAGAGATGTATGAGTTGACTATGATTTTAATTTTTTTAAATCAAATGTGTTGGTTCAGATTGAAAAATATGCTTTAAACCGACCCGTGCATACCCCTAATACGCGTGTAGGATGTGATAATGAAGATATTTCTCGAATTACTAAAAAAAAACTTATATATTTTATTTAATTTAATAAAAAAGAAACTTGTATTAACTCAGCAACAAATAGGTTAGCGTACTAGAACCCAAAAAGGAAAAGATGCCTAAATATACTGGCCCACATCTAATGCCCAACGATAATAAATTGAAACCAAAGATAATAGGTTGAGCCTATAACCCAAAGCTCAACTGCACAAACCCGAACCCTAGCAATCAACAGTGATGCTGGAGCATAGGATGAAACCGTCGGCATCAATGGCCAACAGAGACATGACAAATGCCCAAAAAAAAATTGTAACGCAAACTTACAAAATCACCAAAAATGGCATAACAAGCCCGCTGACGGCTAGCAAAGAAAAAACGTGAGATAGGGGACACACCATTTTGTTGGAAGCGACACCACCGAAGACTCAAATAGTCGCAAATGCAACAGAGCTCGAGCGTAAAGATGGTAGAGACATGGTCCATCAAAAAACCTTTGAAAACACCATAAAAAATGGTGGTCGTGAAGGACATCGAGAGAGGATAGAGTCACAATATAATTGCCTTTGCCGGAAGTCCAACTACAAGCAGCCACTAATACGTCAAAAAAGGGACCCAATACCCAAGATCGGAGCTTATTGGCTTCAAGAGCCTCAACCAGATAAAAGTAAAATAAGTAGAAAAGGAAAACCAAACCCAAAAATATACAAAAATAAAAGCAAAATAGTGGAAGCGGTAGTAGCTACTTCCACCTAACAGTGTTTGGATTGAGGGGAGAGGTTTAGTAAAAGAGAGAAAATGAGAGAATTATAAAAGAGAGGAGATGAGAGGATTAAATCATGTTTATGTGTAAAATGATTTTTATGTCCTTTTTATTTTACATTAACAATCTGGGTTACTTGTAATTAACTTAAAAGTGAGAGTCAAAATTGTCATCACGGTAAATAGAATTTTCCTCTTCTCCCATTTTATTTCAAATTGGAGTGATCACATTTAGGGTGTATGGAGGGGTTAGGCTTATCCCCTATATACCCCAACCAATCTTTCTCTTCCAAACCAAATTGGGGAAGAACTAAACCTCTCTTTTACTAAACCTCCCATTCCCCCATTCCCCTCAATCCAAACACACCCTAAGGGGTCAAAAAAATGAACCCAGATTGGGGGTTGGGGTACAAGATCTGGGTTTTGAAATCGAGAAAACCAAAAAGAAAAAAACTAGGAAAAATCAAAACAAAAAGAGAAAGAGAACCAAACCAAGAATAAAACATAAATAGTGGCAGTGGCGGTACTGCCAGCCACTTACACCAAAAAAACAAAAACAAAACCCAGATCTGGGTTACACAAAATCTTAATCCAAGATCTTGGGGAAAGACTTAGGCAGTGATTAGTATGTGGGAATGAGTTAGGAATGGAATGACATTCCCAGTTCTATTTTAATTCCCATATTTACTATGAGGGAATGAACTTGGGAATGTTATTTTCAAGGGAATCTCATTCCCACATACATGAGAATATGCATTTAAGACCAAATATATGGGAATGACATATTCTCATGTGTTTGGGAATAACCTTGACTATTATACTGTTAATAATTATTATAAAAATAATAATAATTATTATTATGAAATTATAATGAAAATAAAAATAATAATAATAGTGATTAAAAAAAATAATAATAATTAAAAATATAATAATACAAATTTAATAATACAGTAGAACATCTTTAAATTAATACTCGATAAATTAATAATCTCTTTTAAATAATAAAAATGTCCGGTCCCGACTTGGGACCAGTGTAAAAAGTTAATAATTTCGATAAAATTATAAGATAATGCATTTAAAATATTTTCTTTGTATTTGATCGATCCAAATATTTTATAAATTAATCATTAGTTAAAAATTATATAATAAATTGACGATGAGATTGGAGAAACTTGTTTTAATCCTAATTCTGATACGAGATTAGAGAACTTGTTATACTCCTACTAAATTAGATTCTTATTTTCTATTATCTTTAGATTTTTCTACTTGTCTTTTTAAATTAGTTGGAAAAAATATGAGTCACTTTTCAAAGAAGATACCATAAATATAATATGTTTACTATTAAGCCAAAAAAAATAAAAATATCTCGATAAATTAATAATTATTAATTAAATTGATATCTCGCTAAATTAATAGAATTTAGTAGTCCCAACGCTATTAATTTAAAGAGGTCATATTGTAATAATAATAATTGTTGTAGTTATTATTATTGTTATTATTATTATTATTTTGTTATTAATAATAATTATTATT
Organism: Ehretia macrophylla; assembly: GCA_037974665.1. Taxonomy (NCBI): domain Eukaryota; kingdom Viridiplantae; phylum Streptophyta; class Magnoliopsida; order Boraginales; family Ehretiaceae; genus Ehretia; species Ehretia macrophylla. The sequence continues at coordinate 45,450,019 of CM075783.1, forward strand.
TTTATTTTTATTATTATTATTGTTGTTGTTGTTGTTATTATTATTATTATTATTATTACTATTGTTTATGTTTATATTGTTTACGGTAATGTTTATATTTATTCTTATTTTTAATACTATAATAATAAAATGACAATTTTATCATATTATACAAGTCATTCACATTACTATTTTTAATTCCTAGAGTATATCAAACATGTCATTCTCATTCCTAAGTTCATTCTATTCTCAATTTCATTCAATTTCTTGACTCGTTCCATTCCTATCCAAATCTATTCCAATGTACCAATCGCTACCTTAAATTTTATGAATATCAAACAATTGGTGCAACCATATAACGGAGACCACACTACTTCTCTTCTGCCCGTTTATTTGCAATTACACCTACATAGCCATGCAAAAACTTTGAAACCATATTCACCGAATTATGAACAACGAAGTTCAAGGGCTTCGCGATTAAAGAAAAGTTGTCCCATCGTGTGAATTTTTCTTAGAGCATTTCTTTTCTCGGCAAATAAATTGGTACTTCGGTTATGATATGGGAAGTGTAAATAAAGATACGATTATATATTTGACTAAAAGTATTAATCGATCATTATATACATATCTTATGAAATAGATTGTAAATCTTGAGATTGAGGACTTCTTCAAACCTTGAGATTTTCAAACCATATTAATACTTTTTTTTTGGGGTCAAAAAATCATATTAATACTTAGCTTGGAAGTGAGGTAAGTGAAATTCTTTCATTCTATTGTTATTTGTCCTTTATTGTCTCTAATAAATGATTATTACTTGTATATCGAGCGAAATTCTAGAGACATCATACTTGTCTTATTGATCCTATTATCACTTTTTTTTTGGCTAAATCAGTAAAAAGCATTTCATTCCACTACAAAAAAAAAAAAACAAAAGTATATATACAACGAATCAAGAAAAATATAAGCAACCTATCCAAAAATATAAGCAACCTATCAAGAAAAATATTGATCCTATTTAACAGTACATTTAAGTTTCAAAAGTTACAAAGGACTTTATTGCTATGGTTATCTCTATATTGTTTCCCGGCTAGCATTTTCAATCTCACATCTTCATGAATTTTCGCTACAATTTGATCATTTGTTGCAGCACCTTTTCCAAACAATCAACTATTTCTTTCCTTCTAAATGTAGAAAATATAGGTAGGAAAAATAATTTTCAGCAAAGTATCTTTGATGGTATTCTTCCTTCAATTCTTCATGATGAAGTGTAACACTCTGCTCCGCTGAATACTGCCAACATTCGAAGTAGCAAACTTCACACTTCTTCTCCAAATCCTCCTATCACTACAAGAGAAATCGGTCTTGGCGATGGGTCGTCGCCGTGCCCTCGCTTTTCGGTGAGGGCTTGGCGAGGGAGGGTTCTTGCCCTCGCCGATTCAGCGAGGGCCGCCTCTTGCCCTTGCCGAATCGGAGAGGGCGGGATCTTGACCTAGCCGATTCGACGAGGGCGGGTTCTTGCCCTCGTAGATTCGGCGAGGGCTACCTCTTGCCCTCGCCGAATCGGCGAGGGACGTGCCGTTCCGTCGCTGAAACAGCTAGGGACAAGGACTTCCCTCTCCAAATCGGCGAGGGACATGCGTGCAAAACTGGTGTTTCGGGACTTGACTCGATTGATAAAACTATTTATTTACAACTACATTAGTTACAAAATAATTGCTTAATTCAATATTTTTAATATTTTAATAACTATTTAAACTATCGTGTTTATATAATTAATTACATAATATTTGATGGGTGCTTAGCTTAGGATAAAATTAAGGTAAATTCTAAGCCAAATTTAACTCGTAAGTGCACGAGTAATTGTAGTGTAGTATGTTAGGTGCGAGGTCGAATCCACAAGGAGGCTATTTGAAAGTTAGTGGAAAAGTGTGAGTAAAGTGCCTAAGTACTAAATTAAACTAAATTGTAAATTTGGAATTTTTTAATGAAAGCTAACTAAAACTAAATGCAAAAATTGAAATTAAATATGAGAGCTAAAAGTTAAGATTTGGTCACAATTGAGAAAGGTTTAAAGATCGGATTCCTATGCAAAGCTTTAACTCTAGGTTCGAACTTTGGATTTTCTATTTTGATGCAAAATTAGACTACAAGCCTAATTAACTAAATAATCACCTAAAGCTAATTAATCAACGAGTTAGGTCTAGTTTAGAGGTGCAATGCTATCCCCAAGTCCATCATCTAGTTGGAGTATAAATTTGTCCTAAAATCCTAGACTCATGAGTTAATTAATTAAGTTTGAAAAACTACGGTACAACCTATAGTTTTTGCAATAAAGCACAATTTATATATTTGATCTATTGTATAAATTCCTACTAATCACTAGCTACAAGCATAATAAAATAATAGGATAAACAATTAAACATGTAAATCAACTATATAACGATAGCATCAAAATATTCAAACCAAGTTCGAGACCATAAAATTAAAGTAATTGCATAGTAATCTTACCCTAAACAATAATTTAGCTACACATATTTAATAAATCTAAATCAAAATTATGAAAAGAAATTATTATAAGCTTCCTCATAAAATAATTTAAATAAGTCAAACTATTCAATTTGAATCCCAATTAATTGACAAAACCTGAACAAAAATCAGAATCAACGAAGAATTGCAGAAAATCGATTAAAGCTTGCTGCTGCTGCTACTCTTCCTTTTTCTCTACTACGCTAAAGCTTCTGTCCTTTTCCTATTTTTTATTGCACCGCCAGAAGCTCCTCTGTTTGTGCGTTCTTTTTTTTTACTGCGCCGCACAGCTGCCCTTTTCTTTTTGTTCGCTACTGCTTCTTTTATAACAATTGCCACCGACCTTGTCCGTGGGCTATTATGGCTTTAGTCTACGTGGCCATTCTTGGCCTTTCTTTTTGCTGCTGTTTTCTTTGTTTTAAACCAAAGTCCAATTAGGACTTGGTTGACTATGGTCAAGGCTTTTTAGAATATTTTCTTGTTTTATTTTTTTTTCTCTTTTTTTACAAATATTTCTCAATAAATTTCAATCTTCTTTTCTTCAATAAACCTTGGCTCATTTGCATTATTTGATGTTCTTCCAATTTCGGCCCTAATTGTTCATTCCCGAGTAAATCCTTACATGCACAAAAACACAATTAAAATGATCAAACTCTTTAACAAATATGCATAATTAATGATAAAATGCAAAAAAGTAGGCCAAAAAATATAGATACATCAATATTTATGGATTATTAAAATATTTTGAACTTGTATAACTTTCACATTATATATATCATCCTACTTGAGAACTAATTCAATAATATAATCGATTTATTAATATGAAGATGTAATTTGAGAAATAATAAAAATATAATTAATATAATATTTAAATATAAAATCTATATACGATATTTAGATTTGTGTGTTTTTTTAAAATTACTACATATAGTACTCAATTTGTGGTTCATAATCAATTTCACGGATACATTAATGAATTAACTTCATTTACATTATAAATTAATTAAACAAGTAAAAAAGTTAAGATATTAATATGTAAAAACAAATTAATTAAACAAGTACAAAAGTTAAGATATTAATAAACAAAACAAAAGTAAAAAAACAAAATAATTGCTAATTATTATACTAATTATGTTATTAATGTATAAAAATAAATTAATATGTAAAAAAGTGAAGATAATAAAAAAAAGTGAAAAAAACAAAACAAAGTCATATTTAATTAATATAATATGAATGATGAAAAAAATGTGAAACAAATTAACTATCAAAATAAAACAGTAAAGATAATTAAAAAAAAAAGAAATAGGAGACGGACCTTATTATAATCCAATGGGCGAGGCCTATTGGTTTCTGGGCTGCGGCCCAGTCTTACGCTGGGCCGTCGCCCAGAATTAGATGTCGTGTCTCACCTGATCTGAAATTTCAAAAAAAAAAAAACACATCTAACCCCCCCACTCCCCCATTCCCGTAGCAGAGGTACCCAACCCCCCCATACCCGCATCCCTTACCTCTCCACCCTACCATGCTCGCCTCCCCTACCCCCTAACCTCCCCTACCCGTGTACCCACACCCTCCAAACACCCCTCAACCCCCCCTATCAGTGTACCCCACCCCCTCTCCTAACGTGGCAAACCCACCTCGCACCCCCTACCCCTTACCCGTGAACCCACCCCCCATCTCCCCCTACCCGTCAACCCACCCCTCCCCGTCAACTCACCCTCAATCCTTTTCATCAAAGCTAGTTTTTTTTTTTTTTTTTTTAAAAATTTACATATATGTACATATATATATATATATATATATATATATATTTATATTTTGTATACATATATATCTATATATTTAGTTAATTTTTTGTTTTGTTTTGTAGTATTTAAGGTATGATTTTTATGTGTTATTCTATTTTTTATTTTCTGTAATTTTCTTTTTTTTTTATTTCTGATATTTTTTTTTTTCATTTTCGGATTTATTTCAATTTTTATAACTTTATTTGTTTTGTTTTTCAAAATAGGTTGAAAAAGGAATAGGAGTCTAATCGGAAGCGGGAAGCTAAATCAAGTGAGGGATTCATGAGTTATTTGCATTTACTATGTGTGTTTAGTTTCTTTAATGTTGTAACTCGATGATTCAAAGCTCGTAACTAATTGAATGCATGATTTTTAACATGTTTTATGATGTGGGTGCTCTCTTTTGTACAATCTTAAAGTGTTGTAAGATTTCTTATGGTATTGTTAACATGTTAGTTATTGTTTTTGAGTTGAGCATGTGTTGTTTGATAAAAGGTTTTTATGGGATGAGTTGGTGTTAACTATGATAAGATTAAGTGCAAAACAGTTTCACAAGCAAGCGAATAAGCAAGTAATGATCTTTATGTTGGTGCATTCGCTTTCTAATTTGAAGTTAAATTTAATTATAATGAAAGCATGAAAAGAATGTATCCTGAAAGTTTTGGAATGTCGCTTGATTTGTTTTTGAGAGGTTTAGCTTTTGCATAAGGAATCACCCGAGATTAATTTGAGACCATTTCTATTACAAGATATTTGTGAATGTGAGAATTCTATCATGCTACTATATTTGTTTTGCTTGAGTTTCTTATGCGAAATCGAGGGATCACAAAGAATTTTAAATGTATTCGTGAAGGCAGGATTTGGTTAATAATTTGAGTAATAACTGAGTTTTTGTTGATTTTTCGGCATTTATAATGTTTAAGAAGTGCATGACTCCTAAGTCAAGAGATGATTCTTGATGAAGACTTCTCAAGTTGTAGACTTTTGATTAAGTAGTGGAGCAAGTATAGTGAATGAAGTTCACATAAAATGGTTAGTAGGATTAAAGAAACTCTTATTACAAGGTTTTATTTTTGTTAAAGTCTGATAAAAGAAGCTTGCCAAAAATATGATGATCAAGAAGGAATGAAAAGAAACAATCTGTACCTCTTACAAAGTGAAAGTAATGAGTGAAGTTTTGAGGATGAAATTTTTATAACGAGGGAAGATTGTAATACACAAGATTTTCTTTAAAAAAGAAAAAAAAGATCAAAAAAGAAAAAGAAGTAACTGAAGGGTTTAAAGATGATAGTGTCATTATTTAGAGAATAATGTGATGGGTGTCACAACTATTAGCATTGTAATAGTATGATAAAATAGTCTCTAGTTAGTAAGTTAAAGTATGTAATTAATCAATAGGTTATCTTAGAAGAGTGGCCTGTAATAACTAAATTAATGTTTGGTTCCTTTTGGCAGTCCTATCCTACAATACTTATAGTCTATTTTACTTATAGGTTACCTTGCATTCATGTTTGTATTTCTTTGCAAGGAAAGGTCATTCCAGAACTTGGAAAAGTGAAAGAAAGCCCCAAACATTAACTTTATAATACTCGCTCTATATGTGTGCAATCTTATAATTACACTTTTGGTGCATCTGAGTAACTAATTAGTTTTATTCATTCTTAGATTGAAAGAAGATAAAGAGCAAAAGATGAAACTTCTGGCTCAGCAAATGGATCTTTAGGTATATTTGTACTAGTGCTTCTTTGAACTTGCTTTACCATGTCATGTTCAACATCTGCTTTTGGTTATATTCAATTAAGTAGTTCTTTTACATGCGAGCTCAGGTTTGATTATCTTTGTTCCACCAAGTAGTTATTTGAACTTGCTTTACCATGTCAATTTTCTTTTGAGATGAATGTTTGGTTTGGTTGTGCAATAAAAAATTAATTGTTATGAGTTTGAAAATAGCTTGAGAAATATGATTTAAGATGTGCCTTGCTTTGATCTTTTGGCTAATATGTGGAATTGGTAGATTTGACTGTGTCTATAATTTTTATAGAAGATATATTATATGTTTTCTTTTAATATCCTCCTAGTGCATTAATGTATGGATTGTTGTGTATTGCATTTATCTTATAATTTTATTTTGTTATTTATTTGAGTTCTATTTCTAAATATGTATTATAGTCCTCTAGGATATTTCATGTTGACTGATAAAAGAAGAAAAAATGAGGTGAAATTTCAATATGAAAGGCTATCAAAAGTTCATCAATGACAAGAGCTTCTGGAGATTCAAAGCTCGTGAATAGTTTCGGAGAAGATTCAAATGCATAGGGTTAAGTTAGATTTGGGGAATAGCTATTTTGTAATTGTATATGTAATTAAAATATTTTGTAATCATATATGTAATGAAAAAACTTTGTAATATTAATTTTAAATTGAATTTTGATTGTCAAATTTTAATTAATTTAATTTTTATATGAAATTCATATTTATAAATTTTGTACTCTAATTAATCGGTGATGGACAAATATTTGAGAGTTCGGCGAAGGCACAACGAGTGATGAAAAAAGCGAGGGCACGACAAGGGACGAAAACGGCAAGGGCACGTCGAGTGACGAAAAAAGCGATAGCACGACGAGGGACGAAAACGGCGACGGCACGCCGAGTGATGAAAAAGTGAGGCACGGCAAGGGACGAAAATGGAGAGTGACAAAAAAGCGAGGGCACGGCAAGGGACGAAAAAGGCGAGGGCTTGTTGCCCTCGCATAGTAGTCGCCAAAATGGTCCATCGCCGAGCCGTCTCCGAATGGCTTGAGACTGGCAAGGGACCCCAATTCACCGACGAGCGTTTCGGCAAAGGACGATTCCCCTCGCCGGGCCCTCACCGATACCCATTCGGCGAGGGGAATCGTCCCTCGCCAAAATGCTATTTTGTTGTAGGGTATTATCACTTCTCTCATACTTAACCATTTGAAATCTACACAATTTATTATTCATTGTTTCTTATGTGTTTAGTAATTTAGTAAGTTATTGTATGCTTGCAACTACTTGGAAGAAACCAATTTCCTATTATTATAATATACTATCAGATGTCATGTACTAGTGTTTAAAATGGGTTAAAAAGATTTGCTTAGTAACCTAATGGGTTCTTATGAAAGTTATAGTTTTTTATGTAGTAAAAGTTCTAAGGAAATTGTATTCATATCATCTATATATAGGTTTTATATATTTTCAAGGATATTCTATTAACATTTTTGTTAAAATATTCTCTGTTTTATAAATAAACAAGATGGTAGAAGAAGCCTTGTATGTTGTTCTATGTATTCATCAATTTGTAACTAGTTAGGGTATCTCCAATGGGGCTCTAAAAATATAACTATTCACAAAAATTTACTATTTTTGGTAATTTTTAGAGACTCGGGTCTTTATTTTAACTCAAATCTCTAATGGGGCTCACTACTTTTTAGAGATTTGAGTTAAAATATAGACCCAATTTACTTTTTTTACACCAAATTTAGAGACCCAAAAAGTGATTGGGTTTCTATTTTGCTGTAAATCTCTAAAAAATGGTGGACCCCATTAGAGATTTAAAAAAAAAATAGAGACTCGAGTCTCTAAAAATTATCAAAAATAGTAAGTTTTTGTGAATAGTTACATTTTTAGAGCCTCATTGGAATACCCTTACAAGGTTATATATCTTACTAATGATAAAGCTAAGTACAACATAACGATAAAGCTAAGTACAACAATACTCCTACAAATATGGAGCTAAGCTATTTGAACGTACAAGAGATAAATCAGGTAGTTGACATGAGATAAATACAACATATCTTAATAGAATCAAAGTCGTGTAGAACTATGACTCAATATGTCCCCACAAGATGGTGGTGCTATCGGCAACACCAATCTTGGATTGTATCCTACCAAATTGAGCTTTCGATAACGATTTCGTGAGTATGTCTGCTAGTTGATCCGAAGAATATACATGTGCAACCTGAAGTTGGCCAGCCATAACTTTGTCAAGCACAAAATGATAATCGAGAGCAACATGTTTCATTCTTGAGTGGAAGACCGGATTGACGCATAAGTAAGTTGCACCAAGATTATCACAGAACACCTTAGGCGTGGAAGGAAGAGTCATACCAAGCTCTTTAAACAAATTAGTTACCCAGGCAAGCTCAGCAACTGTAGAGGCCATTGTCCGATATTCAGCCTCCGTGGATGATCGAGCAATGGTCCATTGTTTCTTGGAACACCAGGAAATCGGGTTTGCCCCAATATATAGAATGTAAGCAGTAATAGATGTGTACTCATCTTTATCACCAGCCCAGTCTGCATCCGAAAAAATCGTAAATGTAGCGGCTGATTGCGTTGGAGAAACAATCCAAAATGTATAGTATGTTTAAGATAGCGCAGTAATCTTTTTGCTGCAGTCCAGTGACTTTGCCTTGAGGCATGCATAAACTGAGTCAATTGATCGATTTACAGTGAATGCAATGTTAGGTCGCATAAGAAAGAGGTACTGAAGGCCCCCAACTAAACGACGAAATTCTGCCCCATCTACTAAGGGCGACCCATCATTAAGCACAAGCTTGGTGGAGGAGGACATAGGCGTTGAGGATGCCTTAATACCATAAAGAGAATTTTTTTCCAACAAATCTCTTATATATTTGAGCTGTGAAATAAGTAAACCATGTGCAATAGGAATTGCCTCAACGCCAAGAAAGTAGCTCAAGGACCCCAAATTTTTTACTGAAAAACGAGTAGACAAGGTAGCTAAAAACTTGGATATGAAGCTGGGACAATTTCCTGTGACAAGCAAATCATCGACATATACTAGAAAATAAATCGTTAGAGACTACATTCGATAAATGAACAAAGATGTATTAGACTTTGAATTTTGAAACCCAAACTGTATAAGGAAATTCCGTAGCTCATTGTACCAAGCTCGGGGGGCTTGTTTTAAGCCATAAATAGATTTTTGCAAACGACAAACATAGGAGGAATGATTTTTGTCGACGAAGCCCGGTGGTTAGGACATGTAGACTTCTTCTTGAAGCCGACCGTGAAGGAAGGCATTATTGACATCAAGTTGGATGATGGACCAACCAAAACTCAAGACAATGGACAAGATTATGCGAATCGTAGTTGGTTTAACAACTGGACTAAAAGTGTCATGGTAATTGACTCTGGGTCGTTGATTGAACCGCAAGACGTGCCTTACAACGTGATATAAATCCATTTGGATTGCACTTAATACGAAATATCCATTTGCATCCAACCACGTTATAAGCGGACGAACAAGGAACCGACACCCACGTGTGATTATTTTTCATAGCAGTGAATTCATCAGTCATGGTAGATAACCACTTGGGATATCTAAGGGCATGTGAAACTATTGTTGGCTTAGCCGAATGTGGAATAGGGTATTTAGTGATATGAATTTTTTTTTATAAACCCAGGAAACTGTTTTGGCTTAAAAATATTATGTTGTGAACGAGTGACAACAATATGACGAGGAGAAGTAAAGGATGGAGAATACTCTGTAAGCACATGTGAGAGACCAAGTGAATTCAACAGTATAGGACCATCCTGACTTGGACTAGGGGGATATGAAAGTGAATTGACACTACTGTATTAGCATTATTAGAACAAGAAGAATCATTAGATGCAAGAGGAGAAGACAACGCATACATGGAGAGCTCACTTGTTCCATGAGGTGACGTGTCCGAAGTGGCAGGTGAGGATTGAGCTTGTAGATCAGCAGAATGACGTGCACTAGAGGACCAAGCATAAAGATCAGTTTGTTTAGCGACAACTTCACATGATACCAAGAGTGGCACATGGAATAGAGATGGTTGGAGAGACGCAAAAGCTGGAGAACAAGAAGACCATGTAAAAACAGTAGAGTCAAGATTGGACTTAAGAGGAAAAGAAGCTACGGGAAAACTATTTTCTAAAAAATGAACGTGGTGTGAGATGTACAACTTATTTGTCGACGGGTCTAGACATTTGTAAGCATTATGGACGTTTGAATAACCCACAAAAATACAAGGCTTGGAGCGAGGCTGCAATTTGTGTGAGTTGTAGGGACGAAGCCATGGGAAACAAAGGCACCCAAAAATGCGAAGCTTATCATAATTAGGTGTTTTTCCAAACAATGATTCAAAAAGGGTCTTGAGGTATAGATTCGGAGTTGGCATGCTATTTATCAAGTATACCGCAGTGAGAAATGCATGGGACCAGTAAGAGGCAGGTAGTGAGGCAGTATGAAGTAGTGTGAGTCTTGTTTCAACAATGTGTCTATGTCATCGTTCAGCAGACCCCACATGCTCGGGTGAGGAGGTGAAACAAGGTGTTGGATCCCTTGACTTTCAATAAAACTTTTGAGGCCTTTATATTCAGTTCCACCGTCTGAGTAAAGAGTGACCAAGGTGGTATTGAAAATTTTTTCAACCACGAGCTTATATTTTTGAAAAATTGAAAAAATATCAGATTTGTACATCATAGGAAAAATCCAAACATACTTGGTATAGTAGTCTACGAAAAGCATATAGTAACAAAATCCATCAATCGATGGGACTGGAGAAGGTCCCCAAACATCTTTATACACCAAGTCCAAAGGATGATGACTATGAAGAGTTGATACACCAAACGGTAATTTTTTACTTTTATTACATAAGCAGGATTGACAAGAAACACTTATTGAATCACAAGCCATTAAAGACAAGACTTTGCTCCTAATGTGATAGCTAAGAATATGACTAGAAGGATGTCCTAAACGTTGATGCCAATTTGAAGAAGTCGTGCGCATGGTCACACAAGCTCGTTTAGGTGCTGAATGCATCTTGTTGCTTTCATTGGGCCACTCGTACACGTCATTCTTGTTCCTCCCTTGGAAGAGTGGTGCCCCCGTGGTTAGATCCTTGACAAAAAAAGAGGAGGGAAAGAATTCAATTGACGTGTTATTCAATTTACAAAACTTTGCAACAGAAAGTAAATTTTGTTTTAATGAAGGAACACACAAAACATTTGAAAGTGTAAATGAATTAGAGTTGGAGCAAAGAGTAATGGAACCAGTATGAGTGATTTCGAGGCTGGATTCATCCCCTAAAATAATGTCATATGGACCCTCATAGGACTGATGCAAAAATAGATTCGCAAGATCAAGAGTGACATGATGTGATGCACCAGAGTTAAGCAGCCAAGTGCCATTGGACACAGGTCGAATGGAGGTGATTGGTCACAGGCTGCTGCATTAATCTCTTGGTCGTGTGGCCTTTTTTGTCACAGAACTGACAAGAGATAGTAGACTTGGAGTTGTCATTCCCATTGCTAGTACTAGAGTTCTTGCACCACTGGTTCTGACCTTGGTGACTAGAATTCTTGTTGCCCTTATGACTTGAGTTGAAGGAACCAGTACCACCCCGAGATTGGTGATTTGAGAAAGTAGTTTTGTTAACACTGATTAAAGAAGATGCAAATGCAGAACGAGCATCTTCTCGTTGCAGCAAAATCTCGTGCTCTACTAATTTGTCATGAAGTTCCTCAAACGAAATAGGAGTGTCACGAGCACGAAGTGCAACAGAAATTTCTTTGAAGCCACTGCCAAGGCCATTGAGGGCAAACACCGTGAGATTATCGTCGCTGACTGGCGTATTCACTATAGCTAGCTCATCAGCAATGCTACAAAGCATTTGCAATTAAGTATTCTGTAACAGACTGATTCCCACGGGAAATGTTGGTTAATTTTTCCTTCAGATTCATCACTCGAGAACGAGACTTATTAGCGTAAAGCTTATGAACTTTGTCCCACGCCTCGCGAGATGTATCGGCGGAAGCACAGAGAGCAACGACACCATCAGAGAGTGAGGCAAGGACAGCATGTAGAAGTAACATGTCTTGATGAACCCAAGGCAGGTAATCAGGATTGGGTGTAACTTTGCTGTCGACGAGAATGGTACTGGATGGACATGGTGTTGAGCCATCTAAATAGCCCATCAGGTTGTAGCCGATGAGTAAAGCGTCAAATTGAGCATGCAACAAAGGAAAATAATGAGGAGTTAGCTTCAACGGTAATTGTGTCGCGGCATTGATAGCAATAATGCCATCAAGGAGCAGGGTTCAAGCTGATATGGTGACAGGACTGGAGGCAGATGTTATAGCAGGCATAGTGCTGCTGGAGGATACTGTACTAGAAGCTGTGTAGGCCATGTCGTGAGGTCAATGGCTAAAAAAAAAAAAAAACTGAAAGGATTCTCGCAGGAGTCAAGATGGCTCTGATATCATAAACAAGATGGTAGAAGAAGCCTTGTATGTTGTTCTATGTATTCATCAATTTGTAACTAGTTACAAGGTTATATAGCTTCATAATGATAAAGCTAAGTACAACATAACCATAAAACTAAGTACAACAATACTCCTACAAATATGGAGCTAAACTATTTGAACATACAAGAGATAAATCAGGTAGTTGACATGAGATAAATACAACATATCTGAATATAATCAAAGCCGTGTAGAACTATGACTCAATAATAAATTATATTATCATGAAGGCAGTTTAATGCAACTAAAATAGATTTAAAAGCAAAGCACCTATCAACGCCCTTTTGAAAATAGGAATTTTATCACTTAGAAAATAATTTACCTTCCAAGAGTTACTTTTGACCACATTACATTTCACAAAAATTTATGTAAACGCTTGCTCTTGTAGTTACTGTATGACCTTTTTTTCAGCGTCATTCTAAGAAGTTTTAAACTACTTGGTAAATATACTATTTACTTTCATTCTATTTTACGATATTATATCTTTAATATAATTTGAGAGCCTATTTTGTTCTCGTCACTCCATCTAGTCAAAAATATAATGTCAAGAGTATTCTTACTTGATATTGATGACTATTTCTTTCTTTTTTTAAACTGTGCATTGACTAATATTGCTCAACAAGTTACTGTTAAATAATGAATCTGATAGGGGAATAACAGCTATCACATTGCGCCAAATTGGGGCAATAATGCCTATCATAATAACCCTGATGGAGGGGGTGGGATAATACCTATCACACTGCGCTAGACAGAGGTGATAATGTCTATCATAATGAACCTGATGGGAGGTTAATATCCATCAAACTGTATTGACGGTTAATTGTTATGCGGTCATTGCTATAGTTTAAAAAATATGTAGCGAATTATTAATTGCTCATTATTTTTCCACTATCGCTCATTATTTATATGACTTGTGTATTCTTGTTATTCTTTAGGAAAAAGACCTCTTATGGAACTTACAAAACTTTTGTTCGTATACCACTTTTGTTTTCTGTCTGCTTTCTTTACAGAGAAAGAAGAGTAAGCACTCGAACTTTAGGTGGGGTAGCCTCTTGTGATATCTAGTGATGAGATAATTACTCATTCAAATGTTATTTAGTGTTGAATTTGAGTCTTAAATATGACATTTGAATTTGATCATAATAATTGAAGAATTTTACCTCACATTGTGATCCTTGGAGTTTCAAATAACCTTTGAATATTTAAAGTTTTATGGGAGTTTTCAGACATTTGTTGTTTTAATAGTTTTGCCCTAATTGTATCATGATCGATCATATGCCTTGCAGGCTTTAAGGGCTACAACCTTCAAACACGCGATATGTTATGTGTCGAGCCCCGATCCACTGTCAAATTTCGGACGTGACAATAAGTGTCTTAATGAATACAAGAAAGAGAAGAATGGGCCCAGATCAACATTCCGTTTCAAGTTACTCCAATATATTCTTAGCTATAAAAAGAAAAAGAAAAAAATGAAAAATGAAAACATGTCATTCCGACATACAAAACGGCGAAATGTCAATATACAAGTTCTAGTCATTCACGGCCCCCGAACTTCAATCCAGCCTAATTTTCTTCCAGTAATGTTTCATCATCATCCTCTATCCAATCTGTCTCGTATTCCTCTAACCAATATGTCTCGAGTATTTTCACAACATTTCGATGAATTTTATTGTTGTTCCTGGATTGTAGATTTTCAATTTTTCCCAAGCCATCAGCTTCTTCTACTAATTGCGCGAAGTAGTTCACATCTCCAGGGTTTCCCTGATTCTTTTCGATTTTTCCAACCTTCAATATGTTTCCCAGTGCTTTTATACATGAAGTGACAATCTTTGGATCAGGGCATATAAGTAGATCACACAATGGCTTTATACAACCTTCACTCGCCAGGAACCTATCTCACCCACAATACAAAAAACGCATCAAAATTTCACATCTAAAAGTAAGTTACAACAAATGGAAATGGAAGACAAGACAGAAGAACATGGAAATGTACTTTATTTGCTCAGTAGTACCACCAAAAGTGGCATTCCGAATAGCCCGAACTACCCTTTTCTTTATATCCATTTCAGCTGTTTGGAGTAGATTGACCAAGGGAGCAATCAATCCAGCCTCAATGACAGCCTAAGAATACAGAGTGAAAATCACATTGCAATAATATCCAAAATGAAGCACAAGAGAAGTAAACGAACAACTATTTGCACCATTGAGATTAAATATGGTAACCCATAATATAGCATTTGTTGGGATTTGTATGCCTTAAAAACCACTAGCACTAAGACATCTCATTGAAATGATAATATAACAATCAATAATTAGTGCATCATACATGAACATCTTTTTACTCTTGTTATATTCTTTATATATGCATGCTAATAAGGCTCCTTGATTTGAGTGAATGGCATAGGCCATGAAACTTTAATCTAAACCATAAGTTCATAACTGAATAGTGAAATTGGACACTTTACTATGGAAGGTTATAATGAGAGAGTCTCCTATTTGGAGGGTGACCTACCTAGGTAATAGGAAGAGATTTTCGGACTTGTCTAATTAGTGCATGAGAGTACATTGAACTAGACTATGGTAGATATGATCTCTATAAACGTACTATAGCTCGTATGAGATCAGAAACATATCAAGCTACTAAGAAACCAATGCTCTAGCACTTGAGTATATGTGGATGCAGGGGCGGAGCCAGAAATTTTTGTCAATGGGGGCTAAAATTTATAATTTTAAACTATACGAGTATTTTTTTTCAAAAAATACATTTTTTTTTAATGTTTTTATGGGCCAGTGGGGGCTAAAATCCATAATTTTTGAATTATACGAGTACTTTTATTTTTCAGTGGAGGCTAATTAATTTTTTTTAACTAAAAATACATAGATATCTAATTTTTTTTCAAAAAATACATAGAAATTTTAAAACTATACTAGTACTTTTATTTTTCAGTGGGGGCTAATTAATTTTTTTTAACTAAAAATACATAGATATCTAATTTTTTTTTTTAAAAATACATTAAAATTTTAATGATTTTTATGGGTCAATGGGGGCTGCAGCCCCCACTGGACCCAATGTGCCTCCGCCAGTGTGTGGATGACCAATGAACTCAAGCATATGTGTTTTGATTCACTATGGGAGAGATCTTATATAGGTCAACAACTCGGTGTTTTGGATACATGTACTTGACTAGTTGGCACATGCATATGTGTCGAAACATTCTATGTCATCTTAATTGGTGGGTTACAACTCCTTTGTGACAAGATATACAAGTGTTGACTTGTATATACACATGTATATTCCATGCCTTGAAATATGAGAAGTGTTGTTCATATTCTGAAGTTTTGTATATGAGACATATGGAGATACATACAAAGCATGCATGAGTGAACACTTAGCGGAGAAATACTACACACACAAGTGAGAGAAAAACTAAGAGTAGTTTTTAGTTCTCTTCAAGAGAAAAGGAAGAACAAGTTCATATTTCTTCCTAAGGGACTTGCTAGCACTATAGTTCAAAGGAAAGGAAAGGAGTTTCATCACTTGCTTGGTGTGGACTAACTTGAACTTCTACATTTGTAAAAAAAAAAAAGAGTCTTACCAAGAGTGAACTCTAACGCACTTCAACAAAAGGTCTAAAAGAGGCATATAGTTATCTTTTATTTTAATTTCTTATGTATATTGCATGTAATATCAAGTTTTGGGATTGTTGTATATGTTTGAAAATTTGTTTTCCATAGTTTTTTCCCGCTATCTTTACAAGTGTTGTAAGCTTTATATTTTATAAATGACACCAAGAAGACAGAGGCTGCAGAATAGATGACTAATCAATCCAAAACCATGACCAGTGAAATTGAAGAATTCCGCTCACCTAAGTGGCTAAGTAGAAGGAAAAGGAAGGAAGTAGGAAAAAGGTGGGATGACAGAACATTGGCATGCATCGGATATCTAATCAAAGAAAGGGAACTGTGGAAGAAAGAACTTTATCACATTACTTGTATTTGGTCCCTATTCCCAGCTGTAATATTTGAAATAGTCCAGCATGCTTGTTCCTTGATATCCACGTCTTGATCATGTGTCAACAGGCTTAGCAGGTGAGGAAGTACACGGTCAATAATACCCTGTAGTTGAAAGGATCCTATTAAACGACACTCAAATTTATATCAGTTTACAACAAAGGTAGAGACGAAATGATGGAAGTGGTAATCCAGATCTTAAACATATCAGATAGAGAAATAAAAATGAACATGGCCCAGTATCAGCCCCACATGTCTCGTTCAACTATTCCAACAGCACACAACAAAGAAGAAATACCACATAAGAACAAAAAGGGAAAACACATATATGCTGATGAGATCAAAACCATGCATCTCTTAAAACATTAGGAATTACAACTACAACAAACATTGCATATTAAGACAAATCTTGCTCAACGAAGTACATTAATCCACATTGTTATCTATAGTTCAAACTGACAAAAATAATATCAATATTATTAATAATTGTTGGAACGTACCGTTAACAATTAAATTGTTTTTTTCAGAACAAATATTAAAATAGTGTTTTACTTGAAACGATTGATGATGGAGTGAAATTTGGGAGTCTATAAAATGGAGAGTGTTGTTAGAGTGGACTGAAATGAAGAAGTTCTTAAAATTAGGAGGCCACCTGTTTCAGTCCATAATAAAGGGAAAAAATAGGGAGGCAGTTGGTGATGGCTTTACAAAAGGTTCTGGACAAATTTACAATAAAGACGAGTCATATTCTACTAAACCCTCCAAGATGAGGAGTTGAAATGTGGACAAAATTTTACACTATAGACTACAAAGGCAATTGAAATGTGTTGAAAATCAAGATAGAAAATAAAAGGAAAATTCTGGAGCTAAGAAAGGCCCAACATCACAGATAATTCTAGATCTGAAGAAAATTCAAGAAAATTCCAGACTACACAACTTTAGAAGATCTGAGGATATTAAAGTCAAGAAGCAAAGTTTAAATCAACATCTCAAGACAGCTCAAGCCAGATTGAGCTCAGATTATCAAGCTAGAAAATTCTAAGAATGAATTTCAACTATAGATGTGAGATACATGACACATTTGTAATCTGAGCCAAAGCACCACAACACTATGAGCACAACTCTACAAAATATGAGCCATAGAGCTCAAGAAGAAAGAGAGCCATAGAGCTTCATTCACATACAAGAATCACGAGCATCTACAAAATATTTTGCTTTTTCCCAAATATCAAATATCATCAAAAAGCACATATGTACTCCAAATTCCAATTAATTAAAAATTCACATTTTCCCCCGTATCTCCAAATACCGATATAGTGGTAGCCTAATTTTTTTTTTGGTAAATAGTGGTAGCCTAATTGGATCATTCAACTAGTGTCAATCAACTGACTAGCTTCCGCAAAAGAAATTCACAAGCTGAAAGGAATGAAGAAAGGAGTACAAGCATAAAAAATTACAAGAGGCATCAACAGGTTTCGCTGAAGAATCTAGAGATTTGCAAGAAAAATTCAAGTTTAAACAAGAGATTGGATAAATGTTACCAAAAAGGGTGCAAGTAAAATCAAGCAGGAAGATTATTCATCATTCAGGATCACAAATTTTCATGGAAGAACTCTACTACATGGTGAAGACCAAGAAAAATGTTCAGTCTCTGACTGTTAAAGAAAGGTGAAAAGAAAAAGGCAAAGGTAAAAAGGGTGGCCAAAGTAATCATAATTTGTCATAAGTATGTTTCCTATTTAAAATACAAAATTCATCATCATCATTTTAAAAAATCACACATGAAGACAAGTGGGATTGGCCAACGGGAAAGTGTTTGTTACCCACGTGAGGTCTCGAGTTCGAGACCAGTGAGCGTGAGGTGCTAGTGGGATTTCTCCCACTGGGGATCAAAGTCAAATCTTGACTTATTCAGTGCATGTCTTGAGTCGGGTCATTACACCTCTGAGGTTTTAGTTCACATTCAACCGTTTGGTCAGGCGAAGGAATGCTGACATGCCACATCCGCTCCTTGAGTGGATGGGATTAATCTAGTCTATGTCTCGTGAGTTGGTTGAGTAGAGATGTTTCCCAGGATTAACAAAAAAAAAAAAATGGCTTAAGCAGCGGGAGAAAAAAGAAGTTCAAGATATGAGAAGCAAAACGTGGAATACAAAATTTTCTAGCTTGAGGGGTGTTGAAAAAAAAAAAAAAAATTGGAGCTGAGAAAAGTCCAACATCACATACAATTCTAGATTTGAAAAAATTCAAGATCAGAGAAAATTCCAAATTTACACAACTTTAGAATATCTGAAAATGTTAAGTCAAGAGACAGTTTGAATTAGCATCTCAAGACAGCTAAGTGTTAAACTTAACAGAAATGAATAGTAATAAGGGGGTCAAATGGTGCATCCATATTCTTCTTAATACTACTACCACCACCACCCACAGCCCCTGCCACCACCAATACATGAAACACATAGATATACACACATATATACACAATACATACACATATACAATACACACACATACACATATCACACAACTACTGCAGCCCACCAACCACCTCCTAATACAACACACATATATACAACATATACTCAACACACAAACACATATATACACACAAATCATACATATATACACATATAAAACACACATGACATATGAATCACACCAAGCACAATAGATATACCTATTTTTTGTTGTTTTTCTATTTTTAGGGGTGGTCGGATAAGGCAACGGGGTGGGAGTGAGGGGTAGGGGTGGGGGTGGAGGTAGGGGTGGGGGTGGGGGTGGGGGTGCGATTCTTTTTTCTTTCTTTGGGAGTGAGGGTGGGGAAGGGGTTTTAGTAATTTTAGTTAGGTTTTAAAGGTATTTTAGTCATTTAATACGTTATCAGTTATATTTTTAACAAAAGGAAGTAGGTACTAACTTGAGACTTTTTTTAAAACATTGGGGACTAGTTTGGGCCAATTAAAATAATGAAGACTAGTTTGGAACAAAAAGAAACAATAGGGACTTGTAGTGAGATTTTTCCTATCAAATATCATCAAAAAGCACATATACACTCCAAATTCCAATCAACAAAAATTGACATTTCTCCCCCATATCTCCAAAAACCAACAAAATGACTTGTTAGAGCTCATACCTGAATTTGTAGATCATTTTTAGTCACAACATGCTTAATTGTCCGCAAGGCGGATTTGAGCACAAAAGGAGATGGATGGCTGAAACATTTAGTTTATACAATTTTATTTCATAATCAATGAGAATATGTGATAGGTAAAGACTTAAACAAAAGAATACTAAATTTCAACTCACATAAGGAACTCCACAAATCGTTGACAAACACCGGCCTCAATTACAAGTTGAACTGTGTCTTTCGTACCTTTACAGAGACTGGCAAGAGTGCCACATACATTCATCAATACAACTCCATCATCTAAATAAATAAGACGACGTAGCGCTGAAAGTGCCAGCTTTACCTGACAACATTTTATTGCCAAATATGTGATGAATTATTCGTAAGAAGCAATCCAATGAATGAAAAATTATTATGGTCAAAACAACACATATATCACCGACCAACCTGCTCAAACTGAGGCTGCGGATAGCCCTGACAGAATTGCCACAGTGTCGATGTGGCATCTCTCAAAATTGAAAGTTTGGCATGTTCATTTAATTGGAGCAGCAGAGGCATCATAGCTCCTTGACCCAGAACAAGGTCACGACACTTGGGAGAATCAAGAGCAATATTTCCCAATGCACGCACAGCCTGCAAGTTTCAAAGACAATCCAAAGAAGCTATTTTTACTCTCTGTAATTTCAACTCGAGAAAATGCCAAGAATCGATACCCGGTTCTGTGTAGTGACTAATATGACTACCTACGTACGAACACCATCACTAGGAGAGCCAAGAAGCTTTAACAAAAATGGGACTGCTCCATGATCAATTATCATCATTTGGGTCTCCGAGCCTCCAAGAGCCATTATTCGAAGTGTTTGAGCAGCCTGTAACTGCAAATATATAGAAGATGCAGCAAAAGGCACATATGATACTAAAAACCACTTAGATAACAAAAAAAGACTAAGTGCAACATAAAACAACTTCAAACCTGAAGGTTTGGAAAATTTTCCCTTGTAAGGAACTCAACAAAGCGAGGAACTATTCCAGATTGTATAACTTCTCCAATAGTTATCCTCCCTAATAGTTACATAAGAAGATCTACTCAGTGATCGCAAAGTCATAAAGAATACAAGCAGAATGAAGAAATCTATACAACATCACAACTCGTACTTTCATCGAGCATGTTACAAAACCAATGAGTTGCTTCCCATTGCAAATTGCTGTCATCTGACCAAACATCATCAATCATGTTCCGATAACTCTTTAACTGCAAGTACATAAATTTCAAGTAATAACCAATTAAAACCCCATCCTAGCTAATAAAACCAATGGATTGAAGATATAAACTTCAAACCCATAAACACAATCATTTATACACGCACAAGATAATACAACATATACGTACACATAATTAAACATAATTCTTATTCACCAATCAATTTAACTAGACATGTCAAACAATATAAATTGTTATTTATTATTTTTTTTTTTTTGCCTAAGTAAGCATGGTGTATTTCATAAAAATGAAACGTACAAGAGTGGGTCAAAATTATTGTGTATATGTTAACTTTGTATAAAAATACTTATACACAACAAATTCATGTCCTCCAACGGATTAATTGATACACAATCATACAAGTAACAACACCACACACATACGCCGAGCAGCCGGCTTGAATTGAGGCAAGCGGTTTGCCTCTACAGAAATTCGACAAGGACCACGTGACATTTCTCAACATTGAAAGCTTTGCATGCTTATTTGAATTGAATTACTCGTTGGAGAAGGGGTACTTATTAAGGGAATAAGTAATAATTATCAGATGAAAGACCTACTTTATTTCCACAGAAATATGTACAGTTCTTTACTTCTTCACTAAATGTAACATGCAAAGGATAAAGGAAAACAAAATAACAAAAAAGAAAAAGTAATTATACCTCTGGGGCCTCTTTTGTGCTCGTGCTTTGATAATCTGGTTGTCTTGCTTTCACTTCTGCTAGTGTAAAAGTCGTGGACAAGATTGTGGATGGATTGTATTTCTTCCTGTCAAGCTGAATACACTCCAGCGATGATGCCTTATGCAAGAGGCGATATGGCAGAGATTTAAGCTTTGGGCATTCAGTTATTATCAACCAACGGAGGCGTGGCATTAATGGAACAATATCATTTTCTTCTTTGGGACTTATGTCTTCCCACTCCTCCCATCTATGACAGCCAACGAATTTTAACTCCTTCAACTTTGAGAATCCAATAGATGGTGATGGCAATGATTCTCTTATTCCCAAACATGCAGGGCCGACAAACTCTAATCCCGTAAAATAATAAATTTCAAGCTTTTCAAGAGAACGTAGAATTCCCAAAGAGGGCAGAGAAGTCAAGTTGGAGAACGCTCTAAGAACCAGGCTTCTAAGATTGTTGAGGGATGTCATCCAGGAAGGGAGTCGAGTTCCTTTAGAATAGCTTAAACTTATGCTTTGGATGTTCGGAGGAGGTTCAAGTGCTTCTACTACATCTTCCACCTTAGATATCCACTGATCAATTCTAATTGTCAATCCTTGGATGTGCTTCTTAGATTTGAGATCTGAATTCTCTGCATCTGTTGCATCAAAATTATCCACTAGGGAAATATTTAGTTCTCCTCGAAGTTGGTTTAAAATTTTCAAATATCCCAACTTGTTGTACTCTTTCCCAACTACGAAATATGACAATGTCCGTAAACATGTCAGTTCCCCAATTCTCTCAGGATAGTTCATATCAATCTTGCCATGAAAGAGGTGTCTCAACTTTTTCAATTTCTCAATTCCCGGTGGAAGCTCTTTAAGGTTCCCACAACCATGTAGGTCCAATGTTTGCAAGCTGTACAAGTCATAGATAGTTGTGGGTAATTTCTTGAGTTCATCATTATTGCACAAGCCCAAGTACCTCAAGTGAATTAAGTTTTCTATTTTCCTTGGGAGTTCTTTGAAATCACAACCATCTAACTTTAACACCCTCACAAGTTTTAGACTATTCAACAGTTGAGTGGTAATTGTCTCCAACTTGAGGTTTATTGCAAAAAAGGTACGAGGTTGTCCCATATTGCAATTGGAAAGAAATCAGTAGCTTCCTCACTACCTAACCAGGTTAGATGACGTGCATTATAACTGAATATCTCTTTCCTTTCCCCTTCAATTGTCAAACATTCCCTTTTGGTGAGAAAGTGTGCAAAATCATGCACTATATCATGCATTTTACATGTGACTATCCTCTCTCTAAAAACATGATCTCTTTCAAAGTCTTGAAAGAAAGACCGCATTGCTAAATGCTCAAAATACTCCATACCTTTCAATTCCAACTCCTCACTTTCACTTGATTTGAGATAACCTTATCCGATCCATATTCTTATTAGGTCATCAACATTCATCTGATAATCTTTGGGAAAGATGGCACAATATGAAAAGCATCTTCGCAATGGAGAGGGCAAGTCATTATAACTTAGATACAGATGAGGAAAAAGCTCAACTTTAGCAACCTCCAATTCCCATATATTACTATCCCTAACTTCCTCCCACGCCTCAACAGTGTTTTTGAAACGTAAAAGGCTACCTATAGTTTTAATAGCTAGAGGCAAGCCTTTACATTTACTTGCTATTTCCCTACCCATAATTTCTAGTCTCTCATATTCAACCTCTGTTCGACCAAAAAAAGCTACTTTATGAAACATTGACCAACTTTCTGAATCAGACAGTACACCTAAAGGAATCATGCAAGTAGCACCTGCAGCAATTGCCACCCTTTTGCTTCTTGTTGTTAATAAGATTGTACTTCCAGGAGCACCATACTTCAAAATACTTTTAAATGGTTCCCATTTCATTTGGTCCTCTGTCCACACATTATCGAGAACCAGAAGACATCTTTTTCCAGAAATAGAATTCCTTATTAGTTGCAGTAACGAGTTGAGTTCACTCAAATCTGATGAACTCAACTCTAGAGATTCTAGGATTGCTTTTGCAACCCTCGTTTCGTCAAAAGGGTCGGAAACACAAACCCATCCTTTTTTCTCAAAATGGCCATTCACTTGATCATCGCTATATGCTAATTGCGCGAGTGTTGTTTTGCCAACTCCCCCTGTCCCTATTATGGACACTATTTGAATGGCATACTTTTCTTGTGGACGACTCTCAGACAACAGTTGGCTTATTAGGGTATTCTTTTCAAGAACTCGACCAACTGTCTCAGATTCATCAATGAATGAGGTACTTTGCATTGGTCTCCATTCTTGTGAATTAGAAGCAACACCACTATTATTATTATTGATAAAACCAAATGTATTCTTTTCATTTTCAATGGCATATTGAGTTCACTTATTTTCACAGCAATCTCACGACTTACAACCACTTGCTTGAAGCAAAAACAAGAGGAAGGGTTGAAGGAACATACCCGTTGCTTAGGAATGGAAATCGAAGCACCATTACTGCTGCGTCCTCCTTCAATTTCTTTTCTAAGAATCATGTAGTTCCATTCGTCTAGCACGTCATCAATTTCGTAAGACACATCTTCGAGACCTTGCAGCCAAAGTTTTACACTTTCGTCCGTAATTCTTTTTCTCTCAGCATCAGCTAGCACGGCTTGAACCCTTTTAAATGTATTGGACAGATTGAGAACCTTCTTTTCAACACCAGTCAGCAGATCAATCTCCTCTAAAGCCTGCTTGAGTAAAAGATCAGCTAATTGCTCCACCACTATAGAAACAACTGCCTCCGCCATAGTTTTGAATCGAGAATCAGATAAGAGGTTGTAAGATATTTCGAGTGCTTGTGTAAAAGATCAACTAGTCTCCTCTTTATATGCTACATTCATTGTAGACATGGTGACCCATGTCTACAATTATTTGGAAAATTGGAGTGCAAGTAGAGATGATAATTTTTTAATACAGGACTCAAGACTAACAACAATACTTCTTTGGGCGGCGCCCGCCATTGTTCTGTGAGTTTGTCTTTGCATGTTTACAATTAACAATACTTGCTGAATGGGAAGCCTCAATTGGTGAGACGACGGTGGCCCTCAAGAAAAGAAATTGAAAATGAAATTTTATAAAATTAAAAACCCAATTAGGGTGGTTGGCAGTAGTAATAAATAAAAAGGTTTAGGGATAGGCTATACTTTCATTGTCTTTTTTTTTTTGGTAAAAGAAATTTCATAAACTGAAAAACAGTACATAATTAGTTAACCCCAGTAGAGAGATACAACTAACAAAAGATCCCTAAGCTCATTAGGGATATTAGCACTCTAATCAAAAGGAAGATTACCACTAACAAAGCATTTTATAACCCAGTCGGCGCAAGAATTAGCTGATCTTCTAACGCACTAAAAACTAATATGAGGGTTCACAACTGCAAATCTGCGAATATCATCCACAATCAATTTAGCCTTCCAATGGATAGGAGCAGTCGGATTGTGTATCGCATTACAGATTGCCAATGCATCATTTTCGATAGAGATGCTAACACCTTGAAAATTACCAGCAACTTGGCACGTATTCCAAACTGCCAGAGCCTCCGCTTCAGAAGCAGAAGAACAATTAATTTTCCACACATTTTCGGAAACCAACACTCCTCTAGAGTCTCTACAGACTGTTGCTGATGCCTCACGATCAGGACCAAAAAATGCTGCATCGACATTAATCTTGAGCTCACCAAAAGGAGGGGGGACCAGACTGGAAAAATGCTTTGGGAGTGGTCATCAAAGTGCCGAGAGGACAATAGTTGAGGGGAGATAGCAGAGTGAAACTCAGCAATACTCAAATGAACCTGATCAATGGCAAATTTAACGTTAATGGGCTTTCCTTCAAGGACATACACATTTATTGCCTTCCAAATTTGCCAACAGCAAAATGCAATCTTTGATTCTGCTTCACCATTCATGTAACCGGCATGCCTGCACTTTTCCACCAAGTCCAATAGCCAACGATCAAAGCTAGAAATCTTAGAGCGATCCACGACATACTGAAGTGGTGAACCAAACCAAAAGCTGGGCAACCAAGGACAAAGCAGAAAAAGGTGCTCTGAGGTTTCTATTTCACAATTGCAAATTTTGCATATAGGATCATTAGCAATTTTTCTTTTGAAGCGATTGAGTTGAGTGGGCAGGCCATTCTTGACAATTTTCCACATAAAATTTCGAATCTTTGGTGGGGCTTTGATATTCCAAATCATTTTCCAGAGATGGGCTGGAACTTGATAGGATGCACTACCTTTGTTGGATCTCAACATACAAGCATCATCAGCTTCCCTCTTCAATAAATGGTTGCCAGATTTCACACTATAACTGCCATCCTTAGAGAGCGACCACACTAAAAGATCCTCAGAACCAAACACAGGGAGGAAAATAGAGCAAATGGTATGCGCCACACTACAAGGGAAAAGATCGAAGATAACATTTCTTTTCCAAGTCCGATGACTAGAGTCAGTGAGCTCCGCAACATTCTCAATGTGAACACCATCCGGTTTATGCAAGGTTGAGCAATTGGGGATCCAATTATCTGACCAAATATTGACACTTTGTCCATTCCCAATAACCCAGGCTGCGCCTTTCTTAATGATTTCCCTGCCTTTAAGCAGACTTTTCCAACTCCAAGAAGAGTTATTCCTGCGCTTAGCCTCCCAAAAAGAGGAGTCATTGAAATAGATGCCTTTGAGAGTTTGATAGAGCAATGAAGAAGGATTATTGAGGAGTCTCCAAGCATGTTTTGCCACAAAAGCAAGATTCATCAAATGCAGATCCCTAAAACCCAATCCTTCCAAGGATTTTGCACGAGTAAGGGAATTCCAGTTCAGCCAATGGACTCCACTTCTACCATCTCTCTCCCACCAAAATTTGGCAATTCTTGATGAAAGTTGCTTACAGGTAGCTTTGGGCTTGACTTGATCAAATTCTAGAAGATATGGGGTTTGTTAAATGTGAAATCTTAGCATCTCAATGTTTAAGGGTTGTTAAAGTTGTTTCTAATCTTAGTTTAATGCATATTAATGCATAATACATTAGGGACCTTTTATTTTTATTTTTATTTTAAATAATGAGCACTGAAATGAATTAGTGACTTAATTTATCATTGTCAGAATTTTACGAAATTGCCCCCAACTACTGATCACGTGAAACACACATGACCTCTTTTCTGTAAAAATAAAAATAATTGAAAAAAAAACTTGGTTTTTAATGAAAGGGACTAAATAGATTTTTTTTTTTTGTTTGAAACACTTAGACTTTTTGTACTTTTTGAAATAATAGGGACGACACTAAAAATACTTAATAAATTAGCCAAACATGTGAGATCGGTTTCTAAATTCACATGAAATATTTTTAAGTACCAAAAAATTAAGGATATGTTTGGATTGAGGGGAATGGGTGGAAGGGGATAGTTGGGAGAGGGGGGGAGTAATGCCTCCCGCTGTTTGTTTTAAAAGGAAATGGATGGTTGAGGAATAGGAGGGATGGACCTAACCCCTCATATACCCCAAAATTCAGTCCTCCCAAATTGGAGTCATTTGGAAGGAGAGGAAAATTATGTTTCTTAAAATGACTATTATAACCTTTATTTTATTTTAATTACAACCCAAAACCACCACCACCGTCACCTTCATCAAAACGACAACAACAAAACCACCACCACCACCACCGTCACCTTTATCAGAACAACAACAACAACCCCATCAAGATTCTAGCACCAACTCCAACCAAAATGACAAAAAAATTCAAGCCTGCAATGGACAACTTCAAAGCACTAGTCACCAAACTTGCATTAGTTTCCTTATGCGGCTGTAAAATTTCTACATTTCTTTTCTTCCTTGTTGTGTTCTTGTAATACTACACAATTTGTATATCTACTACTATAGCTATCTTGCATCGCATGTCTGTGTTTTCTTTCTTTTGGTCAAACCGTGGTGTCTGAGTCTGGAATGCAGTGAAATGATTTTTTTTTTTTTTTTGTCAAAGTTTGTTTTGGGAAAAGTGATGTTCAGATGTGGAAAAAAAAGTGATATTCAAGAGTTGATCTATTAGAGCTGCACCGGAAGAAAAATAAAATTATAAAAGTTTAAATACTATACGAAAATGGCATAAAAGTCATTTTACATATAAAATTTAGCATCTCTTTCCATTTTCTTTCTAATCCAAACAATGAACACTCATCATCCCTTATGATCATCTCCCTTATAAAATTAACCAATCCAAACATAATTTAATCATCTCCACTCCTTTCCATTATAATAATCTCCCTTCCTCTCCTTTATTAAATTTTGTCCCCTCAATCCAAACACACTGTAAAGCAAACAGAACTTTACTCGTCCTTCTTCCAACATACATCATTCACACTTATGCGCATTTTAACAGGTGTCTCTACTAACTACCCGTAATATATCCAAACATCTCCAACGATTTTCTTCACCTATTCTTGTATTGGACTTGTCCAATTTTTCTCGTACCATATTTTTCCAAATCTTTGATTATGGCTTAGTGGCCCTAAAATCGCGGGCATTACAATATCACACATCTTTTCAAACTTGAAATTAAAGTCACTTTCATCAAAATCTACCCAAAAAAACAAAAAAAGATGGCGATCAAGAAAGGAAAAGCTCAAATGTTGGCTTTGATGCTCATGTTCATGGAATGTGCTAATGAGTTTACTCAGGAGACTGTGTGCTTGATATTTGTTACAGGAAAGGCTGATAAACCCACAAAAGAATGTTGCAGCACGTTGATAGATATCAGAGACAAAGATCCAGTGTGTCTTTGTTACATCATGCAACAGATTCCCAATGGAACTAATCCTCAGCTCAAGAGCATGGGTATTCAAGAACCTCGCTTGTATCAGTTGCCTTCTGCTTGCAAGTTGTCTGATGCTAGTATCACTGACTGCCCAAGTATGATTTTGTATTGTATTGTATCAAGTATGGTTATATATTACTCGATAATCTTTTAAAAAAGGCTAACAGGCACCTAGGTAGAGAAGAGCCGATCGATATCGAGGTGACAAGCTAAAAAAGGGACTCATCGGTCACCTTGGCCCCTTAATTTCCAATTTTGCTTTGCCGGTATTTATAATCTTTAAGTATGATTTAACAATCTTTACTAGGTCTTTCAAAATACTCTTTAAATACATATATAAGTATCAATTGTATCAAGTATTGTTATATATCACCAGTTGAGTAATACATTTACCTAAAAAAGGTTAAAAAGGTTACTCATCAGTCACCTTGGCCCCTTTCCTATTTTAGTTTGTCGGTATTTGTTATCCCTAAGTATGTTTTAGCAATCTTTACTCCTCTTTCATAATATTCTATAAATATGTATATAAGTATTGATCATATTAAGTATTGTTATATATCACCTGAGTGAAGCTTTTTGTTATCCTTGAGTAGGTTTTCGCAAACTTTACTCCTCTTCTAGAATATTCTATGATATTTATATAAATATCGATCATGTCAAGTATTGTTATATATCACCAGAGTGAAGCTTTTTGTTATCCTTGAGTAGGTTTTAGCAATCTTTACTCCTCTTCCAGAATATTCTATGAATATATATATAAGTATCAATTATATCAAATATTGTTGTATATCACCTTAATGAAGCTTTTACATACAAAAGGCTAAAAAGACACTCATAAGCCACCTTGGTCCCTTTCCTATTTCAGTTCGCATATATTTATTATCCTTAAGTATAGGTTCGAAGCTACACTAGGGCAAGTGGGGGTTGCAGTCTCCACTGACCTAAAATAACGTTAAAAATTTTATGTATTTTTTAA
The DNA here is from genome assembly GCA_037974665.1 of Ehretia macrophylla. Lineage (NCBI taxonomy): Eukaryota > Viridiplantae > Streptophyta > Magnoliopsida > Boraginales > Ehretiaceae > Ehretia > Ehretia macrophylla. The sequence goes on from CM075783.1 coordinate 45,479,523, forward strand.
AAAAAAAATTAAAATATCTATGTATTTTTAGTTAAAAAAATTAATTAGCCCCCACTGAAAGAAAAAATAAAGTCATATAATTGAAAAATTATTTATTTTAGAGGGAAAAAAATAATTTGCCCCCACTGAAAGAAAAAATGAAGTCATATAGTTAAAAAATTATTTATTTTAGCCCCCACTGAGAAAAATTTCTGGCTCCACCCCTGCTTAAGTATGTTTTTAACAATCTTTACTTGTCTTTCAAAATACTCTATGAATATGTACATAAGTATTGTATCAAGTATGATGATACATCACCTAGATGATGTCTTAAAAAAGGGCTAAGAAGGCACCCATTACTCACCTTGGCCCCTTTCCTATTTTGTTTTGCCGGTATATTTTAAGGGAAAAATTTTACATTTAGTCCCTATTATTTTTTTTTTAGTTTTAATTTGGTTCTTATTGTTTAAAATGTTTCAATTTCGTCCTTATTATTTTTAAAAAAATTTCAATTTCATCCTTATTGTTTAAAATTTCTCAATTTCATCCTTATTATTTTCCAAAAGTTTCAATTAAGTCATTATTGTTTTAAAAAAAGTTTCAATTTTCTCTCTATTATTTTCCTAAAAGTTTTAATTTTATCCCTATTATTTTTTTAAAGTTTCAAATTCGTCGACTCCTATTATTTGAGGACTAAATTGAAATGTTTTGAGAAATAATAGGGGCCAATTTGAATTTTTTAAAAAATAATAAGACTAAATTGACTACTTTTGAACAATAGGGACGAATTTGAAACTTAAAAAAATAATACGGACGAAATTGAGATTTTTAAAAAATAATAGGAACGAATTTGAGATTTTTTAAAAAATAATAAATATAAAATTGAGACATTTTAAATAATATGAATCAAATTGAAACTAAAAGAAAACAATAGGAACTAAATGTGACTTATTCCCTATTTTAAGTATGTTTTAAAGATCGATCCTGCATTGTTGCGCCTAGGACGAATGGATATGCACATTCATATGGTCTTATTGTACTTCACAAAGCTTAAAAATCTTGGCGTTTAATTAATTAGGCGTGGGTGATGATCACAGGCTCTTTACTGACATTGATGGTTTGATTAAGAGTGTTCAAGTGACCCTTGTAGAGGTTGCAGATGAGCTATTGAGAAGTGAGGATCCTGATATTGATCTCAATGGAGTTGTCAATCTTCTCAAGCGAAATAAAGGAGAAGTAGAGGATGAGAATGATGGACAACAACGCTCTATGCTTCAAGAAAATGCCATGGAAGACGGCCAGATGAATGAACTGTCGGGAACTCGTATAGTTTATGAACATGAGAATCTTCATGGAGCCAAGAGATTGAAATCTAGTCCTTCCGTATTTTAGCCTCGATGAAACTTTCTCAACTCATAACCACTAATTTAGAAGTTCTTGTTAGCTATGAATTTAGCCTCATCATTGTTAGTCTGAATTTCGATTAAACTAGCAGACACGTTTGTGTTTTGACAAAATCACACGTTAGAGTATATAGTATAGTAATAATATAATAATTCTTTATAGTCTTATCGACACATCTTTTCCCCTCCATACTTTTTTTTTATTAATGGTTTTATTTCACTTGAATGAACCCTCTTTTTCCAGTTAATTTAACCTATTCTTAGGTGCTTTCTGGAACGAGAGCCCGAGTAAAAATTTCTCATACCTATATATACAAGTTATATCCATATAAATTGATGGTTCAAATGTAAAAGCTGCATAAATGGTTCATTTTAAATGACAAGAAATACTATCTGAGAAATACTTCGATTCACACTAACAGTGTCAATCTTTGAAAAACTCAACTCCCGAGTCCCCGACATAGTCTAGATTAGTTATGCATAAGGTCTATCGCGTCTGAGTCCAAGGAAATTAGCTACCTATTGACTCGAACTTGAGATGTGAGCAAATCTCTCACTTACACCCTAAACGCTTTACAACTAGGCTAACCTCTTAAGGACAGATTGGTTTATCCAAATTTGATGAAATTTATCCCAAAATCTAAACGAGAAAAAAAGTAAAAGACATTTGTGGTATGAAAACGTTAGAATAATCTAAGGAAAGCCTAAAAATGTCCAGACAAAGAGACAGAAATAAAGCTGAAACATGATAGGTTAAATATTTACTATTTAAAGATTTTGAAGGCGTTTGTCAAAAGCCAAAACTTCTGGCTACTTGGTATAGAGACAATCAGAAGTAAGATGGAGTTGAGTTAAGGGAAGGAAAATACTTCAGTACAGCTATAGTTCAAAAATGACAATTGTTCTATGTTTGGCGCACGACCCACATAGGGTCTACATGCTAGAAATGAAGTGTGTCCTAGCTATGACCTCTCTTTTTTTTGTCAAATCTGAAATTTCATTCATACAAATAAAAGAGTACATTAGCCAATCCCAGAAACAGGATAGTCAGCATTAAGCAAAAAAGCAAGAGGATCAAGAATATTTGCTAACCAATCAGTTGGAAGAAGACCGAGTCGAGATTGGTTAGCAATCCAATCACAAGTTACATTAGCAAATCTCCTAACAAGTTGGATGCAAATGTTATCACAATGAGTAAGCTCCCATTTCATATCCATGACCAGAGTGTGAATCTTTCAGTTGGAGTCCAAAACCTGGGATGTGAGAGCCTTGTAGACCTCTTCGCAATCAATTTCAATGGTGAGATTGTGGCCTCGGAGAGTACTTGCTCGTTTGATTACCTGAATGAGGGCTAAAGATTCTGCTTGTTAGGGAAACTCGCAGCAAGAGACGAAGTCAATGCCATTAACCAAACAACTTTTATGGTCACAGTAGATGATTGCAATGGCTGTCGTTCTGCGTTCCAGTGAGAAGGAGGCGTCACAATTAATTTTGAGGGTGCCTCTGCTAGGAGGTGTCCACACCGTTAGAATACGTTGGGCTGCAACCTGCAATAAAAATGGTAGAGGTCTGTTTCTTCAGATAGCTTCCTTGTATTCCGTCATGGATTGAACTGTATTAGTAACTGTCTTGATTGGGCACATACTGATCCCTTCAAAGACAAAACCATTTATGCTTTTCCAAATCTGCCAACAAATGTGGACGATAAGAGCAGATGCAAAATCTTTATCATGGCCTGCCGAGTGGTATTTGTTGAGGATGTTACAGTACCATGAATCAAATCTTGTGATTGCCTAATCATTAGGAAATTATTGGAGAGGCAAAGCTATCTAGGAACGACGGCTTGAATCACATAAGAGAAGCATATGCTCAATTGTTTATGGTTTAGTTTTGTAGATCTTGCAAAGTGGAGTCTTTGCGCATTTCCTTGTAAACTTATTTTCCTCCGTAGCAACTATGTTTCTGTATGCTTTCTAAAGGAAAGCGTTAACTTTAGCGGGAGCGTTAACGTTCCAGATGGCTTTCCAAAATTGCTTGGGAAAGTTGGGAAATGAGCCATGGTTGAACAGAGGTCTTCTCTCCATATTTATGAAGCTCCTATAACAACTTTTAATAGTATAAGCACCCAATTTTGTAGAAGACCAAATAAGACAGTCTTCTTGATTGCTTGTAGGAATAGGAATGCGAAGGATAGCTCTTGAAGTGTCTCTGTCAAGGTTTGTGCGATGAGGTCCCTCTTCCACGATCCGTTGGAGATGAGCTCCTTGACTGAGTTGATGTGGCAGTTTTGAGGCTTCGTCAAAGTTCTATAGCTCGAGACCCAAGGATCATCCCAGACACTAACATCTTTCCCATTGCCAATCCTCTAAAGTGGCTCTTTCTTGATCAGGTCTTTCCCCATGATTAGACTACAATAAGCCCAGGAAGGACGAGCTCCTACTTTTGCATTCCATAAATTTCCATTAGGGAAGTATTTGCCTTGGATGATCTTTGCTGTGAGGGAATTAGGATTTTTAAGAATCCTCCACGCTTGTGCTGCAAGAAGAGCTTTGTTCATTATTTCAAAATCTTTAAAACCATATATTCTTTCCCATTTTGAGTCAGTTGAAGTGTTCCAATTAATCCAATGCATTCGATTGTTTCCATTTTTACTCCATCAAAAGTTGGAGATAATGGAGCATATTTTTTTGCACAAAGATTTGGGAATGAGCAAGAGGGACATAATGTATGAGGGGATGGCTTAAAGTACTGATTTTATCAATACTTCTTTTCCCCCCTCAAAGAGAAAATTTTCCTTCCACCCATGAACTTTTGCAAGGATTCTGTCCAGGAGCCAGTTAAGAGCCATAGTTTTTGAGCTTCCCTAAATGGAGGGGATGCCCGGGTATTTCCCCAAGTCGTTGTTGCATTTAACCCTTAGAAGACCACTTATATTATCTTTCACCGATTGGGGAGTGTTTATGAAAGGATCGTGCTTACAAGAGGTGAATCACAACATATAATGAGCTAGGTGGAAGCAAAAACTTGATTTCAAAAATTTTTCAGCAACACATATCATTTGTATTCACCATAATACCTTATGTCTAGTCCATGTAATCAACATATCTACTACATATATAAACATATATATGAATGAACAAGAGTTATCAAGGTATACCTCTTGAAGATCTAGCCAAAGTAATGAAGAAGCACCACAAGAATGATGACCAAGTCTTTCACACGTGCAAAAGGTCTAGTTCATCCACACAAGCATCCAAGAGCTTCTTCTCCACAAACCAAATCTTTGTACTAGCTATTTAGTTGGAGATATGAGCTTACACAAGTGTAGAGAGGAAGAGAAAAATTTTGCCCAAGAACTCTTCTCTTGGTAAAAAATGGAGAGAGCATAGAGAGAGAGAAATTCAGATTTTTGCTCTTGAGTGTTAAGTCAAAAAATCTGATTTTTTCTTTTGCTTTCTTTGCATATTATTTTCCTATGCATACTTGTGTCTTGTGCATTCCATACATACATGTCTCCAATACATCCTAGTGTCTTGTGCATTCTCAACATATATGTCTTCAATGCACCTTTGTGTCTTGTGCAACAATATAATATAAGTATATTAGATAGTGGAAAATTATGGAATTATCCATTATTCTTGCCACAATAAATCCTAGCCATAGATCTAGTCAAGATCAAATCTTGGCTTTAGATTATAATTAATCATAATCAATATTAGATTAATTAATTGGAAACTAACTTTCCATATTTATACTTTGGCCCCAATACTTTCAATAGTTACACTTTTGGCCCATTACGTTTTAATGACCAAACACAATAACGTTAACTCTTTAACGTTTTCAAACTTATTGTAATGTGTAGGCATATAATATATATATATTTCTTATATATATATATATATATATATATATATATATATATATATATATCTCCATATATATATATATATATATATATATATATATATATATGTATGTATGTATATATATATATATATATTTTGTGTTGTATTCGTTAGTGGAACAATATGTAATTCTCTACTAACTTGCCAATTAAATCTTAGCCATGGAATTCAAATAAGATCAAATCTTGGCTCTTGGATTATAATTAATCCTAATCAATATTAGATTAATCAATTGGAAACTAACTTTCCATATTTATACTTTTGGCCCAACACCTTCAATAATTACACTTTTGGTCCATTACTACTTAATGACCAAATATAACAACGTTAACTCTTTAACGTTTCCAAACTCATTGTAAGCTCATTATAGAAACTTTATTCATGATACTCAAACATGTGTGACTCTCTAGATTCACCACCGTATAGCAATGAGGGACGATTAAACCCTTTCAATCTATTCCGAAAATGTCTCCGTCATTCTCGGAATACCCTCACGTTCTAGAGTGACGCCTAGTAACATATCAAGACAATATATACGGTAATGAAGTCAATTTCTTGTGAATCTATTTATAGTCGCCGATTATCGCGCAATCCAATCCTTCCATTAATTATCCCGTCGAGCAAGAACCATGATATGATTAAGTTCATAAACTCGATACTATGCATAGATCTAATTGGTGTAATGAGGGATGACACATGGAAAACCCTTTCTCCATCATTCATACCTTGGCCAAGGATTTCCTCATTAAACAACCAAGCTTAGATCGCATAGGACATCGCCTCACGCCGGAGGTTAATGGATCCTCTCTTGACCACTACCTGTCAATCACTATACCAGACGAATGAAACTGCGAGAGGACGTATCTCATCTCGTTTGTCGAAACAATTATTGTCCAAATGCTAGAATCAAACCCTAATACATATGACAACCGTAATGTCTCAAGTCTAAGGATTACATGCACAATCGCAACGAATAACAAATTATTAATCCAAAGTCATGTAATTTGTTATTCACGTCACATTCAATGATCTATTCAACTAATAGTCATCCACATATTTGTTAGTCGCATCGCTATACTGTTATAGCACGTGACTCACCATCCTTTATCATTAACATCCCTATGTTAATCAAAGGTAACAACACATGTGATAGTCCGTAATTGATTATTAAAGTCCCGATCAAATAATCTAAGGACTATGAATATTTTAAGTATTTTTATCATATTAAGGAAATACGCCAACATATTCTAAACGCTTTTAGAATACATTCCTCTAATGAAAATACTATGGACTCATTCATACACGTAAAGAAGGAGAATATGAATGTCCTAATTATGTCAATATGAAAACAGACATATAGACACGAATGCCATAATATACAAGTAAATGTCAAAATGCCCCAATATATGTCATCCAAATATATAGCATTAGGGCATATCTCTAACAATCTCCCACTTGCACTAATGCTATAAAACATAGTATTAGTACAACAAACAATGATATCGTATACTCATCTTCTCAAAACAAGGACCTAGCTGTGACTGATTCATAGCTACGGTAAGTGGGTCAGCTACATCAAGAGATGTGGCCGTTTTCTGCAAAGACATATCTCAATATGATTATTGGCTACAGATACAACACATGAAGATGGAAACACTTTTCCTAATGTTTGGACATACAGTGAGACCTGGGTTCCACAAGCTTGTGCAGTAGCTTCGTATAGTCGTAACACAAAAGCATCACAACTTAACGGTAGGAACCATAACCAACTCGTATGATTTCCTCGCTCCAAACAACTTCTTTCGTAATATAACATATCACAAAATACATGAGTTATATAATGGAATCTACAGTTTGTTTAGAACCTTTCTAATTTACTGAGCTCCCACTACAAATAAACGTGAACCCTAACATAGACATTCTATTATAAGATTCAGATTAAGAATCTGAAATAGTAAATCCGTCACTACATAATTTACCTCCTCCCTGAACTAAAATATATCTTTAGTGCTTCCCAAGTACTTAAGAATATACTTCAATTCAATCCACAATTCCTAAACCTGGATTGGACTGATATTTGCTCACTCGTAACACTTTACAGTTTACGCAATATCAAGTCTTGTACATAGTATAACAAATATGAAGTTACTTTAACTTTGAATACAAATTTGCTATGTAACTAGAGTTTCTTGAACACCTTCAAAAATACTCTTTGTACAATATAAGGAATATACCAAGTGATCTCTTCGTACTATTATCATAGCTACGAATTCACAAGATACGAACAACAAGTTCTAAATGGAGAACATTTAATATAACTAGACTATAATTAATATCACAACACACATATCATCAACTATGATATCCAAGTCATCATTATTGCAGTTATAGAAAAGTGGATGCGCTCCCACTATTCTTTTGCAATCACAAGGTTCACCCACATTCTAAATGAAATCTAACTCTTTAGTCTCATTTGAATTGGACGAAACATTTCCAAGAAATTTACTTAAAAAATCCACAAATGGATTTATCAAGTACGCGCATATTACTCATATCCATTGATCTAAATCATTAATATAGTAACACAATGTGCTATAAAATCTAGCATAATACAAGGAGACTTAAGCACAATTATTGGTAAAAAGACTTCATCATAGTCAACCCTTTGGCTTTGATGATATCTTTCAGAAACCAATATAGCTATAAAAGGTCATTACCTTTTTCTATTAACTTCAACCTTTATCTCGGAGATCAATATCCAGATTAAGTTAAAGTATGTGAAGTCTAATTAATAGGCTTTGCATTATATAGTTTCTTGAAGTCAATATCACATATACCATTTCTTTGTGAATCGTAGGATCAACTAATTGATCATTATCTCAAAAACACAAACAACTTTTGTGCATTACAAAAAGATATTCTTATATTCTTTTAAAGAATGAGATACACTACTAGATTTGCAAAGATCTTGTGTGATGACACATCTCGGACCTTATTGAATAGATTCATTACTTTGGTCTAGGTGCTTTTATAGCTTTAGAGGATACGTCCTCAATTTCTATTTTATTATAAAGTAACATCTTCTTGAACAAAACATTTTCTTCAAGAAAGATTACAATATAATAGATCAATAGACATTGATCATTAAATAGAAATTATATCCTACAAGACTAGGATATACTATAAAATTACCTTTAACCAAAACTCTCACTAGTCCTTTAAATTTTTTTCAATAAAAGTAGGACAAACCAAAATTAACACATTTAATACTTGGTTGCTATCCAACTTATATCAAATATAAAGTTATAGCAATAGTAAAAATTTACTATTCAACATAAAATTAAATTAAGGAAAGTATGACTCACAAATAAATATAATGATTAGTCAAACTAATCAACAATTGTACTATGTTCAACAAAGCACAGTTTCTTCACTAAGAAAACCCTATTTAATTGTGGTATGCCGGACATTGTTAATTTCGATACTATATCAAAATTTTAGGATACTCAAACAAAATAGTACTTAAGTATTTTACCTTCATGATCTAATCATAAGGCACTAATACATTTTTTTATACGAGCCTATTCACAAATAGCTCTAAATACATCAACATGTACTAATCCAAATAGCCTAGTAGTTTTAATCCTTTATCAAATAAAGGATGACTTGGTTACAATTCCAATAAATAAGATGTATAAGTTGATCAAACCAACCTAATCATCATCTTATTATGAGAAAAACCTAATCATGTAGAAACTATAATTAATTTGGATTATTTGAGTAATCTTAAAATTTGGTAGATGGTTATAACGGTTGACAATATGTTTGCAATACAATTTTTCGTCCATATCAAGATAATAAAGATTACACCATAATGCGCTTTTACAAGCTTTAGGAATATACATTTTTATTCCTAATATCATTTAAGGTATAATCCTTAAAATACAAAATATGTCTAGAAGGCATCCAAAACAAATTGTCTTTAGCTAACGCAACAACCTTTTTTTCATTTGCTAACACTGAAAATATTCCACGCTTCCAAAAGCGCACTACTGTGATTAAGATTCTATCCTTGAACACATACACTAATGTTTCACTAGAATCAAAAACTCAAAGTAGTACCAATCATAATAAAAGAAGATCTATAATTCATAGTAGCTTTACAACCTTGACATTCAAGCTATAAAGATACCTTGGATTAAAACCTCTTTTAATATCCGGTTTTAAGGCTATGAAAACATCTTTTACACATGCCTATACAGTCCTTAATTTTTCTTCTTAGACATGCTCCCACTAGCTAATAGAAATCATCTTTCTTTACCTTTCTTCTTTGCATTACCACTAACCAAAGAAGAAATACAAATACGAGAATGAATTCCATTTATATTTAATATCATGACATTAAATATGCTTATCACACAACCATTTGTTAGTTTAGAATTATACTCTTTACATCTTGTATACTTATATGCAACCTATGAAAGACTACAATTCTTTAGCATATTTAACTTGTTTTACTTATCAACCATAAGTACTACAACTTTTCATTTTGATACTTTATCAAGATGAAAAATACCGGAGCATTCAATTCTAAGAGTTGATTAAGTTTCTAAGAACCATTCTTAGATAAAATCGTTAATTCAAAAATTTGGTCCAATTACGCGATATATAGTCTAGTTAATTAAAAATGGTTTCATTGTTGTAGCCATAAACGTATGCAGAAAATAAGATCGCAAGTTGATATAAACTTGTTAAAACATTTAATTTTGGCCTTTAATTAAATGATATCTCCCACTAATTTTATCGAGTCCCACACTTCCTAAATGAGATCGTGAATCTAATTAAAGATTCATTAGTAGGTGACCATAGTTCTCTTTAATATGAATACCCCTCAGCTTTAGTGCATTATTTGAATAGACATACAAAAAGTTAGCAACGATTACTATCTATATCACTATATAGGATATGGCCATTTTGCCACTAAATCACCGTAACCTCAGCTTTGGTGCATTATTGGAAACGTGATCTAGTTAGATTACACCCACCGTCAAAGTGTTGCGACAATTTGAATCCCGAACCTCAGCTTTAGTGCGTTATTGGCCTCGTGATATTGGAACAACACAACATCACTATGTTTGCTAGGTAAATATAATACTTTCATAGAATATGTCTTCCTACCTTTGGGTTAGCCAAGACATACCCAATCGAGCAAATATAACCTAAGATAGTGGAGGGCAACGATAAACACTTTTACCGCTTTACAATCTAATATTTTTGCACGTAGGAAGATTTTGAATTTTAATTAGGTCTCATTTTGCACATTAGTTCATTTACAAGCATACATCACATATAGGCAAATAAATAAACAAACATACAAAATCATACATCATGGTGGATCATGGACTTGGACTATGAATTAAATCAAGACAAAAATAAAACCTAAACAAGCACATCTTCATGTCTTCTTTGGTCTTGTCTTCTTGATTTTCCTCAATGATCCAAAGCACCTCAAACTCCTTGAAAGCCGCCAATAGTCTTCTTGCAAACTTCTTGTAGAAATTACATACATTATGCCTTACTACAATTTTCTCTCAATTGCAAGAAAGTAAAACGAGACTTATGCCTCAATTACATACTAATGAATGGTAAAATTAGTTACAACACCATCTAACCATTCACTAACCAAGTCCATGATCAAATTCACCATCCAACATCAAACATCACAATGTAAGATAAAGCTCATAAAGCTAAGTAAATGCATCATATACATAAACACAAAAAAGCTAAACAAGCAAGCTAACATAAACTAATGTATCCTATACATAAAATAAATGATAGCAAGTTTGCAATAAGTTTCATATATTGACCTTTTAACATCTCATGTTAAACAACACACAAAAGAACTCAACAAAACCAATTTTAAACACATACTTGTTGAATAAGGCCCAACATAAATCCTTTGTTAATTTCATGGCCCAATTTGAGTTCCAAGCCTTATTTTTAATCTTCACTAAGAAAAAACTTCATCTAATCTTATTAGACTTAAGCCCACTTATTTTTATGCCCATTAGGCTTAACCAAAATCCAATCATTTAGCCATGACATTCAAATTTATGACCCATCACAAACTTTCTGCACATGCACTAAATATATTGATTCTGTTCGCCTATCTACTGTTCTCCAAAAATTCTAAAATTTTACAGAGACGTAGCTCTTCGAGTGTAGATAGATTTAGAATCAAATAGATCTCAATTTGGAGTTAAACTCACTGAGTTATGCCTCTCGAAGTAGACACTACGCAGTCTGTCCAGAATAGTATAAGCACTCAATTTGGAGTTAAACTCCATATTTATGAAGCTCCTATAACAACTTTTAATAGTATAAGCACCCAATTTTGTATGAGGCCAAATAAGACAGTCTTCTTGATTGCTTGTAGGAATAGGAATGCGAAAGATAGCTCTTGAAGTGTCTCTGTCAAGGTTTATGCGATGAGGTCCCTCTTCCACGATCCGTTGGAGATGAGCTCCTTGACTGAGTTGATGTGGCAGTTTTGAGGCTTCGTCAAAGTTCTATAGCTCGAGACCCAAGGATCATCCCAGACACTAACATCTTTCCCATTGCCAATCCTCTAAAGTGCCTCTTTCTTGATCAGGTCTTTCCCCATGATTAGACTACAATAAGCCCAGGAAGGACGAGCTCCTACTTTTGCATTCCATAAATTTCCATTAGGGAAGTATTTGCCTTGGATGATCTTTGCTGTGAGGGAATTAGGGTTTTTAAGAATCCTCCACGCTTGTGCTGCAAGAAGAGCTTTGTTCATTATTTCAAAATCTTTAAAACCATATCCTCTTTCCCATTTTGAGTCAGTTGAAGTGTTCCAATTAATCCAATGCATTCGATTGTTTCCATTTTTACTCCATCAAAAGTTGGAGATAATGGAGCATATTTTTTTGCACAAAGATTTGGGAATGAGCAAGAGGGACATAATGTATGAGGGGATGGCTTAAAGTACTGATTTTATCAATACTTATTTTCCTCCCTCAAAGAGAAAATTTTCCTTCCACCCATGAACTTTTGCAAGGATTCTGTCCAGGAGCCAATTAAGAGCCATAGTTTTTGAGCTTCCCTAAATGGAGGGGATGCCCGGGTATTTCCCTAAGTCGTTGTTGCATTTAACCCTTAGAAGACCACTTATATTATCTTTCACCGATTGAGGGGTGTTTATGAAAGGATCGTGCTTACAAGAGGTGAATCACAACATATAATGAGCTAGGTGGAAGCAAAAACTTGATTTCAAAAATTTTTCAGCAACACATATCATTTGTATTCACCATAATACCTTATGTCTAGTCCATGTAATCAACATATCTACTACATATATAAACATATATATGAATGAACAAGAGTTATCAAGGTATACCTCTTGAAGATCTAGCCAAAGTAATGAAGAAGCACCACAAGAATGATGACCAAGTCTTTCACACGTGCAAAAGGTCTAGTTCGTCCACACGAGCATCCAAGAGCTTCTTCTCCACAAACCAAATCTTTGTACTAGCTATTTAGTTGGAGATATGAGCTTACACAAGTGTAGAGAGCAAGAGAAAAATTCTGCCCAAGAACTCTTCTCTTGGTCGAAAATGGAGAGAGCATAGAGAGAAAAATTCAGATTTTTGCTCTTGAGTGTTAAGTCAAAAATCTGATTTTTTCTTTTGCTTTCTTTGCATATTATTTTCCTATGCATACTTGTGTCTTGTGCATTCCATACATACATGTCTCCAATGCATCCTAGTGTCTTGTGCATTCCCAACATATATGTCTCCAATGCACCTTTGTGTCTTGTGCAACAATATAATATAAGTATATTAGATAGTGGAAAATTATGGAATTATCCATTATTCTTGCCACAATAAATCCTAGCCATAGATCTAGTCAAGATCAAATCTTGGCCTTAGATTATAATTAATCATAATCAATATTAGATTAATTAATTGGAAACTAACTTTCCATATTTATACTTTGGCCCCAATACTTTCAATAGTTACACTTTTGGCCCATTACGTTTTAGTGACCAAACACAATAACGTTAACTCTTTAACGTTTTCAAACTTATTGTAATGTGTAGGCATATAATATATATATATTTCTTATATATATCTCCATATATGTATATATATATTTTTGTGTTGTATTCGTTAGTGGAACAATATGTAATTCTCTACTAACTTGCCAATTAAATCTTAGCCATGGAATTCAAATAAGATCAAATCTTGGCTCTTGGATTATAATTAATCCTAATCAATATTAGATTAATCAATTGGAAACTAACTTTCCATATTTATACTTTTGGCCCAACACCTTCAATAATTACACTTTTGGTTCATTACTACTTAATGACCAAATATAACAACGTTAACTCTTTAACGTTTCCAAACTCATTGTAAGCTCATTATAGAAACTTTATTCATGATACTCAAACGTGTGTGACTCTCTAGATTCACCACCGTATAGCAATGAGGGACGATTAAACCCTTTCAATCTATTCCGAAAATATCTCCGTCATTCTCGGAATACCCTCACGTTCTAGAGTGACGCCTAGTAACATATCAAGACAATATATACGGTAATGAAGTCAATTTCTTGTGAATCTATTTATAGTCGCCGATTATCGCGCAATTCAATCCTTCCATTAATTATCCTGTCGAGCAAGAACCATGATATGATTAAGTTTATAAACTCGATACTATGCATAGATCTAATTGGTGTAATGAGGGATGACACATGGAAAACCCTTTCTCCATCATTCATACATTGGCCAAGGATTTCCTCATTAAACAACCATGCTTAGATCGCATAGGACATCGCCTTACGCCGGAGGTTAATGGATCCTCTCTTGACCACTACCTGTCAATCACTATACCAGACGAATGAAACTGCGAGAAGACGTATCTCATCTCGTTTGTCGAAACAATTATTGTCCAAACGCTAGAATCAAACCCTAATACATATGACAACCGTAATGTCTCAAGTCTAAGGATTACATGCACAATCGCAACGAATAACAAATTATTAATCCAAAGTCATGTAATTTGTTATTCACGTCACATTCAATGATCTATTCAACTAATAGTCATCCACATGTTTGTTAGTCGCATCGCTATGCTGTTATGGCACGTGACTCACCATCATTTATCATTAACATCCCTATGTTAATCAAAGGTAACAACACATATGATAGTCCGTAATTGATTATTAAAGTCCCGATCAAATAATCTAAGGACTATGAATATTTTAAGTATTTTTATCATATTAAGAAAATACGCCAACATATTCTAAACGATTTTAGAATACATTCCTCTAATGAAAATACTATGGACTCATTCATACGCGTAAAGAAGGAGAATATGAATGTCCTAATTATGTCAATATGAAAACAGACATATAGACACGAATGCCATAATATACAAGTAAATGTCAAAATGCCCCAATATATGTCATCCAAATATATAGCATTAGGGCATATCTCTAACAGTTTAGGCTAAAGGTAATAGTCGATTTATGGAGGTTAACACTTTGTCCAGAAACAAAGCAGTAATGGTAAAGTGAGTTCTTAAGGGTTAAAGCTTCTTGAGCATTAGCTTCAATGAAGAAGAGAAAATCATCTGCGAAAAGAAGGTGAGTGACTGACGGGCAGTGCTTTGCAATTTTGATGCCTTTGATGGCACCAAGCTCAGTTTTTTTCTTCAGAAGCATAGATAATGCTTCTGTGAGAATGGAGAAAAGGAAAGGGGACAAGGGGTCACCTTGTCTGAGTCCTCTCTTGGGGGAAAACGGGGGAAGAAGCTCTCCATCGACTGAAATTTGGTAGTGAACAAATGTGATAACATTCATTATGAGCTTAGTCCATAGAGGGTGGAAACCCAATTTATCAAGAAACTTTTCCAGGACATCCTATTCACCAAATTCAAAGGCTTTGTTCATGTCGAGATTAAGAGTTGCTTTGAATGTTTTTGGGCTTTTGAGTGTTCTAAGGTGGTGAGCGATTTCTTGTGCAATGACAAGGTTGTCTTGAATCACCCTACCCGAGATAAAAGCGCTTTGGTTTTGTGAGATAATTGTGTCCATGAATGGTTTTAATCTGAGAACCAGTACTTTTGAGACAATTTTGTACAGGAAGTTTAAGCAAGAGATGGGCCTGTATTGAGACAAACTTTCCGGATTGTGAACCTTAGGAATAAGTGAGATTACAGTGTGGTTCAGCTCGCCCAAGGGTTCTCTATCCATGAGAAGGTTATTAACAGTTGCAAAGATATCCAATTTCAGAAACTCCCAGTAATTTTGAAAGAAAGTACCTGTAAGGCCATCTGGCCCTAGCGATATTGTTGAGTGGAGACTCCAGGTTGCAAATTTCACTTCTTCCATAGTGAGAGGTCTTAACATTTCTTCATTCATGTCTGCAGTCACAATTGGAGAAATACAATTGAGGACAAGGTCCATGTTACGTTGCCCCATAGATGAAAAAATGGATTTGAAGTGATTTTGAATTGAAGCTTTGATGTCTTCCTGTTGATCAACCTAATTTCCTTCAGGTGAGAGGATTCTGAGAATCCTATTTTTAGCTTGGCGTTAGATGGTGTTTGCATGGAAAAATTTTGTATTTTTGTCGCCGCATCGCAGCCATTGGATTTTGATTTTGAGGCCCAAAATTTTTCTTCACGGTTCCACAGATTTTCAAGCTTTGAGTTGATATCCGCAATCTTTTCTTGATTAGAGGTTGACCATGAAGAATTATGAAGATAAGTGAGTTGTTCTTTGAGGTGTTCAATTTGCTTGCTGTTATTTGGGAAGTGCAATTTATTCCATCGAATGAGGCTCTTGGTGCAGGAATTGATTTTGTTTTTTGTGAGTGCCACACCTCTTCTGTAGGAGTAGAATTTTGGGTGGTTCCAACTCTTTCTGATGATTTCGCCGCAACTCTCTTCTTCAATCCAAAATGGCTTGAACCTAAATCTTTTCTTGTATTTCTTGTGATCAATGTGGGTTGAGAGAATAATAGGGTTGTGGTCTGACCCCAAAGGCGGATGGTTGATGACCCAAGCATCTGGGAAATGAAATCTCCACGGAGGTGTGCAAACTGCCCTATCAAGCTTCTCCTTGACATTTTCATCGCCTTGTCTGTTGTTGCTCCAGGTAAATTGACAACATTTTGATTCAATGTCCATAAGCTCATTATGGTTGAGAAAATCATGGATTTTTTTTATTTTGTAATTGGCCTTCTGGTTTTTACCCTTTTTCTCTGATTGTTCCTTAATGTCATTGAAGTCGCCAAGAAGGAGCCATGGGTCTTCTTTGTTTGGAACAAGGCTGTTGATGGTGGACCAAAGAGCCTACCTATCATTGAAAAAAGGGCAACCATGAAGTGCAGTAAAGAACCATGAGAAATCAGAGTCGGACTTGATTGTGGCGTGAATGAAGTTTTGATGATGCTTGATGATTTGGAGAGTGATATCATTAGACCAAAGAAGAGTGATACCTCCTGCAAGGTCAACTGGATCAATGCAAAAGTAATTAACGTAACCAATTCTTCGAAAGATTATGGGTAGCCTCTCTTTTTTATTCTTCGTTTCAAAGAGACTAATAAGGTTGGGCCTATAGTGAGAGACGAGGTCTCTCAAATTTTGAACTGTCAAGGCAGTGCCTATGCCTTGACAGTTCCAACTCAAGGCTATCATTGGTCTCGCTGGGGCTGTTCCATGACAGGCCACAGCGTTTCAATGGTTGCCACAATAGCGAGGGATATTTTTAAGCTACTGCTCTTCTTTTCGGTTTTTCCAGATTCATGTTTTGAAGAAGATTTCCAAGAGCTAATGAGTTCCTCTTCAATTGGAATATCAAACAGAGATTCTTTAGCCTTGGTGTTCTCAGAGATGAGTGAATCACTTTGCAGGTCAATTTTCCTTCTTTTGGGAGATAAGTCTCCCGAGTCAGGTGGTATTTTTCTCTTTGGAAGGTTAAGAGGATTTGGGCAATTGTGTTGAGTGTAGGTGTAAATAATGGGATTTTTTGGTTGTCTTGCTTGCTATGAGGTGGGGTAGTAGATTTGGGCTTATATTTTTTCTGGGTCTATTGTGGGGGGTTATTTTTGTTGTGGAGCTGGGTTGGGCTTGGTTCTCATGGTTTTGGTTTGGTCTTGGGTGGTTCGGTTTTTTATTTGGATTAAGAAGAGGTCTGGTATTTGTTTGGTTATGTGGGTGTTTTTTTTCTTGGTTAAGGTTGGTGGGTTTTGAGGTAGTGCAATTTGAATTTGCAAGGGAGCATTTATTGGATCCATGTGATCCTGCAGGAGATACAGAGCCCTTTGAATGAGGATTTCCTCTTTCAGGTAATATTTTTTGAGCTTTTTCTGATGAGTTTGAGTTAGCTTTGACTTTGCCATTTGAGGGAGAGATTGATTTGCCACGAGTGTTGGACTGTGAGCCAAAGTCACGCGCCTCGGCTGGAGGAACATTGAAAGGCTATCTTGGGACTCTTTTCCTCGCAGGGGAAGATTTCATCCATGTACCCAAAACATCCGGTTCAAACATTGTGGAAGGAGGAGATGATTTCCTAAGGTGGGAGTCGCAGTTGCTGGTCTCATGCCTTAGGAGTCCACAGTTTTTGCAGAAGTTGCTGAGTTTTTCATATTTGAAGCTGATCCAAAGGTCTGGCAAGCCTTTTCTCGTCAGAGGAAAACCTGGAATTAGTAGGTTTTCAATATCCCATTTGATCCTCATCCAAAGAGTGTTGTTGTGAGTGAGTTTGCCTTCTTCGAAATGTTCAAGTTCTTCGAGTTCTCCCAAGTATGAGCTGATGTTGTATGCATTTGCTTTGTTGATGTAACTGAAAGGGAGGCCATGAACTTGAATCCAAAAGGAGGTGAAATTTAGGTTTACCTCTTCGGGAGTGATGATTGGATCCCAAGGTTGGAGGAGAAAGTGGAAGCTTTGGATGGCCCATGGCCTGAGATTCCATGTTTTTTCCTTGTCTTCAACGACTTTGAAGTTGATAATAAATGTGTTATGCTTGATGGGAATCAGTTCTACTAATTCACTTAGGTTCCACGATTTGTTAATAGTGTTTCTGACGACACCAAGAGAGATGTGTGTTTCAGTGAGAAGTCTACCCACGAGTGCAAGGTTAGTAGGGGTACTAATCCCTACATCAGCAAGGGTGACCAGCTTGATGTTTATGATGTTACGTTTTGAGGTTGTAGCCATAATGTGCCTAGGAGTAATGAGGAGTAAATAATGTTTGGCAGGGGAGAAGTAAATGAGTTTTTGTGAGGAGTAAATAATGTTTGGAAGAGGAAGAGTAAATGAGTTTTTTTTATGGGAGTATAAATGTGTCTATGGTGGGTGCAAGTGAGTTTTCTGGTGGGATTGATAGTGTTCTAGTGGAATTGGTGTTTTTCAGGTGAGAAAGTCAGTGAATGTTGAGAGGGTTATGGTTGCTGTGATGGACACACGACAGAGAAAGAGAGAAGCCCATCTTCCCGCATAGAGTTTTAGCTATGACCTCTTATGAAAATCCAAATCTTGTTTGTCAAATGTGTTTAGAGCACTTATCATTATTTGGGACAACACTTATAAACGATCATTCTATTTCTGGTGTGTAGGCACGACGCATGAGACCCATGCACACAACACGAACAATTATCGTTTTTGAACATTGATCGTTGTGAAGTATTTCTCTATCGTCTGAGATATACTTCATGATGACAACTTTTAAGAAGGTTATCAGTTATCAAGATCCAACTTTGATATATACATGCACATAATGCTTCTTAATTTAGTTTCTTTTAACCTCAGCCCAACTACCTCTTTTGAGCCATCCATTAAACCCCCAACACTTCAACACACATTCTGATCAAATTCTCTACAACAACTAGCAGTAAATTCAAACTTGACCACTGGCCATTTAATTTAATGGTACGATTTTTGCTTTAGGTGTGAGAAATTTCAAGAATCAATTCTCAGAGTATAATATTTTTATGATGTAAACTTAACTTAATTAAGTCTCTCTTTGAATTAAAAAAAAAAAGTTCAAACTCGTCTTCACACTTAAACCTTGTATGGGTTCACCTTTTCAACGCTAAGGCAAAAATTGAGGAATAAGGAAATTTCTTCCCTTGTTCAAATTCATTTTTCCTTAAGGTGAGAGGAAGAGAAATTTTTTCGTTCCTTCCAAATTAGGGTAAAATGAAAGAAAATGAAAATATAATGTGTGAAAATGCTAAAATCTCCTTGATTATTGAATATAATTTTATAAGAGTAAATGATTTAACACCTTCTTTGTTTTGCCAAAAATGCACAATACCTCTATGTTTTAAAACGTAACTAATTATATTCTTATGTTTTATAAAAGTAGCCAAATACCCCATTGTATTTTAAAAACGTAGTTGAATACCCTCATGTATTTTAAAAACGTAGCTGAATACCAGCTTCGGTTAGAAAAATCGTTCATTTTAACAGAGGGTATTCATCTATATTTTTAAAAATACATGAGTTATTCAGCTACGTTTTTAAAAGACCGAGGATAATCAACTTATTTATTAAACACAAGGGATATTCAACCACTTTTATAAATCATAGAGATGTAATCAACTACGTTTTAAAATACGTAAGATACTATATATTTTTGTCAAATCACAAAACGGTATTAAATCGTTTACTCAATTTTATAATAACTTCTCATTTAGAATCATAATTATCTTCTTTTCTTTCTCCAATCCAAATAAGAAACTATAAAATTATTTCATTTCCTTCCCGTTCTTCTTTTTTGACCATTGAAGTAGGAAACCTCCTTTTCTTTTTTTTCCTTATCTTTTTTCTATCTCTTGTTTTATTATTGATTCTATCTATCAAGTCAAATTCGCCCTTTCTTTCCTTTTCCTCGCAATTAAATCCAAACATAGTGTAACCTCCACCATCTTTAGACATCTATATCACACATGTAATACAAACTTGCAAACCACTTTCATAAAAATTAAAAAAAAACAAAAAAAACCCCACAAAACCCCCAAAAAATGGTGATGAAGAAAGGAAAAGCTCAAATGCTGGCCTTGATGCTCATTTTCATGGCATGTAGTATAGTTAATGGGGCTAGACTAGCAGAGCAATGTGCTAATGAGTTTACTCAGGAGACTGTGTGCTTGATATTTGTTACAGGAAAGGCTGATAAACCCACAAAAGAATGTTGCAGCACGTTGATAGATATCAGAGACAAAGATCCAGTGTGTCTTTGTTACATCATGCAACAGATTCTCAATGGAACTAATCCTCAGCTCAAGAGCATGGGTATTCAAGAACCTCGCTTGTATCAGTTGCCTTCTGCTTGCAAGTCGTCTGATGCTAGTATCACTGACTGCCCAAGTATGATTCCTCTACTTTTATATGAATATGTATATATATAAGTATCGTATTGTATCAAGTATTGCTATATATTACTCGATAATCTTTGAAAAGAAAGCTAAAAGGCACCCAGGTAGAGAAGAGCCAATATCTAGGTGACAAGCTAAAAAAGGGACTCATCGTTCACCTTGGCGCCTTAATTTCCTATTTTGCTTTGCCGGTATTTATAATCCTTAAGTATGTTTTAGCGATCTTTAGTCAATCATTTTTTAAAATATTCTGTGAATACGTTTATAAGTATCGATTGTATCAAGTATTGTTACATGTCACCGGATTAATGTTTTTACATAAAAAAAGGTTAAAAGTTTGCTCATCAGTCCCCTTGGCCCCTTTCCTATTTCAGTTTGTTAGTATTTGTTATGTTTTAACAATTTTTACTCCTCTTTCAGAATATTTTATGAATACATATACAAGTATCGATCATATCAAGTATTATTTTTCTTTTTTTTGGCTAAGGAGCTAAACTATATCAAGTATTGTTATATATCACTTGAATGAGTAAAAATTGCAAAAAACATACTCAAGGATAATAAATACCAACAAACTGAAATAGGAAAGGGTCCAAGGTGACTGCCTTTCCTATTTCAGTTCGCTGGTATTATTATCATTGAGTATGTTTTTAGCAATCTTTACTCATCTTTTAGAGTACTCTATGAGTATGTATATAAGTATTGTATCAAGTATAACTACATATCACCTGGGTGATATCTTAAAAAAGGGCTGGAAGGTCACCCATCAGTCACCTTGGCCCCTTCCCTTGCTTTGTCGGTATTTAAGTATGTTTTAACAATCTTTACTCGTGTTTCACAACTCTATAAATATGTACATAGGTACTGTATTAAGTATTTCTATATATTGTACTGGCGATACTTCGCCTCTCACTATATGATAAGAGTTATTATTATTTAATGCAAAATTTATAATGCAATATATGAATTCTTAATATAAAAAAAAAATATGGAACATGACTCGGGTGGGTGACTATCATATATATATATATATAACGTCAATGTCAACTCGTTTGCATATATATCTTGTGAAAAATTATTCTATAAATCTCTTGCCTGACCAAGTGGCACAGCAAATCGATTTTGGCTGTACTCTAATGGCCCTAATTATGATAATCAACAATATTGCGAGCGTCAGTGACAAACGTCTAAACCCCATATTAATGTACATGACTATCGTCTGTCACTAACAAACAAAAGACCAACTCTTATGACAAAATAATGCACAATCAATAGCTGAATTGAGAAACTACAATCATATCAGGATTTTTCGATCAATGTGCATCCCCTCAAGTCAATGTAGGTCCGTCAATGCTTTCGATCAGATCCTTCTAAAAATTGTATGTGCAAGTCTCTCGACATGTGGCTCATGTCATTTGAGGTGACCCAACTCAGCATTCATTTGCAAATTCTGTAGTGAGATTGAGACTCAGCAATTTCAGAAGTTAATTTGCCTGTAGATATTGCTATCTGTCGTACTGTTGACTCTCTCTTATGATTGAATTTGCTTTATTGCATTTCTCTTTTTACATACGCTCGCTACCTAAAAAATCAAGTTTTATTGATGCACAGAGCTTATGCACCTGCCTGCAAATTCTCCTGCATCAGCTATCTTCACAAATCCTTCAGCTTCAGCAACAACAACCCCTGGTTCATCATCATCACCAACAACAAAGGCTGGTTTAAATGGATTCAAGTACGTAGGGCGACTTGCAGGGCCTATTGCATTAGCCATGGTCATCTTCTTCTGTGCACTTCCATAAGGGTCTGTGTCTGATGTCTACATTTCTTGCTTGAGGTTGCAAATTCTATAAGCCATGGCTCAGTTATATCTTTCCGGTGTACATTTGCTATGTAGCATTAAAACTCAAAACTATGAATGTATCTGTAACAAGTTATGTCCACCTACTAATTTGTTATCACGTTGAATCTAACTAATGGTCAAAATGTTTAAGTTCGTATTGACAGTAGCAGTGAATTTAAGTTATTATAAATTGAACATTATCTCTTATAGAATTTATGTGTTCGATATGAGACGAGATGTTACAGTATTATATTCCAATTTATATTACCATTGCGCAGCATGGTGTCTAAGATTAGATAATTACTACTACATACATATTGGATTCTTTGATACTACAAGATATATAGGATGCCCTTAGTGGTAACAAATTGCCATATAAATCTCCGTCTAATTTTTTTTAATTGGTAGAGTCCCCTGTTGTCATTCATTTCACTAAAAAAAACTTTGAGAAACAGAGTTTGGATAATTTCTTGAATGAATAGAGATATTCACAAACTACCATCCTATTAATTTTAAGTTACTTCACATTATTGTAAAGGTCACAATATGAATTCCAATGTTTAAATTGTCCTTTCTTCATGACAAAAAATTGTCAAATAAGAAAATATATCGAATATCACATAACAATCACGTGACGTAATTTTTTGTCCAATCATAAAAGAAAGGACCAACTAGAAGACTTTGGGAACCACTCACAATGAAATTTTAGTAATGATAAAGAGTAACTAGAATAGTTTTTGAGTTCTGACGTTGGGCAGTCGAGGATAGGGATCACCTATTTTTTGACTGTAAATTCAGTAAGAGAATTTGAAAATAGTGTCTATATCTCGCATTGATTTCAAGATAATATTTTCAAACTGGAATTATATTGAGGATTAGGGCGCTCACTATTGTTATGGGGAGGTCTCCACCCTGTTCTCCTTCGGCTTCTTTTTAATGCAACTATTTACGTAATTTGGAGAGAATGTAATGGTAGAATTTATAGATCCAACTTCTTTGACCAATGTTACCAAAAAAAAAAAAACTTCTTGACCGATGAACAAGTTATTCAAGGTATTTTCCGATCAATTAGAATGAAATGAGCTGCTGTAAAAGATTTAGGAGGACGGATGTTAGTATTCGACTTTGTAATAGCTTAAAGTTAGGTGACATACTCGGCTAGACATCTCAAAGTCTGCAATTCTTTCGTAAAGATTTTTGGGAAAAAAGCAGCAGTAGTCCCCATTGTTTACTCAAAAGTCAATTTAATCCCTATTGTTTCAAAATGCTCAAAAAGGTCCCCAATGTTTGTAAACATGCTCATTGTGGTCCCTACCGTTAAAAATCTAACAGAAAATTTATAAAATGACTAAACTACCCTTACTTAAAAATAAAATACCCAAAATACCTCTATCTTCTTCTTCCTCTTCCAACTCCTCAACCCACCACCACAAGCACCACCAAGCACCACCACCACCCACCACCCCCCCCCCCGGCGAACACCACCTACCCCCCCCCCCCCGGCGAACACCACCCACCCCCCCCCCCCCCGCGAACACCACCCACCTCCCCCCCCCCGCGAACACCACCCACCCCCCCCCCCCGCGCGGACACCACCCACCCCACCCCTGCGCGAACCCCACCCACCCCCCCCAGCGCGAACCCCACCCACCCCACCCCTGCGCGAACCCCACCCCCCCCCCCCAGCGCGAACACCACCCCCCCCCTGCTCGAACAGCGCCCCCCACCCCCCCCCCCCTGTGCGCGAACACCACCCCCCACCCCCCCCCCCTGCGCGAACAGCGCCGCCCCCCCCCCCCCCCCTCTTCCTCGCGAACAGTGTGTGTGTGTGTTAGTGTGTGTTTGTAGGTGTGTTAATGTGTGTGTATTAGTGTGTTTTTTGGTATTTTTGTGAGTGTGTGTGTTTGTGGGTGTATTAGTGTGTGTTTTTTGGTGAGTGAGTGTGTTTTTTGGTGTGTTAGTGTGTGTTTTTTGGTTTTTTTGTGTGAGATTTTGTGTTTTTTGTGATTTTTCAAATTTACCCTTGAAATACTATTCACATCTGTTAAAACTAACCAAAATTTTAACGGTAGGGACCACAATGAGCATGTTTACAAACATTGGGGACCTTTTTGAGCATTTTGAAACAATGGGGATTAAATTGACTTTTGAGTAAACAATGGGGACTACTGCTGCTTTTTTCCCAAGATTTTTTTATTAATACTTAATGATATACTTGCCTTCTCAGTCCATCAAAGGAAAAAGTTTAACTCGAATACAACCAAACATTGGGGCTACGGCAGAAATTTGATAGCACACATGTTGCCAAGCTTTTCGGCCAATAATTGCACCCCCAACTAGCTTGATCCACATAATTGGCCCAAGTCGTAAGCCCAACATTATCTAAACAGCACAGTGCCAACGCTTTGATAGTTTGACTGGTTGACTTTAACTGTGAAAATGAAAAAATAAAACAATAAAAAAAGCCCCTATAACTCCTTTTAATTACCAAACCACCCCAAACCAAACCCTTTTCTCTCTTCGCCTTTGCCCTATTGTTTGCTTCACGCCTTCGAAACGCAATAATTTCTCTCTCTCTCCTTTTAGTCTACGCCACCATGTCTCAGGTAAATTAATTTTATGATTAACAAAATCTCTTTATTTTCTCATATTTATATACCCTATTTTTTGACATTTTTGCTCTTTTATGCGTATATTTTTTCAATATTTCATCTTTTATGCTGTTTTTGTTATGCTGCTAATTTGGATTAGCTAGTGTTTAGTTGAGTTTAATTAATTTTGAATTTTTTTTAATTAATATATTGGATTTTTTTTCTTTTTTTTGGATTTACAGGTTGATAACAGAAATTCATCGGCAGCTAAGCGTGCCAGGACTGATGGTATACCTCAAATTTACCTAATTTTTCCATTTTCCTGCACATATGTGTGTGCGCGTGTGTTCGATTTTACTTTACATATATGTGTGTGTGTGTGTGCAAGTGTGAGTGCGCGTGCGTGTAATTTGAAATTGCATATAAGTTTTAGGTTTAGTGTGCTATAGACCATATCAGTATTGATGTATATATATATCACGCAAACTTAATTAATTAATTAATTATATACATATATATATGTGTGTGTGTGTGTGTGTGTGTAATTGGAACTGTTTTTTGCTTATAGTGCTGTACGATATCATCATTTCTATGGTGTCTACCTATGTATACAAATATACATATACACATATAGAGTTTAAATTCCATTTAAGTTTTATGCCTACTGTGCTACATCATTTTGACAACGTGTATATACATATACCCATAACATACATACACACATAAAAATGTAGTTTGAATTGACTATAAGTTTTATGCTTAGTGTGCTATAGCCAATAGCTTCATTTTGATGATGCATGAAATGCTGCAAATATGCAGATTTGTTTGATTGAATGACATAATTTGCTGAGGCAACTGGATTCATTTTTGGTGATCTTTTAATTGATTCTATTATTGTGTGTTTAATCGAAATGATTGCATTGCTGTGGCCATCTTGGAAACTGCATAGTTTATAGTAGATAATGATTTTTATTTGGCGGTTGAGTAGGGTGTCGGTTTTAGTATTCGTAGTTCTCTATTATCTTTTATTTTGCAATGACATTTAATGGTTCTATACTTGTTCAAGAATAGGAGTGTTGAAGAGGAAATGCATATGATTGAATCACCACTTTCTCATCATATAGTTACAAGAATCCTTAAACTGATGTTCTGGTTTTTCCCATTTTCTGGTTAACTCTTTCTTGTGACTTGTCCTTTATAATTTTTTCCTTTTAATTCTCACTTTTTTTTTTCTTTCTTTCTTTTCTTTTTCTTTCTTTTTTTTTTTTTCTGTTCGGAGCCGGTATAGGTGTTCAAGGAATTGTGTGCTTGTTGTAGTTCATGTCTTTTGCTCTATAATTCTGCTGACAGGACTTTAATCATCAAATAGCTGTAAATTGTTGTATTTTTGTTCTTGTTATGAGTGTAGGTGGCCGCAGGGAAGATGACTGGACCTGTCCTAGCTGTGGCAATGTCAATTTCTCCTTTAGGACAACTTGCAATATGCGCAACTGCACTCAGCCTAGGCCTGCTGATCATAATTCTGTAAGATGTCAACTGTTTCTATTACTAATTGAAAGTGATAGAATCTCCACATGCTAATTCTTGTTTTGATGGTGCACGTGCATAAATATCGCCCACCAGGTGTATCTTTTGCATGGTGACAATAACTAATTAACTGTTTTGTTTGACTAATCAAACATCAGAGATTTTCTTTCTCAAATGTAATTGGCTCTATTGTCGCCATGATGGTAGTTGCTTCATTTCATGGTTTTATTTGATTGACATCTTGCATGGTCTGTTGGTTACTGAATTCTTGTTTTCTCATATGAGTTTGTCAAGTAAGCTCTTTCTATGAGAGTCATTTGTGTTTTTCAGAAATCTTCAGCCAAGCCTTTGCAAGCACCACCACTTGGCTATGCTTCCTCAGCCCCTTATCTCGGCTCTGGTGGACCCTCCTCAATGTACATGGGCGTACCGCCCTATGGGTCTTCGGTGTTTAATGGAGCATCTATTCCACCTTATGATGTTCCATACTCTGGAAGCTCAGCCTACCCTTACAACTATGGTAGCCGTCTCTCTGGAGGCAGTCCATATCGTCCCCTGCATCTATCCGGTCCACCTCCATACTCTGGTGGATCTATGATTGGAAATGGTATCGCAGCTACAATGCAATCATTCCTTGCTATTTGACATAATGGTTCTGCTGATTAGAGTTATATATTCCAGTACTCACTGCTATGTTGCTTGATAAGGTTTTCTGGTCATGAATGCCTCCTTACCTTATATTTATTTCATTTTGGCCATTTCTATCTCTGCAAAGTTGATAAAATGTCAGCACATCTAGTCTTGTTTCATTTTAAAAGGTTTATTGGCATGTTGCTATATATATTTTCCACGGCTACCTTCCTCATCTTCAAGAACCTTATTCATTGGGCGTGTACTTGTGGAGTTTTCATTTTCTATAGTTTCACTTATTATCTGCACAATCAATTTGCTTGGTCCTCTATGGTTGCATTTATGAGGTTTTGTGTACTTTTTCTGCCAGGTGGGATGTATGGTGTGCCACCACTGATGGAGCGATATGGGTTGGGTTTACCCCCAATGGGCCATGCTCCCATGGTAATGGGAAATCTGGCCTTATCTTGTTTAAATTTTCTTCCCTTAGATCTGATAATACTCTTCTGTTAGCAGTTGTGCTCTGTAATGCTACTTTTTGTAATATAATGATCTTGATATCTACTTATATATGCTGCACCTTCTTTCCTGTTTTGGTGAAGTCTAGTGTTTCCTTTCCTTCATGGCAAACAAGAAAGCTTTCTTCTTCCCCTCTATTAGGCATTTCATTCTTCTACATACCTGAATCTCTTTTATGGTTTTTAAGACAAATTGAATACTTTAAACATTTTCAGGGCCCAAGGCCAGGATATTTTCCAGACGATAAACCTCAAATTCAAAAAAAGGGTGGAGGTATGTGATATCAATGTGATTATCTGATTTCCTCATCCATGCTTTGGTACTCGTGCTGACTAAATCTATTTCATGGTTACTCATTCTTCTAGATGGAACACGAGACAACGACTGGACGTGTCCTAAATGTGGCAATGTGAATTTTTCCTTTAGAACAGTTTGTAACATGAGAAAATGCAATACCCCAAAGCCTGGATCCCAGGTCTGATCTACTTCTCTATGTTTACATTTATCCACCTGCAGTGGCAGTGAACTTAGGATGTTAGCCCCATTGTTGTATTATATATCCCGTTGGTGCTGCATATTTTTTACTGTAAAAGCCATAATGGTACCTCATTCAATTATGCGATTCGAAGTATGCTGGGTAGTTGCATTGACTTATAATTATTTCCATGTATCTGCAGGGTGCGAAATCTGGGAAGAATTCTAGTAAGTCCTAAGTCACAAATTTTGCTTACTCTGTGATGTAAGATAAAACATACTGACAACGTTCTTCTCTTTCAGAACCAGATATGCCAGAAGGAAGCTGGAAGTGCGAGAAATGCAACAACATCAATTATCCTTTCAGGACCAAGTGTAACAGACAGAACTGTGGTGCTGAAAAACCACCCGAGACAAACAATTCTGCCACCGAACCAGCAGAGGAGAACAATCAGGTCTGTTGTTTGGAATGTTTACTTTGTATTACCATTTATTTGAAATTGTCATTTTCACCTACCCTTGATGTACTCATTGTAAACCTGGATCATTTTCATCTAAATATTTGGTTTGTAATTAATAATCTCTTGGAGTTGTCATTCCTTTCTCTCTTTAGCTCTCTTTATTTATTTATATCTAATTAGTTGATAAATATTTCCTTGCTTGTCCATATTCCGATGTCTTTATTTGTACCCTTGCATTTATTGATTTGGAGTTGTCTACTGTTCCAGTGAGTCCTAGGGCATGTTTTGAGGTTTGAGGAGGTCCAGAGTTGTCGTCCAGCATTGCTCAGTCTGGGTGTCTGAAAGTATATCATGTCATCTTCCTGTTGCTGCGGTCATCGAGTTACTCTGCCTTCTTACTATCCGTGTCTACTTGTTGTATTAACTGAAATGATATCTTGCAGTCTTTGTGAATCGTCATTAAGTTGCATCATGCGTCTGCCAGCTTATTCTGGCAGGATTTTTCAGTTCATTTCTAGTTATTATTCAGTAGGATTTTGTACTTTCGGAATGTCACTGTTCTAGTAGGTATGTTAACATGCATCATTCCATCTAGCAGTGTAAAAACCTCTTTCAGCCTGCATTTTGATGGTCTGTGGTCCACTTTCAGTTGGTCAACAGTGTTCGAAATTTTGCAATCTAGCATTAGGTTTCCACCAGGATAGAAGCGGGAATCAAAAGTGCAGGTTTGTCGAGCAAAATGGATATTTACACCGTTCCACTTGGGTTTATCGCACAACGGTGTAACTTTTAGGTTGTCGACAACTCATCTGTGGTGGCTTGTTTAGTCTATATGCGGTTCTCCGAAAGAGTTTAAAAACTGGAGATGGTTCCTAATGTGTCGTTCAGGAACGTCATTTGGGTTTTTTGAGTCCATCTTGTGATGAATGTCATTTATGTTCTGATGTTTGGATCATCTAGTAGGTCGTGACACGATAAATTCTAGCTCTTTTAGAGTGATATTTCAGTCGTGGCTCGGATGCCTAACACCCCGGGGAATGCATAATAGTGACTGTTCATCAATGTTTTGAGGTTTAGCAAGTCATCTAATTTTCGGCGTACGCCATCAACATGAGATGAAATTATGAGTGTTAGTTTTTCAATTACGTTGGTTTCGTGTTCCTAATAACTAGTGGTCCTGTCTTTTTGACCAAAAAGAAAATAATGGTCGTGTCTCTTGCCAAAACGGGACATTACAATTATCCCCAGTTAAGGAAAAAGTTCTTTTTACTTGTTTGGGAGTGCTTTACCATGCTGCAACAACAGAGGGAAAATTCTTACAACCGGTGATCTACTAGTTGGTCTAGACATAGATATGGTCTTACATGCATGTGAATTTTACATATTATATGAATGGGTTGGATGGCCGGTTGTAAGAATTTTTCTTCAAACAGTTCAACTGTTCTTAAAGAATTCAACCTGTCTCTCTTTTTTTTTTTTTTTAAAATTTAGTGAAAGTTTAAGTCGTATAATATAATTAAGGAGATTCAACTTCTTACATTACAGTGAGCAACATGACTATTAGATCAAAACCTAGGGGCTCGACCTTTCTCTTTTAATATTGATATTCTGTCCCATTCACGCAGACTGTCGGAGTATGTTGCTTTATGTACTTATCGTAGTTTCCCCACATGGATGGATATGAATTTGGATCTCTCATAACAAAATCTCAGTCGTCACTGTTATGGAGGGAATATTAATCATTAGATAGATTTGTTGTGAAAAACGCGAGCCGTTGGATTAAGCGATTCTTAATGACAAACGATTAAACTGGTCTGAGCTATTACATTCATTCCCAAGGAGATCTACTTAAGCATGTTAAGTAATTCTAATTGGACATTGGCATGTCCGACTACAAAAAAAATAAAAAAATTGAAAATTATAGTAGGATATGGGCGAATACGAAAAAACAAAAAAATGAAAATTGTAGTGGGAATAGAAAAAAAAAAGAACTTGAAACTTGTAGTTATACATGTCCTACAAGAAGAAAAAAACTTAAAAATTCTAGTCAGAAAAAAATAAATTGGAAATTGTAGTCGGACATTAAAAGTTGATTCAATGATAAACGCCTGTTAGCATTCAATCTTCCTTCTTGCTAAAGGATAGCTTAGTAATGGAGCTTTTTTTTTTTTTTTTTGGTCATATAATAATGGAGCATTTGAAGAATGGAAGATTTCCTCAATTCTCAAACCAGTCAAGAGTTATTCCTTTTCTTTTTAGGGTTAACCTTGATATGTCTTGTACCTAACGACCAATTTTGGAGCGGGGTCATATGTTACAGGACCAATACCTTGGTGTGTGAGCCCAAACCATCATCAGAAGAAAATGGTCTTCTAATTGACTGTAGAAGTACATCAAATAAACTGCCACACTGCAAAATAAGAAGCATGTTGTAGAGAACTAGCATGATGGAGACTAATAACTTAAAGCTGAATCTGGGGTTTACACCATGGAGCAAAACTGAAACTGTTTTACAATGACTATGGAATTTAACATTTGGATTCCCATATATAGTTGACAGTAATATAATTGGCTAAAAGATAATAACTGTAACACCATCTGCTTTAGCAAAAGTTTGAGAACATTGTACTGAATGATGCCGGGAATGGCGAAATGGGCGACTCCAGGAGTCAGTTTAAGGGATTTTGATAGAAGTCTTCCTCATATGATGTTTTGAAAACTTGAATTCCCTCCAGGTGGCCATTATCGTCAGTGTTTGAGGGCAAGGTATGTGCACGGGGATATGTTGATGGTTGCCCGGTTGGCCAGTATTCTACTGAAGCAAGTGGCAGAGTTTGTGGGATTGCATGCATCACAGTCTGGGGCATGTTGGAATGACTAACACGGACAGGGTCGTCCGGGGAAATAGATTCTGGCTTGTATGAACCGCAAGAATTAGTTGACAGAAGAGAGAGAGCACGACGAAACTCTGGTGCTGCATCCACAGTGGAAGAAAATATGGATTCCTTGAAACCTGAAAAACAAAATGCAGAAAAAGAGATATCACACACTTATCTACTTAGAGACTCACATGTATTAGATTTGCGCCATTGATCTATTACATCAAGATGCAAGGATCAAGCAGGAAAACTGTATCGCTATACAGCACAAGAACAGGAGATCATCTCCAGTTCTTGAGTTTTCTCCTTCGCAAAGGCCAATCTAATGATTCCAAGCTAAGAGTTTGCAAGTTGGAGACTTAATAATATCCAATAATAAAGAAAGTCTAGCACAAAGATATCAAGATCATGTCAAAGTAATCTAACACTTGGATGGTGATTACAGTTAAAAATATGCAAAAGATGGGGAGCTATTATCCCCTCTTTCTCATCTATTAGAGGGAAGAAATGGAAAATAAGTCCCACCAGCCTGGATATACGCTATATACACCATACAATCAGAATCTATGAAGGAGCAGCAGTAAACTCGAGAGTTTTCAAAATCAGAAGTACGAGTATGTGCTGCAGTGAACACAATAATTTCATCTTTTATTTTTCCATCTTTTTTGTTTCATTTTCTAAATAATATTGAAACCTGCCAGAAGGGAAAGATTAGCTAATTCTAGAAGTTTTTGACAAGTTAACCAAACTGTACTATGAAACTTACTTAACTGAAGCCACAACCACCACATATACCATCAGCGTGGCATTTAACAGTCTAAACGATAGAATTTTGAAATCATACCTTGGCTGAAAACTTGAGAAGTGCCACCCTTTAGTCCCAAGAATCCGTTGGAAGTATTACCATGCATACTAATAGCATGCGGCAGCTGGTTCCCCATCATTTGTGGCTGCCCGGGCATTCCTCCAGCTTTGTCAGGTTTGGAAGGAAGTTCTCTTGTTATAGTGAACTTGGAGCCATATGTGCTTCTTTCCCATTCTGAATTTGCAGCATTTCTAGCGTGAACAAGAGGGGCATCATTCAGCACAAAATTCATTTGTTGCCTGCAATCTGCATGAAAAGGCTTATTAGAATGAACTTAATTAATGTGTCCAAATTGAAACTTGTGAGGGAGACATCAAGCCACATTCTACGGATGACTCGACTCTCGTCATATTCACTTTACCGAGAATGAGAGTAGGAAAAGATGAGGGGAACCATACAAAAAAGCTATACAGCTTAAGAGATTATAAAACCAAACTTTGTGAACCTTATAACCCAATCATTATAATTTAAAAAGAAGAGAGAAAATAAACAGAGTGTAATTTCGAAGATATGGATATTCACGGCTGAGTCACTAGAGGCATTAATTCAGAACATGTCATATAGTGAACCATACAAGTTCCACAGGTAGGAGATATCAAAACATTATTTATGCACTTGTCCTTTCAAGTTGTTAAGTGTTCTCCCACCCAGTTAGCAATTCTTCATATGGTATTTGCATTCTATGCTTTTAACTTGATCAAGCAAAATTCTAGTCTGTCAACTAAATATTGCATGCCTTCGCTTGGTGATTGCAAAAATAGCAGAGTAATAATAATGATGCTACATATTGCTAATTCATGGCTACATCACACTTTTGACCAGAACGCTTTACACAGTTAACCATTTTATGATCAACAGAGATTGCAAGTTCTTCTAAAAGATTATAAACAATATTGGCCGCATCTAATATGTTCATGAAATATAGTCCTTCTGAGCATTTGCATAACACCTAGTACAAAAATCTTGAAAGCCAAAGTCCAATATAAACAAGAAAGAGACAGTACCATAAAATGATGAAGGAAGCCTTGATGAATTAAACTGAATGGTTTCCTGCTGTGGCTTGCGGCGCCGTGCATTGTGATCAGAAAGCCTCCTCCGACAGCTTCGCTTCTTTTCATCAAACTCTGACAAACTATGGAACCTTCAATTGCACAAAAACAAGTCATTACTTGTTCAAATCAACTGAATTAATCGACAAATAAACAATGACATTCCAGTACAAAATCCAACATTAAGTTTCAAAATACCATTCCAGTAAGAAGCTCACCTGCTACATTGTTGGCAAAAGCGACGCTCCACGCCTCCTACTATGACTTTAGTGCTTTTTGAATGGCTATCACAAACTCTGTGCTTCCGGTGATATTCTTTAGCTGATGAAAGATCAAGATTGCAGCCTTCAACCTGACAGCGAGGAATAGGCGCACTCGGAGAGAGTGATTTCGTCTTCTTTGCAGCAGTAGTGGATGGCACGGAAATGACAGAAGATGGGCTCTTGGCATTACCACCACCTGAACAGCTATTCTCAAAGTATGTCCTCTTACCAAGTTTTAGGCCAATCAATGGTTCAGTGGAGCCAACTGAACCCTCGAGAGGCAGAGGAGTTCCAGAGAGCTCAACTCTGCCTGACGCTGTTTTCATGCTAATATCTCCAAAAGACCCCTTCAACGCCTCGAAAGTGAAACTTGATGTTTTCATTCCATCCTTTGGTGAAGAGTCTGTAGAAGCCGATATCGAGCTCTTTCCTGATGAGCCATTCCCCAAATCAGACCCTGACCGGCCACTGCCACTGCCACCTCCAGACAAATTGAACGATCCGGCATCCATTTCCCCCTCCTCTTCAATACCCCAGTCAGTCAATTGCAGCTTCTTGGAACTTTCACTAACTTTCGAACCATACATCACCAGGTTTTCCCAGTCCCATTTTGCATTACCCCACTCCATCTCCAGAAATGAATTCATCAACCAAAGTGTTTCACTCAAAATCTTCTCCACTCGATGAACACTCAATGCACAGACCAACTGAGCATCAGATCTGCAATCAGGGACATATCACTTACTCAAAATGCATTCAACTATGACAATACTAAAGCATATAACTTAACATAATAAAGCAGCAAATAGGCTCAAACTGCGTAAGAAAACACACAAACGAACAAACAAAAGCCAATCACTAAATAGATAAGCACCTTGTAAAAACATATGTTACAAAGCTTTGAATAACCAAGAACAAGACTCACCTTCAAGAATCACCCCATGAATCAAGAACTGATCTTTTTTGCTGAAATCTGATTGTATTGCTGAAAGTAAATCAATAAAATATCCTTTCAGAACAACAGATTAAAACCAAAACTGCTAATCCATATTGGTTTTGGAAGTCAGCAAAAATAGCTACTGCTAGAGAAAAAAACACAGGGCAACAGCTATTATATATAATTCAAACCAAACCGAACTAAGTTTTATCCTACCGAGCTTAGCTTTATCCTATTAGGTGGGATCGGCTCGAACATACATATAAACACCCAGAAAGAATTAAAACACCAAGAAAAATAACTTCTTTCAACTAGGCACACAAACAAAGCATTAAATCAGAGACCAAAATTGAATCAAAACCCGAAAAAAATTACCATTTTCACAAACAAAAAAAAAAGCAAGAAACTTTTACTAGTATTACCAGTAGTAGCTTTCAACTCTGTGTTTAACAATTACCAACCATGATCATAAAAATCTCATCAGCAGAGCTGACAATGTTCAAAAGTGGACCAAAATAATAGAAATATATATATATATATATATATATATATATAAAAGAACCTCCACACATGGGGTGATGCAGAAAGCTCAATCATTCAAAGCTTAACATTTCTGGTAAAGAAAAAAAAAAAAAAAAGAATAAAAATTTTGTAGCGGTATGGTAAAAAGAAGAAAAAAAAAAAAAAAGAGAAAAAAAGTGCCCCACTAACCACCTCTGCAGCCACAAATGTGAGAGATTATACTTTCCACACCATCTCTGTCCACTTACTTCATGCACAAAATGCTAGAACAAATATTGTAATAATAAAAACAAAGAAAGTTTTCTTTTTTTTTCTTTTTTTTTTTTTTGTGGTGAAGTTAAAAAAGGAAGTTACCACAACTACTTACTACTATTAGTAGTACTAAAAGCAACCCCACCAAAATAAATAAATAAACACATTACCCCACTTTTTACTTTTCTTTGATCTTTTAAAGAATCAACATAGACATGCTTTTTACTATTTACCTTTTTTTTTCACTTCCTCTGCCTCCAATAATTAGTTTTAACAAATAACTTTGTTTGTTTCGAGTTTATCTTTGGCATAGTCGGTTCAGAATAGATTAAAGTAAGAAAATAGTGTTAGGTAACAATACTACTATAAAAATTATGTCGGGTTTAGTGGAGTGGTTATTGATTTCGAATAAGTTTTAATTTAGTTCAATATATGAAATTAATATAGACCGTGTACTAAATTATAAAATATGTGACTATTTATTGATTAGGGCCTGTTATTGATAAGACCCATAAGGCCCACTTGGAAAAGATAAAGTGAAATGACAAAAATATGAATATTACTATTGAGGTATATTGATGAGATTTTAATTTTTAATTTATATTGTATATGGTTTTATATTATAATTGTGACACATTTGTCTAAAAGAATAAATAGTGTGATTTGTGTCATCTAAAAAGTGAAAAGTAAGTGATATAACGTAATATTGTTCCACAAAATATTATAAAAATTTCACTCCAATATAGAGTTGAGTCATAGTTAATGTAAAAATATATAATCTTATGTGACAAGTGTGACATATAAACAAGACATATTTGTTTAAAAATATTTAATGGTGTAATACTTAGAACATATCCAATAGGAGATACTATTTACAAAAACATACTATTTTAGGTAATTTTTAGAGACCGGGTCTTTAAATTTAGAGTCAAAATTCGTGAGGCCCGCCACTTTTATCAATTTTTTAGCTAAAATAGAAACCCAATCAATTTTTGAGTCTCTAAATTTAGGGACCCAAAAATTGATTGGGTCTCTATTTTAGTTAAAAAGTTGATGAAAGTGACGGGCCTCATATATTTTGACTCTAAATTTAGAGACCCAATCTTTAAAAATTGTCAAAAATAATATGTTTTGTAAATAGTATCTTCCATTAAAGATACTCTTTATCATGTAAAATGTAAAAAGTAAGTGATGCCCTCTTGAAAATATTATGAAAAGTTTACTATATTATAGAGCTTTACTTATTTATTTATTTTTGGTCAAGACATTGTAGAACTCAAGTAGATTCAAGATAGACCACATGTTTGAGCAAACCCCACTTGAAAATTCTTCTTATCTCTCACTTTCAGTCACTTTTCCCACCTAATCCAAAAAAAAAATTAAAAAAAAAAAGAAAACGAAGAAGAAAAATCAACTCAAAAGAATCATTGACTTGCTAAGCAAGAAAACAGATAACATATTTTAGCTTTTGAAGTGACCATGAAATTTAGTGGAAGTTGCTTTTATATTTATACAACAAAATAGACTAATTATCAACAAAACAAATGTAGACAAAAATAAAGATATTAATAAAACAAATGGATCTTTTTTTCTTATCCTGTTTTAAATTTTCTTGTTAAAGATGTAGTCTCCATTCTAGTTTATTAAAATATGCAACCAAAAGTAGCGGAGAACAAAACCATTTTCCGCTTTTGATCCATTAGATGGAAATAAATAAAATAGATTTTCTCATAACGTTATCAGATTATGACAAGATTTATAGGTATAAAATCATAATGATAAGATTTATCGGTTATAAATTATTAATAAATTAATTTATATTAAAATAATGTTAGTAATTTATGATTATTTAATTATGTCCATAACGTTATAATATTATGAGGTAATCTTTACTCGAAAATAAAAACACTTCTTAAAAAAGAGAAAGTTAGAAAATGGAGCTGAAAAGAAATGAAAAAAGAAAATTGACCAAAAAAGGAAAAGCAAAACATCTTTTCTTTTTTCTTTTTTTTTCCCCCTTATTTTTCTGTCTAAGTTTGCTTTTCCAAAGTGGTTGAGCAAATAATGCTTCTAATCTGCTCTGCAAAAAAAAGCCTCTGCTGCTGGGCTAAAAATGATGAGAAAAATATCAACTACTTGAACTGCTTACTAGTAAGAGCAAAAACCACTTAACGACTATTAGTTCTAATTTTTATTTTCTTTTTTTTTCCTTTTGCAATAGCAATAATGAGCATGACTATTAGCTCAGGTTTCTATTTATAGTGAGCTATAAAAAAAAAAGTTTCACTTGAGATTGAAGCTTGAAAGTGATTTATGGCTTAGCTTATCAATTAAGGAATTTGTTGGAGCTTTTTTTTTTTTCCTAACTCTGAATTCACAAAAACTTACTATTTTTGACAATTTTTAGAAATTAGGTCTCTAAATTTAGAACCAAAATATATGGAGCCCACACAATTTTAGAGATTTGAATTAAAATAGAGACTTAATTTACTTTTTTTACTCTAAATTTAGAGACCTAAAAAGTAATTAAATCTCTATTTTAACCCAAAAGTTGATAAAAGTGGTGGACCTAATTTATTTTGACTCTAAATTTAGAGACTCGATCTTTAAAAATTGTCAAAAATAATAAGTTTTTGTAAATAGTATCTTCTATTAAAGATACCCTTAGATCGGTTCTATAAAGAATTTGTATTTGACTCATGGTGAATCCGTTTCTCCAATATTATTAACATGATTTTGAGCATTTGGATAAATTTATTAGATGAGTTGAGAAATTAGTATTAAACTTCAATTGTTATGAAAAATAGGCTACTAGTCGTTAATACAAGCTTCACACTAATTGATCGATCTGGATTGTAACTCATTTTCTCACACGTGACAAAAAAAAAAATCACATATTTTTTGAACGAGAGATATTATAGCATTCTTTCCACATTAATCACGTAAAATAAAATATATTTGATATTGTTTTTTTTTTTTGATTAAGTCAATAAGATAATTCATTCAACTTCAAACAAACATTACAACGAAAGGTTAACTTAGCAAAAGTCGAATCTTTACATGAAATTCAATTAGCAAAAAACTCGAAACTATTATAAAATAACATTTAAGTTACAAGCAGTACAAAGGGTGTTGTTGTCGTGGTTAGGTTTGAAGTGATTTTTCGTAAGCATTTTTATTCTGACATCATCCTGAATTCTTTTAAGAATTTGGTCCTTAATAACAATTTTTTGTCTAAACGGTCGGCTGTTACACTCCT
This sequence comes from Ehretia macrophylla, assembly GCA_037974665.1. Classification (NCBI taxonomy): domain Eukaryota; kingdom Viridiplantae; phylum Streptophyta; class Magnoliopsida; order Boraginales; family Ehretiaceae; genus Ehretia; species Ehretia macrophylla. The sequence continues at coordinate 45,518,296 of CM075783.1, forward strand.
TCTATATGTGATAAATACAAGTAGGGAAAAAGAGTCTAAGAAGTGTTCCTTTCACACTAATAAGGTGAAAAATATATTTGATAGTGTTAATACAACTCAAAATGTACGACGGTTCAACAACTATAAATTATTAATAAAATTATAATTAAATAAAGTGAATAATTTAAAACCGTGAAATTTCTGCAGCAAGAATCCAACTCCTAATGGTGATGGATGGGCAAAATGGAAAGATGAGTGGGCTTTTGAGGGACACGTCGACGGATGTTTTTTGGGAGGTCCGAGTGGGACCCACTTAGGAATGTACTACAGCTTTGCTTTTGGCTGGTTTGAAAAGGCAAAGCCCCTCTGACACAAAAATGTGCCCACAGAGGGACGCAACACAGTGGAAAGGAAAGTGGTGTGGTGGGAACTAATCGACAAACCCCACTGATTTTCACATTTTACCACTTTTAAATTTGTTATTATTATTTTTTATTTGGTTTCGTTTTTCATTATTGAAGTCTTCCGTTAATCTTGTAATGAAGCGTTTAGGACGTGAAAATATTGAGAGTTAGTTTTGTAATGAAGTATTTAAAATATAAAAAGTCGAACTTATTTACCTCTTGGACTTGATTAGTTCTGATACTTTTTTTTTTGGAATCAATTTTGATAAATTTATACTTAACTAAACTAAACCATTGCTCTTCTAACAAGATCGTGGTTATGGAGTTTATTATTTTGGTGTTAGATTTTTTTTTTTTGGGATCAAATACGTCATATATTAATAAATAAAAGCAAACAAAGGTGTCATCTTACACCAATAGTAGGATGAAGATCTAAGTTAAGGAAATACAACAAGTGAGTAGAAATATTAGTTACCCAATTTAATAGCAATTAATTTTTAAGTTTACATCTAGCTATCCAATCACAAGGTTTATTCGCGGTCCTTCTAATGCATTGAAGCTTCACATGTGGAGCTTCAGTCACAATCTTTTAGATATCCTCAATGATGTGCTTTGAATGCCAATTGCACGTAAGAGCTGGGGAGTTGATTGCTTTGAGTACCGTTTTTGCATCACGTTCAATGATGATGCTTTCACAACAAACTTGCTTAGCAAACGAACACGCGTTTAGAAGAGCCAATGCCTCTACTTCAAACGCAGACAAATAGTAAACCCAAGAAGCTTGCCCATATTTAAGCACTCCATTCCAATCCTTACAAATAAAAGCAAAAGCTACTTTTTCATTCTCAACAAAAACTGCATCTGAATTAATCTTCCAAGAGTTAACTGGTGGTGGAGTCCAAAATGAGCATGCATTGCAAATAGTCGCATGTGTCTCATTAGACACGATATTACCACCATATGAGATTTCTGCAAATCCGAAAGAAGGCAACTTGTTTGAACCAGAGCTCTATCCAATTCTAATTTTTTTCCATCAATAAAAATAACACATCTCTCTTTCCAGATAACCCAACAACAAATAGCCACAATTCCCGAGGCTTCATCCCTCTAGTAGCCTGAGTCGACACATCTTTGCACGATTGAAATCAACCACTCGCTAAACCTTGCCGAAGATCCAGGGTCAATGGCACATTAAATCGGTGAAACACAAAAAAAAACGTTGGACCCATGAACAAGCACGAAAAATGTGCTCAACCGTTTCTAAGAAATCACCATACAATGAACAGATAGGACTATTAGCACATTTTCTCTTCCATCTGTTTTCTTGTGAAGGTAGAACATTATGGCATGCCTTCCATAACAGAATCTGAACTTTGGGGTGACTTTACAACTCCAAATCAATTTCCACAGCCCCTTTGGTGTTAGACTGAAGCAGCCTATCTAGAGGAAATTCCTGTTGTTAAAAAACGTGTTTCTTATAATGATTTTTATTATATATTTTTAGGTAACAAACATGCCTTGAATTGTTTGTGATTTATCCTCATCTATGTTGAAATGGTCCCATGGTCCCCTCACTAAGGGCTTGTAGCTAGTTGTTAAGTTGTAGGTTGATAGTTTACTGAAGGATAATTGTCACATTTTCAATAAGGACATCACTTTTACTCGTTAATTAAATAGTTTGACTAAAATATAAAAGTACACCTTACATGTTATACAAAGTCGGACCATCCAGTGAGCTGGATGAAAGACTTTTGCTTTCAATAAATGCTTCTTTTTATCACCTTTCCTTTGGCTACTAGGTTAATAAGAATATAACGAGACAAGTTGTTAACTTTTAAGCCAATAATTTTGATATAAGAACTTAAATAAATATAGATATCAGAAAGCATGAAGGATTTGTGTCAGTATGTGAGTGTGTGATTGTAAAGAAGATCTTGCAAATGCTATTGCCGTATTAAGTGGTCCCTTTTATGTGCTTTCACTTTTATGCACAAAACCTTGGAACAATAATTTCCAAAGTTTCTCGATGTTGTAAAACATTTGCTTAATGGACTCAACAAGCATGTGCAACAAGGCATTTGTTTGTTTCATCTTTAAAATTGAATTGACTATAAGTCAACCTTCTTTGAGTTTTAATGCATTCAAATACATGGGTTAAACCACTCAACTCCAGAGTCTTTGCGTAATGTAAAAGTGTCATCATGTGATATATAGTTTCAAGTCGTAAAAGTAATATTTTACAAAAATATATAAAAAATAAAATTTTGTATGATAGACTTCAAAGTGAATTCGACTCTTTATCAAATCCTATTTTTAGTAAAAATTTTGTGTATCAAACTGTTCATATGTTCATTTTCGCTTTTCACATATTAACTTCCAAAATTTATCTTAATATATTTGTGGGTTGTAATGGGCAATTATTCATACTTGTGCAAAACATCAATTTTAGAAAACTATTGGTCAATCTTAAACTTTATTGTTTCTAGAGCAAATCTGAACTTAGGATACTTAGCATACATCTTTATTATTAATCAAACAAGTTGGACCAATTGACAATTTGAGGTTAATAAATAAATTGAAATAGATGCAACTATGGCTGAGGATAAACTATTTATAATTAAAATAATTTTTTACTTTTGTTTATATTGAATTGGTGGTGGGTTATTCACTTTAGCCATGTTATTCTCCAATAAAGAAATGGATTTAGGGAAGATTTGCCATACAACTTGCCTATATCAAACTCAATAATTTGTTAATCTTGTGTGAATTAAGGTTGGCACCACGTAGGTTAACAGTTAATGTTGTTGATTCAAACTCACAAGATCCCACTTTTATTAAAAATAATGTTAGTCACGTGGCTCGTGAGCTCCTCGCAAGAGATGAGTAGAATGACCAAATAGCAATTCGTTATTGTGACTAATTGTTTATGTTAGAGTATAAATTTATATTCTCTTATCTCAAATATTTATTAATTCTTAACTGATCTGAAATATATACGAGAAGAATTTATTATATTATAAACTCAATAAAATTATATTTATAGTGAATTTTGCGTAATCGGAAAGAAAAAAAATATATATATATTGGCCACGTGAGGATAGCAGACACTCTCTTTTGCTTCTGTCGAGAGTGTACTTCCCGAGATGAAAAAGTCATAAATATACTATTCCAGGTGTACTTCATCTTCTCAAACTTTTTTCTACTTTAATCTGTTACAAGCTTTGTCGAAGTCTATGATTCTCATATGTTTCTTGGTTGTGGTCCAATCCATGATTGGTGTTTTAACAGTATATGCATACCACGTCTTCTTCCTTATCTTTCAGCATCTTTATTTTCTTTCGGCTCAGAAAAGAATTTTCAAAACTAGTTGACTTATCAAAAGAAAAGATGAAATATTACGTTAGATGAATCTTTTTTTTTATTTTTTTATTATTATTGTATGGAAGTTGAAATTGAAAACTTATTTTAAGGGATGTTACAATTTTTTTTATTTATATCTGACAATAAATTTAATTTTATCGGTATATATTAATAGACTGTATGACTTTTAAATGGATATGCAAGACCATAATTAACTAGCTAATTAACACACTGATTCGCTTCATGATGCACACGTTTAATTTCATTGCCTGTTGTACTGTTGGAAATTCACATTCAAGTGTGTCTAATTATTAGAATCAGGAACAAATGTTTTAAAAAATCAAGAATGAAGTAAGGTCTCTGTTAACATAATTATATCCAAAGCAAAAGTCCGTGGCTAAAAGCCTTTACTCTTCTTTCTAAAATTTTCTTTTAATGTTATAATGTTACGAGATTAATGATTGTGACTATCCTATTAAGGTTTAAACTGTGGGATTTCTTTGGGAAAGCAGGCATGGGAATTACATGTTAGGTTGATTCGCATGCTTGGATATATCCCTATGACTTTGGAAACATGAAACAACATGGACAAGTACTGGGTATATATTTGCTTAGAATAAGAAAAGGAGCCAAACCTCATTAAATGTTGATGTGGTAAGAAATTCCCTAGAATGACCACGAGATTGTTGAGTTTTTTGTATTCTTTATCTTGTTTATCAATTTCGTTTCAACAAAAATACTCGTATGTACAAAAACCCTAATTTTAGTGAGATAAATGGTGCAAATATTACAAAAACTGCAACTATTTTTAACCAATAAAAATCTCGAGTCACTCGTTTCTTTCTTTGGACCACTAGCCATGTGTTGGGAATATTAATTATTCCGAAGTAACAAAAAAAATTTGTCTAAGTAACTTTGTTTCTTTTTTTTCCAAATCACTTTTGCTCAGTTTATCAACCTAGGGTTCTTTATCTTATCTGCCGACTTTACCTCACTTTAAATCGAAAAAATAAAAAATGGAAACATGTGTTTAGGTTGAGCATGTGCATGGAAGATTGTGATTAGTCATCCCTAAAGTGAAGAAGAAAAAGGCCGGCCCAAATTATAGAATTGGGTAAGAATCAGATGTGCTACAAGTTGAACAACTCAAATTTTGTGGGCCGATCTCTAGCCCAATTGACCTCAGTGGTTTTAGACCACAAAATCACTATTTACAAAGCTAAAAGAGCTTGTATTACTATTATATGTGTTATAAACTATCTATGTTATACTTAAGAATCTCAATACCATGAATGAGAAATAAAAATCGATGATCTATAAAGAGCCATAAAAACTCAAGTCGTACTCATGGCTAACTACTTCTCAAGACCAAGAACACGAGCACTAGATATGATGTCTTTTGGATTGACATTAGAGTTCAAATTTCAAAATATATGATTCTACTTTAAAGAGACAATCTTATGTTTGTTTACAATTAGGAAGTTATCGTACCCGAATAATATCATAAATTATTTTGCAACCTAGCTCACTAACTAGTAGAATTTTATACAACTCAACTAACAATAAGCTGTAAATAAACCCACTAATTAAGGGAAAACTAGTCGGAACTAAACAACTCTCAAAATACTGGTAAGATCCATCATTATGTGTCGTATGTCCAAACAGTCAGACCTAAGAATTTTTCCTAATTAAGACCTTTATTACAAACCTCAATTCCCTACTAGCTAGTTTCTAATTGGTCCATAGACAACACAAATATTCAAAGTTCATAGCCGATAGTGGTGGCATGGATATCATAAAATGCTAGTGGGCTTAGGGGCTATATAGTGTCATTTTTCTTTGAGCTTCAAGCTCGAGTACTAGTAAAAGTAAAACATCTCTTTGTTTCATCAGACACGAGAGAAGTGAATTTTTAGAGTCAAATCTCTAGACTAATAGGTTCCTAATCTATTAATTTATTTTAATAACACCATAAAAGTTGGACTCTTTTTTGTTGTTTATTTTTTCCAAAACGTTAGAAACAAGTATTCACCTCGCTCGAGAATTTTACTTCATATTCACTTGTAATGAACTTTTTTTTTTTTCACTTTCACTATATTTTAATGATCAATCTTTTACAAAGAAACTATATTTTCACCTTCATATACCTGAAAAAGGAGGCAGGTCAAGAAACTATACTACATCAATTCTAGGGGTTCTCTCCTTCCTTTTATTTTTTTTGTGATAGCACTTATAAAGGAGGAAGAATATGTTAGATCGTTCTATTATCTAATAGTGAATTTAAGTTAAAATTGACGAAGTAGTTTGTACACCGATTTAAATCAACTAAAAGGCATAAATTGTTATATCAAATCTACTCTCGACTCTTGACAAATGAAAAATACCATGATCTGAGGAATATTAGAAATAGAGTAAGCGGGAATAGAAGAAGAAGAAGAAAAAGAAAAAGGTTGTTGAAACCAAAAGTGTTGAATAGATTCAAGAGGCAATGAAAAGCAGCGAAGAAATGCAGACGTAAAAGAAGGATTTATATCATGATGATCATAATGAGGCCTCATACATTTTCCAACCAAAAGCTTAAAAAGCTTCTCTTCCCCTAGACTATGAAATGATTACCCGCAGCAACTCCATTCTCATTACCTCTTGGTTTTGACAAACCTAATCATGATATTAACCATTCCCTCTTACCTTGAGCTTTAGTTTATACTCTTAATTCATCATTGTGGCTCTCCTTTACTAGATTGTCCACCTCTCTTGCTACAGTTTCTTCCCAATTTCGTAGTGCCACTACATTTTATCCTAAACCAAAATAGGTGGAGTAGGTGATATGAATTTGTCGTTGTTAATTATTAATTCATGTCAAGAATCATATTTTTTTTGTTAGTTTTATATAAATAAGTTCTCATTTAAGTGTCACCGAAAGGGAGCGTGCAATAGTATATCATGATGTTAGATTTATATAAAAAAAATTATCGTGTTTTATGTTGATTGTCTATTACTTAATACAACCTTCCACCTTTATTTAAATTTGAAATCGACCATGTCAAGGATAAAACTTCTTACATAAGCAAAGTTGACAATTTCTCATATCCTGCACATAATAAAATTTACGTAAACCAAACTATCCTTATACTATTTCTATTTGAAATTATTGATTAAACTTTTAGAATTTGTTAAATAGAAGATGATGAATTAAAACACGGTTTAATTAGATAAAAAAAAAATTAATTTTATTTTTGAGTCATGAATGTGCTAGGTGGAAGCATAATGCCATGGCAGCCACACTACTTGATTCACCATCATGTTAGTTGCCTCATGATTCCTCCATAAATATTATCATATATGATATATGCCTCCATTAAACAATAGAAAATGTATTTATATGATGGCTGTGTACCTCTCTAGGCATGTTTTTTTTTTTTGTTACTCAATAGTGGTTGGTGCTTTTCAAAAAAAAAAAAAAAATAGTGGTTGGTGTAAATTTCTTCCTTTGCAATTTAACCCCCACAGCCATACCAAAATTCGTTTTATATTGCTCAGTTTGGTACAAAGTAAACTCTACTAAATTTGAGAATGAACTCCAAAAGCAATATATAACTATATTTTAATGATAAATTAGTAATAAACATATTTAATTAAGTTTGTGATTGAACTTCTTCATTAATAAATTTGATAAATGGAGATTTGTTCTTTTTGTTTGTATGTTATTAATTTACCATCTCATTTAAAATTTTAAACTATTAAAAATTAATTTATTAAATTAATTCATTGTTTTCAACCGTATGCCACAATTGAAGAGTGAAGAAACTGTCCAAGCAATGGCTATCTCCAAATCGAAAATTCTTGACAATTTGAACTGCTTTGATGATATCTTATTTTAATGATCAAATTTGAGTCTCTAAACTACAAATTAATAGGCACTAGATGTGTAATTATTTATTCAAATTATGTATTGGTAATACTTTCACTTAATGTGGACTATGACTTTCTTAGTTCTCGATCATTTATAATTATTTTATTTTTATTATATTTTTGTGATATACTTCTAAAATTGTATCGATTGTAATTATACTCTTTTAGTTTATGAAGTTTTCTTTTACCCAAAAAAAAAAAAATTATACTCTTTGTTTCTCTAAAAGAAAAAGAAAATTTGACATTGCAAGACTAGGGAGAGTCAATCTACAACGAAGTACGCAGTCTTGACTAATGTAATTATGGTCATTGATCTAATTTTGTGAAATTGCATGGCATGGTACAAACTTGTCGTACTCACACAAGAGAGAAAGAGACTTAGGGGAGCTCCAACAACTCCTCTAAATGCCAAAAATTATCAAATTTGGAGGAATTGTTGGTGTTATATAGCTCCAACACCCCCCCAAATGATCTTCTATATTTTAGGGGATAAATGATTTGAAGTTTGGATCCCCCATTACTGGGGGATCAAATCCCTTCCCTATCCCATCCCCTATAGTTTTTAATGTTATAGAAGTAAGAATTTTCTATATAGGAAGTTGTTGGAGTGAAACTGAAATAGGGAATCTGTAAAAATAGGAAAAATGTTTCAAATCCCTTAAATGTAAGAAAAAAATAGATGAGTTATTGGAGTTGGCCTTAATCATATGCTTTTGAAAGTTAGCATGGAGGTGGGACTTCAATCAGCATATTATGCAACAAGTAACTTTCTTTGACTTAATCCCAAGGGGTTGCCCTAGGGGTTAAGGGGTGTAATAGAATTTGGAGAGGTTCTAAATTTGATTTTTTTTAAATATTTTAGAGATCAGACTTTTAACTGAATCGGTACATACTTTGGATTAGACCGTTGTATTTTTGGATTTTGGTTCACACCCAACCGTTAAGCTAGGCTAGGGTAAGCCAGACATGACCCATCAAGAGACTGAAAGTCTTAATGCAGTAGTGTCTAATCTTGGTCAATATTTCGTAGGCTGGCTGATGTGGGATATTTCCAAGGTTACCAAAAAAAAAAAACTTTCTTTGACTTGCTCTTGAGGGGCCAGAGCCAGTCAAATGTTATTTTTACAGGACAAGACTAAAGTGGTAGTTTCGTGTACAATTTTTTTTTTATTTGCAGAATTCAAAAAAAAAGTAGGACGCACTAACGTTTGTATACTACCTTGCTTTGTACTTTGTAAAAGGTGGTTTTTACTATTTGAGCTTGTAACCTACAGATCACACGGTGATTATTTTACCGTTACGTCAAACTTTCCTTTGACATTAAAACTCATGACTGTCCATGATCAATTATTTAATCATTTCAAATTTATGTTTTTTCAATTCATAGCCACCATCAATTGTTAAGAATTTCTAAGTAAGATCTGGAGTTGTTTTCGTGGATGATGTTTAAATAATTGGTGTGGATGGTATTGTGTCGAACAGTTTCTTTGCTTGGGTGGCATTTCATGCATCATGCAACATCCATCAGTTGCTAAATTTCATGAATTTGCTTTAGAGGCAAGCATTTTTGTGAGCAGAAACAGTTGTCTTTCTACGTCCCAACTTTAGTTGTGGGTTAACAAAACTAGCCGGCACCTAACCACATAATATCAGTGTAGAATAAGGCATGGGTGGACAACATACTAGTCACTCGGGTTGTAGCTCTCACAGATCTTGAGAACGGAATTATTAGTGAGTGAGTTGAGATTATATTTTTTGAAATTATGTATATTTTTAAATTAAAAAGTCTCAATTTAACCTCCACTTAAGAAAAATTAATCAATATATTAGTATTAACTTACATTATTTTTAGCCTCCACTAAAATATACATCTTAGATCCCCTGAAATACGAATTTAAAGATTTGGGATTGATTAAATATGATTCTACATGTGATGAGTTTCTCGTCATCAAAGAAGAAAAATATATCGGTATAGACTAACAATCGGCTACAGTTTACAAAACATATATAACAATGAAATTTCGTCATAAGGAGCAATTGACTAAATTTGTAGCCTATTAAGGCATCCATCTAGCCAATATATAAAGCTATTGGGACTTGTTTTCCCTTTTTGGAATTTTCCTAAGCTTTTTATATTGTTTTTCTTGTAAGTAAATGAAATAATTTCTGAAAATTTCACAAAAAAATTGGGAAAATCGTTTCCAAGAAAATGACCAACATGCATGAGGGCATATAATATAATTGTGTCTTTGTACTAGTAGGGAAAAAAAAAAAAAGGAGCATCAATTAGGTAGTTTCGTATACCATCCAAATCATCATACAGATGGAAAAAAGGTAGGACAATCATGTCGTCTGTGTGGAAAGAAGCAAGAGAGACGAAAACCCACAAAGAAGTAATTGATGCAAAAGTTTTTGTCCAAACAAGAAAGGTGATTTTGTAAAAATTCTTACATCAAATTAGACGGTCATTCTATTATAAAATAAAATAATAAATTTGAGAGAGATGGGTAGTTGTTGGCATAATAATAAAATGCCAACTCGATAAATTAATATTGACCGTGATTCATGTTTTGGGTTTAAAACTTCTACCCTTCATCACCCTATTAGCTACTGTATTATAAAATTTATAATTTTAAACTAAATTCAATATGATTCTACTTAATTTGAATTCTTTTTCGTAAAAATAAAAAATAAAAAAATTGACTATCTATCTTCAGTACAACTATATATAAGTAAGTACGCACACGTGAAAACTAGTTCCCATTTGGGTAAATGTGATGAAAAAGGTCTCATGGGGTAGTATAGGGTTCAGCTGTAAATGAGCAAAAGGTAGAATGACTTTTTTCTCAAATTTAGGAGTCACCGATGTCATTTCCCCAGAATCATAATCTCTCAAAATTTCGAAAAAAAAAAATAGTCTCTCAAAATTGAATAATGTAAAGGATGGAAAATGCTATATTTATTAAAAAAAATCTACTAAAAAAGTTTTACCAACTAAAGTGGAATATATTTTTTGTTGTCTATTCTTCGATAAAGTAGAACATTTAAAAACTCTACTGATATATTCTTACTCGTAACATTTGAGTATCTTTCTTCTGTAAAATTATAAATACTCATACACGCTCAAGTATGAAGTATAGAATTAAATGGAGTTTCTCTTTTTATATTACCAATACAAGCTTACACAAGTAAAGTACGCATTCTCAAGTGGTTCATATATAGCTAATTATTTGATGTTCTAAGATTCATGCACATCCAATCAAGCTTGAAAAAGAAATGAAAAATAAACCAGAAATGAACACGAAAGAACTACTCATAGTAATTATTTTCGGGTAAATACAAGTAAATTGCGTTCTTTTCGTGCATGTTAACTACTTAAATATGATATCTTCATCCACATGAATGCTTGTTTTCTACAAGGATTAGTATGGGCTATAAATGGCCCTCTAAGTCGTTACATGACATTCTTAACTAGGAATTCACAAAAATAAATTCGGTTAAATGGTGTATAAAATTTTTTGAAGATAATAAATAAATATAAATATTTATTTTTAACAGTTTAAAGTTTTAAATAAGGTGATAATTTAATATGGTGTTATATCCTAGATTATCAAATGGTCATAAATTCAAGTCTCGCAGTCTTGATGACAGAGCCAAGATCTGATGGTCAGCAAGTACTCCATAGTTGATGGGATACTCATACATATAATTGTATATTCTTTTCAAAATAAAGGTGTGCGTATGCACACTCTTACCATAATGTGACTTTATCACTGCTAACACCTATTTAAAAAAATATATATCCATGTAAAGATTAAAACACGAATAAATTTTAAATAAGGTGATAATTTAACAAAAAAATATCACAAAATAGAGAAGGAAATAAAAAGATGAATCGAATGTTTTTTTTAAATGGATTATGTGTTTCAAAATATTTAATTTCCCCCATAAAAGAAGAAGGACAAATTGGATTCTTACCTAGCCATGGTCCACCAAGGTATATATACTTTTTTTTTTTGGGTAAAAGGTATATAGACTTGGGACACGTTGTGATAAATATATGAATTTAGACTTCCTATAATCCATGAACCATCTTTTTCTTGGCTGACAAATCTAAATTTATGATCGTGACTTTTGTCCCTTAGTTGCAAAAAAATGGACGGATTTGGTTGCAGATAATGTAACCGAATTGACATTACACAGTATTGTAGAAACAGAACAAACAAGGAAATTATTAATCTTTTTTATTTTTATTTTTACACTATACTATGTAAAAAGAAAAAATTTAATTTTCAAAAACTATATGGTAAGTTTTCAACATCTTATGATTATACTTTGAATGAATATTCAACGAGGAGTTGGTAAAACGTACAATCATTTGCTTTACTTGCACTTATGAAATTAAGAGAGGACTTTTGCATAAATATATATTGGTAGTAATTAATTATTTGCTATAAGCTTGACCTCTATCGTGAAGTAGAAAGTAAATAATTTCATTAATATAAAAAATATTTTTTGTATATAGGCAAGTACCTAAAGTCTTATTAGAAGCAAAATAATGGCATCCATATAGTGAAAAAAAGATTTGATAGTTTATCTTATATCTTCCATTATTCTAATCACAAGATGGTTTTCATCTAAGTCCTTTAAAATTACTTTTTTTTTCTTCATCTAAGTCCTCTAAAATTACTTTTTTTCATTTTTTTTTCCATGTAAAACACAGTAAAAGCTGGGGATGTTGCATTTGCATTTAGCAACCAAAATAGATTAATTATTGTGAGCAACCAAAATCTTTAGAAAATAGTAAAAAAGGAAAAAGAAAAAAGATCTCATAGATCTTGAAATTACATACAAATGAGCTACATGAGTAAATCTAACTCTTTGAGAATGAAAGCAATATTATTTTTTGATTGTTTAGTTATGTCCAGATACCAAAGTCAAAATATCAAGACAAAGAAATTAAAAAAGGAAAAAGAAAAACTTATTTTTTCTCAATTTGATTGTTTGAATTTTTTTTCCCCAAGGCCAAAGAAATCAAATTATTTAGTCATTCATTTTATTAACTCCAAAAATTTTAAATTTACAACATTTCAATTAATAACATGTTCATATAGTTTCTCGATTTCTCATATTTACTTCTGAACAAATTTTACTTAATCGCTAATTCCCCTTAAGAAATAAAACTTGTCCATCTCAAATAATTAGGTAGAATAACAAAATTAAGACAAATGGATTACAATTATCTTATTACATGTACTAAATGAGATTTTATGTATGAATTAAGACAAATGGATTACAATTATCTTTTGTATTTTATGAAATACCAAGAATTCTTTACTTCATCAGTAATCGAATTGTCATTATAAAGTCCTATATATGTAAATAGATAATCAAATCATTGAGCAAAATAATAATAATAATAATAATAAAATTACATATTTCAAGATTTTTGAATTTGACCGGAAAAAAAAAAAAGAATTCCATTCATCTCTCATAAAGTTAGTACTAAAATTTGACTTAAATTTTAATCCAAAACAATTTTTTTTAATCCAATAAAGATAAAAGTCATAATTCAAGTTAATACTAAAATTTGACTTAAATTTTAATCCAAAACAAAATTTTCTTTTTATTCTAATAAAAATTAAAAACATAATTTAAATTTAAAAATTTTAAATATAATAAATCACTACCCGTAACTCTTAGTTAATCCAAAAGACCAAAACAAATTCTACTAGAAGGGTAAATACTAGACGGGTGAATAAAAACAACAATAGCAAAGACTAACATATCAACACACGCATAGACCCACCCAAAAACCACGCACACACGCATAGACCCACCCAAAAACCACGCACACACGCACGGGTGTGCAAGAATATAGATATATACAACTAATATATATATTTAGAGAGAGAAAGAAGAAGAAGAAGAAGAAGAAGAAGAAGCAAAGTGGGGTTGGGTGGGGGGGTGGGGTGGGGTGTGGCATGGAAGGCTTGGCCATGCTTAGGCAGCTCATCGGTCACATTCAGCAACTCCTTCAGCTATACGGTTCTCCTCCTAGTGATTCTCTCCTTCAGCTTCCACCACCGCCTCCGCCGCCGCCAGGTCCGCCGTTGCACCACCCCAGGTCCCCACTCTGACCTCCCTATTTGTACATACACACATATGTATATATTGTGTGTGTGTGTGCATATCTGCTACTATGTCTGTGTTCTTGAAATTGCTAGTTTCTTTTTAATTGGTGTTTTTTTGGTTAAGCTTTAGTTTTATTTTTTTTTTCTTTGGGTATTTTTTTGTTTAGATTAGTGTTGCTTTTTCTTCTCATTTTTAATGGCTATGCTGGTTTTTATGTAAATATGAAGAAAAGGGTATGGTGATTTTGTTGCATTTTCAGAAAAATTCTCCATTTTATTGATTTTTTGTAGTCCAAAAAAGGGGTTGCTCAAAAAGGTTTTAACATTTCATTATTTCAAATAAAAATTGATCTTTTTAGTTTTCAATTTTAATGGTTAGATTATTGGTAGCAATGCATATCGCTGCAATGTCAAATGATTCTATTGCTTTGGTCAAATGCAAGTTTTGATGTGTTTGATGATATTATATTTGCATATGAGTGATGTTTTAGTTCATTTGGTGATATTTATATGGTTAGCGTAAGGATTATCCCAAATTGTAGAGTGCCTTATTGGTTGTTCATGTGTTTTACTCTTTGAAAGTCAAAAGCTGAATCACACGCAACGGTTTCTTGTCTACCTAGATAACGGATGAGAAATTGTCTATATAATTTGTCTTATCGATCCATATATTTTGTAGTTTGCTTGAGGAACCACTTGAAACTTGGCTCATAGGTCCTTTATTCCAAAATTTGTTTTTGATCATCTGGCATTGATGAGTACCAAAAATAAAACACTCTTACGGGTCAAATGAATGCTGTTCTACATAAAGCTTTATGTAGAACTTTTTGACTGCTTATTGAATAAGCCTAAGGCAACAAGGTACAAAGGAAGCAACTGTTTTACGAATTTCCCCAACCATACATTATGATATGTGGTACATTTCTGGACTCTAAAGAAGCCAACCGATTATGAGAAACTATCGACCCATTCTTAACAAACCCATATTTCGTCTTAATGTGAGACATGTGGATCACCCTACATGGCCTACAAGCGCAAGCCTAAAGTATTTGGGTCAACGTGATTTTGATATACACATCTTATTCTTGGCCCTCTCGTTTAGACCTTTAGTTTTTAACTAATTGACCAACTCATAAATAAAGCCCTGGCAAGGGATATCGTAAGTTGTGCATATTTTGCAATTTCCTCCCCTACTTACTATTATTTTTTTTCATGAACTTTGATTGGCAAATTTCCATAACTATCCACACCCAAAATATGAAAAGACAGAGAAATGTATACACGCAGACACACAAATCTTGAAAGTATGAAAAGAATAATAGCTAGCTTGGACACATGTCTTATGTCATTTATTGTAAGACAAGATCTGTAACAAATTTAATGGCACACTTTGTAATGCCATTCTTAGCATTTTGTCAACTCATTTGGTTTAAAAGGAGGTGGATGATTTTGGTAAAAACCATCTTCCTTAATTATCCAAGCACATGTGTTTACACCATCATAATCCTCTCCACAAGAAGGATGATCTCATTCACTATAAACATTGAAGGTTTTATGTTTTCCATCCAACCAAAAGTGGCAGAATTACAGTGTATTAGGAAAAGTGTTGGTATAAAATGATCAATGGGGATCTTCATTAGTAGAAAGACAGTGAAATCCAATGTTATCATCCTTGGATGCAGAATGGACGCGTAACGGCATAGAATTTAGAGGAAGTTTATTGACAACATGAACCTGATAGTGATGGTTGTGAAAAGGTCCAATACTTGTAACTTGAGTAAGGCTGGCTGAGACAATAAGTAATGTAAAAAAGATTTCAGATATAGTAGAAGTCGTCTTTCTCTTTTTCTTTTTTTTGAGAAGTATTGATAGTGGTCCAACATATTAGTTTTTACCTTTTTGTAACAGAGTGAAGAGAGCAGACTCCTGGGATTACAATACAGAATTAGTTCTCTTTTGACATCCCCACGTATATGTGGGATTAGAAAATCTGACTTTATTTACTTTACTTATCTCTTGATCTAATAGGCTACACTTAGGATTGAAAAGAGGGGATTGATTAGCTTCTTTTACGAAAATGTTTGCATATTAATGAGAAAAGGTGTGAAATTTACTCGGTGAAAATCATTTTGCGGTTTCACACAAAAGCCATGAACTTTAACTATGTCAGGAAGAGGACATATATTTAATGTTAGGAATCTAGAATATGAGAATATAGAGTGATGAGCTACGAAGAGATTTCAAGCACATATGGAATTAATCAAGATCTGTGTGACAATGTTTATGTGAGCAGGCTGCTTAATGATGTGGAATTTTCTACCTTTCAAAGGCAATGAAAATGGGAGATTACAAATACAATTTTTTATTTTGAGGCTTTCTGTTCTAACTGGTTAAAACAATTACTCTATATAATCACCGACTGTTAGAACATTCCCGCACATGTGTCACCGGATGCTTAACTTTTTCAGTATAGTTGACCAGATGCTTAACCTTTTTAGTAGAGTTCTCATTCTTAGTTGTCCATATAAAGTTGCATGAACTCAGAGTTTTACTCTCAGGAAACAGTGGGTCTTAGTGATTCCTGCCCCTTGCCTTCTCTAATAGTGCGGTTTCATGTTTGTTGTTCTTTTTAATTGTTCTTTTGTTTTCTTTTTTTTTTCTTTTTTTTTGGGGGGAGGAGGGGTGTTAGGTGGAAGCTTGGATTTTATTGGTCAGGCTTCGGATTGAGTATCTTGAAGCTACATTTATATTATTCTTGTAGTTACTAGAATTTTCAGGATGCAACAAGAAACCTAGAAGGTTTTTCCAAGCAACTTGTGCGAATCTTGTTGTAAGAGACTTAATTTTTTTTTAGGATGTAAATTTACATCTGCAGAATCTGTAAAAGAACTTTGTACTTGATATATCATTAAGTCTTAGAAGCATATCAAAAAACTCAAATAAAACATTTCCTGGGCATGTGAACTTCCTTATGGCAACTTGTGGTTGAGAGAGGAATGTTAATCAGAAGGCTTAGTTTCTGAAAGATGTATTAGATTCTCTTCTGGACTCTATATCATAATCACGAGAATAAGTTGATGTTTTTATGTCCGTTTTGAATTTGTTTTAGAAAAAAAATTGAGTACATGAAATCTTTTCGGTGTCAATGGCGTAAAACATTCAAAACTTGATTTCTATTGTTCTAGTGTCTTAGATGGCACCTTCAGTTTGGAGTGAGGATTTATTGAGTTGCAACGTCAAGAGATCAATTTATTAAGATTTGACGAATGACAGTGTGTCTGTAAAATATATGGATTAGGATGAACGGTCGATGTACTAAACGATCTAAACTTTGTGATGAAAATCATTTATTGCACACATCTTTTGGTAGAAAAGGAAGCATGGTTACAGTAGTCAGCTATATTCGGCTTGAATTGTTGCGGTTGAGCTGTTCTGTGGAAAAGTGACTACAATTGGAAAAAAAACATGATTCTCTGGGGCTTGAGATGGATTTGTCAAATTTGAAACTGATCTGAGTGTAGTATCTTTTAACTGAGATAAGATCTTGGAATATCTTTGTCCTTACACAGCCTAGGTCCATTATCTTTGGCCTTGGCTAATTTGGCCTAGTCTCTTTTATTTGTAGGGATGTTGAGTCTTGAAACTTGGTTACCTAGTTAGTCAAAATTTTCAAAACAGATTTTAATTCTTGTGAGTTGTATCTTTCCACTTTTAAATTGTCCTTTTCCGATTTGAATTATCTTGCTGTCATATTTATACCAAATCTTCAATACTTTGTGTATGGTAAACCAAAAAACCAAACCAAGCCTTTTCCTATTAGGTGGGGTTGGCTATATGAATTTCCTTTTGCATGGCAACTGAACTAGTGAAGCTGGTAGTGATTTGCACAATGCAACCTTGAATAATGTTATGTTTTATGCACATTTGGAATTGTAATCTGAAATATTCTCTACGTGTATTGCGCAGATGGTGTTTCCTGAACTTCGACGATAGCTCTGTAGAAGATAGTTGCTGTGATCTCATAATGACTGCTGGAAAATCTGAAAACCTGAAAATGTTGGATCCTGGCAAACCTCCTCCTGCAAAGAAAGCGCGAAAGGAGCGGAATAGGGGAAATGTAACTAGAACGACAAGTTCAACTGGTATGGAACAGGATATCTGGAAAGAATTCCCAGAAGACCTCTTTGAAGCTGTCATTGCTAGACTACCGATTGCCACATTTTTCCACTTCCGATTAGTTTGCAAAAAGTGGAACTCATTGCTGAGTTCTCAAAGTTTTTCTCAACAATGTGCCCAAGTTCCACGAGCCCAACCGTGGTTTTACACCATTACCCATGAGAATGTGAATACTGGAGCCATGTATGATCCTACAATGAAGAAATGGCATCATCCAACAATTCCTGCGCTGCCAACAAAGTTGATCGTCTTGCCAGTGGCTTCAGCAGGGGGTTTAATTTGTTTTCTTGATATTGGGCATAGGAGCTTCTATGTGTGCAACCCTCTCACAAGATCCTTTAGAGAGTTGCCTGCTAGGTTAGTTAAGGTCTGGTCGCGAATTGCTGTTGGGATGACCTTGACTGGGAAATCGGCTGGTGAAGGATATACAATCCTTTGGGTTGGTTGTGATGGGGAGTATGAAGTTTATGATTCTGCAAAGAATTTTTGGACCAGTCCAGGAAGTATGCCTACACATATCAAGCTCCCACTGGCACTGAACTTCAGATCGCAGGCAGTGTCTATTGACAGCACGCTTTACTTCATGCGCTCTGATCCTGAGGGGATTGTGTCCTATGATATGGTTACTGGGATTTGGAAGCAATTCATTATCCCGTCACCTGTACATCTAAGTGACCACACGCTTGCAGAATGTGGGGGAAAGCTCATGCTTGTGGGGCTGCTGACAAAGAATGCTGCCACATGCGTTTGCATATGGGAACTGCAAAAGATGACTCTTTTGTGGAAGGAGGTTGACAGAATGCCAAACATATGGTGCTTGGAGTTTTACGGAAAGCACGTTAGAATGACTTGTCTGGGGAATAAAGGTTTGCTTATGCTATCACTAAGATCAAGACAAATGAACCGGCTGGTTACCTACAATTTAGCGAGCAGAGAATGGCTGAAGGTTCCTAGCTGCATACTGCCGCGTGGGAGAAAGAGGCAGTGGATTGCATGTGGCACTGCATTTCACCCATGTCTGACAGCCTTGGCTTAATTTGCATCAGCTCCACATCCGGGAGCATTGACACGTTCAGTGGGATCGGTTTGAATACGGGTTCATATCTGATATCGTTGCTGCTCTTTTCGCTACCACCATCTGCAGCCCAATTTTCTGTGTAGTTCCAAGAAGATATGGACCCTTCAACACCTACTTTTCACATTTTCCTGTATAAACATCCAGATATTACCCTTTATTTTGAGAAGCTAAGCTGTAATAACTGCTCAGTTTACTACACATTATGTCCTTGACAATCTAAATGCAGTTCTTTGTTTCTGTTTAATTATCTTTCTAAAGTCATATTAGAAGAATTAGCTTTGCTGCTTGTAGTGTCTGCAATGTTGGTCTTGATTATCACAGGTTGTTATCCGACTTATTCCACTTTAACTCGGGTGTCCAAACCATTGTTTTTTTGGTAGTAGATTTATTGACAGACCCCAACCCTCCAATCTCCTTGCACTCTCCCCCTTGCCTCCCAACTTTCTGAACTCGAATTCCCTCAGTTTGGTCCCCATCGTGAAATTTTAATTTGTGACTTTCACATAAAACATTAAGGATTAAATTGAAGAAAAAGTGAAAACATTAAGAACATTGGGGACTAAATTAAAACTTATTGTAAATTTTTGGACTAAATGCGTCACTTTAAAACTAATAAGGATGAAATTGAAAAAAAATGTTAATATTAGAGATCAAATGCATCACTTTTGAAATGATAGGGATGAAATTAATTGTCTAATTTCGTTCGAGTAAATAATATTTTCCAAATTTGGATAATATTAGTACATGCCACATATCAAAATCTGTTTTCTAAAATCATTTTACACAATTTAATAAGTACCAAAATAAAATGTATTACTGCCATTTCTTTCCACGTGAACTTTAATTAGTTTGAGCAATAGTTTTCAGAGTCCATCTTTAATGTTTTATGTCCTTGGATTTGTTAATGACAAAAATGTAAATCTGTTTTTTTAGACCCTACCCGACTCATAGCTCGACCATTTTAAAAAAATTTCATTAATATACGTAAAACTGAAATCAAAGAGAATAAAGAGTCAAAGTTTGATTATCAATATGATATCATTTGATCTAGTGATACATTCTCACTTTTAATACGAAAGGTCTTAAAATCAATTCTCATTAATTTAAACCTTCATATTGATTACAAATTGATAAACTGATACACTCCTTTCAACTAGCTTTTTAGAAATACGGATGGGCCTTCCTCAGTACACGTTCGTTACGGATCTTGGGCTTCTGTGTCATGTAATTTTATCTCGTGTCAAGTTGGGCTGGCCCATTGCTTTTTACTTTGTTTAAATTATGAAAAATATCTGTTTTGACCAAAAAAAACGAACAATAAAAAAACGAAAAAACTACCGTTAGAAAGAGCCTTTATGGCCAAGTCATATAAATCAGATACATTCCCACAAAACCAAAAAAAAAACCTACCGTTAAAGAGAACCTTTATGGTCAAGTAATATAAATAGGATACATTACAAATTTTTTTTTAAAAAAAATACCGTTAAAAAGAGCCTTTTTACATATATACATATAGCCGGCGAAAACTCGATCTCATAATCTCTCGCAAATACTACGAGTATTATACCGCTAAACCAAAAAGTGTTTGGCTTAAAAAGAGCCTTTATGGCCAAGTAGTTATTGTCTATAAATAGGATTTGTCAAAATCGAGCTGACGACTATAGGGGAAGCAACTAACTGCAAAGGTTACTGATGCGATGATGATTCAAATCATAATCACCAACAATTATTTTCCAAGTATAGAAGAAAATGAGGATGCAAATATCGGAAACAAGACAAGAAAAATTATATTTTCCAAGTCTATAAAAAACCACCACAACATTGTCAAGCACAGGTGCTTCATCCAGTAAAGGTTCTCTTCAGTTTCTACATTTTGGCTAACAATAGGCAAAACAGGCTACTTTAGAAACCATGACCGACCTAAACCATCTAGTTTACGCCATTCCCCCGCTTGTAGCTGTCCTTATTATCTGGAACAGAGCTGCCGGAAAGACACAACACTGAATCAGTAAACTCGGAAAATACTAAATAAGAAACCAGATAATAAAAAGAAATTTGAAGCGCGGAAGTAACTCTCCGATGAAAAGCTCAAATAATAAGTAAAGATAGTATGCATAACATGTTGAAGTACAACACTATTGCAAAGTCGGGGAGAATTGTTGAACATATAATGAGTAAACTTGGAAATACTAAATACAAAACCAAATAATTAAAGAAATTTGAAGCGCGGAAATAACTCTCAATTAGAAGGTAAAGAAATGAGGCATAGTATGTTGAGCTACAAAAGTGTTACACAAGTCGGCTGGGAATTTTTGTAGCTAATATAAAAAGTTCAATTTTCTGCCAAACAACTAATATGGACAATCTGAAACATGTCTGGTTATGGCCATAAGTTGCAGTGTCTGACAACTAAAATTAATTTTGTTATACCCTCTCCCACCAACACCGCCACTCCCCCGCCCCACCAGGAAAAACAAGAAATAGGGAAAGAAGTATTATTTTGGCCGGTATAGAATCTAAACACAAAATCGCCTTTCTTCAATTTGGTTCTTAAACACTGTTTAACTCTTACTACGTACAAACCTGTGATAAGCACTTAAATTTTAGCCAAGACTAATCACTATATGCAATTTGCAAGTATATCAGTATGCAAACAAATTTCTTACTGTAGAATTTGAGATTTTATAGTGTATAACCCGAAGTTTGATAATTCTATATCATATAAGCAAAGCAAAAGGTCACCGGAGTCTTGTCTCTTAAATTATATATTGAATCAAGCTCTTTTAGGATTGTAAATCAAGTACATCCAGAATTCTAACTTTCCATTTTAAATTCCAACAATAAATAACACATGTATCTAAGCACATAATGGGAATTAAACGAACATGAATATAGAATAAGATAGACACAAGAAGGAAACATTAGAGAAGAAGAAGAAGAAGATCTTACAAGATCCGATGACAACAAATATGAAGAAGCCAAGCAGAATAGGGCCAACAGGATAGTTGCTTCCCTTCTTTGTCGTGGTTTCAGGGACAGCTCCTCGCCTGGTTACATTCTTCTCAAACCTCTCTATCTTCCTGTCAGCAAGACGCCTGGATGTTGTCTGAATTTACAAAGAGTATCACACTTTATAAGTGAAGTAACCAAAAGCAAGACACGGAATTAAATCACATACTGAGCACTCTAATCAACTTATTAAGACTGGAACTTCAGTTTAGCCACATTATGTAGAAAGAACCATGAGGTTAGTACAACCACAAAGATCTTCATATTAACCAGATGACTGTTTCGTCTGTATAGTTTTACATAAAAATAAAATTTATATATGCATATAATTACGTATTTATAAACATATCAAATACATGAAACATGGCTTGACAACAGAAGAGCAGACCAGTTTATTGAGACCATTAATACTAACTCGAAATGCTCAATGACCTATCACCGCATCTCTCTCTGATATGATATAGAATCCTAGCTAAATTTCAGACGAGTTCCAAATGCACCATCCACTACATCGAAATTGATCCACTTGAAAACGACCGATCCACACTTATTTATACCTAGATTGATCTAGAGAATTAAATCTAGATTTCGAATAGATATAAGAAATGAAATCTAATTGAATCTGGGAAAATGTATTTCACCAAAAGTTTCTAAAATCCATTGTAAATAAACCAAACCAAGACTTATCCAATCAAGTGACATCCCCTATATTAATTTATGAAGCCACTCATTCCTATTGAAAAACATCTCCTTTATTCACCTCGTGAACAGGAGATCTCTTCTCGTACCAAATGAATAAACAAAATCTTATCCAACTAGCTGGTGTCGGCTATATTAATTAGACACACCCGCTCATTCCTATTGAGAGACGTCCCCTTTGGAAGCTCTATACACGTGAGATCTCATTTTGAGCTAAATAAGATACCATTATAAATATACCCTAATCAAGACATCAGCCGCATTCACATAATTCATACCTCAAAAAATTCAGATTTAACATGCTAATTATCTCAAATCAATTTTCCCTAACACAATCAAGAACACATATTTCAGCTTAAAATATTAAAAGAAAAAAAAAAACTATCTTTTTACGAAAACAATATTATTTTAGCTGAAATCCAAAAACAAACAACTAACATCTAAATAATTTCATGTCAAACAGCCATTCTTTTTCACTAACAAGAAATGAAAATTAACAAAAAAGAACACACAAAAATCACAAAATTTACAAATGATCTGGTGAATTATGCAAAATGAATAATCCAGTATCGATAGGACTAAAATGGATAATAACAAAAAAAAAAATTGAAAAGAAAAACATATCTAAATCGCGCATAATAAAAACATGATTTTTACCATGGTGACTGGGAGATCAGGTAGCCGGTGAAGATTAAAACAGGAAAGCGCAGGAGAATTTTCAGGCGATTAGCTCCTGTGACGGAAAATTCGTCTTTATTTTTTTTTTCTTTTTTTTAAATTAAAAAATTGTTATTTGTGAGAATTTAGGTGTGTTGAAAGATATTATTTATAGCTGAGAAATTGATGGATAGTCCATCAAGTACGCGTTATTATCTGTTCTCCACTGGGTCAAACACGTGTTTTTCGTACGTGGCATTGTATCATTGGTTCTATGCATATAAGATTTAAAAAAAAAATTTGTGGTCAACTAATTTTCATTTTTCCCTTTTTTTTTTTTTTTTTTTTTTTTGTTGACGAGTAGTTTTTTAGTGATTTTGTTGGTCTTTTAACTATAAAACCATTAATTTCTTTAAAGAAATTTTCTTAAAAAGGCTTGTTGTTTTAATGTGTCGCCATTTATCATTACTGGTGATAATGACATGTGAATCATGATAAATCTCATATGAGTTAAACGGTCATTTTTAAGCAAAATTTTTCTTTTAAATGTGAAATTTTTTTTGAACAGAAAATTATAAAATATTCTTAGCGAATCATTTAATAGATAATTTTTTTTTATAAAAAAAATCCATTTAGGAGCTACTCAAAATATGAACTAAATGATGCATTATTAGCATGTTACTTAATACTAGAGGTTATATTTCTTCATTTAAGGGCCGTTGTGAACATTTATTTATGTTCCACTTCCACTTTCTAAGTCATAATGGAATAAAGAAAGTGAAAAAAAAGTCTTTAAACGCAAGGCACGCTCTAAACTGTATGGTTAAAACACGTTTATTTAAACATCACATATCACTTTAAAAAAAAATCTACCCAAAAAAACCAAAATGTAAAAGACAGGTGGAGAATTATGTGTACAATTTACTCATTGCATTTTAGATTTATCGTCTTTTCTTTTCATTTACGTTTGATAAACTTACTATCATTGAAATCAATATTTATATTTTATTTTTGTAAAATTTTTGAAATACAAATATTGCATATAATAGAAATGTTCGACGTCATAGCTCACGTTGAGATAATTTTCCAAGAGTGGCCAATTGAACCAAATAGAACACAAAAATTCACCATAAGAGAAGAAACAAAGGTAGGCAATTAACCAAAATTCTTCAAATAGCAAATCACATAGTTAAGGAAGATCATCATAATTGCATCTCATTTCATGCAACCCTTAAGTAAGGGTTGAAGCAGCAAAACTGCTTGCAGTTAAACGACTTCAACCTCCATTATACTAAAAAGACGCGTATCATGACAATTCTTTAAGTCCCTTCAAGCTATCATGTGTTATACATAATAAAATGCTTTTTTGTAAAGAATTGCAGCTTGTATATAAATGGTATTGATAGACTCCTCCAAAAGAGGGATCTTTCAATAGTTATAAACAGCTATTCGAGAAATATGTACAGGCCTAAACTGTAACATCATCTAAGCACAGCTCTGGTTGGAATGAATCACACAATATAGAGTTATTCTTCATCAAAGCTTAAGTGAGTGGAAATCTGAATTACCCAGAGGAGATTATCGACAACTTTGTATGATTTGTAACATCCTACGCGGGCGTGTGCTTGGTGTGATTGTGATAGTCAAGTGTTCACTTGTTGAAGAATTAGTCTTTCAAGTCTTGCAAACGTCCTCTCTGACAACATAATAAGGTTGCGTAACACTGTCTTCCTCAAACCCGCTACTTTCAGGAGCTGGACACGAACTTTGTGCTTGCGGTAATCATAGAATAACACCTCATCCAAATACTAATGTAAACTGAGAAGCCGATCAAGGCTATAAACATTAGTTGAGATGTTCTGGAGCTCAACAAGAAGTCTTGGTTTCTCTTGTAATCTATCCTACATCTATTTTTGAATTCTTCTCAAAATCTTTTCCAGATTCAAGAAATTTTCTTCCCACTACTTTTTATTAGTTTACCTAACACTATCAACCACATCGTTCTCCTTAATCTCCAAAATTGATTTGATTACTTTGGAACTTCCTGGTAACTCTTTTCCAGCTTCATTTGAATCCTTTTCCATCTCATTCTCATCTTCTCCAACATCATCAGCCATAAACTGTTCTGTAACATCCATGATGACTTGAAGAAGTTCAGGTGGAGTAGCCGCAGGGTCTAGCTCCCGACAACCCTTTGGAGCATTTGGACCTTCTTTTCCAGTAAGCACATAGGATGGAACTTGATGAGAAAACCGAGAAATTTCTTTGGTCGGGATCTTTCTAATTTCTCTCGGGTTCAAATGCCAGTGGAACACAGTCTTGAAACCAGCAACTTTGACTAATGGAATGACAATGACCCCTTCTCGATCATCATAGTCTTCAAGTACTTCCACCATATCATAACTGTGTATTACTTCATCTTCTGTAAGCTCATTCCATTCGGCAGACCAGTTCCTATATAAAGCCCAAATATCCCCCTTTTTAGGAAATATTTGTACAGCCCCACAGGTACCTTTGGCCCATTTCACCTTGTGAGAGAAGCAGTTGACTGACTCAATAATTTCACGTCGACCAAGTTTGAAGTCTCCACATGTTCTTGAGAAATCAGAACCTGTATAGTTTAGCGAGCACAGTTTGTCATTGGTTTCAGATTTAAGCCAACTGATCTGCACCTTAAAAGGAGTCAAAGAAACCACACTCTGAATCATAGCATAACAATGAGGCATCCAATCATTAACATCATATGCAGCCCAGACCTGGTTGTCTTTAAAACACTCCTCTAAACGGTCCCTGTCAAAATCATGAAAATCAGCATCTGGAACATTAATGGAGAATTTCTGAAGAAATTGTTTGTGGATGTATACAAAATCATCGGTGACAGAACTAGACATGTTTGCAGAAACCTCAAACCCTGTCTCAACTTTATCACTAGCCTTGTTTCCATCACACGCCAGACCAACTGCCACGCAATTTCTTCTGTTTCCTTTGCCATTTGATTTTTCGTTTACATTCACCTCCCTGTCAGCTGCAAATTCGGCTGGTTTGGATGAGCTCCGTTCGTCTAATCTCTTATGGATATCCTTCCTGGCCTTATCCATCAGCAGCTGTTTGACGTCCATACAAATAGTGTCATCTGAATTTCTAAACTCACAAATTTTGCGTGCATTAATCTGTTCGTAATTACCCTCTTTAAGCCCAGATACACTCACTCTGTGACCCATACAACTTTCAGTGTTCATCTGCCTCTTAATGTCAGCTCTTGTACCAGAATCTTCCAAGCCTCTTCTCCTCTTTAACGTGTCAGAGTACCCAGATGGTGAAACATGCCTTGCTCTTTTAGAGCCACGGATCTTTTTCCGCAATGCCTCCTCTCTTTTTGTTGCTGCTTGTGCTTCCTGACGTTCTCTCTTCACTTTCTCATATGCCTGCTGAACCATGCTTGCGGCTTGAACAGCAGATGCTGCACCAGATGTTTTGGAGAATGGGACCCACTGGAAGTTATTGTAATTTGACGAGTCATTAGAATTGAACCCTGAATATCCCACATTTGGAGTGCCTGAATTTCTTTTGCCAGCATTAGGTGTTTTCTTTCTCATTCCGTGCTGATGCAGATTCTGTCGTTGTTGGGAATAATTTGACTCACTTGCCATCCTAGAACCATTAGAACATGGCGGTGCAATTTCTGCCGCAAAAAAGGCCTCATGGCAATTGGGGCAAAGAAGATTCTGGTTTAGATACATCCTCAAATATTCATACTGCATCTTGCATCGGTGGCACGCAGTCCAAAAGGTATTTTTTTCCTGCTTATGGGAAGACGCAGGCACAGAAGAGGAATCCACCTTACTGGTGTTACCCTTTGGAGCCCTCTTGTTTGAAGCTTTACTTTTCGCAAATTCATAGAAGCCACTATGCACAGATGGTGGTGATGGACCCACATTTCTACCACCATTCTGGAATACCGAAGCATTTCTTTGGTCGTAAGCTAATTTCTTGCTTTTATCAGATAACAAGCTCCAGGCTTCTGAGATAAGTTTAAATGCCCCTTCAGCCCCTACAGTCTTGTTCTTATCAGGGTGAAACATAAGAGCCAGTTTCCTGAATTGTTTCCTTACGGTCTCCTCATCAGCTAAGGGATTCACTCCAAGTATCCCATACCAGTTTCCTTCCCCATTTATTTTGTTCTCCGCGGCAATGTACACATCCAATGTTCCCATCATCTGAGAAATGCCCTCCAACCCGGGATACAAATTCTGAGCCTTGACTGCAAATTTTCTAGCCCCTGCAATGTCCTTCTCCAAGAACTTCTTCTCGGCAATTTCTTTTGCCCTCACCGCCTCGTCCTTATTACACTCCATCTATCTTCCTATTCCTCTACCACTTCCCTCACTGTGTCATTATCTGATAAGTAACACCGAAACTAGCAACCTCACCCCTCTGACTAACCAATTCTACACATTCTATGCTTCTCTTGAACTCAAAAACCAGCATTTCAACACAATCGAAACCCTAAACCACAAAGATCAATATGAAAAACCCATTAACTTCACACAAAGTTGTATGCATTACAAAATATATCTAGTCTTGAACCTCAACCAAGATCGTTAAGCTAAAAACAATATGATCCAAATGATATAACCATCAAGTTATTCCAACTTAGAGGAACTCTTAGCTCATTTAAATGAAGAATCAAATCAAACAGCACAAAGAAGAGCTGTATTCCCTCAAAGCCTAGATTCTTACACAAACATTCGAACAATAACAACACAGTAAATCAACATTTTAACACGAACCAAACAAGACTTTAATTTACTCAAAAGCCAGATTTTTATGTGAATATTCCAACATAAACAACACATAAAACCAACATTTTAACATGAATCAAACAAATAAAGCATTCACTTATTGCCCAATTTTGTATGTGAACCTTCCAACATTAACAACACATTAAAACAACATTTTAACATGAATCATACAAGAATAGAATTCACTTGAAGCCCGGACTTCTATATAAACATTCAAACATCAACAACACATTAAACCAACATTTAGCATGAATCAAACAAGACCTGAATTTAATCAAAGCCCTGATTTTCACATGAACATTCCAACACTAATAACACATTGAACCAACATTTTTTAACCGGAATCAACCAGACCTCAATTTGCTCAAAGCCCATATTTTCACACAAATATTCCTACACTAACAACACATTAAACCAACATGTTAACTGAAATCAATCAAAAAAAAACAAATTCACTCAAAACCCAGAATTTTATATACACATTACAGCATTAAGATCACATTAAACCAACATTTTAACTTAAAATCAAACAAATTGATCAAACCCCACAAAGCATTTAGCACTGTAAATGAACCAAGTGAAGAAAATGAAAAAGAAACAAAAATAATATAGAAAAGAGAACGTACCCAAATTGTAGAATTGTTTTGCTTTACAAATATCTCAGATATGCCTTGGGCAGTGCTCCATCAGTGAAAATTGTTTTGATCTTTTTGTGGTTTTTGTGTTTCTTAGTTTTTGGTTTGAGGCCCCTCTTTTCTTACCCTAATTTCAAAAAGATCCCAAAATAAATGACTCGTTTAAATCTTAGAAACTCTATATATATGTGTGTATAAAAAAGTTAATTTGCAGAGTAAGATTAAATTTTTAGAAATTTTTTTAATTGGTGGGACAGTCTAACAATTGGGCAAGATATTTTTGTAGTTGTAGAGAGTATTTTGGTAACTTTTGGCAGCGAGATATACGATTCATATTCAAAGACGATAATTTAAAAGTAAAAAATAGTTTTGTATAAGAATGTCATTTAAGTTAATATTATAATTAAAATTTTGGGCTAGTAACCTCATGCTTTAAGACCTAACACATCACACTGATTTTGCTCGTGGGCTTGGCGTGTGAGAATGGGGGTGACAAATAACATTTAAAGTTAGTTTTCTGGTCACTTTAGACTAGTAGCATCATAGTTCGAAACCAAACATGTAATAGTAGTCTTAATTGTGAGTTTAGAGTTTAGAGTTTGAATTTGAGAGGTGGCAAAATAATATTCAATGTAACTGGTCTTCGCGAGTAACCGTATTCCTAATGTCTTAAGTGCTAGTAGAGTCGTCTCAAATAATTTGGAGACTTTGGACGATCATCTAAATAGAGGCTTAATAATTAAGTTTTTTCTCAATAAAAAATTCTAAATTTTCTATTAAAATAATCACTACAAAAAAAAAATCAAAATTAAAATTATAAAATAGCATAATATTACAAGTTAATAAAAAGATAGATCTATATAAAATTTATTTTTCTTACCTCTTGACCCTAATTAAAGAACACTAGATTAAAATAGACATTTATTTATTTTTATTTTTTAAAAGTATTTTTTAAAAAAAATTAGAGCTCCTAAACTAAGAGGGTCTTGGGCACAAGCCCAAACAGTCTATAGCTTGGGCCAGCCCTGGGTGCCAGGTTCTCAAAGGGGGAGCTGGAAGTGGAGAGGTGATTGTGATATCCCAAATTATTACCAAACGTGATAAGAGTGTAGTTTATAAATTAGCATAGTAAGTTAAGTGATAATTCATTTTAACTATTTTAGGTGAGTGACTCCATGATCAAAGGCTTTAAAAAATTGAATTTAAAACAACTGTTGAAGACACATTAAATTTCAAACTAATACCAAACATAATAAGAGTATAGTTTATAAATCAGTATCTTAAGTTTAATTGATAATTTATATTAACTATTTTAGGTTAATGACTCCATGATCTAAAGCTTAAAAAAGTTATACTTAAACCAATGGGCGAAGACCTACCCTTCTTTTTTCAATCTCAATGTTTTACCCAAAAGTTTCATTCAAATTTAATAAGTTAGTGCATATTTGATTGTTGTGGAATTTAGTTGGGCTTTCTTATGAGTTTGTACGAGATCGCGTACTGTCCTAGCCCTATATGGGCTGGCAATAAGAGTGAAATAATAATAATACCTAAAAGTATAGTTTCTCAAGGCCTAAGGCCTTGTGCAGGACTTGTTAAAAAAAAGGTGTGACTCAAAAAAAGAAAAAAAAAATTGTTGAATCCCATCAAAATAAATACGTATTATTATCACGTATTGTTATCAAATTCGACCAAATTTGTAAGTAAATTTCCCTTGTGCAATATTGATGAATGTCCCATTAGTCATGATTGTGTGGTACATGGGAATGGATTAGGAACAGTGGCGGATGCACCTTGTGGTGAGGATGTGCACGTGCACATCCTCACCTTGGAAAATAAAAATAAAAAAATCTTTGGTTTTTGATATTTTTTTTAAGAAAAATTATCATATTTAACACTTTGTGCACATGCTGAACTCTCTCACTATATGAGTGCACACCCTGAGTGTGAGTGCCTGAATCCGCTACTGATTAGGAATAAAATGATATTTTCAATTCTATTTCAAAATCTCATTCTTGATATAAAGAATAAATTTGAGAATCTCATTTTTTCGGTAATCTCATTCTTACGAATATGAGAATACCAATGAAACCTCTGTTGTGGAGGATACTTGTAGAGGAAGATTACTTGTTGATACTTGATTTGAAACTACTTCAATGAAACCTCTGAGGTGTTTCCATGGAAAAAAGGAAAAAATCGAGGGACATTATGGGCTGAAGTTTTAGTATTGTTGAGATATTACTGTGAGCATTATTTTTCATGAAGGATAACTTCGGAGAAATCTTTTGGACTAATATTAAAGTTCAAATTAAGGATGTATAATTTATTCGGAGGATATATGATCTAAATTAATTAAATAAAAGATCTATTGAAATTAATTGTAAAAAAAGAGTTTATTAACTGATTCGAATTTGAGAAGCTGAAACGTTTTGTACGTACTAATAGGTGGATGCTTGTAATTTAACTAGAGGGAGAAGCATATATTTTCATCTTATGATTATTATCTTGGCCAATGGATGAAACTCTCTCTTAATTGCTTTTCGTGACCTTATCTCATTTCTCCTTTTTGCTTGAAGTGATTGTATGATCTAAACAACCATTTGCCCAGCTTGAAGATTGTGACTACCTTCACGGACCCCCCCATAATATTATTGCAACCATTCCAAAAAGTTGTGTTGATGGATCCCTTAATCATTTAAAAGTGGGAATCATAATACGTTGGAAGTGCTTCACTGCCCAATTACAATGTTGTGCATGTGCCCATCTGTTGCTAAGTGTAAAAAAAAGAAAAAGATATCTTTATTACATTATTGATTTCTAATGGATGACACGTATTGCAACTTTAATTTGGGTGGGGTTATATCTAAGTTTTTCAAAATTGTTTGGTGGAACCCCGTGTGGTTTCAATAAACAAATGAGAATTTTTGTGTGTGCTTTATCAAGTTTCATGTTGATGATGTTCTTTTTTAGGGAAAATCTCATATTTAGTCTTTATTATTTGTAAAATATTTTAATTTAATTTTATTGTTTAAAATGTCTCAATTTAGTCTTTATTATTTTTTTAAAAATTTTAATTTCATTCATATTATTTAAAGTTTTTAATTTGGTTCTTATTGTTTTCCAAAAAATTTTAATTTTGTCTCTATTATTTTTAAAAAGTTTCATATTCATCCTTATTGTTTCTCAAAAAATTTCAATTTAGTTATTGGATAATAGGGATTAATTTAAAACTTTTTAAAAATAATAAAGACGAAATTAAATTTTTTTAAAAACAATAGGGATGAAATTAATTTTTTTAAAAAATAATAAGAACAAAATTGAAACTTTTTAAAAATAATAGGGACTAAATTGAGACATATTAAATAATAGGGATGAAATTAAAACTTTTAGTGAAACAACATAGACTAAATTGAGATATTTTAAAAAATAAAAACTAAACTGGAACACTTTACAAACAATAAGAACTAAATGTGAAATTTTCCCTTCTTTTTAACAGCATATGTTGGGCAAAGGGAGATCATGTATGGAGCTCCCATCTACTTGGATAATGGAGCAGTTGGTTCTAAATTGTCTGTTAGAGATGTTATTAAAGGGTTAGCTTTGAAAACGATAATGGGAGTTAACAGTATTACACGGAATGATAATAACACATAAAACAACATTATTTACATGTGCTAACAGCCATTGTAAATCCAATTAATCTACAATTAAGTTTGTTGGGTTTTCAACTGTTCAAGGCACTAGCAACCGGCTAAAAGATGACAGCATAAACGAATAGTTTGGGATAGGACCCCAATCGCTGCTAAAAAGATTGGGTATTTTTGATCTACACCCCTTGAAAA
The DNA here is from genome assembly GCA_037974665.1 of Ehretia macrophylla. Classification (NCBI taxonomy): domain Eukaryota; kingdom Viridiplantae; phylum Streptophyta; class Magnoliopsida; order Boraginales; family Ehretiaceae; genus Ehretia; species Ehretia macrophylla. Next base: position 45,550,983 of record CM075783.1, read on the forward strand.
ATTAAGAAAGGAGACTCAGACCCCAGACATTTTATTAAATGAGACTCACACCCCTTCTGTCAAGGGTGTGTTACTTTTTCTGTTAAAAGAAGGGTAAAATTGTCATTGCAGTGTGAATATAGAAAAATGGAAAATATATCATTTTCTCTCACTCAACTCCTCTTTCATCTTCCACAGGGAAAAATGGCAGGAAAAGGTGGAAAAGGGCTTTTAGCAACGAAGACAACAGCTGCAGCCAACAAGGACAAGACAAGAAACGACCCGTTTTCTTGCTTATCTCGTGCAAGCAAAGATCTGAAAGTGAAGAGAATCACACCAAGGTATCTGCAGCTAGCTTCCTGGAGATGAAATGCTTGACACACTCATCAAATACACTATCTATGTTTGCTAACTTATGAACCCACGTGTTTTGTTTAGGACTACTTGAGTTGTTTTATATTACAACATCTATGTTAGTATTTTTTATCCAAAAAAAAAAAAATATATATATATATATATATATATATATATATATATATATATGTGGGACAAAGTTGGCTGTTAAAAAAGTTTTTAGGAGAGATATGGGTATGATGGAAAGGAAATTCAAGGCAGATGTCGAAGTTCTACCCACAGTCGAGCACAATAATTTATTTTATGTGCAAGGGTACTGGCTCAGAAAAAAGGCTTAGCATGATTTATGGTATGGCTCAGGCAGTGGAACATCTTCATAATGGGTGTGAGAAAAGGGTACTACGCAGGGATACCAAGTTGGGGAAGGTTTAGTGGAAAATCACCACTCAACAAACTTGACTTCAATGGTTAGTGACGATTGGAATTCCTTTCTTTCTCCATTCTTTCTCTATTCAGGTAATGATTGAGAGAAATTGCTCAAAAATGTATTGTGGTATTCTTAATTAAAAGGAAGTTTAACAAAGATTGCTCAGTGGGTAAGATTGGTTTAGTATAAAGGAATAATTTTAACTGATGGGTAATCGGAAAATTAGATGGTGGGTGTGGATGTGATGGTTGGTTAAAGGGGATGACATGGTGATCTGTATGTGTGTGTTGCCGCTGTGTATGTGCAACTTGCCTGTATCCATGGTTTGTGCCTTGCTGGTGTGTGTCGAGGACAAAAATGGAATTGTATAACAATTTAACGGAAAAAGTAACACACCCCTGACAGAAGGGGTGTGAGTCTCATTTAATAAAATGTATGGGGTCTGAGTCTCCTTTCTTAATTTTTCAAGGGGTGTAGATCAAAAATACCCTAAAAAGATTACCTATGATGCTTAATTCTAACCAAGAGAAATTCCAAATACGCATGCAATTGTTGAACATTTCAGATAATTCAATTCCCATCTTTGATGTTTTTTGCACTTGAATCTTAGCTACTTTTCCCCCCTTTCTTTATTTTCCAAAACTGTTTGGGATGTTGGGAAAATTTGTCTTCTCTAATTGGGGTTGATTATAGCAAGTTCTTTTAAGCTAATACAAATTGTTTGGTCCTTATACTCATCTTGTTTAAAAGTTTAATCGATAAGAAAGAAGTTTATTATATTTTTTTATTATTTCAACTCGTCTCCGCATGTACGTACCGATAGAATTTAATCTGTTTTTGAACATGGGCCATGATGTTATAAAAAAAAAAAAAATCACTTCATCTAAAAGTTTAAACTATTAGAGTGAGTTTGTTATATTTATTTATTGTTTTCAACACTTTTCGTTTTTCTACCTATATCAACAGTTAAAATCTCGATGTCCTGTCTTTAGAGTTTGTAATTAACTTGAGTTTTCATCAATTATTTTTTTAAGGAAAAAAAATAAAAGAAAAATATTACCCACGTCTTAATGTTTTTTTAATGATGTGGAACTAATCCTAAGTAAGACAATATTTGATCCTCAAAAGGCCACACATCCTGTAATTAATGCAACGACTTGCTCCAGCATATTTGCCATGCATGTAATCAAAGTTTGAACAATATTTATGATATGAAAATATTAATTCGAATTTAATTTTTTTTATTATAATAAATTACTATCCGATCTTTAGGTGCCATGAATCAAAGTCAGATGGATGAACAATTTATCATCCCACGTCTGGTGCATGCTGTGTTTGAGAGTAAATTGCTTGCCGTCCCTCCTGTATTTTGCTCAAAAATTAATTTATCCCCTGTAATTTTAAAATAGGCGCATTACCCCCCTATATTTTTTCGATCAAGCTGAAGCACCCAAAATCTCTTATTCCGTTAACAAACGTTATTAAATTAGTTAATTGATCGTTATACTCTTATATTAAGTTAAAATCGAAAAAATACAGGGGGGTAAGGAGCCTATTTTAAAATTACAGGGGGTA